>LLCE01000003.1:0-632122 GCA_001414415.1 Hymenoscyphus repandus
GTGGGAAAAATAGCCTTGTGAATGCCTGTTCACGCCCGCCTACTACGTTGTGTGCCCTGTAGTATCCACTTTGTTCCCAGACTTTTCATTGGCTACCAGTGCGTTAAATCCCTGCTCCAGCGGGGGATTGATCCCATTTAGCTAGATCCGTCTCCTACTGAGACCCACTAACATCCACTGACACCCCATCCTCGACCCATTTTTCACTCCCAGTGGGTCTATTCACACCCAATCCACACCCAATCCACATCTAGTCCACAGCCAATCCACACCCTTTCCACACACACTCCACACATTCCACGCCCATTTCGCACCCATCCCACTCCAAATTCATACCAACAGCCCATCAATCAAGGACTTGGACATCAACAGCGCCTGGCTCCTGCGCTTGCGACACTCCCCAAAGCACCCAAAGCACCCAGAGACATGCAACAGGCCCCAATGATTGGCTGGAGCTATCCCGACGGAGAAGCGAAGAAGGTCGCTTCGAAGGACTGTCTCTGCCTCGACTGGATTCCTGCTGGGCCTGCCTCGAGCATCTTGCGGCTGCCCTCCTCGCCTCACCACCAACTATTGCAAACAAACGACAAAGCTAACAAACTTGAGACTCGACACTCCTTGAACCAACCACATAACCAACATCTTGAAGCGCCAGATCTCAACTATCACTACTCTACTCTACTCCACTCTACTCTACTCTACTCTACTCTACTCTACCCTACTCTACTCTACTCTACCTTACCTTATTCTACCCTTCTCTAACCTACCCTATTTCTCTCTACTTCTATCTGGAGAAGGTCAACCTGAGCCAGGCCCTTCTCAATGCACAAATATCTGCACTAGTACATACATAGCACTTACGTCTCGCCCTTCGTCTCGCCCAGATCTGGATTCAAGCCACGGCGTTTCGTCACTCTACAGAGAATCTCTGCGAATGGAGTCTTAAATCTGCCGCCCCCTCACTTCCAGATGATGCCGTAGATGGGAAATTATTGGAAGAGTATAGAGTTATTGGGGTTCGTTTCCTATCAGCAACTACCATGTTCGAACATTTCACGTTCGGCGCCCAGCCTCAATTTCCATTAGAGGACGACACTGCGTCACCGTTCGACATCTCCTCGCCCATTGAAGCTCCGCCGTCGTCTTTTCCTTTCCAATGGGAACCAAGTCAGCCGGGAATGGGAGATATTGTACACCAGATGAGTAAATCGTCGTTATCGCGAGACAGCGAGATGTCACAACGATCGATATGTCAAACCATCACCGACGACCCGATAATGGACGTCGACGACGAAGAAGAGGACCCATTCTCGCAAGAATTGTCATTCCGCTCAACAACTAGAGGGATGGCAACGGTGAAAGCGAGTTACACTGCATCACCCGTCCCACTCTCACCTCCGTCCGCCAACGGAACTGTCGCATGTCGACGACTTCAACGACAGAGAATTACACAAAAGCAAAGCTGCTCCAATCACGTTCGGGATATCACAGCATTAGTCGAGGAGATGATCGAGGGTCACTCGCAATGCACATTCAGCAAAACACCCTCAACACACCTCCAAAGCCCACCCCCGAGTCGAGGCAAGGACGACGATGAATTGTGTGTAGATCCGACAATACCAATCACATATTTCGATCGAGATATCAGCCCCGACGAAGACGAAGGGTTCGTCGAGATGGAAGACTACGGCATCCAATTGATCAAAGAAGAGATCTCATTACGGCGACAATGCATGTCTTCTGATTCTCAAAGACCTTATGGCGTAAGGAAACACACTGGAGGGGGCACGGTCAGCTATCGAAGGAGCGCAGAGTGCGCAGGACCCGCGGTTGTGCATGGGAAATTGAAGGTTCGCTCAACGCCTCGGATGCGGAAACGAAGACGCGTGCAGACGGTCGACGAACAGGGATAATAATATGGGATTTCTGGGGGAGTTTTTTTCTTCATGCGGACACACGGTGTAAAAATTGGATATGAGGATTGATGCATAGATGGCGTATAGGCGATGCAAGCAATTGCACTTCTTTTTCGGATTACCCTTTGGGATATTCTCGGGTGTCTTGGTTGGGATTGTATGGGATATTTCAGCAACGAGAACCTGGGCTTGTATGAGGTGGATACGGATACGGATACAAGGACCGCCACAAGGCGATTGAGGTGTGCTTCGAGATCGGAAATGGGATGGGATGGGATGCAGGAAGCCTCACTAAGATGTGCAGCGCTTAAGATCATGGTGTTTTTATTACAGCGGATTGGAGAGGAGATGAAGTATGACTATCAATTGGGAGGAGCAATGATGATAGTGTGGATATGATAATATATATTCGAAAACACGATTACCTCGACTTACCCCCTAAATCCAATAGCCTTTCCTTCCTGGTCAGAGGGTTACTCCAACTATTGTAAAGCTTCCTCCAGTAATATCCAAATCCCCTCCCCTGAATGACCTAAGTATTAAGCTCACAACCGCAATTCAGTTCAAGGTATCGAACACAAAAAACACCGCCCCTCATCAATCCAATTCTTTCTCAAACACAAAGGTAGTGTACTCGCCAACTCACCTCGACAACTCACATCATAAGTCTATCCCCCACCAAAAAGAAATCGCCAAGCCGAAAGCTTGGTACGAAGATCTTACTTTCAACCTCTTGGTTATTCCACCCGTGTGGGTGAGATGACGATATCATATCTCCTTTCTTCGGCTAACAACGATATGGCACTAGTACATATATGATATACATATATCTGTCTAAAAAAACCAAAACAACTCCTCCCTTGCATCGAATCTAGCTCCACACCCCACCCCCCGGCTCCGCTAAGCAAAACTCGCTTGACGCTAGTATCACAAACTTGCTTGAGAGGTTTACCCTTTTACGCGAAAAGAAAAACTGCAAGAATGGTGCAACTTGTCTCGTACTTTCTCGTATTAGTTTACTCATAAGTAGACGAGCCCTGTCCTCTGTCCGTGTTAGATTTCAAGCTTAAGCTGCGCAACCTCTCCTCTAACAGTGGAACGGATCCCTTGAGATTCTCAGCGCAACGTTGAAGTCTTGTAACCCTGTCCTTGATATCGTTTAACAGTAGGTGTCAATGAATACTGTATTTGCTCATGTTATGAATCCTATTTAGTTGCAATTCCACTGAGCAGGCATGGTAGGTGGGAAACGTCCGGCATAAAGAACTAGCCACTGGCAACTCGTAGTTCCCAGACGGTCCGAGGCCCTAGGTAAGGTAGTATTTCGCGAACCCCTCTGTCTTCGGTCGACAGGAATCAGTAGTTGGTATCTATGTGTGAGATGCCACTCTTTCAGTTGATTTGTCTAGTTGTCAGCTTGGTTGTACCGGGTCTCTATCTTCTGTTCCTCTATCGAGTGACTTCTGTAGGATGGTGGGCTTCTGAATAGTCGCTGACTAGGACTATTTCCTTGTAATAGTTTAATGTGTAGACCACGCATACCTTGGGTGATTATCTTCTTTGTCCATAATCTGGATGAGTATGATTAGGTAGATTGCGTTAAAAACACGGGGAGAGGATCATTATGAGGTGGGGGGATTTTTGTCCCAATTAGTGTCTTGAGTCTCAATACCTATAGCAGCATCCAAGTTCCTTGATATAAACAGTGTTTTATGACCTATCTAGAATGATGTGTGAGTTTTGACAAGTTCTTCAATGTAGAAGAGTATGAAATGGACCGTGCGCATGATGTTAGACGAAGGGAGTGGGTAGAGATGCCTTGGAGCCCTCCTGGTCTGTATTAGTTTTGCAGGGACAATTGCGAACGACCTCGGAAACGAGAAAGGAGTCAACACAACCTCCAAAAAGAAAAGTCAACAGCATTGTCTAACTACATCTCTTCGCGAGCAAGGCACGTTAGCGGGAGCCTTTGCTTCAATTGGAAGTAACCGCAACCGTTCAGGGTGGTAAGGTAGATCGTTTTTACCTACGAACCATGTTTCACGGTATCCAGTTTACTAGAGTCAATATCAAGTGGCAGGCTTGCTACCACATCTCAGTTATGAACAAAGCCGCACCACGTTTGTAATCGTGATGATCTATCAGATACAGTTTTGCTCAACCTTTTCAACATAAACACATTCCAATTCTTAACCCCCTACAACAAAATAGCAACTCCTCTCAACCCATCCACCGAAATCGACCACTCCCCACCACCTCCCTTCCCCAACATCCCACAAACCTTCCCCTACAATTAACCCCCGTTCTCGACCTAACAAGTCATGCAAACGCCTGAACGCACACAAGGTCTACAACTCCCGGGTGATGCTGGGATGTGAGGGAGTTTGTAAGAAGTATGTGTGGTACATGATTGCGAGGTTATGCTGGGTGGCGGGTGTGCCAGCGGGGAGAGGGTTGTTTGTGGTGTCCGGGGGTATGACAGGATTTTGGCTTGGTTGATGTGGGGATTGGGTTGTTGAGGAGACAAGGAGGATGAGAAGATGGAAAATAGAAGAGGGTGAGATAGGCAATGGAATTTTTGCAATGATGAGGTGGCGAGAAGGAAAGGGTGTGTCGATCGAGGAAAGAAAGATAAGGCGGTCGGGTTTCCAGTTGCAAGCGAGGAAAGCGACATCTTAAGATGCTTGTAAGTCAAGACTTCGACAAAACGGACATGCTTACGAATATAACTTTTAGTAAGCTTATGATTGCAGCCTTGAATGCTTGATCGCGAATCGAAGAAATTCGGGGAAAGTCCAGAGTTAGTCGGTAGAACGGCAGAGATCCAGAGCGCTAGAACACGAATGAAATTCCCGCGCACCTGACAAGAAATGTTGGACACGCTTAGTGCTCAATATAGATTCTCAGACTACGGTGTCAGACAGTTCTTTGCCAAACTATGCTGGCAATCTAGAATGCAACAAGAGAGGTATCTACCCTTTCACAATTCATGGCCCCCCAAAACGCCTGCAATGCCATCAAACCATCACCCAGATTAAGCTCATTTCCTGGCGAACCTCCCCAAAGCAGGTCCTAGATTCTCCTGAGTCTCTTCTAGCCTCTTGTTTTGTCTTTCGTTCTGACTCTTCTTCAACTCCTCGATCTTAAGTCTCCTCTCATCAATCACATTCTTCCCACCCTTCTTTCTCAAGTATTTACGCAGGGAACTATTCTTGCCACGTCCACGGTTCTTGATAGTATCGAGAACTTCTATAGGTTTCTTGTCGAGATCTTGTTCCACCTTTCGCTGTTCAGCAGACACAAGATCAATGTTGCCGATGAAGTTGGGATTCAAGGAGATCATTTCTGGTTGAAGCTTGTTCAGGAGCGACCTGACTTCGGTTTCCTGTCGCTGCTTGGTATTCTCGTATGGGTTGACTTCCAACGCATCGTAGTTCGGCTCTCCAGCACCCGGAACGATGATTGAGGAGAAGCCTTCGCTATGCGAGACGCCTAAAAGATCCTCGAATGGACACCACTTTACTCGTTCTATCCTCTTCCCTTCTCCACCCCAAGACATGTAAGGGCTTTGAATTTTCTCTTGATCTAGAGCATCTTTCGAGAACAAACCCCGCCATATAGATGTTTGCGTGCCCCAACCCACAGCGGTCAGCCCTCGATCAGAAATTGCTACAGACGAAGCCGGTGTCCGAGTAAAGTACGTGTTGACTTCTTTGTACATTCGAATGTCCCATACAGACATTTTTAAATCCTGCCCTGTCGAAACCATATATCGTCCCTCACGATCAACTGCGACTCCTCGCACTGGACCTCGATGGGCGAGCATTTTAACAAGTGGCGTCGTGGAATTCGGGGACCATAGCGTGACTGTACCATTTTGGTGCCCCATATGAAGGATTGCATTTCGAGGATTTTGCGCAAGGGATGTGGGGGAGCCTAACTTGGTAGGCATTTCTATCACTATCTGTCCAGTGGAGATGTCCTGATAACGTAACACTCCTGGATTGCCCTGAAATTGAATTAGCAAGTTTTCCGAGCAGAGTTAACTAGGTTACTTACCACGGTAGCAAGTAGGTAATGGTATGGCAAGAATTCCATATTTAGGATCTCGACATGTTGCTTCAAGCAGTGAATTTCCACCCCAGCTCGATCGTATATATAGACGTATCTCTTCTGAGCAACGGCAAATAGCTGATTATTGTGCAACCATTTCGCGTCCCGAACTGTCTCTCCGAGCTGTAATTCACATCCTAATTTGCCTTCTCTCCAATCCATAGTCGCAACATGACCCTTCCTACCAGCAAGCAGTAGTTCTCTTCCATTTCTCGTGTAGTCACAAGTGTATGGGCCCAGCACATCTAGCTTAAGATCAAACTTCTTCTTAGCAGTTTCAACGGCTACATCTGGTATGATGTCCTCCTGGCGGACCTTGTATGTTCGCTCGAGTTCATTTTCTGGTTGCAGAAAACCCTCCGTATTTTCATGAAGAATTTCGGCGTCTTTCAACTTTAGAGAGGCGTCTTGGTTCTTCTTTTCGAGTTCTTTTAAGTTGCCCCGTAGTTTCTTGTCCCGGATACCATTTACTGCTTGGGATTAGCAGCCGATTCCAACAAACAAGACATCTCTAGCAATGCAAAGTGACACGGAGATTAGGGAAAAGTTCAAGAACTCAAGCTCAAGATGAAATAACATACCATTTATCTTTCGTCCTCTCCCATATGCTTTTTCTGCCTCTTTCCGTCGTTTTATTTGCGCAGCTTCCTTGCTCATCGTGCGCGTTGCTAATTGAGTTCGCGCTCCGTCGATGGGTAGGGCACCATTGATGTGTGTTTGCTGACCAGTCTCGTCTGCCAAATCGACCTCCATCTTATGATGTATTTCCCGCAAGAGTGTTCGGCGTTGGGTACTAATGCGACGCGATCGTATGGTGTAAAAAGAGGTATCTGGTAGCGGAGGTGGTGCTGGACCAGAGCTGGTGAACTTTTTCCTCCGATAAAGAATGCCAAGACCACGATAAGATAAGCGCACAAAAAAACTTCCCCACGTCAGCGAACACCCTTATCAATGTTCTTGTCGCATCTTGAACTAAATTCCGTTCAGTTCGTGGAATTTTGCCGCAAAAGGTTTACCACGACTTTGTTCCTTTCACATCGTGGCTTCGTTACCTTTTCGATTCAAAGCCGGAGGCGACGGCAAGATGCCCGCCTCTGTAGTATCCCATTCACATAGAAGCACCACCAAAGCTTCCCATAAATCCTTCAAGTCCCGCAAGGCTACAAAGGGGGCGTTGAAAGAGATCCAGAAGGGTACGTATCTGATCTTCCATTTAGGGATATTCAAAGTTATGCTGACATGTTCTAGGCAAGGTCCAAGATCTCAGCCACCGCAAATCCCCCCATCAGCAACTCATGTCCAAGTTCGATCGTAGGAACCAAGCCCGACAAAAACAACAAGTAAAGCACAAGGAACATTTGAGAGGAACAAGTGTGTTTGCCGGACGCGATGGTGCCCCCAGGATCGTTGCCGTTATACCATTATGCGAGAACACAAACGCTAGTTCCGCCGTGCTCGCGTTGAGCAATAGTTTGGATATTGAGACGGAGGTTCCTGAGGAAGGTTCAGTCCAGCTAGATATAGACCGTTTCAAGCAGAAGCTACAATGCCTGGTTGTAAACAGGGATTTGGTTGCATGTCTAGATGCCGCGAGAGTTGCGGATTTCGTTGTCTTTCTGCTTTCGCCAGAGCAAGAAGTAGATGCACTCGGAGAGCTCATACTCAGAAGTGTGGAGAGCCAAGGACTTTCGACGATGATAACGGCTGTTCAAGGGCTTGCGAGGGTCGAACCTGTCAAGCGGAAGACACAAGTACTTTCTTCGTTAAAGTCATACATTACACATTTTCATCCCGACCAAGAGAAAGTCCATGATTTGGACTCGAGACAAGAGTGTGCGAACATGATGCGCTCGTTATGTACAACTACACCAAGGGGAATTCATTGGCGAGACGAGAGAAGCTGGATGATGGTTGACAACGTTCAATTCCCAGAAAAGGAAGGAGAGCATGTGGTGGTTACTGGTATTATTCGAGGACGAGGACTGAAGGCGGACCGATTAGTCCAAGTTGGTGACTGGGGAGACTACCAAATCGAGAAAATTACGGCAGCTCCTCTAGAATCGAAAAAGAGGAAAGCTGACGATATGGAACTGGGAAATACGGAGGAGATACTTGACAGCCCAACAGAAGATCAAGACGATCTTGCTGATCTTGCACCCGAGGAAATTATCATGGACGATTATACGGATGCAGCGATGTCTGTCGCGACAACGGAGAAGCGGGGGGTTCTTTTAGACGATCACCACTATTTTTCGGACGACGAGACACATTTCCCGGCCGCTCCAAAGAGATTGCCAAAGGGTACCTCGAAATACCAGGCAGCTTGGTTTTTGGGGGATGATTTCTCAGATTCTGGATCTGACTGGGAAGATGTTGACAATCGCGGCGATACGTCAATGGATGCACCGGCCCTGCCACAAGATGGGACTGAGGGATTTGCTCCAAGAGAGCCTACTGAGGCAGCTCCATCAGAATACCCACAATCGGAAATGTTCTTAGACCCCACTCCCGATGACGAGGCCGAAGCAGAGCAACTGGCAGCATTTAGAAGGCGAAAGGGAGATGAAGCAGAGGACGACCGAGAATTTCCTGACGAGATAGAGCTGCACCCCCATGTGCTAGCTCGGGAACGATTAGCACGCTACCGTGGATTGAAGAGCTTAAGGACAAGCCCTTGGGAAGAAGACGAGGATCGTGCGCATGAGCCTGAGGATTGGAGAAGATTTCTCGAAATTCCCAATTACAAAGCAGCCAGAAGTCAAGTTACTCGCGAGACGTTAGTTGGCGGAGCTGCTGCTGGAACACGAGTGCATGTTTATCTCCGTAACGTCCCCGGTTCTGTTCAACAGGCATACAACTCATCCCGGCCCCTGAATATGTTCTCTCTGCTTCGTCATGAGCATAAGCAAACAGTTGTCAATTTCAATTTCAGTCTCAGCTCCGACTACACGGCTCCTGTCAAGTCGAAGGAGGAGATGATCATGCAGTGTGGCCCACGACGTTTCGTTATTAAGCCACTGTTCTCAGAAAGTGGTAACACGTCAAATGATGTGCACAAATTTGCTCGTTTCCTTCACCCGGGCCGGTCAGCAATTGCAAGTTTTGTTGCTCCTCTTACATGGGGTTCCGTTCCTGCACTCTTTTTCAAACAGAATACAGAGGGCTCAGAGGCACCCCTTACTCTTTTGGGAACCGGGACCTCACTCCCACCATCTGCAAGTCGAGTCATAGCCAAGAGAATAATCCTCACCGGACATCCTTATAAGATCCACAAGAAGCTCGTAACTATTCGATACATGTTCTTCAATCGAGAGGATGTCGAGTGGTTCAAAGCCTTGCAGCTATGGACCAAGAGAGGCAGAAGTGGTTTTATCAAGGAAAGTCTTGGAACACATGGCTATTTGAAGGCAACATTCGATGGCAAAATAAACCCTCAGGATTCTGTGGGGGTGAGTTTGTACAAGAGAATGTGGCCAAGAAACGCAAAACCTTGGTCTATGACCTCGAGTAGTGCAGACGATGATATGGTAATAGGTTAAAGCAAGATAAAGGAAGGGCAGGGGTTCAGTGAATCATATCGATGGTCTTATTGGAGTATCATCTACTGGCTTCAGCAGCACATACCGTGAAAAAGATGAATGGATTTCAAGGTCGGAAAATTATAGAACAATGAGTTGTGATACCATGTCGAGAATAGATGACGAGTATCTTGTTGAAAGAATTCGGATTTGTGCCGATTCCCTCGACTTTTAGAAATAATTTCTTTCAGAACTAGCATATTATGTTTGTTGTTTTGTTACATGCAGTCAACTCGAGGAGCCAGATCTGATTCCGGACTCAATGCATGCTGTTCGGAACTTCGTGAACGATTTGACGAAAGAATAGTAACAAGTCTAGACAATTAGCTTCCGGAGAATTTCCAAGTCTGCCCAAATGATTTTAAAAGATGATTTTAAGAGAGAGTTTTGGCCTGGGCAATATTGGTAGCTGAGTCATCAGAAAAGTGACGTCGGCGCGACCTCCTGAATTTATGTAGATAAAAACGCAACTGCCAAACCTCACTTTCGCGACTTCCAGGCAAATTCACGACGACATCATTAGGATTTCCCATTTGCCATTTCACTACTGACTCAATCTTTTGGAGATCTACGGAACTTCATTCTTACTTTCTTGATTTGACTATCCAACCAAGCGAAATGCCCGACACAGCCACTCCAACGCCGGTTGCGATGCTGGTAGGCACAGCTATCATCGCCGGTCTCAGTGGTTACATGATTGGCATAGCTTCCTCGCTCGGCTTTCTTCCAATACCGTTCCAGACAAGACCTGAAGGAGTGCGCGGTGTAAATAACTACGACGACGAAGAGGAAAGCGAGGAAGAGGATATCGAAGAATCACTCTTAGACCACGCCCCTAATTGGGCAAATGGCATTGAGGCGGACAAGAGAGATGGGTTGAGAAACAGCACGAAGAAAGAAGTTAAGAATCAAGAACCAATCAAAGAGCCGCTTGGAGATAGTGGAGAGGAGTGCAAGTTGATTCTGGTTGTACGGACGGATCTTGGGATGACAAAGGGTATGTTTTCTGTCCGGGCCTGAAGGCATCGCTGAGCAGGAATAGGAAAAATCGGCGCTCAATGCGGCCACGCGACTCTCGCATGCTACAAGGCTATGGCCAAAAGCAAATCGCCGATTCTTCGCCGTTGGGAAAAGTCTGGCCAAGCAAAGATCGCATTACAAGTCAAGAGCGAGTCGGAGATGGAATTATTACAGGCTACGGCGATGAGCTTGGGTCTTGTAGCTGAGGTTATCACAGATGCTGGAAGGACGCAGATCGCCAGTGGTAGCCGTACGGTGCTGGGAATTGGACCAGGACCGAAAAGCGTACTCGACCAAGTTACCGGGCACTTGAAGCTATTATAGGTTGTTTTCGACTTATGGCCCGGGATAGGAATGGCACCGAGTAAGAGGATTGCTCGTTCGTCGCAGATGGATGTTGACAACAAACGTCCTTCGCATGACTTACCCCGGGAGCTGAACACCAAGGTACTCTTGCCTTGAGACTTCTATTCAGGCGGTGTGACAATACTGGCTAGTTACGGCAAACTGGTGAAGAAATAGTAGATGTAAGAGAGGTCAACCTCAAGGGCGTGCCTTGATACTTGCGCTTCTCATTTCACTATTCGGCCCTGCAATCGTATCCTTCCACGAAGCCCTAATAGATAGGAGAAGCTCTATCGCGCGGCTCCTCAGCCTCGAGCTTGGACGAGATGTTGTATAGCCAACGTCAGTGGTTCATAACTTTATGAGAGGTGCATACTGCAAAGCGTTCACTCTATCTTTCACGAATTCAATGCTGCCAAGGATTGTTCCTCATTGCCTTCATTACTCGCTCATGCCTGGTACTTTACGGCAATATGTGGGCATAAAGCAGTACCGAGCTTCGCGCATAGTAGATATGCAGTCGAGAAATTTTAGGGTTATCCTCTTCTGGACGTTTGCTTATTAATTATAATGTCCCCTTCAAGTCCTTATGTTCTGCTACAGATGATCCCAGGGAGTTTCGGATAGATCTTTCCTTTTTTCTCACTTCTTTGGCACAAATCCATGCATATGATTGTCATCTATGGTCACTTTTTGGGTTGGGCTTCAGAAGCGTGTGGCCCATGTATACAATCTACCTCAAGACTCTATATTCACCATGTTCTGTTTTCTCTAAAATTCGATTTCAGTCTCTAGTCATGAGAATTACCAAAGGTTAGGAAATTAAATCTGGCAATTCTTCTCCGCTTCTAGAAACGTCCATTCTGCTCAGGTTGAGTATCCAAAATCGACGCTTGTGGGTTGAGAACAGTTCTTCTAGATGGTACATCCAATGGTCTTCTGTTCTAAACGAATGGTCATCAAACTGACTATCCTAATAGGCCTAATCGTGTATTTCAAATATGCCATGAACGCGACATCATTCTTCCGGCCCGTTAACATCCATATTGAGAAGATCGGACACGAGATTCTAGCCCAAGTAGGCCACGAGTGGTTGAGATGGAATGGCACGCTGCTACGTTACGATCAGACAGTACAGCACCTTTGGGTGCTCTCGAACTGCTAAAGGAGACATGCCACGGGGCGGCTAAGCTTATGAACGAGAGGATTAACCTGTGGCTAAGTGGCCGAACCCGGCAAGCTGTCGTACCCCAGTAAGACTCCTTGAAGCGATGGCTCTGCATGCTCACACGTACGTTCGATCTCCCGGAACGGGTCATTTCTGGATGCCGACCTTTGGACATATTGAGATGGCAAGCTTTAGATGCTGGTTGGCGATCATACGTTGTTACCTGGTACGTAGCTTGCCCACTGTGCTCAAATCTTGTTGTAACGACAATCCGCTCACTAAACCGCATGGGATGAGAGCAAACCTGACGCTGATGACCCTATTACGCAGCTTCTAAGCGGCCTCTGCTCAGAATTCATACCCAAATATAATGAGAGCGGTTCTGGAATATATCTAGACCATGTTTGCCTTCTCCCACTGTTGAGGGAAGCTACCTGACATCCCAGTCAGTTCTTGTCTAACACAATTTGGGGCCAAGCTTGGCCGAAAGCATTACGTTGGCAGCGTGTTACCTCCCTCTTTAAATTCCAAGGGAAAGAACCGATTTTATGTGTTCTCGAGATCTGCTTCTTTCACGTCGTACATTTGATTCTCTCAGTTGCTCTCCTTCACGGTGCCGGCCCCTCCGTATTCTCGACTATTGTGGTTACATTTTGGCCTAGATTCACAGCGTTTCAATTTTCCAAAATTGCCATCGATGGGTTCAAAATTATCCTCCCCTTTTTCATTTGATTCGTTATTCTTGATTCTGATCATGGGGTCGGCGACAAATTTTTTCCCCACAAGAGGTTGGAAACTTCTCCCTATTTAGCCGCCCACGCGGCTCTTCACCCTGGGGACGCTTCTTCGGGGTCTTTCCCCGCATCAATCTACTCGCGATATTAATACCATGAGACCTAGCAATAATTCTTCGAGATCTTCAGGTACAGTACCATCCAGACTTCTGGTAGAAGCCCTATCCTGTTGCATAGTTGGCTGATCACTGCTGTTTACATCAGAAACAGCCAAGAGGCCAGATGCAATAAGATACACGGCAGTTAAGCTGGGACTGAATTTATTGCAGGTGATTCACTCTGACGAGACCGATTTGAGTCCTAGTCAATATCAAAACCCGGCACCCGCCGAGGCTAAGCTATGCGCTCCTACTGGTTCTGTGATGAGTGTTGAATTGTAGTTGTTGGCGTGATCAGTCAGGGGTCCTATCGAGCAATATCAAATACATATCCGAATGGACACGCTTCGAAGTACATACGCCCACGGCTGATGTCCCACCGGCACGATGTATAAACTTTCAAGCCAGTCGAAATAAAAGTCTGACACGGCTGTTTCTTGAATTTTCGTGCTATGTAAGACGCTACGGTCCACAGGCTTTTTTCCGAAAGAAGCTTGTGCGGACTTAATAATTTCTTCGTTCCTTGGAGAAACTTCACATTCTCTCTAACATTTCAATATACCACAGCTCAAACCTTTCAAGGTGCCAATTCTTTCTTTCTTTTCGAGTACGGTGAATGCTGGTCGAGATTCAGTCATGTTGAACTGGTTTATACTGTCGTTTGCCTTCATTGGCACCTCACTGGGTGCGAACTTCGCCGTAGGAGAGAAGTTCCAAATTGTTCTCAGTGGTATACCGAATCTCTCTAAACCATTATTCCCTTCGGATGCTACGGTCTGGGATGTGGACTTGGAAGACACGAGCGCAGAAACGATAGGGGCGATGAAAGATCTTGGAAAGACTGTCATATGCTATTTCAGCGCTGGAACATATGAGAATTGGAGGCCTGACTCGAAGAAATTCGCGGCAAATGATCTGGGATCAACCCTCAAGGAATGGCCAAATGAACGCTGGCTTAGGTTGACTAGCACGAATGTGAGGAATATCATGAAGACAAGGATAGACAATGCGGCCAAGAAGGGGTGTGATGCTGTCGATCCGGACAATACTGGTATGTTTCTAGAATTGAATTCGCTTCTTTGAGCATTCACAACATAATGTCATGTAGAGTGGAGTAGCAGCTAATTTGAGTCTGCGCAGATGCCTATGTAGGTTCTCCACTCCTGTCACTATGCATCTTACACCGCGGTGTGATGGTGGCAAACTTCATGTTGCTTTCATCAATGTACAACTTACTAACATACCTTAGCAAAACACCAATGGTCTCAATATGAAGGAAACCGACTCTGTCGCATACATGCAATTTTTAGCCTCTTATGCCCAATCACAAGGATTGGCAATCGGGTTAAAAAACAGTCTCTCGATAATACCGTCCCTAACCAGTGTCATGTCTTTTGCAGTCAACGAGGAGTGCGCCAAGTTCGGAGAATGTGAAGCCTACAATAACTTCATCAAAGCCGGCAAACCTGTTTACCACATCGAGTATATAGCCAGACCTCCACAAGTCACAACCGCAGAAAAGGCGTTGAGTTGTAATTCGAAGGGCATGGCGGGATTTAGCACTGTTATGAAGAACATGACACTGAATGGTTGGGTGACGTATTGCGATGGCTCAACGGCTACTACAGACACCACACCAGGTGGTGTGATACCTGGAAAGCCTCCGCAGCATACCACCTCATTGACTAGCACGGTGACGAAGCCCACCTCGTCGTCTACGTCTACCTCGGAAACTACAACCACGGATGATATACCCACAACCTCAGACACGACCACAACTGACCCCACGACTTTCGAAACCTCAACCTCAACATCGGACATAACTACCACAACGCAGAAACCTACTACCACGACCTCCAGAACGACTTCGAAACCATCGTCAAGTAAAACAAGTAGTTCGACAAGCAAGAAACCAACCACAACTGCAGGAACTGGGGGAGGTGGAGGAGGTTGCATTTCGAAACATTGGGATCAGTGTGGAGGGAAAGACTGGAAGGGCTGTACGCAATGTGCTGTAAGTTGCTTTCTGTATCGCTTTGTTGAGAATGATTCTAATTCGTGAAATCTAGTCTGGGTTTCAGTGCAAGGGAGTTTCGCCGCCTTATTATTATCAATGTCTATAATGTATTATTTAGCTTGGGCTTGATGAATAGATTTATTTTGCATCCACCTTCTCTCTGCTTAAATATTTTGGCTTGTGTGTTTAATGTGCAAATTCGTGTGGTTGTATGAAGCAGTTGTTTTCTCTCTTGCTGTTTGTTCCTTGTCATGGACGTTTCTACCTCATTCGGATTTAAAACTCGAGGGAATTCTTAGCCCTAAGTAGTTGAGCTTTCAAATTTCTTGAAAATTTCATTCGAAAATATTAAGGCCTTTTTCTTTTGGCGCTATTGGAATTTTAGGTTGGAGTCTTACAGAGTGTCTATGGCTGGACAGAGAAGATTGATTAGCATTAGAGGACCCCGTGCTTTTCTGAGATAATTACCCTGAAGACTTGGTGGAGGCAAGACAATACAGTCTGACGAATTTGTGTGGAATAATAAGACATTAGTGGCACTATTGTCATAGGGCAGGTGTCGTGTAATGTGAAGATCAGGCACAATTCGACTTCATGAAGTATGCTCTTGAAAATTGTGATAATCCACCTAGTCGAAACATTCCGAATGAATGTGCAGGGTTTATGTACACCTCTCCCTCTTACTTTACCCCCTTGGTAAAAAGTGCTCTTTCCTTTGAGTATTTACTAAAGTCCTTATCGGAGCCCAAGTTTTCAAGTATCTACTCTCATTCCTCTATAATGGTCTCCAATACACTTGATGGCAAGTATGATTTTACAAGAGAAAAGTATAGAATAGTCGAACTAACATACTTCAAAACTTCAATCCCGATACTTTTTCTAGCTTTATAGCCTGTTTATCAATAGATCCAAGAATCCACTAGCGCGACGTCTATTAAGAGTGGATGCTCACCTTTGACACTCTCGCTGTCTATCCTGCCTCGGAGGATTTCGGACATATTTATCTATAACCTTTTGAAACATTGCATAACGAAGTTGCGACCCGTTCGATTCTCGTTCACTTTGAAAAATTAACTATACTAAATAACAAGAGTCATTATAGTATATTGAGCTTCGAATAAGACCGGCAAACATGGCTCTCTCCCCTCGACCTTCTCGAGATAATTTTTCAGAAGCTCTATATGACAAATTTGTCTAAATCCAAATACCCCATGTTTGAGTTCGTTCTGGTTTTGCTTAGAGAAATTTGGAAAAATCATCTCAAGATGAAGGGGACAGCACGACTTTTTTTACACTATCTTTTTGTTTTTGGCTTGATAGTTGCTTTGATTTGAGCTCACAACGAATTTCGGTAGACACAAATGTGACGTCTTGTCTTCTGACAATATAATCAATGAGATATGTTTAGTACGTAAAGTTCTACTGATATTTAAATCACAGTAAGCATGTTGAGTTGCTCAGGAAAGTCTTCAGCATTTGGAAAAACTCTTGAAAGATAATCCTGCTATGCTTCTATTCAAGCATAGTGCGTTGTTATCTCAGAGACATTCTGAAATGAGTGAAGCTAGGACCGATGAAATCTCGGTATAAGGCTTTCAACCTCCAATTGCTGTTATAATATTGAACTTTGTCCTGGGATCTTGATCCTCATCCTAATTTCTCGAGCTGAGTGGCTTAAAACTAACTTTGGAGCGCGCCTCTGTCGTCAAGCCGCATGTGGGCGTGCGGCAGAATGTTCGGCACTTGCAAATGCACGCGGCACTTTGCTGCACAAAGACACACGATGCATGAAAACTTCAATTGAAAGACTCACCCATACAACAAGCCAGAATGAGTTGAAAAGTTTGTGGTGTTATCACTTTGTAAAGGGGACACTTTCAGCGTTTCCAGCGGCAAGAGCAGGCAGGTCCCTGAAGCAACCCAAGAATATTCTAGCTCTACCGAAAATCGGCGTCTGCGATCTCGGCGGGCGATCAGTGTCCATCAGATTAGATTAGATGCATCTTTTAGCGACTTCTAAATGCATAGTCCCCTGTCAAGCGGATGACATTCTCCGAAAAGAGCATTTTATCTGATCATCAGATAAATTTCTTCCTTGCAGAGCCCCGTCGCCAAGGGAGGAATCTCATCAACGCCACGCATGTGTTTCTGCTTTTGAATTGCTCACTGTCGACAACATGCTTTTCCGAAATACATATGATATTATCGCGTAATGCTTGACTCTCAAAATCCACCAAGATCGTCTCTTGCTAAGGTGCAATGCGATGCACCATGGCCCCTTCATCCTTCCCCTCCTAAACTAGGGTAGCTGTAACTAAATGTCGGCACGAACTAAAACATGGGTCTCCTCTCATGGATTGCAGTGCTACTTGCAGGGATGAATTACTTTGACTCGCCTGGGTACTTTTCTTGTGCTCTCACTGCGTTGGGGTTTGAAGTTATTCAGACAAACAACGAGGAGTCTCAACAACTGTAGCTGCCTTCAACATCAGGGCAGCTTTCGTCGTCGCTGAGAAGACGTTCACTCGCCCTCTCGTCTTTACCATGGGCAAGCAGCTTGTAGCTTTGCGGTCGAAGCTACCCTTCCTCAAAGGGGACAAGAAATCAACTTCATACTTTCAGCTCCTGGTAGCTAGTAACCCGGCACCTCTCGACTATGTACTGCTTGTTGGAGGTGTGATTGCAGCAATTGGGGCTGGTATACCGTTTCCTTTACTCGGCATTTTACTTGGTCAACTGGTCGATGGCATCAATTCAGCATCATGCTCGGAAACAGCAGCTTCGCCATCGTCTTTGGATTCCGTTATGGACCAAGTTAGAGAGAAAGTTTTGCTCGTCATCTATGTTACGATTGCCAGCTTCTCTCTCATTTACATACATACAGGGTGTTGGAGCATACTGGGCGAACGACTGGTCAGACGGTTACGGAAACAATATCTGGATGTGCTCTTGAAGCAGGAAATCGCTTTTTTCGACACACTTCCTGCTGGCGAAGTTGCTTCACGCCTCGATGTCGATCTACAAGCAATCCAGACAGGAACATCTGAGAAAGTGGGGATTTGCATTTCCAGTGTTTCTTACATGGTCGCGGCCTACGTTGTCGCATTCATTAAGAGTACCAAGCTGGCAGGAATGCTCTGCTCCGTTCTTCCGGCTTACCTTCTGATGGCATTAGTTGGAGGGCATTTTACGTCAAAATACGCAAGCAGAGTATCTGATCATGTTGCAGCTGCCACGGCTGTTGCCTCCGCAGGACTTGCCAATATCCCACTGATACAGGCTTTTGGTGCAAATGCCCGTCTGGAAGCTGTCTTTGCTGGACATCTAGCGTCATCAGAAAAAAGCGGAATCCAGAAGGCATTTGCTGCGTCCATACAGCTTGGCTCTATGTATTTTATTGCATACTCGGCGAATGCTTTGGCTTATTGGCAGGGAAGTCGTCAAATTGCCGAAGCGGTGGACAAGGACGGTGGAGGTGCAACAATTGGAGCTGTCTTCACTGTTATCCTTCTTCTTGTAGACTGTGAGTCCTCCATCCGCTCTAATAAAATAATTGACTCTGACGTTTTAAATAGCTTCTTTCGTCATCAGTCAGGTAGCACCATTTCTTCAGATATTCGCAACCGCAGCTGCCGCATTTGAAAAACTAGTCGCAACCATACACAGAACATCAACCATTGATGGGACATCCCATTCAGAAGGAGAAATGCTCACCGACGTATCTGGAGACTTGGAGTTTCGAGATGTATCATTCACATATCCTTCTCGACCTGATGTTCAAGTCTTACAGTCTTTCTCTTTGAGGATCCCAGCAACCAAGCACACTGCCCTTGTCGGACTTTCTGGTAGCGGCAAATCAACCGTCGCAGCACTGATCCAAAGGCTTTATGATCCCAACTCTGGTGACGTGTATCTCGATGGGCACAATTTACGTGACATCAACGTAAGGAATGTTAGAGGTTTTATTGGAGCAGTATCTCAGGACTCAACTCTTTTGGACCGATCGATTCTTGAAAATATTGCATATGGTTTGGTCAACTCGCCTTCGGAGAAGCATGTCATGCTGAGAGACTCTTTACTGGATTCTAGCCTCTCAGACTTGACTCGGGCAATCCGGGAGGGTGCAAACATGGAGGATGCTATTGCGTCAAGTTCTCACGAAGTCCAACAGATTATCCGCCTTGTTCGAGAAGCTGCAAAGGACGCAGATGCTTTATCGTTCATCGACCGCTTACAACATGGATTTGCAACGATGGCCGGTCCCGGTGGCAAACGTATAAGTGGAGGGCAAAAGCAGAGAGTCGCACTCGCCCGTGCTTTGGTTCGAAGTCCAAGCATACTTTTACTAGACGAAGCCACCGCTTCTCTAGATTCTGCAAGTGAACGGCTCATCCAATCAGCTCTGGACAGGGTTTCAATTGGTAGGACTACAATAACTATTGCTCATCGATTGTCGACGGTAAAGAACGCCGAGAACATTGTTGTCATGGGTCCAGGAAAAATCCTGGAGCAAGGCACATACGGTGAGCTTATGGAGAAAAACGGCGCTTTTGCTAGCATGATACGTTTGCAAAGTCTCGAAGTAGCAGTAAATCCAACCACCGCCGAAAATGAGATTTTGCCTATGGAATCGACTACCGAGTATAAGACAAAACTTGATGACCAAGAAAAGGCAGCAATTTTGCAAGAAGCTGATGTTACCAATGAGAAGTCTTCCGGTGAGACAAAACGTGGCTTGGATACGGACGCTGTACCAGAGCCCCAGGAATCCGAACAGGCCACAGACCCAGAAAAGTCTAAACGATCATTCCTCTCTACCTTCTTTGGTATCATTTTCATGGCCAGAAGACACGCGCTTTTCGTGCTGTTCGGTATATCAGGAGCTCTCATTGTTGGAGGTTCGTACTCTGGAGAAGCTGTAATCTTTGGGCACACTATTAGCGATCTCAATCCTTGTCGAGGCTCCAGTAGCATTCGATCTAGTGGAAAGCTTTTCGGGTTGTTGTTCTTCCTTCTAGGTGTTGTCGAATTCTTCGCCAATGTTGTCAGTACATCCTCGTTCGGTCGTGTGTCGGAGAAAGTATTGTATCAAGTTCGTACACAATCGCTTCGATCCTTGTATGCCCAAGATATGTTTTGGCACGAGTCCGAGAATCGATCGCCAGGAACTTTGATCTCATATGTCAGTAGCGACGCAAACTCGTTGGCTGGTATTACAGGGGCAATCTTAGGAGTCATGTTCTCGATCGTTGTGAGCATGATATCTGGTATCATTTTAGCACATGTCATTGCATGGAAGATTGCGGTGGTGCTTCTTGCCACTGTTCCTATTCTTCTTGGTGCTGGAGTTCTTCGTTTACGTATTTTGGCCATGTTCCACGCAAGGCATCAAAAGGCTTTCAGTCAGTCCGTAAGCTTGGCTACTGAGGCTGTAGAGTCAATCAAAACTGTTGCAATCTTCTCGTTGGAAGAGGAGATTGCCGGAACTTTCGACAGGTCTTTGAGAGGCCCATACGTCGAAACCCTCAAGACCGTGGCTTACGGAAATTTTTGGTTAGCTACAGCGTACAGCGTGGGAAATTTGATTTACGCATTGGCATACTGGTGGGGTACTAAACAAGTTGTGGAAGGAAACAACACCTCCCTCCAATTCTTTACCGTCTTACCCGCACTCTTGTTTAGTGCACAGCTATGCGGGCAGTTATTCTCGCTCGCGCCAGATATTTCAAAAGCAAGTGTAGCGGCTGCTCGAGTCCTTGATTTAATTGATCTTGGGCCAGACAAGAAACTTCAGCAAAATGAGTCTAAATCCAAATCTGATATCGAATCTTCTCAAGGATCAATGGAGAAGAAGGGTAGCATTGAGGGAGGCATGACTGTCGCATTTAGAGACGTCAATTTTGCATATCCTGCGAGACCACACATCCAGATCCTTCGTGGTTTAGACATACACGTTCAACCAGGCACTTTTTGTGCATTAGTCGGACCCAGTGGAGCGGGAAAATCCACTATCATTTCTTTGATTGAGAGATTTTACTCACCGAGTTCTGGCGCTATAGAGCTAGATGGCATCGACACATCCAAAATCGATTCGGTATCTTTCAGGGACGAAATCGCTCTTGTCCCACAAACTAGCGTTCTCTTTAATGGCACAGTGAAGTTCAATCTCGCGCTTGGAGCAAGACCTGGCTACGAACCCAGCCTCGAGGAAATACAAGAAGCGTGTCGCCTAGCTAACATTCATGACACTATCACCGCCTTACCCCAAGGCTATGAGACACCCTGCGGCTCCAATGGTGATCAGTTCTCTGGGGGTCAAATGCAGCGTTTGTCGATTGCGCGAGCTTTACTGCGCAAACCAAGGCTCCTGCTCCTTGATGAATCAACGAGTGCTCTTGACGCCGAAAGTGAGCGGTTGTTCGAGGAGGCATTAGAGAAGGTAGCTAAGGGGACCACTGTTATTGCTATTGCTCATCGTCTCCATACTATTAGAAGAGCAGATTGCATTTTCGTGATAGAGGATGGACGATGTGTCAATAAGGGGACCCATGAGGAACTCGTGAAGAGTAATGCGGGCTATAGGGACAATGCGATGCATCAAAGTCTGGGCTAGGAGAATATAAGGGCGTGAAATTGCATTGCTGGTGTTTTTAGAGGCTCCGAAAAGGTTTATGGAAGCATGTATACTTAATGGATGGATTTTAGATAGGGTTGATATCGGAGAGACCCATTTCTCAAAACAACGTACCACTCGAACACATTCTGTGTATATTGCTTCACATCACGCCTTTTGAAATCACATGCAAACCTGCTTACTTTATTTCCGACATCCTAGAGATTCCCAACTCCCCAGGTCCCGATCCTACCAACAGTACATCACTTCACTGACAACATCTAAACTCAAAAAGGCACCACCTAACCCTCCCGATATCGGATACTTCAATTCTCTCATATCCCTGCCCTTGCTACTTCATGCAACCCTGCATTGCACCATCCCTCGGCACACCTCACTCTTTCGAGCAGATTTTGTGGGGGGACTGAAAATTTCTTTCCATGGTGCCATGCGCGGCGAAGATCAGATAAGATTATTTAGGATCTGATAAGATTCGAGATTTGCAAAATGGAAACTAGTGTGCTGGTGTGTACAGGGATGGAGACAAGGATTCAAGTACTGGAAAATGGTGGTGGAGGGTTGGTTTACGGTATGTTGAGTGACTTTTAACGGTTTGAATAGAACATCAATATACTGAATATTTGTGGATGGGCGGAGACTCTTCTATGACTGCGTTCAAGATGTGAAAGATCTTGCATGGCGAGTAATCCTAAAATTTTCTCACTGATTGTTCCGCACGTATGGCTTTCCTCGAACAGTTCTGTAACGAGTCAGCGAAAGTGGAAGGAAAAAGGAAGTGATACTGACGCCCCATCTTTCGAACTTCCTCTGTCAGGTGGTAGTTTGTTAACTTCCTACCTTGATCCTTTCACGATCTTGCTGTCGATGTCTGAGACAGAGGCTTGTAGGTTTTTGGGGGTCGGCGCGGCATTTTGAGGCGCAAAAATATGTTACTCCACGACCTCGATTGCCTGTCCTGCTCCTTTTGTTTTGATTTCTTAGCGTGCGTGTCGATTGCTGGTTTTTGATACTCAAAAGCTGATGTTGTCGCGTTGACCGTGAGTGTGATGTCTCCAGTCAGCTTTCGCTGAAGAAATGCCTCGGAGACTGAAGTGAACATCTAGCTCAGTCTCATTATTCTTGTGGTTGTACAAGTAGTGCCCGTGGTAAGTGACGAAGTGGCTTTGAGGAAGGAAGTCGGAAAGTGGTTTGTCGTTTCTTGTATAGGTACAGCTTATCAGTTCGTGGTACCTAAAGATAGCATTTCAACCACATGACAAGTTTTACTGTATGCCAAAGTATTTCACTTTCGGTTGAATGTTGCCGTACGACAACTCACGCCCTCTAGCTCAGGTAGAACGATGTGACTCGACTAGGGGGCTTTCTCCATCGACAATTGAGTGCTGACTGGACACGCATCTTGCATGCGCTGCTTAGAGGCTGAAAATTGACACGTTGACGACAGCCTTGAAAATTTACACGAAGATTGAGGATCCCGTAATTCAATCTGATAAGATTTTACAGGGATGAAGAAACCTCGGGAAAGAGGACGGGACGGAGCGGGTTCTTGATGCAGATAGTCCGGCACCGCTTAGTACCATCTGATAACTCTAAGTGGACCACCTTCGTCAAGTCTTTCTCGACTCCTTCCACATCTCGACCACCAATTGTTGGCACTTGTAAACGACGAGCTACTGTCACGTCATTGGGTTTTGCCGATCGCGGGTTATCGAGAGCTGCTACAGTCGCACCATCAGACGGTTAGACTTCTTGATGAAGCAATAATGGAAAAGCCCTAGTGCTTTTGATTTTGTTCTTGAGGCAGGTTGTGTCAATGGTGGTCTTTGTTTGAGGTGTGGACGGAGAAGGATGAACTAGATCCGGCAAAACATGGTGGGATTCGAGACCTGATTGCTCAGGATGCTACAAGGGGTTTTAAACGGTACTGCCTTGGCCTCCTGAGCGAGCTTTGCCATGCAGCACTTTGCCGTCGTCACCCGATCCATTGCAGTTCCCTTCCCAAGAGAGCAAGGTCTTGTCCTTGGGTCTGGAATTTTATCGTATCTACGGGGTCGCTAATGAGGTGCTTTTCTACCACTGCAGAAGTGGAAATCGAAAAATGGTTTGAGTACGTCATTTATTCCACTGCTTTCAGTTCTATCGTTTCAACACGTCAATACATTCGAAGCTCTGGTGGTTGGCTGGTTTTATTTTGTTCTTGCTTCTACTATTCCTTCATACTTCTGCTGAAGTTCAGTGCCATTGAACCTCTCCACGGAAAAACTGAGACTTAAAACATCGCAATGGAATTCACAATCGAACTGCCCAAGAACCACAACCCTCCATCCCTTCTTCAAGGTCCCAACTTCCCCCCTCTTCAATACAAGACTTTAGGAGAAATATTAGATGAGCAAAGCGTGTTACGCGGGGACAATGAGGCCATAATATGCCCTTCAATGGGGGCACGGTGGAGTTACAATAACCTTCACTCTGAAAGTCTGCATGTCGCTCAAGGTTTACTGGCTTTCGGGATAAAATCTGGAGATAGAATTGGAATTCTGGCAGGAAACTGTGCTGAATATGTGGCCGTCTTCTTCGCAGCAAGTTATGTTGGAGCAATTCTGGTGGTGTTGAACAATACATACACAGCTCAGGAGGCAACGTACGCTTTGCAACACTCAGGTGGGTTCAACTTCTAGCGATACCTTTCGAAAATATATCGAAGCTGAATTCCAGAACAGGCTGTAGGCTCCTATTCACAGTACCTAAAATCGGACGAACAAGTTTACGCGGGCTCATAAATCAGCTTGGTCCCAGGCCACAGGATGCAGGTCGATCCAAAACTTTGGAGAATTTGATTATGTTGCGGCATACTCTAGGGGGCTTTATGACCTATTCCGACTTGAAAAAGGAAGGGAGACGACTTGGCCCAGAGCCTCTAGAGCGAGCGAGAAGGGCAGTGTATCCTGATGATACATGTAATCTCCAGTACACGAGCGGCTCTACGGGACATCCAAAAGCTGCCATGCTAACACATTTGTGAGAAAAGCTCAGAGCACTCTAGCTGAAAGGAACTGACAAAGACAACAGTAATCTAATCAACAACGCAACCTCAATCGGCGATAGGTTGGATTTCACAGAAGATGACATTCTCTGCTGTCCACCACCACTATTTCATTGCTTCGGACTTGTTCTCGGAGTGCTAGCTGTTCTCACTCACGGGGCTAAAATCGTCCTGCCAGCCGAGACTTTCGACGCAAGCGCTGTTTTGCGTGCTCTTTCCGAAGAAAACTGTACAGCACTTCATGGTGTTCCTACAATGTTTGAAGAAATTCTTAACCTGCCACGTCCGGAAGGATGGAGCTGTGAAGGGCTGAGAACCGGGATCATTGCAGGAGCACCGGTCCCGAGGCCTTTAATGAGAAGACTTTTGAGCGAGCTTAATATGACCGAATTCACGAGCAGTTATGGTAAGCTTTACACGCACAATATTGGCAATACAATTAATAACAAAGTATGCGAATTCAGGTTTGACCGAAGCATCACCAACATGTTTCAACGCATTTACAGCAGACACGATTGACACTCGACTCAGCACTGTTGGCCGACTTCTACCTCATTTAAAGGCAAAGATCATTGACAGCAAAGGCCGAATCGTAACCCAAGGCAAAAGAGGCGAGCTATGTATTTCTGGATATTCTTTACAGAAAGGATATTGGAATAACTCCGAGAAGACCAATGAGGTTATGGTAAGAGATGAGAATGGCGTGCTCTGGCTACACACTGGTGATGAGGCAAGTTTCACAGAGGATGGATACTGCACTATCACAGGAAGATTCAAGGATATTATCATCCGAGGTTCGTTCCCAATAATCATGCATTACACTGAGCTTGCATTTAACCAGTCCTCACCTTTAGGTGGCGAGAACATATACCCCGTGGAAATCGAGGTTCGACTCAGTCAACACCCTGCTGTATCCCGTGCAATCGTGGTGGGCGTTCGCGACTCGAAATATGGGGAAGTTGTAGGAGCTTTTTTGCAGCGCGAGAATCCAGATACGTCATCACGAAAGAACCCATCAGATGAAGAACTTCGGGCCTGGTCAAGAGAGGTTCTTGGACGACATAAAGCTCCAGCACATATATTTTGGTTTGGCGAAGAAGGTGTTCCAAACGAGGTGCCACAAACTGGAAGTGGAAAAGTTAAGAAGCCTGATTTGAGAGTCTTAGCAGATAAGGTGGTTGCACAAAGACTTGAGCTTACGATGGCAAGCAAACCAAAATTATGAGTTGTGTTAGCTTATTGGGAGGAGGGTATGATTATCATGGAGTTTAGGCGCAGAAAGAAGCTTTAGAGAAATCGTTGGTAGACTCTAATTATAGTATAGCATAGTGTAAATCGTAATACGAAACGAAAATGTCCAAAAGGCTTATTTGTTGCTCATGGTCTAGTATTCAAAAAATGATTGTGGGCGTCATATTCTATGTCCTGGTATTTACAATGTGCTCAATCCCCAACTTCACAATTTGGAGCCTCTGCTCGCCTGATAAAAGGTATCCGCTTCCTCCAAGCTTCGTCCACCATCCCACTCAAAGGGACAAAGATCAAAGAACTTCTCCCTCTGGCACTTCACAAACGCACTTCTCTTGTGTGGAAAATCAACAAACTTCTCAACGCTGAAACCATGCGCAAGATCATAAGCTAGAACTCTGCTGTTTGTGGCTCTTGGTTCTCCAACAACGCAGGTGGTCCTTGGATCGTCGAGGAATATGTAGTGCATGAGACTAGACCACCAAGCACTCACACGGTGGGGGCCTCGGTATCGAATATCGCCGACGAGGGAGTGCCGGCCGCGATCGAAATCACCTGCATCGTAGTATGCGCCAAGTGTGTCTTCCTGGAAGACCATCTCTGTTAGCAAATGTACCAAAGAGGAGCATGCAAGGGTGTAGAGATGCATTTACCTTCGCCCAGTACACTTCGAAGTAAGCAAAGAAAACATCTTCAAATCTCGCCAACAATGTCAGAACGTGCGGATCATCGTGGAGATTCTTCAGGTAGGTTCTATGTTGCTCCAATGTGCCAGTTTCATTCCAGCCTTGTGCAACACGGGGGTCGTTCTGCCAGGTGTGGAAGAGGTTTAGGTGCTCGGGATTCTCATAGTCGAGCGCAACCATAGAGAAGTGTTCCTGAAGATGGGGAATGTAGCGGCTGTAAATGACCGATCCTGGAGTTGGCTTCGCTGGTCGAACTGGGTGATGGGCGTAAACTCGCGAGGTAGGGAATTTGTTGGTTTGTGTGTATGTAAGAGGCATCACAGGGTAGGAAGAGAGCACCTCTTTGGAAGACTTTAGGGCTACCTGGTCTGCCAACCATGGAGGTCTAGACCCAAAAGGAGAGCCAGCTCCTTGCCAGAAGGTACCACGGAGAATGATAAGGTCATCTGATGGGTCCCTTTGAGCTGTAGATGGGTGTCGAGTTGCAAGACCAACTGAGATGAGATCTTGCTGTAAAGCCTCCTTGTTTGCTCCTAGCAGCTGGAGTCGGAAGTTTTCGTGCTCAGGCGACAAGGAAAAAGAAGCATAAATGATGAGCCAGAGCTGGCTTAGAGTAGGGGCCTCAGCAGCTCGCCATTTCAATGCCACTGACTGACTGCGGCGTGCTCTCGCCCATGCTGTGTTATCATCGACGGAAACATCTTCTCCCTTAAGAAGATGACTGAAAACAATGTCTGAGTTGTGTAGAGGATTGGAGGTTATTTGGGAAGATTCGAGGTTGGCTGCTGGTTGGTCTTTGAGAAGCTCTATTTTGAAGAATGCAGACAGAGCTGCGTCGGCATCCGCAGAACGGTATATGCGGTAGGCGGTATTGTAAGGGTGAGGGAGAGCGAATTGAAAATTATCCCACTGGTCAGCCATCTTGAGGAAATTGAGGTATTCTTGGGAGTTAATCTTCGACAACGGAACTGGTGTTGAAGCTTTCTTTGGTGAATTGGAAACTTTGTTGACAGTGACAGAATTTTAGCGGGGTACAGTTCTCAGCTTTCAAAATATGTTCCCCAGAAAACAAGGTTCATGGAGCTATAGCTTACCTCAAGACCAGACGAATTTTACCAGTTAATGCCGACATGCAGGCGAAGCTGCGTAGCACTAGCCACGTCTTGGGGTTTCCGTATGAGTAGCGGGACATACTTTTTGAAGCCACACGACGATATCGGTACGAGGTTGAGGAAATAGGCAGGTCAAACCTTGTCCTTCCCAATTTCGATCCATTTATGATGTAAGGTGGGCTATTTAGGGCTGCCATTAGCGAGCCCCTGAGGGGTAGCTACAGGTAGAGTTGTAAGGGTCGGCTACAGGGTATCGATCAGATAAGATGTCCGATTGATTAGATTATGGCGCAGAGCTTGGCGCTAGATGCACCCCACTCAACCCCCTGTCAAGCTATTTTTCTTTCTTGCGGTAAAACGTAATAGCGGGTGATGTGTCGGCTTCCAACGCAAGCCGAAAGTCCTAAAAAGTTGAAGGGCAATGAGAATTCTTTCCCATGTGATCCAAGTGTGCTCAGTCATGTGACTTATCTTCCTCACTCGATTGTTGCAATCATTTACATCTTTTCTAAGTTTTTATGATTATTCTTCTTGAGAAGGTTACCTTAGCATGAGTGGATTTGAGAACGACATTCAAGCGGAGCTAGGTTACTTTTCTCCATGTCTACTTCAACGAGTGTCGCATGGTTGAAGCGTGATGTCTTGCTCTTCGCACACAGTATTGGTTGTAAGGCTGATGAATTACACTTCTTATACGTAAATTATAATCTGTCACTTATGCCCTGATATCTCCTTTCTGACATATTTCAGGAACTTCATCCTCATTTCCAGGTGTTCCCAACATACCCTGTGATACTGTGTACGTCGTAGGAAACCTAAGTGAAATCAATTTAGTTTGGAATCAAGGCTCATGTGATGGTTTAAAAAGCATTCAAAGACTCCACTCAAGAAGTCATACCTTACGATACCACACTCCCTCATCCTCGGATTCCAGAACTCACGCCTCGGCCACCGCCCTTAGATCCAGCTCGCGTAGTTGATGGTGTTCGTTGTCTTAAAATCTACAAGAGCCTCCCAGTCACAACCGAGGGAAGTAACTTTTCTATGAGAAAGAGTATTGTGGGCATATATGATAAAGGTTCAGGAACAGTTGTGCACTCTCGTCATGAACTCATCGATAACAATAGTGGAGAGTGTCATGCAGAAGTTGAAGCCCAGAGCTTCTATGTTGGCCAAGGAGGATGGGGTGGCCCCAGGGGCCCGAAAGCAATAGATCATGGTCGTAAAGTGCATTATAAACAGCCAGATTATACTGTGTACGAGCAAACAAACAGGGAGACAAGTCTTTTGTACAGGTGAGTTTCTTGCCTCAAGGACGCAAACTTGGAGATAAGAAGCCAGTGACCATTTTCGTTAATTCAGTATAGATTGAATGGCGATTATAATCCGCTTCATGCAACTCCGGAACCAGGCAAAGCAATGGGGTTTCCTGGTGTCATTCTACATGGCCTCATTGCGTGGAACATTTGTGCGCATGCGGTGGTTAGGTGTGTGGGGAAAAGTGATGGCACTTCACTACGAGAATTTGAAGCTCGATTTGTAGCACCGGTGTTGCCCGGAGACGAGTTGAAAATTGAAATGTGGGTTAATGAATCAGATGTCAACCAAGATGTCGTTGAAGTAAGGTTTCTCTGCCATGTCGTTGGCAAGGAAATCGCGTTGAAAGCAGGAAGGGCGCTTGTCAACATTTCAAAAGCACCGGCCAATACTCAGTCAGAGGCAGGCAAGGGAAGCAAACTCTAAATTATCATATAAATTCAATGTTGTCAATAGGAAACCCGTTTTTGAGATAATCCAGTCACCTGTGAGAAGATGTCAGCGGACTACCTGACGAAGAAATATTGCATGAGCAACAGGAGGAGAATGGTATATGAGTTGGTGATACAGGGATGAATGAATATCTCCAAGAAGAGAAAGCTAATTTGGAACGAGAAATTTACTTGTGTAACAAACAAAAAATACTTTCTTGTGCCTTCTAGATATCCTAGATAGCAGCATGAGCCCTTGTTAGTTCGCAGACAGAAGTTCAAGTCAAACTAGATACATTTTAAACCGCTTAAACAAAGGCATGAAGTTTTTCAATCAACTTAGCTCAATATTCTCTGCTCCGCAGCTTGAATTTGCGAAGATTTCGAGCACTCTATCGCTAGTTATCTTTTCTGGTGTTTGAAGAAGCATCTTCAAGTATACAAAAAGAGCTCAAATTGCGACACTGACATACTCTAATAGTTGGATCTTTCCATTAGACTGTGATAGCTTGTTATAATATGCGGCAAAACTCTGTGCACATCTAGACACTAGGCAGTTAACTATATGCAGTCAATACACTCTGATGCACTTTCAATAGGAGAGAGCTCCTCTTTACTATCCTAATAAAAAAATTGATTCAACTCTCCAAGAGAATTATGGGCATTTAGTAAATTGTCTGTGGATAACTAGAACAATAAAAGGGTGTAGTAGGGTGAGATTCGCTTCTTATTCTTGTAATCGAATCAGAAACATTATACCCAACAGTCCATCTAGATAATATGAGTCTGTCTTGGGCTCGATCCTGGTGTCTCTGAAAATTGACTTGCATATTTGTGGTCCGGAAGTGTTCGGAGTAGCGAAGTCTTAGTGCTGATATGCCCAGAATGTAAGATGACGTTATGTCCAAGACCAGTAAGGAATTGAACATGCCGCAGGAGATGTAACAGTGAAATCGTCTTTGGAAAGATTCTTTCGTGAATTTATTCAACACTTTATTCCGATTGTATTCACTCGATTTCGAACCAGGGAAATAATGTCGGCACAGGAATACTTTCACGGGCACCCGCAAAATCCGATCTCATCATCGCCTTTCCCACTGGACCCACCCCCACAATATCAACCATATCCAAACTCCCCACAGCCCACCACAAACTCTCCTTTTCCTCATTTGAACACCACTCACCAAATTGGAACCCTAGCCAAACCTCCTCAGCAGCCATACTATCCTCCCCAACAGCAACAAACACAGTTTCGCCCTCCAGTTCAGCCTCCATTGATACAGACTTCATACCCGCAAGCACTACCGCATTTGCGCCCATTAAGGTCAAATTCTGAACCCCCTTCCCCACAAGACTATTACAGACGTAGAAATCAACACGAGATCTCTCATTCACATTCAAGACGGCGATCCCATTCACGATCTGACGAAAACTTCTCCCGATCTCACTCTCGTTCCCGGTCCAGACGTAGACATCGACATAGAGACGGCAGGGACGGGTCTAGAGACTACTCGCGGGAATCCTCTGGCGGTTATTGGGCAGATAGGGCCAGAGGAAAAGCCGACAGAGGTCGTAAGGATAGAAATACATTCCTAGGTGCATTGGGCGGTGGCGTAGTAGGTGATTTGATTGCACCTGGACTCGGCACTTTGGGAGGAGCACTTTTAGGTGGTGTTGGTGGCCGGAAAACAGGAAGAAGTGGGAGTGATAGTAGAGGAAGGATGGATAGGTACGAGAGGGAATGGGAGGAGGGGCGACGCAGAAGGGGGGAGATGTGAAGCTTGGCGATTGATGTGGATCTTTCTGCCGACTTTTGATGATTTACGAACTTCCCTTGTTATATTACCGTCATGTAGAACTATAGATAATAAATCTCAAATTTGCCTGTAAGCAAAAAAGCTCACGTCCAGTTCTTGCCTAACTGTCGCGAGATCTCGTTGCACACAGCATTTGTTACTTCGACAGTGGTTGCACTTCCGCCTAAATCTTGAGTCATAACGCCACTCTCGCAGACATCCTCTACGATACTTAGCAAGGTATCAGCCGCCTCCTTCTCCCCAAGCCATGTCAACATTTCACAGGCCGTCCAAAAGGTAGCGACTGGATTAGCTATATATCTGTTAGTCAGGCATACGTGAAAGAGAGACGTGAGTTGTAAGCATACCTATGCCCTTGCCGGTGATATCAAAGGCGGATCCATGAATGGGCTCAAACATCGATGGATTCTCCCGAGTAGGATCTAAGTTACTTGTTGGGGCAATTCCAATCGACCCTGCAAGAGCAGCTGCAAGATCTGATAGAATGTCTGCATGCTTTTCGATTTCAAATTAGTGAAGTCTCCCTGTTCGAAAAGTACTGTAGACCTACTAGATTGGTAGCTACTATCGTATCTAGAGTCTCAGGTTTCAAAACCATACGAGTTGTCATGGCATCTACCAGCATTTTGTCGGTCGTGACGTCTGGAAAGTCTTTGGCAACAATCGAGGCTATTTCGTCCCACATCACCATTCCCTGATTCTGTATTAGCATGATTGGATGCCTGTGAGAGGGAGGATAAGTTACATTTCGTTGAGCGTTACTTTTCGTCACAACAGTGATATGCTTCCGGGGTCTAGTGCTAGCAAGCTGATACGCAAACCGCATTAATCTTTCCACTCCATGGCGAGTGAAGATGGAAACTTCAGTAGAAACTTCCCACGGTTGTCCGATGTGTGACCGACCACCATGACCAGCGTACTCACCCTCGCTGTTCTCACGAACGATCACCCAATCTAATTCACCATTTTTACAGTTTGACAAAGGGGACTTGGTCCCTCGGAAGACCTTAGTTGGACGCACGTTGGCATATTGTTGGAGCGGTTGACAAATGGCAAGACGTAATTGCCATAGTGAGATATGGTCTGGGACATCTGAATAAAATCAGACAAGAGTGGGGAAGGTAGATTAACTTCATACCGGGCGCGCCAACTGCTCCAAACAAGATTGCATCGTACTTCTTGAGAGTTTCTAGACCGTTGTCAGGGAGGTATTTCCCCTCACGCTTATATCTATCACTGCCCCAGTCGAAATTGGTGAAGTCTAGGTCAAATGTATTAAGAGTTGTGGCTAGCTTTTTCAACACCGTAATTCCAGCCTCGATGACTTCTGGCTACAATAAGAAAAATCAGCATCATTATACGCTCAAAGATAACATTCATCAGGGGAATATATATGGGCGAAAGGCTTTATTGTATATTAATTATCCTTACCCCAATTCCATCTGCCGGAATAGAAGCAATTCGGTAAGAAGGACGACTTGTGACTTTGGAAGGACTCATGGTCGCGATGCATCAATGGTTGTGTCTAGGAAAATGATTGGATGGTGTAAGAATGTGTTGGCAATGTTGAATGATACTTCAGATTTCCCGTAGACGGATTTTATTAAATAGTGGCGAAGACGGAGAAACGATCCCCGCTCCATAACCGTTTCTTCTGGGGAAGCGCCTGATAGTGGGCAAAGGAGCCTCCCCTTAGAAACTTTGTTAGTCGCTGTTTCCTCGCTAATATTCAATAGTATAGTAGAAGCCAAGAAAGGCTCGCATTCGATGCTCTATTGCAAATATATTCGTCACTCTCAGAGTGAGGATATCGATTGGGGGTGGAATTATAGCTAACACGTGACACAGATAATGACACACCATCGCGATGATTTTGACGTCGCATTTTTCAAACCCCAAAGATATGCATGATCCCTCCAACAAAATGAGACGTGAACCCTCCTTCGCTCGTAAGGGAAGGAAATACTCCAATGATCCTGACGATACGGCCAGCCCCAGCACCGAGCTGGGATATATGGATCAAATATCACCTATTCGACCAGCTTCGTTGGTAGTGGTAGTGGAATTGGTTTTGTCCATAGGGCTCTATAGCGACAGCCAATAGTAATTTTTGACAGCTTGGAACGTCATGAATTTCACGCATATGGTTACGATAGTCATATAGAGTTGATCGATTCATCAAAGGAAGCTATTGTATAATATGTCTAGCATATAAGGGTGAATTTCTGCCTCATACAGAGGTTAGTGGGTAGTGGAGTGATTGAGGTTATGCAAAGCAATGAAAATTAAAAATTAAAAAATGGAAATGGTCCGGGTTGTAACACCTCGACTCTACACTGGCAAGAAACTTTAACCAAAGCAGTAATGGCACGACTGATGATTACCGCACAGTTGACCTAGTACCTGGCGAAGATGACCATCTTGAGCAGTTTTCCTCTAACTCCCTATGGCGCGAGGATGAAGTGGATGAAAAACTACAAGAGCGGCTGCAACCAATTACCTACGAGAATTCCGTGCGCTAGGTGAGCCCTACTTAGACGACTGGCAGCCTCTATTTCACTTTCTCCACGCCCCAACTGTACTCGAACTCTCCGAGAGAGTATCCTCGAAAGGATTTTCGACCTTAGATAGCAACGAAACCATCCTCTTCCGTTCTATCCTAGTCGTTTCTATAGCTGATTACCGCTAAATCTTCGGAGATGATTATCGTCTTGTTCCTTCTGATTTTCTATTTAGTAATCTCGACGGGGCCGTATCTTCTCTTCTACCCATTCTACTGCAGTCATCTACACTAAGCAGATTACAAGCTGCTATGAGCATCCAAATATTTCTTCTCTCCATGCTGCAACCGAATACGGCCTCAAGAGCTGCAGGCTTTATTATGCAGATGGCTTTTCATCTTAACATTCATCAATGTCTGGCACGATACAGCCAACTCTCTATGGCCGAGAAGAAAATGCCACGTAGATTTTTCTACAACAATATATTCGTGGGAGGGATTTCTGTCCCAGGCTTTAAGATTGCCACAAGCGCAGACTGTCGTGATGGGCGCATTGCCAATCCAATGTTCTGGCCAGGGTTCATGTGGTGTGCTTTGATGAGATTTGACTATTGTGTCTCGTGGAAAGGCCATAGCTAACGGGAAGAGTCAAAGTACTCTCATAAGCTCCCTATGCTACATTACAGGACTCTTAATCTGTGGAGATGGCACAAATTTATAGCTCACATGTGTCATATTTCCATCCTCTAACTAAGTAACACCGAAAAGAGAAGCCAATCGATGCTTTACGGTATTAGGTAACCTCTCACTCCGAGGAGTAATGTCGCCCAGAGCTTCGTGAATCCGTTCCATCTCATCGAGGTAACAGTCATGAAATGGTTGCCTCGTCACATCTTTCTCCCAGCCAGCTTTTAGCGAAGGAAGGAGACTCCCCGTTGCTAGATGAGCACAACGAGCTTGGCACATTACTATACATAGATGAATTCTTTACAATCATGAACAACCAACAAATCAACGATTTTGATAATATATTTTAATTGATGGGTTTTCCATATCATCTCAACGCTTTTCCGTAGGACACCTGAAGGAGCTATTCGCAGGCCAGCTCCAGAAAAGAATTTCGACTATAGCAAAGTTCACCACGCCCAAGTGCTAAGTGCACGTATATTTTATACGCAGGCTCTTAGTAAGCGTAACTTCTCGTAGAACTTCACGTCTCATGAAATTATTTCGAATGACTTGGCACAGCTAGCGTGCCAATTGGTGGTAGCAAGGATAACCACGCAGCCGGAATAACGTTTCCCGAGGTTAAACCCCAACTTTATTTTGACGTTCCTTTCCCCGCCTCCTCGACGATTTCAACGATTCTCCAGAGGAACCAAAGTAGTTAACAAACAGACTCGCTCATGTCAGTTACCGAGAGATTTTGCAGTGCCACTCATGTTATATCTTACTTAATTTGTGGATATGACTGAAAATCCGGGAGGTTCATGCGAGCCTTGTAAGAGAAAGAAATGTAAAGTATGTAGCTGAATCATTGTCTTTTGATGAACGCTGACATCCTTAGTGTGATCGGCGGCTGTAGGTACACGGTGTTTCGAGATCGATTCAGCTCGCTAATTTACCCTGTGGTCCAAATTGTGGTCAATGTACGTCTTCACCTCAATTGTGCAGGTACGAGGAAAACAATAAGAGGTAAGAACATATCGGAAACTATGGGCCATGGAATAACTCTCTAAGGGGCATACCGGGAGGCTATTTAGGTTCTCTTGAAGTTCGCTTGAACCAGACGGAGGTCGCATTATACGAAGCTCTTGCTGAGCTTCGAAAGATAAACTCAAGTAATGCCCGTCAAGAGACCAGTTACACTTCAGAAAATTTGCTTGCGAGACACGCAAGAGCCAATAAATCAACTAGGATGACAGAGTGGAAGCGATACCCTTTATATGAACCAGAAGATGTGACGAGGTGGTGGGAAGGTGTGGATGAAATTATGGAAGAAACAGGTATTTTATTGCAAGTCTCCCTATTGCCTATGCTGCTTACATTAAAAAGATGTATCGCAGCAAGAACCGATCAGTACGATACAGAGCAGTACTCCAAGAACACGAAATCGTGCTTCGAGGGATACTTCTTCCAATGACAATGTTCAAACAACTCCTAGACTACGATCGCAACCTAACGTGCGCAATACGTCATCATCAAATGACTCCACAGGTCACCAGAATATTTCCCCAAGACTACATCAAGAAGCAGAATCACAACTTTCACCGCCAGCTCCGTTGCTTGGTGTCTCAACGGCGGATCCGATTCTGGTGCCGGACACACAGTCAAATATACTAATATTAAACCCCAAAGAACCACCAGGCAGGTCGTGGAGCTCGAGCGCTACCCTAGCAAGCAGTTCGAAAACAGCTGGCGGGCTTTCACAGGAGCTTTCTGCGCGACTTAGCCATATATATTATTGATGTTTACAGCGCATAATATGATAATCAACGTTGTCTCATAGCCTACAAGAGGTGTAAATTTTGAGTGTTTGAAAATGTCCTTTTCATTGTATATGAGGCATAAAACTAGACCATTCAACGTCTTGATATAAGATAGCCGGAAGTGCTCTGAGGCTGATAAGTGACTGGACAAGAATCAACGCACGAGCTGCAATGTAGGCAAGCACGAAGGGGGCATGAATAAGTATCTTTGCCCATCGCGGCAACATTGATGCAACCTCCATGATAGAAGTGGCTTCCGTTTTGAAGACAACACGCCCAATAAAGGGCGCGAAGTAAGTTCCTAAAGGCAATGCGAGGCAGTAAATAGCAATGAGACCCATATCACTAAAGCCCGAAATAGTCCATAGCCACCATTCCGTCGTGGTAGGAAAGTCTATAGTCCAACCTACAGCAAGGTGTAGACCATAATACATCGCCTGGAATAGCAGCATGTACAGGGTCATCCCCCATCCAATACCGTTTTGGGGGACCACCCCGCTATTCGCCAATGTCTGTATTGGTTTTGGTCCAGAGTCCTCAGCAAAATCAAACACTACCCTGAATCCAAACCAAAAGGGCGTAACGAGGCTCTTGGGATCCGGTGTAGGCCTGACAAAGTCAAGCGGGGTGCGTTTGAATGATCTGGACTCCGGCCCTAATACTTGCATGATTGGTACGTTCATATGAAGTAATTCAGGCCTCGGGGGGTCGAGAGGTTTGTAAAACCAAAAGAAGAAGTTGTGTATCGTGCACAAAATGAAAGCGAGCGTAGTGAGCTCTAGTGGCGTGAGGCCAATATTTGCTGCTCCTCGGCCAAGGCAATATAAACAGAACCAGGACATTTGCAATAGTGTAATTCCTCTTGCAAAGCCATCCGCCTTGTTGGCTCCTCGGATATCTTCGGTGCTAATTCGTGGCATTGGTAGCAGTTGGTTCTTGACCAAGTATGCTAGTTGCGTATTGTCGACCGGGAATGGAGCGATGTCTGGTGGAGCCACCATTATTCCTCCCATGTCTGTATAAAAACCATGTCTTATCGTCCATTCAGGATAGCCCATAGCCCTGAAGGTGTCCACAGATTGCTTCGCTGAAAGCCATTGTTCGGCAGCGGTTGCAACGACAACCTCGGGAAAGAAAACGGCAAAAAGATGCCAGCGTAGTTTATAAAGGATAAATTGCCATGCATGCGTACCCGGGTGTGCAAAGTTGAGACAGAGAGAGGTCCAGGTACAAAGGTAAATAGTGCTGAGACTGTTGTAAAGGATATTGCTTGTACCACGTAGGTTGGGTGCTGATATCCATCCGAACACCAAATTTTTGGAGGAGTTATCAGCCATAAAATGCGGGATGTGGATGGAGACCAGAGGAATATCTTCGGCTAGAGGAGTCTAAAAGTAGGTGGGAATGAGGAGTAGTAGTTGATGACCGTACATTAATCTTGAGGAGTCTTCTAAAAGTGATCTCGATGAGTACGCGTGATGTTTCCCTATGCATCATCAATCCGAACACAGAAAGCAGACCCACCTAATCATATAGGAAAATCTGGATAGGGGACGAGCGAAGCCCCCCTCCCTGTCCAGCGCAGTTGGCCGTTTCAGATGGCGCGAATCATCGAAGACAATTCTTGCAGGTCTTGAGGTTACACAGGGCTCAATATAACGAGTAAAGCAGCAGTCCGGAAGAAGTGTGAAGATTATGGCTGATCTTATTTTATTCCTAGTAAATTTCGAGCCACTGATAGTCATCGATCTACGTCATTTTAGCATTTCATTCTCATCCGACTTGTTGGGTTCGGTATTCATGCCTCATGAGAGGTCTCCATAAATAACTCGGAGACGAGGTACTCGGCTCTGGCGCTTCGGTGCAGGAAGGCTTTGGATGCAATACTCGAGTTGAGCGACTGGCGCTTACACGAGGTTGAGGTTATGTTTCCTCGCTGTCCCGAAGTAGTAGAATGGCGCATTGTAGCTGCAGAGTCAGTTGTGTAGGTACAGCTTGTCTGTTTCTTGAGTACAGTCCGTGCTCTGGGTGATAGGGGTTGTCTAAGAATTGGAGCAGAAAGTAAGCGATGTGGACTCGAAGCTAACACATGCCCCACTTCTCCAGGAAATTAAACTTCCAAGATATTTTATCATAACCCCATCTCTTCTTTTTATATAGTTTTCAATTGAATCGAAGCACACTTTCTATTGTTTCTCTACTAGGAATGAGCATGAAGGTAAGACACATGCAGACATGGCGGTCTTGACCCTCTGACAACGCCACATTAGCTGATTGGACTGCGCAGCGTTGCAGTCTCAGTGTTTGTTGGTATTACCAGGATCAATCCAATAAAAAGCCAGCACTGAATCACAAATGTCAGCCCAATTCGCAGGACGACCAATTAGATATGGAGGAATCAGAGGAATCTGCGAAGGGCTGTCGAGGGCGAGGGGGCAGCAAGTCTCAAGCGCCTGAACAGTAACTTTATGAATCATTCATGTAGGTTCTTTACCCATCATAACTACTTACACTTGTCGAACGCCCGCAAAACCTCATGACGAGGCTCACGAGCTGTCATTCTAATCACAATTCCACCAATCCTTCCAAAATCGCGATTATGGCAATGCTAAATCACGAAATAATTGTCGGGCGAATCGCAGCCTCAGTAAAATCATTTTACAGCCGCAAAGAATCGTATCGCATTTTCCATGGATCCACGAATAGTACACGTCCCGTGCAAAGAGATCGAATGGTTGATATCAGCGGGCTGTCCAGCATCATTCAGATAAACCCAGAATCTAAGACAGCTATGGTTGAGCCGAACGTGCCAATGGACGAATTAGTCCGAGCCACCTTGGAATATGATTTGATTCCTCCTGTAGTGATGGAATTTCCTGGCATCACTGTTGGAGGAGGATTCGCAGGTTCTGCTGGAGAAAGTAGCTCCTTCAAATATGGCTATTTTGACCAGACTGTGAATTCGGTAGAAATGGTTTTGGCAAACGGGGACATCGTCTCAGCATCTAAGAGAGAGCGACCAGACCTTTTCAAAGGTGCCGCTGGATCTCTGGGGACGCTTGGAATTGCCACCATGATAGAGCTACAGCTCATACAGGCCAAAAAATATGTCAAAACAACATATCATCGAAGAAGCAACGTGTACGAGACCATCAAGGCGGTGCAAGAAGAAATAGTTAACCCATCTAATGACTACGTTGATGGAATCATATTTTCGAAGACCCACGGAGTCGTCATTACCGGTCAATTAACGGACGAGAAGCCCGACTCGGTGAAAGCACAGTCTTTCAGTACGGCCTGGGACCCCTGGTATTATCTTCATGTGCAAGAGCAGACAGCTCCTGTTTCATCATCGATCCTCGTCACAGAATATTTACCAGTAACCGAATATTTATTCCGCTATGATCGAGGAGGATTCTGGGTTGGCACTGAAGCTTTTCGATACTTTGGCTTCGTACCTTTCAATCGACTGACAAGATGGTTTCTTGACGATTTCATGCACACCCGCATGCTGTATCGTGCTTTGCATGGCAGCAACATGCAGTCAGGGAACATTGTCCAGGATCTGTCGCTTCCGTATTCTACAGCAGAAGACTTCATAGACTACACTTCACAGGAGCTAGATATTTGGCCCTTGTGGCTGTGTCCTTTACGCGCTATCAATCCACCAACCTTTCATCCTTCTACATCATTACCAGGGCCAGATGATTCCCCCAAGCCAATGCTCAATATAGGATTGTGGGGAAAGGCCTCAATGGATATGAGCATATTTATACAGCAAAATAGAAAGCTAGAAAGCAAGCTAACGGAGCTCGGTGGTAGAAAGGTGCTCTATTCCCAAACATTTTACACGAATCAGGAGTTTTGGGAACTGTATGATCAAAAATGGTACAACGAGCTGAGGAACAAGTACCAAGCAATGACACTTCCTACCGTGCATGACAAAGTTAAGATTGACGTAGTAAGGCACGAAAATATGCGAGTTTCGTTGCTTGGCAAGATATCTACCTCTTGGCCGATTGCGGGCTTTATAGGCATCTTCTATGCTATACGAAGTGGAGATTACCTGCTTCATCGACAAGCATTTTGGGTGCAATTTCGAGCTTTTTTACGCCGCGAGGGCTAAAATTTGGCATTTGTAAAAAGAATGACAATTAAGGTATGACTGAAGAGGTAGATCCATAAGCAGTTGCTTTGTTCCCAATCACAAGAAGCATGTAAAAACAGAGCGGACGAGAAAAGCTTGCAGTAATCAAGGGAAGGAAAGTTGCGGACCAAGCGAAAGTTTTGTACATAAAGGCAAGCTATAATACACCTAAGGGTTTCCTAGTAATGTACCGCGCAATTCTACCAAATTCGGTACTACCCTTCTAAAATCAGATATGCTTGCACTATGTTCCTTTTCGCTTCTAATCAACTTTGAAAGGTTTCATCATGAACCTTAAACGCAAGATTTGGGACCACGGCTAACGTTCGACATCTTATTGAGGGACTGAATTAGGATAAGAACTCTCACCACAGAGAGCATCACATCCCAGGCGCATGATCGTGGTAGGAAGATCATAGCTGTGATCGTGCGACCAAGCTGTTAAGTGTTAGAAAGAACTCTGTCGTTCAAAGATTAAAAACGTACCAGTGTAATCTCCACCAGAGCTGGTGCATCGTCTACGGACATATCCATGTACGCGGTTTGAGACGGGACTGACCCAGACAGCATGGCAGTTATCATCACTCCACCCGCAAGTGTTGGTTGTAGAAGTCGTGGTGCATGTTTGCTTGGCATCAAGATGGACATAGCTACCACCAAATTTGATACTTCCAGTAGCTTCTGCCATGTTCCCAAGTTTCTGGGCAACGCCGAGATCAATGCCAGCTTCCACTGTTCCCCCATTGGTGTGAGTAATACAGGCTGTTGCTGTCACTGCCTGGTTGCTAGTGCAAGAATTTCCGCTGGGGTTCGGGGTGCCGTCTGGGTTTCGAGTGCCGCCACAATCGAGCTCAGCATCTGATTTGTGCCAGTTGACTGCAATTCTCTCGTTGGTCAGGAACATCTGATGCCATGTCAGTCATTTTCGTCTCGAATATAGACACAAGTTCTCGAAACTTACTAAGTCAGTCCAGCATTTCACTCCAGATGCATATCGGTGCTCATCTGCACTATCGACATATGTTCCCGAGTTGGTGTCGAAGCTTGATGTTGACCCTGTGTGGTCGCCATATGTGTTGAAGCTTGCGCCACGTCTCTCGATCAACGCTGCTTCAGAAGCATCGGGGAAGTGAGTGAATTGATCCGCTGATGGGAAAGCAGAGGCAAAAGGAAATAAGAGGCAAGCGGATGCCGCTAATGTATTGAGTGACAGCATTGTGAAAAAAGACTGATGGTAGAGAGGCAATTATGATACAGACAAGAAAGTAAACCCAGAAAACTGGTAACAAGGCTGCTAGGGCAATAGTTGGAAAGATGAGTTGCTGCTGATTCTGATAACACATTTCCAACAAAGTTGTTCTTTTATATAACTTTTGGCTGTATCATTTCCCAACTGCTAGCTTTCGTCGCTCTCGGGTATGTAGTGATCATTCATCCTAAGCCAAGATCCTCGCAGCCTCCTTTCACGAAGGATTGTAGTATGCCGCCCCCGCAAGCCGTATGAACGAATAAATTATTAGGGAGAAAGGATTGATGTTGAATTTGGGCTAACGGAAAGCGGATCTTGATCCTTCCGAGAGGACTTTACATTTCGAAAGTGGAAACTTTGCGAAAGCACAAGCACAAAGTTTCCAGAAAAGGACGATGGAAACATTCTATAGCAGATAAGATCTGATAAATGCGCCAATTCAGGGCTCGGTTCGTGTGATGGTTCTCTCATTGTTCTGTCTAGCAGAAAATTATATCAAAAGATCAAATTTTATGCCACATACAGTACGGCTAATCGACCATTCTCTGCTCAGCCTTGGCCTGTAGGGCCTACTGAGATCTGCATTCGATTGAACAGCATGGAAGCACTATGTGGGGTCACTGGACTCTACTAGCTCAATTTGCTAAATATACTTTTAGCAAGTGAAGCTACAAACAGTGTGTCCGGGTATTGATGATTCCCCCACCTTCTTGATGCGGCTGTCAAAATCGTGAAACATGAACATAGCCACAGCCTTATTCCAATGAAAAGAGTCCCCAATTAGATCTCGTAAACGGATAAGCTTAAGTTTCCATGGCCGCGAATCCCCACTGAAGGAGGCGGAAGTGGGATTCAGTATCCCTGTAAGCGCGTTGAGGCTGAAAAACAAGGAACAAAAAGCACGAACTTAGGGTACTGAGGCAGAAGCAGATTACCGAATACTCCTTCGTGGGTCCATGCACGACTCGTGTACCATATTATTACCTTCATTCGATTCTCCAAAGGATCCTTCGGGGATTAGACACATTAGTCTTATAACAATCAAGATATAACGCATTATGCGCTGGCCTATTTGGCCTAGCAATCTCCTGATCTATATACGCATGGAAATCCTTGGCATGGATCATAGGATTCCAGAAGCCCTGTAGTTGTATTATAGCTTTACGACAACTTTTGAAACCTATTGATTACTTACTACAGCCAAATGATGGCGTGAGAAGGAAAGAGCTGCTATTAGTGACTAATGCATGAAATCCTGTCCCCAAGAGCAACACTGAGAAGATGTGATCAAAGTTTTGCAACTTGGTTCCATCTTGTCGGCTATCTTACTCCAACGCGGATATTCGAATGGCCAGCCTCACTTTCCATTCAACAAGTATTTAAAAATAGGATCCAACAGGGCGTTCCTTCTACGAGTAGAATGGCCACCTCCTAGAAAGGAATCTTGTTTTGGCTTATACACTGAGTCGAAGTGCACACAGATCGAGATCTCGGGGTGCTGAACAGCACCAGTTTGTTCTGCGAGCGGAATCAGCCGTGGAACAAAAAAAAGCATGAGAACCTGGAAGTGAACATTACCAGGTTCTCCTACAAAGACTACTTTACTCATCTCCAGCCTAAGTAGACTAACACCGATGTTGGGGAGCTTTCGAAGAGATATTGTTGATAGATTCTATCTTATATAAACATGTTGCTACAGGTACTTTGTACATATCATCGTGTTTGACCATTACGCAGTATTTCCTTCGTGTTACCGGCAGAGCCGATTCTCAATCGAATCATGAGCATATTCCATCGTCCTTTGCCGTTCTTGAACGATCTCATACAACGAGTTTCGTTGGCTCTGGCGTCTTTTCTGCCATAAAAGCACGGTTTTCGACAAATTCATCTTCGACCTCGCCCACCGGAAGCTCTACATCCTTAGCCAACTCCCCATCAATTTCCGCAATAGCTGCGACCCTCTCTAGTTCTGAAATGGGGCTCATCGTTTGGGTCTCGAGAAGCGGTGGTAACCCCAGCTCTTCCCTGTGTTTCCTGAACCTCTCCTTCACCGAATCCGTCTGCATAATCCTCCATCTTAATCTCCAACCCTCCATCCCCAACTCCTTTATCCTCTGCGCCTTCTCACCCAGTAAATAATTGTCCAATCCACCACACTTATCCACCGTCCTCAAAACCCTTGTTGTAATCCTGACCCGTATCTGACGTTTTAGAGCCTCACTGTATAGCCGCTTCGATTGTACATTGGGGCGCCAATGCCGACGTGTCTTGATCTCGTTCTTCTTCGAAACGATGTTGCCGTATCGAATCTTCTGCTCGCCGTAAAGACCGAAATTCGATTGTTTGTAAATTTGGGAAGGGCCATATGGGTATGGGGGTATGCCAGCATGCAAAGTCTTTAGATAGTTCTTCGTAGATTTTGCTTGAAGGAAGGGAGTGCTTGTAAATGTGCGGATGTGGGTGAGAGATGAAGGAGGAGGTGCTACTCGTAATGGTGCGCGGAGCGCCATGTTGAAAAGGTCGATGAGGATTGTCGCCAGGCGTTAGGGAAGGGTTCAATTGCTCAAGACCAGTATGAAAGTCTCAAGCCTGCCGGTGATAAAGTTAAGACCAGAAAGAAGTAACTTCTAGTACTACCTATGCCTGTTCGGTGACTTTCGATGTCGAAGCTGTCTCGCGATATTATTTTTAGCGTGAACAAGGAACACTGATGGAGTTTTAACCTCAGGCACCAACAACCTCCGAAGTCATTTTTATTACCGAATAATTTCATGAGCAAGCTTAAGAACATACACTGAGACTTCTTTCCTGTTTTTATTCAACTTCTTTGTGCCAACATCTATACATGAGAACCTCAAGGGGTTATTTCAGGTACAATTCTCGCTACATTCCATGAAGCCTAAGTGCCTAAATACCAAGCCTCAGTATTTTAAAAGTACCAAGTAGTGTATGTCACGGTACAAGAGATTGGTATACATCTATATTCTTTACTGAAAGATTAAACGATATAACCCATACTACTCAATAGACTTCACATCCTGGAGCGCCAATTGTCTACACGAGTACTCCGTCGCACGGTTCAGCTTTGGCATCTCACCCCATTCTTCTTCGTCGTCGATCCATTCTCAGCACCTCCTGCCAAAGAAAGTCTTTTGCTTTTGCTAACCATGGAATCATGAAATTCTCCCCCTTATTAAAGCATATGAAATCCCCCTTATGTACCACGCCAACTAAATATATCTAGTCCACATTCAGAGTGCTTCAATACCATCAGGCTAGTTCGTGCCTGATCTCCCGAGACTTGGTATCTGTGTAGCTAGTTTGTGATACTGGAAGTGCTGGTGAATTGGTTCTCGACACAGGGTTCGAGGTTGATGTTTGGATTTGCTTTCTCCGAATGGGCCTAGACTCTGGAGCTAGCTCTACTTGCGCGCCATCCAACTCTCTAATATCCTGTTGAGCATCAGCCTCCACCAGACCAGGAATGTGTAGTGGCACAGGAGATGGTTTCGTAGCTGGGCTCATACCATCGTTCGGCACAATGAGGATACTGAACCTCTTTGAGCTATTCTTTCCTGTCGTACTCGGCACTTCTAGCCAAGCTTGAAACCCCTTCTCCAAAAACTGATTCTCGTTCCAATCTCGCAATATAGCCCGCAGATCACCGTCTCCAGTAAGTTTCTCCTCGACATTATTCTGAAGTGTCTTCCGGTGGACTTTTTTCCCTGCCCATATTCCGACTATTGGTGCAAAGACGAGCAAGAATGGAGAGCTTAATGTTCCCGTCGTTATGCCAGTTGTCCATGCTGCGAAATCCTCCTTCGCTGTGAGCTTCGAGGCCTTCACAATTGAACTACTAAACTGAAACCAGTTTTCATTCGAGACTCGTAAAGCTTCGAGTCGCTCATCGTAAGGGAAGCCAGAAGAAAGTGACTCAGTCTTTGTGGGAATCATGAATTTAGTCCAGCTTGGCGTTCGAACTGGGAGGTATTGGCTAGCAGTCGATTGGATTGGGGAGATAGCCGAGGGGTTGTGCTGGCTGAAGGAGGTAGAGGAGGGATTGGATTGATAGGTAGAGACAGGATTGGGTTGGGCAGCGGCAATGTATGAGAGGTTCGTCGGCGCTGGGGATATGTATTGAGGAGGAGCTTCCCTAGACTTCAAGTTAACATCACCAACATTAGGCAGACTTCAGCTGCCGAAATCTATAATCCATACTGTGTAGTATAAGAGGGCCCATCTGCCGCCGTTGCTTCATCAGTGGGAACCTGTGAAGTGCCCGGTCGTCCTGTCATATTTTGTGGCGAGGACAAAAAGTCTTGTTGCTGTTGGTACAAGTGCTTTGAATCCTGAGTACCATAAGTCGGCCCTCTAGCAGAACTGCCCGTGCTCATCGGCATTTGTATTGCGCCTGCTTGACCCGATGTGTTTTGGTAGGAGGTCAGGAAATCCTGCTGCTCACGATACAAACGCTTTGGATCATGATCAGACTGGATGTTGGAGGATGACATCGCTTTCAGCCGAATTTGCGATGCAGTGCTGCGCAAGCGTTTTTCACGACTCTGTGTACTATATATATGCGACTCCAGTAACAGGACAGACAAGGTATCTGAGGACTTTGATAACAACGACGAACCGGAAGAGAGAAGGTTTCGCGTAAACAGCAAAAACAGCTCAGAAATGAGATGGAAAGACAAACAAACCTTTCATTACGACGGTTGCGCAACCGGTGGAGGAGCAGTGAGATTTTGAGACGTAGGACGATTGGAGCGCGGGGAGATTGGTTGGGGCGCAAGCTGTGGGTCCGCCTTGTATTTAAACAACTTTAATTGGTTTGTTCGTATTGCATGCCTTGCCCAGGGGGAACCTACAAGTACTTTTGGATGACAAAAATAGGCCACTCTGCGCAATCTAGTCTGAGCGAAGTGGTTTGGATTTTGAAAGTAACATCAATTCAAGAATGTTATATATATTGCCCTATCACTATGAGGATCTTTAGAAGCACAAAATGTATATTGGCAATACTCACGTTTTCAGCGTAAAGCTGTGATTGGCCAAGTCGCCTATCAGTCAAGGGAATTTTCTGGACCCATCATGTATGTAGAATATATTCGATTCTCTATGTGATAGCAACAAATGCTCGAATTAGTAAAGGTACGACTAAATCCAATTATGGCCTATCATTATGAGCCAGGCCAACATGCTTTGCAAATTCTGTTTCCGCTGAAACTAGGAGGAACGACTCTGTTTCTAGGTCGTCATGCAGACAGTTAGTACATTGAAGTCCGTCTTTCAGTGTTTTCTCGGACGCTCAACCATTCCGCTCTAGAAAAGTTTTCACGGCAGCTGAAAGCTTGTCGATAGCCATCTCGCTATTGATTGAATTGCTTCACATATATCCCTTGTATTCTAACACATCCGCCTATCAGATCCTATTCCTTGCTCGTTGGTTGGCCATCTTTGTAGTTGCATTGCTGCCTCGCTTGTCTTCACCATTTATCTTCTGTACTTCTAATCTAGGGCTTAGCCGTTGTTTATTGACCGTTTTGTTAGCTAGACTTTAAAGCGATTTAGTCTTCGAATTATTTCACTAGACTTGTGTGCCCCCCATATACGGTACAAGCCACTCAAGTATTCGGATCGGTTCGCAGTGTCTAGACAATCACTTTCAAATTACGTTTCTTTGCTGCGAGAATTTTGCGAAGCTGTAGGAAGAGAATTTGGTGAAAGTTCTGGTGGTGGGCGCGGAACCAGATTATCATTTGGTAACAACATGAACCGCTCTTCTCGTACAATCCATTTCCAGTTAGTCCTCAATCGAAACTGAACCATCCTCGCTCCAGGATCATTCTCCAAGGGAATAATATTGATATCATGGATCCTCGAGCTTTCTTTAGGAACAGGAGCACCCTTTGAGTCTCTGGTTTTCTCAGGGCTTTCCTCCTCAATTTCGACTACTCGTTCAGCTACTCTTGTCATCAAGCTCGATTGCCAGAACCCTTCGGACTGAAGGCTTTTAAGGTACCCAAGAGCGTCATGTCGAATGGTTGGGTTTCGACATCTGAGTATTATCATGTACACAGACTGAAAATGGTCTCTCAGAAATGCTCGGTTGACTGTGTCGACCATGGTGAGAGCCAGATCATATACGCTCTTTGCTGAGTGGAGACATTCCTGGAAGTCCTGTACAAAATCATCGTATTTCAGTTCGTTCATGCTAAATCTAGGCGGTATCCATATCAAAGCAAGCTTTGCTGATAGCCTTAGAACATCAATTTCATGAATCTTTGCAGCACTCAAACACATGTTGTTAATTTGTGCTAGAAGTTTATCGAAGCTTTGGAACCAATCTTGAAGTCTTCGTAAAATCGCCTGTTCATGTACTATTCCAGCATCTTCAATTGCGACTTGGCGTTTGATCTTGTAAGCCTCAAAGGCTCTTGCGGATTGGAGTCCTGAGCTCATGATCTCTAGTAGGGATATACGAGCTTCTCCAATGGTTGAAAAGTGGTCTTGCATGGGAAGATAAATGGCGTTCTCTTCTAATAATGCAGACGAAGACAATATCCTACCTGTGATAAATGCAAACGAGACCGTGCTATAGAAATTTGGCGCTAAAATTGCGTAATTCGCCGCATCTTGGCCTTTGCTTGTCATTTTCCAATGTCGAAGTATCTGCACACCCCCATGAAGATGCGAGATGGCCCTCTCTTCATGTTTGAGGAGAATCTCAATATTGAAAAACACGTAGCAGCATATAAGAGTAACCTCAATTGGTGGTCTGGCGTAAGGATTACTACTCGTAAGCAACCTTACGGCTTGATTGTAATGCTGGAAGGTGTTCTGTTGGGACCTTTTAGGAGAATGGCCGTTCCTTTCCTCCACAATTGTGTAGAACATCGATGCAATGGCCTGCAACGAGTGCCAAACTGTTGGTTCAGAGCGGGCAAGCTGTAACATTATTTGATCAAACTTTGAGAAACCAGGAGTCTCGCGTCCTCTCAGCGTCATATTTCGAAAGTACTGGAAGCAGATCTCATCTCGACTTGATCCAGCAACAGCAGAAATTGGCATCTGAACGATAGAAACTTTCTTATAACGCCCAATGTTTGTGTTTCTCGTTAGCTTACTGGCTTGAGCGGCTGCTGTCGTGTAATTTTGTGAGGGTCTTTCGGGATAGCCTTCACAATGATATCCAGCAAGCCTGCAACGATCGCATGAAGGTCGGATCTCATCACATTTTACGTGGCGTGACCTGCCTCGCTCTTTGTCAGTGACTATTGAGGTTGTACAATCCCTAGATCGAAACTAGTCCGCGGGCAAACAGACTTGCATGTTTTGCATCCACCTTTGCTCTTGAAGTGAGGTTTCTTGGAGGCTTTCTTTGGTGGTGACTTCCCCACGGCCACCACGAAAGGAAACATCATGTGATTCATGTTGAATACACCGCTACTTGTTCTTTGCGGATTCGGCTCAGCTCAACATGCCTCCAGGCGTGGTGGTTCATGAAGTGATGAGATCACCCTAGAATAGTTGTAAGTATTCACATTTATCGCAGTATTAAAAGAGTTTTTCGTACCAGCTTCTGAAGGGGTAGAGGGGCCTCATTCATGAAACAGATCTAAAGATGTCTACCTCTGTAAGATGTGGTCCGAAAGCTGAGCCGCACACGGCAGGATTCAGGCTGGTGGCTTGGGATTGGCTGATGCTCCAAGCACATGGAGCGATCGGATTACCGAGTCGTATATCATTCGCGTGTTGAAGTAAGCTCGAGGGAAGGTTGATCTTACGGCCTCATACTATAGACAAGTTTTGTTATGTAATTTGTATTAATGTATTTCTGTGAGAATACTTTAGCGTGGCAATTGATGCTCGCAGGCTTAAATTCCAATTCTCCTACGCCGAATTCTATCGGCAAACACATCAAGCCGAAGTCTGTGTTGCTGAAAAGCCTTAATAGCCATTCGCCTGTTTAGTAAACATTATGTCTCACTTAAAGGCCTAATCAAGGCAATTTCAGCCTCGAGAAAGTACATGTCATGCTGGATATTGCCCATGGTGTTTCTCTTCCTCCCTAGGTTGTTCCTGCTTTTACTTCCTGTTTGCATCGGCTGTGATTTTCCATAAGCACTATAGAGACAGAGAAATCCTCACTTCTATCTCGAAGTGGTGTCCTCAAACAGTAAACCAGACATGGGCACTACCAAAATTCATAAGGCTGCTTGAGAACACTCGAAAGGCATAGAAAATCTTATCGAGCACTCCAGCGCTCTATGAACGAGGTTCTACGGCCTTCTAATTGACCATTCTGGAACTCGAAGACCACAGTTTCCCGACCCACGACTGCATCTCATGAATTGCGGCGCTGATATCAATAAAGCCACAAGAACCGGAATACCACTAAGTAGCTTGCTCGCACTGGAGAAGTGCAATGCCGTTTGGCTTCTGGTTCAGAAACATACGTTTATGGAAGAACTTGCTTGAGAATTACTTGACAAACGATGACATTGACGACCAAGTACTCAAATGGTTAGCATTGGGTATTATGTAATTTGAGCTATATTAGGAAGCTATATTAGGAAACGGGAAGAAGTTTACATATGACCATAGAAAGAGTTCATAAAAGCCATCGGACTATAGATTAATCGAGGCGCTCATCGCGAAAGGGGCGATAGCGATAGAGGATAAAGCGAAGCGAACAAAGCGGGGAGAATGCTTTCCTAGATAGAATGATGGTATGAGCTCTTTTGCCTTGTATTGGTGACTAAATATCTCCAATAAATGCAGGAGGTAATGATTGTGTAACAGAATAATTGAGATTTTGGAAATTTAAAATAGTTTGGATGATTGATGAAGGTAGGTACGAAGAGCAATTTTCGGACAAAGGCTCTATCACGACAGCGGAGCTCGGATTTGTCCATGGGACGGGCCGACTGCAGCAGCCTTGCATGAGCCCCTGTCCAACATCTGTGGGCTGTCATTGGACAAGCACGGGCCATTTTGGCCAAAATTCAGCCTCGTTTCCGAATCTCTCACAATAAACAAGCTACTAGTACAACGATAGAGAAGTAGCCTGCTATAGTTTCCTAATGCCCGGGAAACAATGTTCCCCCCGATCGATGATAATATTCTCCAGTCTAATCCAAAATTTGCTGCTTTATACGCCAATCTCACGACCAATATCCTCAATTCAAATGGCTCCAGCAAGAACCACCCCTCACGAAAGGAACGCGAAGCTGTTGCGCCGGTCAGTCACAAGATTTATATTACCAAGATGATTGTTATCTAATCACTTGCCAGGCCTTGAAAGAAGCACGAATACGATCTGCCAAATCACAACTCATCCTCATCGCATTGAAAAACATCGAGCTTTCCACACCTTCTACCACAAAACCATCGAAAGAGCAACCACGCCCTCCACCGCACCCACTCCCAACTGAGATTATCGAAATCATCCTCCTCCTCACCTCCCGCCTCTCTTCCCCAAATCTCCTACCATCACAGATAAAGCTCCTCGAAGCAACACCCCAATGGCAATCCCTCTACGCCCACCTCCCCTGTATATCTACCCTCCTCTCGACTTACCTTCAATCCCAAGCCTCCGCCCTAACTCGCATTCTCTTCCCAACAATTAACCCCTCCTATCTCCACCGCTCCATTCCCAAACTCCACACTGGAATCACCTCCCTTCAATCCACCATTTCCACCAAACGCCTCAAGCTCCAAACCCAACGGCAAGCCCTTACAACCCTAACCACCACCCTCCTCCAGCGCTACCACCACGCCACCACCCTTACCATCCAACTCCTCGAAACGTCTAAGCACGGCTCACTCTCCCTCGAACGGCATTACCAAACTAAGATCTTGCACCTCGCGCTTACCGTGGATAAACTGTCGCTAGAGGCAAGGGAGAAGAATGTCAAGGGGAACAAGATGGTGTATACGCCTGAGGTTGTCGCGGCCCTGAGGAGATACTTTGAGAATCTGAGGGATGCGAGGGAGCGGTTAAAGGATAGGAAGAGGGATGCCGAGAAGGTGCTCTGGGGGTATGGGGTTGGGAGAGAGGAGGCGGATGGTGGTGAGAAGGAGAAGGTTATGAGGGAAATAGCGAGGGTTTATGGGGAGCTGATGAGAGAGCTGGGAGATGTGGGGAGGGATGTTGAGAGGCTGAAGGGGAGGTGATAGGATTAAGTAGGATGGTGCTAATACTAGCCTTGCTGCAAATCGCAAATCAGGGACACATCAACCAACGCCCTTGAATTGCTTTCGCTCGAGACATCTTTCAGTACTCTGGAAAATCTTCTGCCTTCCCCAAACCATCAAGCGTCAAACATGATACTACCAGGCATGACCCGGCACCATTCACATGGCAAACAATACCAGCAGGTTCCGTGTGGAGTTCGTCAAGGAAAGAATGGTGGTCTAGCGAGGGAAGTGGTAATCCACAATAAAATCGATCCATATGCCAGCAACAAAGCGATTCACAAGGACCGCTACCTCGAAGGGAGTCACATGGCTTTGGCTTGGAGAATACCGGCTCATTTCCAATGAAAACATCTAAGAGGGAGAGACGCGCTTCCTAGTGTATGCGTTAACTCGCCTCAAGACCTTGTCTAGGAATAATATATTTCCATGAAAACGTTTTCAGAGACGAAAATTTATTACAACTAAAGAGGTCTTTGCTACAGAGAATTCATGCGAATTTGGGCAAGATGTTATACATTGGGCATCTATCTATTGGTATATATCGAACTCAGACATAGAAACCTAAACCCCATTACTATCCAGCACCTATCTTTCTATCCTCACCGTTTATGGTTTGACGGCGTGAATGGCGGCGGCGAGTCTCTTAACATTTCCACTTGTGATACCTGCAACTGAAATTCTTCCGTCCTTGGTAGCATAAACAGAGTGCTAGTAATCATGATTAGCTTAGTACAGTCTACCGAACTTGTAATATTTACCTCCTTAGCGAGCTTATCCATCTGCTCGGGTGTCAATCCAGTGTAGGCGAACATGCCAATCTGGCTGGTGATATGGCTCCAGTCATGCTTAGATCCCAAGCTCTCAAGCTCTTTCTTCAATAGTGCTCTCATGGTGATGATTCGGTCAGCCATACCCTTGACCTCACCTAACCACTGCTTGTTCAACGCGGGGTCGTTAAGGATCGTGGAGGCGATACGGGCCCCGTGCACTGGTGGGTTGGAGTACAAAGGGCGGACGAGGATCTTGACTTGGGAATCGACACGCTTCTTTTCGGCGGCGTCGGCGCAGACGACGGAGAAGGCTCCCACACGCTCACCGTATAGACCCTATTGTAGTATTAGCAATTAAGTCTTGACGAAAGTTAGGGTGAATGTACCATGTTCTTAGCGAATGATTGGGCAAGGCATGGGTTGTGGCCTTGCTCAACGAAGTGTCGAACTGGGAAAGCATCTTTGTCGGTATCTCCAGAAGCAAAGCCTTGGTAGGCCATATCGAAGAAAGCGTAGTGCTCTCCATCCTTAACAGCATTGCTGATCTCCTTCCATTGCTCAACGGTAGGGTCAACACCAGTTGGGTTATGCGCGCAAGCATGAAGCAAGAACGCGCTTCCCTTTGGCGCAGCCTTGATATCCGCAATCATACCCTCAAAGTCCAGGCCAATGGTGTCCTTGTTATAGTATCTGTATTTCTCAACCTCCAAGCCCGAGTCCTTGAACACAGCCCCGTGGTTCGCCCATGATGGATTTGGGATGTAAATCTTCTTTGCGCCTGGAAAGAATCTCTGGATGAATGCACCACCGATTCGGAGAGCGCCTGTGCCGGAGATGGATTGTGTGATGACGAGACGATCAAGCGCGCTGGATCCTTCGCCATATGCGAGGACTGCGGCGGCTTTGGTGAAATCAGGGACACCTGTGATACCAGCGTATTCCTTGTTCAGCTTCTCTGACACAACTTTGTCTTCGGCGGTTCGGACGGATGGGAGGACGTATGGTTTGCCTTGATCATCTCGGTATGCGCCGACACCTGCAATCGAGTCAGGATCATGTCAATTTTTCTTGCAGAGCTGCTAAGTACCCAAGTTGATCTTCTCCTTAAAACTATCTGCCTTGAAAGCTTCCGTGATACCTGTAACAAAGTTAATATGAAATTTCATGACGCATCTATTTATGGTCGAGCATACCTAGAATTGCCTGCATAGAAAAAGAAAAAGATTAGTAGAGCTCAATGAATCAATTGGTGATATTTTGATTGGTTTTCTTACATCCTACGCAATTGTTAGATCTGTTGGAGCTCAATGTGATTGCAGTGTCGCAATTTGACTTACTGGAGGACCTTGAGGGACATCGGCCCATGTCGACGCCTGTCTTACAGCTCCGACATTTCTTGCAGCAACGCCACGGACGGCCACCTGCCTACTAGCAACTCTGAGGGAAGAAAGCATGTTGTGATAGTTCCAAAGTATATCGAGGAAGGGGGATAGGAGACAGGAGAGAAGAGGTGAAGAAAAGACGAAGCTGTCCTTGAAAAGTGGTGTCACAAGATGGCGCGAGAAACAATTGACTCGTCTCTGCTGGCAACGGCATCGGCGGCGGTCGCGGTGGCATCAAAAGAACTGGGGAAAATTTTAGCGCATCGTTGTACCCAGCTCCAGGGATTCTGGGGCCCTAGTTTGCCAAGTCCATGCTTGTGGGGTTCTCCGATTTCCTCCGGCCCCCATTTATCCGCATCATGGGAAAACGTAACCAAAACCTTCAACAAGAGAAACTATCTGCGGATGAACATCAACAACGATATTTGAATAGCTTCAATGACGTCTCATCTCTTGGCACGTGTCGCTAGGTGAAAGCTAGACTACCCGTTATTAGTTGCATATCGCATAAAGTTACCACTCTTTGGGAGAGTCGCCTCTCAGCCTCTCTTTAGCCTGAAGCTATTCTATCAAGTTATACTGGACGCTGGACTACTATCATCCGATTGTTGCATTGGAACAATTTGTATCACAATGGCCCAACCTCGAAAGGCTGTGATCGTTGGTGTTAGTGGATGTTCATCGAGCGGCAAGACCACTTTGAGTCGGTTGCTGCGCGATATATTTCCGAACACCTTTGTACTTCATGAAGATGACTTTTACAGAGCTGAAGTTGAGTAGGTGTTTTGTTTTCTTTTCTTTATTTTCTTTCCATAGCATGCAATGCAAGAAGATATCGCTGCAGCAAACGTGGGGCATTTTCTGGTCTCTATCATCCGAGAGGAAGCGAGTTCTGACTGACAGCGCCACAGACTGCCAATGAAGAATGGGCTTCTTGATTGGGATTGTGCCGAGTCACTTTCACTTCCTAGCATGGTGAAGTCTTTGGAGCACATACACAAGGAAGGCACATTTCCTGTAAGTAGTCTATTTCGTCGTTCAATTCTTTTGAGACCTTCTGGTTGACATAGCTGTAGCCAGACCTCGACTCCAAGGAAGACCAGAACTCAATCGGCAAGTGTCCAGTTCCTGATTCCACCATAGACTCTCTCAAGGCAACCGTGAAGTCCTGGGCTGAACCTGGAAATCCCGGCCATGGCTTGCTAGACTCATCACAAAGTCCGATCAGACTCTGCATCTTTGATGGCTTTCTCCTCTACTCCAAATCTATGGCGGAAGTGCTACCTCAGATTGATATCAGGCTTTTCCTACGCGTTAGTTACGCCAAAGCAAAGGCCAGACGAGAGGCACGAAGTGGTTATGTTACTCTAGAAGGATTCTGGGAAGATCCGCCAGCGTACGTCGACAAGATTGTCTGGCCCAATTATGTGGATGATCACAAATGGCTTTTTGAGAATGAGGACGTTGAAGGCAAGCTGAAGGTGGACGTTCTCAAGGAGTCACGAATCCAAAGCCAGCCAGGAGGGGTTGATGTTGATATGACAACAAGCTTGGAGTGGGCAGTCAAGCTTCTGATGGTGCAACTGCCTCACATCATTTCCGGAAGCTCTCATGCGTCGGTCTGATGGAAGCAACACTTTGGAGAATTACCCTACGATGCCGTGTGACGCTTTTCAATCTATAACTCGTTGCTCTCTATTCGTCTGTCTAGTTATATGGTGCCTTACTTAGCACTTGGTACACTACATGATTACTCACTCTAAGGCTTCCCGCTAAGGTTTTATAAGATTTTAAATTAGTAATCGGTTAATCCATTGAATTTACCATCAGGATGGTTCCTAATGCTCACACCAGGCCGAAAATGCTTTCGATAAACTCATTTGGTCAGTTATATAGTTTCAATGTGTTCTTGTAATTCTATGATTGAGAAATGACGAAAGAAAAAGGTGGATTAGCTTATCTTGTTCTTGAAAGCTAGCCCTAAGAATCTTGTATTTTACTAATTAAGGGAAATTCTCACCCTCTCGCGCCTGAACAAGCTCAAGCTTCTTCTCTAACTCATACGCCTCAATCTCAATATTCAACAGCCAATCCTTCAACCTACACTCCTCAAAATGATACTTGAACAGACTTTGACTACCCATCGAAAAGTTCACCCTGCATCCGGAAACTCATGTATATTCACCTCCCTTACAAACACCTCTCTCTACATTTCTTGAAATGTGACGTCTCATCACCCAATAGTACTCGCCTGGATTTCTGTGAAAGAATCATCCTCGAGAAGGAGTTCCCGGCATGTAGGTGGAGACCACGGAGCGGAGTATGAATCTCATGGTGCTTGAGGTGAGTGTTGTATGTGCAAATATAGTGTTGATAAAGTTGGAAGGATTGCCCGAATGTGCAGTGGTGTTTCTCGACGCAGCCGCATTTGAAGTAGACTTAAAATATTGGGGCACACATTTTGTTTTAACAACCACCACAACGTAATAGTGGTCATATGAGTCACTTATTCCCTTGGTAATTATTACAACTTAACTACAAGGTGACAAAGAAGATTCTGCTGGGAATTAAATCTGATTAGTCAGGCAGTCACTCTCTCTATAAAGGCTCGCTTGTTGCTGAATTATAGAGGTCAGTCCTTTTAAATGGTTCCTTGGAATAATAAACTCTTTATTTTACGTTAGAAAGCGAATCCAACTCCTGCTTAAGGCTCTCAATTTGGAAGGGGGGATATCTTGCAATTCTTCGGGCCATGCTTGGAGGAGTTCTGTGTAATTATCCTCGAGATTAAAATGGTCGTTGTAGAATTCCTGACATCATACGCTATGCGCTGCAGGTGGTGCTTTTATAAGAGGCATGTTGGGGTTTCTGTGATAAGCGAATTCGGACATGAAGTTCCACACCTTTGAAACAAAAGAAGAGAGCATGATAGGAAAAAAAATTCTATTATAAAATATCCTCTAGATGGTCTATACTGTTTAGTGTATCAGTCAAAGATGTTTATAATGTTAAATCTTCACATGACTTTCACTTCAAAAGTTGGTTCGAGGCGATGAATTGCTTATACAATTTCTTATGAGAATAATGTTGCTGTTTGATGAGTTCACAGCGGCTGACCTACTTTTCGCTGCTCCTTCCTAAGTTTTATTATTATAAATCTCTCGCTGAAACCCTTTGTCAACATTCACGCCCACAAAGGCATTGTTTCGACATTTTAGCTTGTTTATTGTCTGACAACGATATTTTGCAGATACAGAGCACAGAGGATTATGTGTTTCTTTTATACAGTGAATAGACACCTTAAAGACAAAAATTGTTCAGGATGTACTAATACCTCAGATTTTTCATCATCTTTCATTCCCTTTTCCCTCTTTCCCCCTTCCATTATCATTTCTGAGTTTCCAGGGTGCAATACCATACCAAATTATAGTTTGTAACACCACATCACTCTGTTTGCTCCAGGCTCGACATGCTCCTCCAATCTATCGCTGAGAAGTGCAAAACATCCACCCTCTCATCCAGAAAAGGCGTGTCCAACTCCATCGAACCGAACAGCCTATGGAGGAACCCCTGACTCTCCTCCGCTAATCTGGTCCACATATTCCTCTCTACTAGGCATTAATAAATACAAAGGTGTTTCATGCCGACTTCCCGCTGCCAAAACCGTGCAAAGTTCCTCGCCTACCTATAGCGCTTCTATCAAGTAGCGGATACCTAGTGGAAGGAAGACTGATAAACTTGTGAAGATTGGGTATTCGCCTGGGTGTTTACTTGTGCGGCGAAGGTGGAGAATAGGTAGCACCGAAGGAGAATAAGTTGGAGTTGATTCCGGGGGGTACGAAATGAGGAGATGGTAGTTCCATAATTTGTATAAGGGAAACATCAGTAGCCTAAAGAAATTCTAGCGCATTTTCCTATAATATCTAGGAGAACCAAAGAGAAATATATGCAGAGTTTTAAAATTGGACTTTAATTTAGAATTAGCGTACCTCCTAGTATTACGCATGTTCTGATGTTGAATGTAGGACTAGAAGCGATGTTCGGAACTGGTTGTCCTTTGAGGAAATAGTTCTCATTTTACTATTAACTTAAATTATAGCATACTCATCTATAACACTCCTTGGCTTTACGAAAGTCCCCAGCAAATTATAGACAACATCATCCATGCCAAATCCTTTCGGTCCACCAATCTCTAGTCCTCTTTCCGTAGACGTCCATTTCTCAGATGCCACAATTCCAAGAACAATTACAAAGAGACCATATCTATATTCAGGCGTACCAATTGCTTCCCCATTCTGAGCATCGATAACACAGATTAAGTCCGGAACAGAAGCAATGATCTATCCCTAAATTAGCTCATAAATAAAAAAATAGGGTAATCTTCACTCACCCTCTCACTCCCCTCCTCCTCCAAATACGCAACAATGTTCTCATTTTTAAACGGGATCTTCATCTTCCCTTTCCCCTCCCCTTCAATGATTACCTCCCCATAGACATGTCCCATCCTCAACGTCCTTTCCACTCCTACAATCTTGCCCTTGAATAACACTTTCGCAGATTTGTCGCCGCCGACTTCAGCGATGATGGATTCGGCGACGGTGTCAATTTGGTTGGTGTGGCGGCTGAGAGCGACAGCGCGGCCGATGCGCCAGGAGAGAGAAATGGTGTGTTCGACGACCCAGGCTTTGGTGTTGGCGCCTGTTATGGGACCTGTTGAGGGAATTGATAAGTAGGAGTGAGTTTTTGAAGGGTCAAGGAGTTCGCATACCTTTTGCACAGCCGACGTGAGACCCCATCTGTGACAAGGCAGCACGGAAAGCTCGTTCTACCATGAGTTCACTTGTAGCTTTCGTCATGAACTAGAAGACATCAACACATAACTTTAACATGATCGCTTGTAAACAGTAAGACTTACCATAACGTTACCATTCCCATCGCAAATCGTCGACGGCAAAAACACTGGTTTCCTCTCAAACACCACCGGTGTAGTCTGCCACGCAACAGGATATGCGCGACCCATCCAATCTCCATCCACACAAGGAATATTCATATTAGATGAAGCTCCAAGTATCATGCCCTGTAGACCGTTGCCACCACCGATCTCAAGGGCGATGACAGCGTCTGGTTTGACGTTCATGTAGGTATATAGTTCGTTTTGTGCCTCCATCATCCTGTGAACAAACGTCAGAATACATTAAATAAGATATTTTGAGAGGGGGACTTCCTCATCTCCAGCTAACTTCTCACTAGTTACAGTCGGCGACCCCTTCCCGCCTCCACAAGCCACCAGATCTTCATCCTTCAAATCATCAGGAGAGATAACTTTCACAACCCCTCCTTTCCGCATGATCTCCCGCAAACGAAGCATATGTGAATATGGTGACCCACCACCACCAGTACCAACAATATAGCAGCCGATAGTTATCCAGGCAAGATCTGTCTCGGAAATAATCCACTCACGACCGCAGATCTTGGGTTTGTATGTCAGGATATCGACGTTTTCAGGGTGATTTGAATTCCCATTAGTTGGAGGAGAGCTTTCTTGCTTGGAAAGTTTTGAGAATTCGTCCATATTGCCGTTTACTAGTTTTGGCTCGGTTAATATGGGGATCTCGCTTATAATCTCGCGAGAGATGTCGAAATCACCGACGGCTTTGATGATGAAGCGTGATTTGTTTGCAATATACTAGTCGTAATTAGCTTGATTCTTGCCAGCGACTCTCTTGGAAATTTCCTGAGAAGACGGAAAATCCACATATTCTCCACCCAACCTCTATTAAATTGAAATATTATCTTTGAATGGAGGAGAGAATTTGCATGTTTGTCAGAAGCTCCGACAATTGCAAAAAAGAAACAATAATTAAATGTTCATCATAGTGTCTTACCTGCAGAGGAATATGATCCATCTCAACAACTTGCACAGTATCTTCCCTGGCCCCATTATCCACCGCCTTCTGTATAGCTCGCTTTGAGATCTCCTCCTTGGCCTGCGCCGTTGTCTTTCCTTCCGTACTCTCAATCGTGTCAATAATACCACTGACGCGAGCTGTAGCAGCACCAATAGCATTCGCGACACCCGACCACTCAGGCTTGACAACTTTACTTGCACCAGCAAGCTCGTCGGGTGCGATAACCGCACCTCCACCCACTAGCAATACTGGGATGTCTTCTGCAGACGTCTTCATTGTGTCAATCGCTCGTTCTAGCATCTTCTTTACAAGCGCCTTAAACTCGAGAAGATTTTCCTCCAGTCCAGCTTTCACCACGAGATCTCGATTTCCTATCACCAATTCTGAATCTGCCAAAACGATGTAATCAGTTGTAGTAGCAATGTCTCCTCCAAAAGTAAGCGCTTTCTCCGGAAGTTGATACCCAACACTATCAGGTCCGATACTCAGCGTTCCATCCTCCTGTCTTCTGACAATGGATCCTCCACCAAGCCCAATACTTCTGACATCAGGATACGAGAAGTTCGTTCTCACGCCAGAAATCTCGCTAAACGCAGCTGCTTGACGTGGAAATCCATTTGCGAGAAGAAGTCCGACGTCAGTTGTCGTGCCACCGATATCTACCACCATCATAGCTTCTTTGATCTCGTTTTGAGTGAGGAAAGCTGCGCCTCTCATACTATTTGTTGGTCCGCTGGAGAAGGTTCTGATTGGGAGTTTTGACGCGGCGGATGCGAGTAAGATAGTGCCGTCGTTTTGCGTGATGAATACAGGACATTTGAGGTTGAGTCGGGAGATTGCGATTTGGAAAGAGGCGATTGTTTTCCGTGCAAAAGGAAGAATAGAAGCGTTCAAGATGGCTGCATTTTCTCTTTCGAGAAACCCCAGATTCGCAACATCTTTCGAAATAATCACCTGCACCTCCGGATAGACCTCCTTGAGAATCGCAGCAGCGCGCTCCTCCTGCTGATACAAGACATCGACAGGGCTGAAAATTCCATTTACAACCACACTTTTGATACCCTTCTCCTTGATGATCAAAGCTTCTTTCCGTATCTGCTTTTCATCAATTTCCGAGATCAGACTTCCGTCAACTTCAAGACCACCATCGACGAAGCAAAAATGAGCACACATCAACTCTCTTAGTTTCGGTGGCCAGTCCACACAAGGTGGAACGCCTCTTCCAAATGGCCCGCACAATCTCATGATGGCGACTCTCGCGAGCCTCGCTTGGTCCATCTCAACCACTGCATTGATGAAGTGAGTGGTGCCAATTGTCACACTTGCCACCTGCTCGGGGTCAATTTTCGACTGCTCAAACATTTTCGTGATAGCATTGTTGATGCCATCGCTTGGGTTTCCGGTCGTTGATGCTTTGTGCCAGGCGACAATCCCACGGTCTGTTTCCGAAGACCTGGTCGGGTCAAGAATGACACCATCCGTGTTCGTTCTGGGAATAAGTTAGATTTCCAAAAATTGGGGGAGGTACTGGGAGACAATTACCCCCCAACATCAACACCTATCCGAAGATTGCGAGGAATCATAGTCTTATTCGTGACGACTTCATCAACCCCGCTATTTGCCACAATTAGTATATTAGAGATTAACGCTTCTCGAAAATTGACAAATCCAACTAAGTATTGGATTTCACCAAGAACGAGCTACACGCAATGAGTAAAGCTAAGTTAATTTAATCAAAGGTCACGTTATTGATCGGGCAAGTCCTCCCACTTATCCCACTCCCACGATCGGTTAAGATACTGCCTGTGTCACCATCATTGTCAACCCCGGTAGAAATCAGATCCACTAGTCAGGAATACAGCAAATATGTCTATTGGAAACCTGTCTACTTGGGCGATCAAGCAATTCAGGTTAAAAACATAAGTTGCCCCTATCCTTGTTCCCCTACCTCAAGGATGCCCACATCATTATTGTATACGATGGCCTGAATATTTTCAGACCCAGTACTCGATAAATCACAACAAACTATTATTGGGTGTTGCTTCCTTCGTCTATAGTTATTAACTAAATCTTTGAAATACTTTAAGAGAATTTGCGATGGATATAAGCGCACGAGGAACAGGTAAATACTCCTAGGTAATGTTATATCAATGGAGTATTAAATAGCTGAACCACCGTTTTGGACTGTGAGAGAATGGCAGAAGGTGTTGGCTAAGTCGAAATTGACAGAAAAGAGTCGCACGCTGGTGAAATTTAGCACACTGAGCCCATTTCAAGAAGCTAAACGCCCACACCGGGCTAAGAAAATGGGTTCAAACACTGCGGCCCGGAATCAGTATATAATGCTTGGAGATTGAATAACTCTAGCATAGCCTATAATTTCAGTTTGGCAATAGGGGAGCGTCACCATTCTTACAGTATTCTGACACTGGATAGCACGACAAAGCTCTGAATCTAGTTTTCAAGCAACCCATTCAAACAAAAGAAGCAATGCCGATGTTGCACCGAGTGTTAACATGATTTCTCCCACAAGGTATTCATGCTTTGTCGATGTTCTCGATCTTCCTTGCTGGTCCATTATCTTTGGCCGACTCAAGAATCGCATGACCTCATATGAGACCACTGGATGTTTCCTCTCTATGATATTGGCTGCATGCTGGGATGTTTTCCACTCCTGGTCATAAATATCGTCTGCGTAACTCAACATCCTAAGCCCGATATCTCCGCACCAACTGAGTTACGCGGATCGTTTAACCCCTGATCACTTGGTATTGCCAAATGATTATACACCAAAGGGCATTCTTGCACTAGTAAAGAAGAATTGCAGCAGTAACGTGTTGAAAAGGACTGTTTCTGAATGTGGAGGTTCGGAGTTTAGGCAGCTAGTACCCTTCGATATGGGAGAGCTTTATAGCAAAGTGCACAGAACTTTCTGTCGAGCCTCTCACACTTTCATGGCCATGGGCATAGCATCTTTGGTTCTTCCAAGCCCCTCTTTGCCGTAGTAGTCCATAGGGTAAACACCGTCATTCGCAACATCCCAATCTTCCTTTGCTCCAAGGACTATCAGGGCTTCATAAGGTGTCAGCAGTGGACGAGGGAACGCATAGCCCCAATCAATGCTCAGTCGAGGACAGGCGACTTGGACCCAGCATTCCACATCGTCCATCATAGCGAGTTTCCCTGGGAAGATCTCGCTGAGCAGCAAGTTTATATAAGGAATTCCTTGCGCCTCAAGCTTCTTCTCTATAAGGCCCATTGTATGTGGATTTCCCTGACGGCCTAGAGACCCCAAAATCAGACCCCATTTCTTTGCTGACTTTGCAGAGCTGATCGCATCTCTTCGTAAGCTGTGCATCTCCTTATGGTCGTACATCTCTCTGGTAAGCTTCCTCGAGTATGGATCATAACGATATGCCGGAATCGAAGGGTTGTGTATCATGGCACTTTCAAGATGAAACCTACCGTCTCCAAGATAGAGTATCATGTCAACACCATCCGTGGACAACCGTGGCGATGTACAGCCAAGAATTTCCCCTTTGCTCAGTGGCATGATCTGTGGAATTAGAACAATATATCCTGCCTTTTCAAGAGGGGTTCGGATGCCATGCAAAGTTGCGTTAAATTGTATCGTTCCCACCATCGCAATCGTTTTTCCAGACGTAAAGTTCTTTTCGAGGGTGGCCAGAAGATGTGAAGTATCTATACTAATGTCGACGAAAACATAGAGGGTTTTTATTTTCGTTACATCCACTGGTATCAGACACGAGTGGGCATAATGAACGAGAAGGTCACATTCAAGAGCTCTTGCTGTATAGTCATCTATACAACAAGCGCCGTACGTAACATCGCCCATAATGAGGGTCTCGATCCCAGGACAAAACTGTGTCAAGATGTCGGAAATAGTGGTTGCAAATAGGAGCAGACCTTCTGGCATTTGCAACGCGACCTTCTTAGAACCATTTGTGCGTATGCGGTGTATTGTCTTGTGTATTTCGAAGCTGTAATTTGGAGGCAGTAGGGCGATGGCAGCGTTGAGGTCGGCATCGTTCAGGATCTCGGGAGGGACTTGATTCAAAGTTCTGGGAGTTCGTCTTGGGGTGGAAACTAAAAAATATCAGCATACAGATTGTTTGTTTTTGGGAAGGATTGAAAACGACCTTCAACGGCGCCAGCCTCCTCGAGAACTGCTGGGCCAGTTTTGGTGGCGGCTTCCGTAGCTTGTCTTCGTCCAACAAACCGCTTCTTTGGCTGTCTTGGAGTCGCAGATTCTCTCTGGGCTTCCTCGATGTCTGCAGCAATCCCAAGGTCAGTCTGCGCTCGGTCTTCCTCCATTGCGGTGTATGATCACGAGACTCTGCTTCTGTGTTAAATTGAGATGAAGCAATCGCGGATTCGAGATAAATTTAATTTGTGGTTTGGCACAACTACCCCGCCTGATAAAATCACACCTCGGGTTCAATAGCTGTATCTAAATTCAAGTTTCAGATCGCTAATCTCTTGAAAGTTTTTCGAAACTTCATCTACACAAATGTGCAAGTTTCTTGTAAGAGGTTGATAAATATTGGATGCCTTTCATAATAAATTGCATTTTGATGCACAAAGCGCTCTAAGAAGAGCTTGCCGCCCAGTTCCATATCAGCGGTCAACTTAACAAGCTGATGACTCGCGACACCGACCCTGCCGCCATGTACGGGAGCTTCGGTTTTCTCCGGATGTAAAGCTATCCTTCACCATCTCTATATGTGCTTTCCATGTTTCTGCCCATATCTTAAAATTCAAAATCCTCGTTTGGAATCATGCTTTCGTCTCTAGTTGAAGTTGACGAATTGGAGGCGGTCGTTATCGTAGACAATGAGGTAGACGTTATGTCTTGGCTGGCTCCAGGGACTGTTGAGGATTCAAGACGATTCCCAGACATTGCTTTGGCGGAGTCGAAAGATATCACAATTGGGGAGAATTCTCTCCGAGTAATGCCAATGGAGTCTATTTGCTGTGGTGCTCATGGCTTGTCCGTCCTCCTTGTGAGTTCTCAGTCTGCAATTATCGTATATTGACTGACTATTTTTCCATTGGAAGACCGCTAGAAAAGATGGCGTCAAACATTCGATGTTATTTGATACAGGCCCAGAGGAAGCAGTCTGGGAACAGAATGCAAAGAGGCTAGGAATAGACTTAGCCTCTATCGAGCTGGTTCAGCTATCACACTGGCATCGTGATCACTCAGGTGGTATGCTCAAAGCAGTGGAAATGATTAGCGATGCAAGAAAAGCCAGATTATCTGATGCAAGCCAAGTCATCATCGACCTTCATCCAGACCGACCCGAGTATCGAGGCTTCATGGTCAAGGGCACACCTATTTCATTCCCAGCAGATCCTACTTTCAAGAAAATTAGAGAAGCTGGCGGAGCTGTTTTAAAAAGTGCTACTGCACATACCGTACTCGATGATATGTTTCTAATTTCTGGGTATATTCCATCAAGCACTTCATATGAAACTGGCCTCAAGAATGGAATTCGAATTCAGGATACGATGCAGGGTTGGGAGGAGGACAAAGAGATCGCCGACGAACGGTTTCTGATGTGTAATGTGAAAGGTAATATTGCCGTCCCTGAACAACCTGGAAAGCCTTGAGCTAATTTCAACTATAACCTAGGCAAAGGTATTGTTATGTTCACGGGGTGTAGTCATCGCGGCGTTGTGAATGCTGCAAGAAGTAGTGTGGACCTACTTTCAGGTTCAGCTCCTCTGCATGCAGTCCTTGGAGGCTATCATCTTGTGACAAGCCCCCAAAGTGATGTACAAGAAACTGTCAAAGATCTCAAAGCATTGGGTATTAAGGTGCTCCTTCCTGGTCACTGCTCTGGCTGGAGAGTCAAGTATGAGATTGAGAAGGAGATGCCTGGACGACTAGTGCCTTGCACGGTTGGTAGCACAATTAGGTTTTAATGCTTGAACCTGGCGGCTCGCTGCGTTCAGATGTTAGTAAGATTGGTCTATCGTGGACTTGGCTTTCTTAAGTCAACCTACCTCTCGATCGCCTGAGCTAGTCTTGCTTCGACGTCGCTTAAATTGTTGGAATCTGGGCAGAAGGTGAAAAATTAGAATAGACAGAAATGGAAAAACATGAATTGACTCAGGACTTATATAATCGGCCTTTAATATAGCCTAGAAATAATCTGGGTTTATTGCGATTAGAGCATCTTTCTGAGAATGTCCCGAAAAGGCACAATATGATTATGAATAACCAACACCAGTAGACCAGTTAAATTTTATCGCCCATAGTTCATTTCTATTCATTAAGAACATTTTACTTTTGATTGTTTATAATATCTCTTTCATAACAGAGAAAACTGGGAAATGATCGGGTAACCTAAGCGAACTCCCGTTCCGAGATTATCCCGACTTCGGGATCGTTCTGTAGCATCTACCCCACTCCCGTTTTCCGATCTTTAGTCTTGCAGTGGTCTTTCTTAAGTACCGGGTATGAGAATCACTTCTCACTTGGTGCAGATTACCAAACTAAGGTTCTGTTCGCGGACACTCTCCTACTATCCATTCAACTCGAATCATCAATTTTCAATCAATTTGCAATCGACAACCTTCGTCATGGCACCAGGCGCAGTGGCACTTATAACAGCTTCATCGGCGGGCCTTGGCGCTGCGACTGCCAAAGTAAGTACATGTTCATACTCATTTTAGTTCAACCATTTTTATTATATCGGGAATCCAATAGCTAATCACGCTTCAATAGGTCCTAGCAAGAAACGGATACCGCGTCGTTGTCAACTACAACTCCAGCCCAGGAAAAGCAACCACTCTTTTGAAGGAGCTGGAAGATCTACAGCCTGCAGCAGACAAGAATACATTACGATTTCATGCCATCCAAGCGGATGTTTCTAAGCAATCTGAAATTATTCGTTTGGTGAACGAAAGTGTTGAGAAAATGGGTCAATTGGATCTTGTGGTGTCGAATCATGGAGTGAGTTCCTTGTCCTAAGCTGGTCCTCCGCACACCTCCTTGCCATGTCGAACATCAACCGGCTGGGTGGAAGCTACTCCTGGTACTTGTATATCTGGCAGTCAGTGAGCTGATTGTGCACGGCACCGATTAACCTTGGGATGACTGTACGCGATCATAATTGATTTGGTTATGCGAGGTCAACTGAGTTCGTCCTTCGATGGTCACGTTCTCTAAAGGTCCATAGCTAGACCACACTAGGTGTTTCCTTGACCGCATGCTTTTCTTTCGCGAGAAGCCCTTAGCAGTGGGGCAGCTCTTTACATGCCATAGACTTTTGTATGAACCTCTCTAATGTTTGTGGTTAGTGGACTAGAATTCGCAACTTCCAAGATCTAGATGACAATATGGACGAGAGTGATTGGGATCTATGTTTCAACTTCAACGTTAAGACACACCTGTTTTTGTTTCACGCAGCTAGGCCGCATCTAGAAAAATCCGAGGGTTCTTTTATCACCACGGCTTCGTTGGCAGGTGTTACCCCCGGCGGCAGTTCAATGGTCAGTTCATTATACTCCCACTAGAAATGTCAACCTTATGCTCACCTCTCTTTCTAGGCCTATTCTGTAACCAAAGCCGCGCAAATTCACCTCATGAAAACACTCGCCAAGACATCAGGACCCAAGATTCGAGTGAATTCCGTATCGCCAGGGCTTTTGCTTACAGTAAGTGATCTCACCCTGTTCTACCAGAATCCGTTAATTTGACCAAGGAATGGGGACTCAACTTCCCACAATCAAAGGTCGATAAGACAATCGAAAAAAGTCTGTTGAAAAGAGTGGCGACGGTCGAGGTAAGTGAATGAAGCCCAAAGGGTGCTTTGAATCCGAGTTGCGCCACTAATGTTTCCCAGGACGTCGCAAACCAGATATTGTGCCTAGCAAATTCATCTTCGCAGACTGGAACCAACATTGTCATTGATGGAGGGCGTTTGCTGGGATAAGCAGAAACTTTGGCAAGCCTTCTCAAGTCGCATGACAGGTGTGGAGGCTCTGACTAGATATCTAGAATTTACCTTGATAGCAGGTAGTTGATGACGGTAAATAAGGAATAGTTCAGCGTGTCAATTTATCACCACTACGAAATGTAAGATTAGTATTTGAGTAGTGTCTCTAGTGATGATGCGCAGACAACCTTTGACGATGCAGATCACAGATTGCAAGAGGCTGATCAAAGCATATCACCACAACCACGAATACTGTCATCAACAAAGTTTCGCTTATGCCCACTACGGAAAAGATTATCTGGTCACTTCTTCAAGAGGTTCACTATAGCTTCTTACAGGTATTAACATAGATATGTCTGCAAGTGAGAGCGGAGGTATCGACCAGCAGCAACAAGATGAAATTCATGGAGTTTCTCAGGATATAAGCCTTAAAACCGAACAAGCGGACATTGCAAAATAAAGGGGGAGTCTGCACGGTGATAATTGTGCCGTGAGCGCTCCCGCTACAGATCCGCCGAGTTCGACCGTGCGGATGTAATCGCATAATTGAACCAATAATAGCTCACTTTGTCGACATGAACCGTTGGCTGTCATTTCGACTCATATTCAGTCAGCATGCACCTCTCGACCGTCGCATCGGCGGAGGAGGTATTGCTGAGGCTCTTCTACGTAAAACAATTTGGTTTCTCTGTCACGCCTCACAGCATTTCTTAAGGAGGATCCAATTAGCCGTTCATCTTCCCTTCCATCGCATGTCTCACAAATTTGCCGGTACCAATCGCAATGGATATAGAATTATCGATACCGGAGACCTTTTAGGGTCCAAGACTGCTTGCGTCAACGGCGGAGGTTGAAGCTTATTACCAAGCTTATCTCCTTCGCTCGCATAGCGTCAGCGCCATGTTGTATGATACCAAATAATGCGCCTGCAAGAAATTAGTGGCTGCAGTACTGTCGATTCACCCAATTGGGCAAATTGTCAAGCTGGGTACCAGGGTAGAGCTATCACTCTCTCGTAACTCATGTTCGTGCTGCCTGAGGGTCTCACTGTGATGGCGGAGCAAGTGTTTTGATCTCCTTTGTTTTTGCCTACGGTACGGCGTGGCTAGGGCAAGGGAGTTGATATAAGTAGTGCTTACCCTTGAGACCAGTGATGTGCCATCGGACTTTTATTTCTTCAAGCTTCTTCACTTTCAACTTGAGAGAGATCTCTGCAATATATTTTCATAATATCTCGAAAGCTCTATCAATTGCTAGAACAAGCTTATATCATGGTGGGTGATGATTCGAGGTCGGCCACGCTGGCAGAAAAGGACGATGTTAGAAAAAGTATCACTCCCTCGCCTCGAGGCTCCCTCAGCAAGCAGGAAAAGACGGATTCTGGAGAGGTTACAGATAACGAGGGTTCTTTGAAAAATGATACGACAACGGTAGAAGATGAAGGGGAATACGAGACAGGAGCTCGTCTGGTATTCATTATCATTGCGCTGCTTCTCAGCATCTTTCTTGTAGGTTTCATATCCGGAAAAGCAATAGCAAACAGCTGTACTAACTGTTTCTCTCCAGATGTCTCTTGATATGACAATTGTTGCGACCGCAATACCAAAGATCACAGATGAATTTCAAGGGCTCGACTTAGTTGGATGGTATGGTGCATCTTTCTTCCTCACAGTAGGCGCCTTCCAGTCGACCTGGGGTAAAGCCTATAAGTATTTCCCACTGAAAACCGCGTTCTTGGTATCAATTGCCATCTTCGAGTTGGGTAGTCTCATTTGTGGTTAGTACTTCCACCTGGAAACATCCTTCTATTAGCTCTCAGCTCACGGAATCAAATAGGTGTCGCACCAAACAGCACAGCACTCATTGTAGGACGAGCCATCGCAGGTCTTGGAGGAGCAGGTATCGGTGCCGGAGCCTACACAATTATCGCCTTTTCGGCTCCTCCCGCTCAAAGACCAGCCTACACAGGTCTCATGGGCGCAGCCTATGGTATTGCAAGTGTCATTGGTCCTCTCCTTGGAGGTGTATTTGCAGAAAAAGTTAGTTGGCGCTGGTGTTTCTACATCAATCTTCCAGTTGGAGGTGTCTCCGTAGCCATCATCCTATTCTTCTTCAAGACGCCTTCGCAAGCCGTCCCAGTAAAGGCAACACTCAAAGAGAAACTCCTACAAATGGATCTCCCTGGTACCTTCGTCATCATGGCAGCAATCATCTGTTACATCCTCGCACTCCAATGGGGCGGACAAACCAAATCCTGGAGCGACTCGTCCGTCATCGGTACACTCGTCGGCTTCTTCCTCCTCCTCATCGTCTTCTGCGTCGTCGAATGGTGGCAAGGAGAACGCGCCATGATGGTTCCACGTCTTCTCAAGAACCGTGTTATCTACACTGGCATGGTCTTCATCTTCTTCCTCGGTGGCACCTTCTTCTTACTCCTCTACTACCTCCCCATTTACTTCCAAGTCGTCTCCGGTGTGTCGGCCTCGCAATCAGGAATCCGCAACCTACCGCTTATTCTTGGGACAGTGCTTGCAACAATTGTTTCTGGTGGTGTCATCACGATGACGGGACACTTCGTGCCGTGGATGATTGGAGGTGGTGTACTGGCCACTATTGGTGCCGGGCTCATCTTCACTCTTGATATTGGGTCTACTTCAGGACACTGGATTGGATACCAGGCGCTCACTGGTCTTGGTCTCGGTGCAGCATTCCAAGTCCCCATCATCGCAGGTCAAGGCATCGCAACGCCAGCGGATCTCTCCTCGATCACAGCAATGATTCTCTTCTGTCAGTGCATTGGAGGTTCTTTCTTCGTCTCGGCAGGTCAAGTCGCATTCGCCAACATCTTGGTTCAAAAGCTACCAACTACTGCCCCTAGCGTTGACCCTGCGCAAGTTGTCATTGTAGGCGTCACAGAGATTAGAAATACATTCGCAGCAGACGTTGTGCCCGGAATCATTCAAGCGTATATGGATGGTCTTAACATCGCTTATGCTATTGCTATTGCAGCAGCTGGTATTGCTGTGCTCGTTAGTTTTGGGGCTAAATGGGTGAACCTCAAGGGCAGAATTCAGCCTGGCGGTGCTGTGTAAATTGCGAGCATCGAATTTTGTTTTTCTTATGTTGGGATTTCTTGAGATTGCATAATATAGCATAGATGCTTAGCATGGCTCGGCGTTGAGATTTCTTTGGAAGACAGGATGTGGCAAGATCAGACTGATCTTATACTAATAGATAAGGTGATAGAGATAATTATATCTCTACTCTTTGTACTCAAGCATTGCAACATATATCAGATAGAATGTAAGAGCTTATGTTAAAACTCTACGTGCATTACTTTTTAATTCTCGTAGATACGATAAAATGATATATTAGATTGTCGTTAAAATTATAGAGGGAAAAAGTTAATAATCCATAATAGGAGTCGCGGTTTTGGGTTTAAGTTATTTAGTATACCTAGGGTTTAATACACGATCCCCTAACAGGATATAACGCCAATCGCTCAAACCTGGATACATCTCATTCTTTCCGCCGATCATCTGTATCGTGTCCTACCCTTTGTCTCCCATAGTGTGAATAACGAGAATGCTCTCAGATATTGCAAATATGAGTTTTGGCCCCACTCCAACTGGAAAGATGTGGGGTTGTATACTCTAAAAAAACTCCAAGCCGCATTTTCATTTGCACTTGCTGAGGCTCAACGTCTCTTCGAATTCCTTCGATTGATTTCAATAGCCTTTTCTAACACATTTCTGGCCTTGACATACTTTATATCACTGGCCATGATCCTCCAATTTCCCACACCCTATAGCGAATGGAGATTGGATGCGGTTGGCCTGCTTGCCGTGATCGGCTAGACAACAAAAACATTTGTCGAGCCCATGACCGCTCGCCGTGTTTCCTTGACGGGGGTGAACGCCAATGTCACCAGCGTCTACAATGGGATGACGTTACCTCAACTTTCATACACCGCCAACCAGCTTTTTCAAATTGCAAACCTGGACCCCTTCAGTGTACATCTTTTCGAGTGTCATGACGATCGGTCTCCTTGTTTGGGCGATAGTCATCAGAGATGGGCCAGTAACCATAGGAATTATCCTTCTATCTCTAGCGAAAAGTTTATTTTGATTGAAAACTGTACTTGGGCGATGCAAGCTGCTCTTGCTGTAACTTATCTCTTGCTTAACGAAGTCTACTAGTTCGTTTCCCTCATGTCCTCACGCCATCCACGACCCATTGGGAATTTCCGGCATTCCAGATATAGGGTATGATATCTGAGGATATAAGAATGAGCGCCCCCAGGAGCCAAGTAAAATTCACTGAAGCTTTGTGGCAAGCAATACTAGTGAGTAAAAAGATAGGTTGGGTCAAAAGGAGTAGTGCAGCCCCTGACACTGGCCCGTGGAAAACATGGCTTTATGAAGCGGAGATAAGAGCACGAGATGAGATCGCAGGTGGTAAACTGCCCGCAGAAGGGCAGAACTAGCTGGCGAGAATTTAGAAGCAGTTAAAAGTCTCAGGTATTGATAGCCACAAAATGTAGATTGGGTAATGCTTTAGTATCTTCTTCTTGTTCTACCTCTACTAGTGGCGTTATGTGGCGTTGTTTTATTGTTACCGAGAGTCATGCCTTGCTTTCGAGTTCCTTCCTTGTGTGTCATTCGATTCAGATTCTCCAATTTCTTCAATTTGAGACAATAGCTCTTACTACCTCCGCCGAATTACGAGAATGAATTTCACTGAGGATAAAATTCAGAGATATGACCAAAGCCCGTATGTTTCTTAATAGAAGCAAAACTTTGTTATTGTACGACCCAAACGTCCACAATACCTCTAAGAGGTAATCATCACAAAATGATTTAGCAACTCTTTCCTCCCCCGACCCCTGTTTTCAAGCAGAACTTCGAAAATCCAATCCCCAACATCTTCACGTGAGATAGTATACCCAATGGCCGCCTTATCAACCTGATTATCCTCCTCTACACCCACTCGAATTCGACTAACCCCAACCGGTGACTTCATAGTCAAGAAACTCGGTCTCACCGTAATAAACCCCTCAATGACAGAATTCTCCTGCTCAGTTTTGCTTTCCTCAACTAGGACCCTCTCCATCATCTTCTTGTCATGGTGCGGAATTGGAAGCAGCCAGTGATAAAGCGGAACCATAGCAAGAGGGATATCTCTCCCGGCGTCACTCATTCCCGTGCCAGAGATAACGATGAAGATGGGCTTGCTAGGCATTATAGTTGGCTTGGATTGCAAGGTCTTGAGTGCTGCAAGGACAGTAGATGTTGTATCTTCGCAAATATTTGGCTGGTCCAGAGTCGGGCGAAAGGGGTTAGACGTGAAAATTGGGAATCCACCAACGCCACTAACGATGATGTCTACTATAGAGCTGTTTACGAGGAGCAATTCTGCAACCTTGAGGGGGTCTCTCGAGTCGCCTTGGACGATGGTTAAATGTTTACTAATCAGCTCCTCGGAGATAGAGCGGCTTCTGACGAGGCCTGCGAGTTTGGAGGGCGTCCGAGCAACTGGATATGAATGGCATTAACTGAAGTTTATGAAACGTGGGAAAAGTTGAACCTACGAGCGGAGCACTGGTAGCCAGCGTTCAGGGCACGAGTAAGAACAGCTAGGATACATCCACCAGTCGCACCTAAAAGGGCTATGGATGAAGGTTTATTGTTAGTGTTTGAATCCATTTTGCAGGGCGGGCGATAATACTTTCCAAAGAAGGCATTGAAAGAAATTAAGTAGTTGAAGAACTAAGTTAGATAACGTAAAAGACGGAAGTTGGGTTGGGCCTTGCCCGCATGAATGCATTATTTGTTGGCATCAAATATCACATTTCTAGATGGCCTTGTATACCTAAGGTATGATAATTTGTAGAAGTGATTACATACTACGCTACCTGGGAAGGACATATGGTAGAAAAGGTATAGAGAAAATTCGTTAGATTTTCTTTATATTCAGGCAGGCACAGCACACTACAGTAAGCAGGTACCTTATTTCAACCCCTTGCAATTCAAAGGAAGTGGCGTCGCGGAGAAGTGAATGAAACTATCCGAACCCGGACGCCTCTTCTCGAAATTGTTAGGATACAACATTTATTTCCCTCAATCCCACATTTCGTAAAATCTCCAAGCTTGAATCATGTCAAATCTCAATTTCTCTTACAGCACTCGGTCGACTCTGATGGATGGCTTCTCTCCTTTTCAGCTCTTCTCAATGCTCGTTATTTACACAAGACTGAACATTAGAATTCGTGCAGCATAAGTCACGTAGTACATTCATATTTCTAGTCCCAAAACCGGAGTATCATCAACGATCAGTCGCACACTACCAGCCATGTGCAACAAATACCATCACAGATACCACCTCGAGCAAATTAGCGTCTTCGAGCGAAAGTAACCCTCGTTCTTTCATTTCCATTTTGCCGTCTCAACCTCAACTTCATTCCTCCACTACACCTTCTTCAATAACCACTCTTAATAACAGCCAAACAATTGCTACCGAAATCAAGATGCATTTTCCGACTCTCATTTTATTACTAGCTACTCTTACCATTGGCACAAAAGCCTGGAATTGCAATTCGAAAGTGGTGCCGTCAAAATTCCAACCCGCTTGCTGTGACTTCCAGCTTTCGAAGAACAGCACAGGTTTCATCGGCAAAGACTGTACTCATCTCCCATATCTCACCATATCTATGTTTTAAGCAACTCACGACTAATGTGGCGTCTTTTGCTTTAGGTCACGAAGCCTCCCTCGTCGAAGATATTCCCCTTGAAATGCCAAAGGAATTTTACTGTCTGATCGAGGAGAGCTATCCTGGATGTTGCAGAAAGGTATTTTTAATCTTTTTCATTAATGGGATTAAGAGGAGCGGTGGATTTGGAAATAAGTGCTGATGGTACTATGTGGACAGATGAATACAACTGGTCACACTGCGACGTGTTTCAATGCTGTTGATAGGGAGGAGCATAGACGACCAGAGCTTGTTTAGGCCAATCGACTGAGAAAGTATAGAGAGAAGAAAGTAAGAGCAGAACTAAATGGTTAGAGTCTGAGGTTGGAATACACGTGTAGGTGGAAACGGACCACTGAAGTACGGAAAAGTTTCGATTCTCCCCTATTGCATCATAGGATTAGGAATATAATATTGTTGCCATCGAAGGGACTGCATCAAACATACATCATACTCGCGAATTTTTTATGTGCCAAGAGCCCTATAGTTTATACAAGTAAATTGGTAATTCATTCTAGGTTGCTTCTTCGCTTATTTATCCTTTTAAGGAAGAGTATAACCACCATCAATCACCAAGTTTGCTCCTATCAACAATTAGTTAAAGTAAAAAAACGGAGTGATTGAAAACTCACCTGTCATATAACTACTAGCATCGCTAGCACAGAAAACATATGCCCCCTTCAACTCCGCCGGCTCACAAAGTCTTGCAGCAGGAATCATACCAAACCACTTATCCCTCCACTCTTTTGGGTGCACATCCAACATATCAGTAGCGATAAAACCCTGATCACTCACAATCAGTATTCCCTTTCTGTCGCACCACGAGTGATTGGAAAAAAGGGTAAACTCACCGGCGAAACACAATTTACTCTACAAAAGTCCACCCACTCCACACTCAAACACCTCGCCAACTGGACAACTCCGGCTTTACTCGCGTTATACGCGGCTTGCTTCTGTGGCACATTCACCAAAATCGCACTCACACTCGCCGTAAACACGATATTCCCCCTCTTCCCACCATTTTCAAGCTGTTTCTTGAAGATCCTCGCCGCTGCCTGCGCGGTATAAAACGCACCGTTCAGATTCACATCCATGATCTCTTTGAATTGCTCAGGGGTATAATCCTCTGCTGGGTAATGTGTTGCTATGCCGGCGTTGGCGACGACGATGTCGAGGGTGCCGGATCCAAGTTCGGAGGCGACGAGTTGCATGACAGATTCGGTCTCGGATTGGGAGGTTACGTTGCATTTGTAGGCTTTTATGGTGCGACCGGTAGACTGGGAGATTGATGAGGCGGTCGTGGAGGCGTCGGAGGGGGAGGTGGACGTGTAGAGGATGGCGACGTTGGCGCCGGCTTCTGCCAAGCCTTTTGCGACTATTCATATGTCAATTGTGTTTCTTACTTACGGAGAGGCTTGGATTGGAAGAAGGAAATTAAATTTACTAAGACTCATGTCTGACTGATAAAGAGACGGAAAATAGCTTACCTTCAAGACCAATTCCCCTGGTTCCTCCAGTGACGAGTGCGGTCTTTCCCTCGAGTGAGAAATGGGAAAGCACAGGCGCAGCTGGGTTTGGGTGAGCTGCGAGAACCATTTTTGCCGTGTTGGGTTTCTCTTTGCCCTTTGCTCTTTACTCTTTATTTAATTTTGCTTGTATGAAGTTGCACTATGTGGTGTATCCTGTAATAGAAATATTATTAAGATAGAAAAGAGGGACGAGGAATAAAATTCGGGGACAGCGGGGGGTTTATATGCGCTGTCACTCCATGCGGGGACCGGACATCTCTCAACCTGATCTAAATTCATTGGTGGGACGCGAATCCGGGCGCGGGGAGGCTGTTATGTCGTGACATAAGTTCACGATAGTTTTTCTCTGAAAAGTTGTGGTGTTCTCGCCTCATATTCTCTCACACTCGCTTCAAAAAGGGGTGTCACGCGAAGAGCAAAATTATCGCTTCAATTGTTACTTTTCATTTTTACTCGCTATCTATAATTTCACTGCACACCTTGAATAATTACTTTGAATACATCTTCCTGTCCTTTCTTTACGAGCTCGAATGCCTGCTCAGCCTCCTCGAATTTGAATCTATGAGTGATGAGCGTTTTGACATCAATCTTTCCTGATGCTACGAGGTCTACTGCTGCTGAATAGCAGCCTGCTGTGTATCTGATTGAGCCCTTGATATTGAGAGCCCGGATACATGCTGTCGTGATTGGGAAGACAACATTCTAGATATCGGTTAGTGTGGAGGTGTAAAATAAGGAGGCGGAAATAAATACCTCCTTGCCCATTCCAGCTTGAACATAAGTCCCTCCCTTCTTTGCAGCGAAGATACCTGCTTGTATACACGGCTCTGCACCAGTACACTCAAGGATAACATCAGCGCCTTCACCAAGTCCGAATTCTGCAATAATCTTCTCTCCTATTGCCCGGCTTGCATCAACTGGGTCAACACCAGCTGGCGCTCTCTCAGGTACGAAAACACCATCAGCAGCATACTTCTTCGCAAAATCTGTTCTTGACTTGGAAATATCAACACCGATAACCTTCTTCGCTCCGTATGCTTTTGCCATAGCTTGGCATAGGACACCAATTGGCCCGCAACCAAAGACAATAACCGTTTGATTTGCCCGGAGATCGGCGACTTTGCAGATCTGGACAGCAACAGCGGTAGGCTCAACCATAGCACCATCTTCGGAGGACATATGCGAAGGTATGGGGTAGCAGTAGTCAGATGCTACAATGTAGTACTTTTGGAGGGTTCCGTCCCATGGTGGAGTGGCAGCGAAGACGGTATCTGCGCATAAATTGTAGGCTCCTTCGCGGCAGAAGTCGCAGCTATTCCTATATCAGCATTAAAGCTCAAAAGGCTGCCAAAAGAATTGTACTCACTGTCTACATGGCACTCCAGGCTCGATTGCAACTTCACCAATTCATTAGCGATACTCCACCGACTTTGCATTTGAAAACTACAAACCTCGGTCTCCAACCTTAACATTCTTCACAGCACTTCCAACCTCAACGATCGTCCCCGAACTTTCATGACCAAGAACAATTGGGCTGTTCAAGATGAAATCTCCAATTCTGCCCCGTTGCCAGTAGTGCACATCACTTCCGCAAATTCCAGTCTGCTCAATGTGCACTCGAACATCGTGTTGATCTCTGAGTTTGGGAACTTCCCTATTCTCAATTGAAACGTTCTTGATGGAATGGAGGACGAATGCTGGATTCTAAAGGTGAAAGCTGTTAGGAGGTGTCGGAATGATGAACTGGGGGTGGTGCGACAACGAACTATTTCTGTGGTGGACATTTTTGAGTGAATTTGAAGGATATTTTCGTGCTGATATACTGACAGGATTTAAATAATACGAAAATATAAGAATTCAGCAATAGAAAGAGCAAAGACTATTGGGATCGTGGGGGAAATGCAATTTATGAGTGCTGATGGAGGGGCATCTGCACGGTGAGAGGCGGGGTTGACAGCTGTTGGACTTTGGGAGACGCGACGGACACTGTCGACCGCGACTCTCAACCAAACACCACGACTTCGGGTGGACCGCTTCGCCCCAAAACAAAAATGCGACTGTGGCATTGAGGGTGTCAAGTCCCCTTCTAGGAAATATCTGGAGAACTTCTCGAAGTCTCCGGGCCTTGTACGGCAATTAGATGGCGCGTCCAAGTGACGTGCATGTGTACTGCGGAAATCTCCAAGCGGTTGTAGTAGTCAACCAATGGTTGTTACGAACATCTAGGACTCTAAAACTCTAAAGGAACAATGTCGTCTCTTCAGGGCGGGTAATACGACCCATGCCATTCATATCATCGTGTTGTGAATCTGACTTCAGATGATGGAATCTGGAAATGGAGAGCACAGCACTTGACCAATTTATGCCGGGTCTGAGATGAGCCACTAGCAAGTGAAAAGCTTCAATTTGCGACTAAAATAACATTCCTGGTCTGCGAAATGCTTTTTAGACCACACAATACGGATTAAACTTCAAAACAGATGTTGAGGTATGACAGATCACGTGCATGACCTGCTTACAGAATAAAGATGTAATGTGACAATTCATGCCCCAGGGAGGCGGATATGAATGTGCTGAATGTGCTACTAACATAAGAGGAAGAATATCTTTTGCCAATGATTTACTGTCATCATCATCATCATCATCTATTAAAAGGCGTTCTAAACATCTGACGAGCCTTAGTGAACCGGAGCGAATGACAAATGACTTTTCATGCTCAAGTCATGAGGAAAAGGCTTTAGTTCACCATGATAATTATGGACGTTCCTGGTTATGCATGACAGAAAGACAAACAAAATCCTCTTCTACCAGACTGCCGTATGGTATTTTGCTTAGAGCTAGCTGTTGTCGCGTCACCTATGCCATTTTAATTTACCCCACTTGAGTCGAATGTATTGATCAAAGATAGACTTACATGAGCAGGGTTACATCAAGGGTAACAAACAGCACCTGGTCTGTCCAGACTGAAGGACAAGCTTCCCGCCTTTTTACGAATCAATGGCAGATTATAGTCAAGCTATAGGTCAAGCAAATTCTTCGGATTTATACATTTGAAAGAAAGGTACACTACCAAACGTTACAAATCGCTGTAATGATACCGCGATCATTCATTTTCTTATTTGTGAAAAAATTTGTTGCCCATAGAACAGATACTACATAGCTATAGCCGGCTATGTATCAAGGTTGAATCTCTGAGTATTGAATATCGCTGGCTTTTATTCCAGAAATCAATAAATATATATCACTTGTCAGCACAACGACAGCATCCCGAAGGAGAATCTTGTGGGTTGTGAGAAGTATCAAAGTTGAGCCAATGCATCAATTTTTGGGAGATTTAAAGTAGGCATCTATGCTCTTATTTCTCGTCCTCACCTGCGCTTTACTTGACGTATGGAAATATCGTCATGCTATATATCATCCACTGCTATACTTTGTTTTGCTTTTGCAGCATCGAGAGACTAGAATCAAAATATTTTTCGCGCCTTCGATTAGGCTTATAATGGTACATACAGTTAGCTAATTAGACTACCTGCCTCAAGAAGGGCAGCCAACCATGTCAGATCGCACTCAATTTTCTCGTAGATGGCCTCAATTTACCTTCTTCTCTGTATGGAAAATGAATGCACTATTATACTTATTACTTTATCTAGCTGCCAACCTCATAATTCGACTTCCCCTTTTGGCTGCTCGTAGGGTATGGCATTAGTTTCATGTTTATCGTATTTGGTACGGTATTCGTATTCATGCAAATCGCCATTTGTGAGAGAACACTCGAGGTTGAAGTTGCAATTCGTTGTTTTAGACAATTTCTGACTATCAGCTTGATAATTCACAATAGAAGACACACCAAGAGTTCTTCTAGCTTCTGAAACGAAATCAATTGCGCAAATTCTCATTTTGAGTTATCTTCGCGGTGCACTCTTTCTTGAAGATAATCTCAAAGATGCACTCGAAATATATCATCGCGTTCCAATTGCTTATAATATCACTATTGGAGAACTAGGTCAAGAGCCCTGTAACATAGTATATCACAAATAGACCCAAAAATTTGCCAAATTAATTATCAAGGAATGTTGAAAGCAGCGTATGAGAAGCACGTTCGGTGACGATTATGACAGGTTTCATGGGTTTACAGTATATCAACAGCTAAACGGGGATCTACATCGATTAATAAGGCGCCTGCAATTAAACTGACTAGATACTGTCTATGTGTGCCTGCCACATTTCTATTAACCACCAGAACCTGAATAATGCCAATAATAGTAAGGATTGGGTTTCTCAGTTCAAGGTCTTAAGGACAAACGTTAATACTTTATGCCAACATGGAGGCAGTGCCATCAACGAATTTGATATGCCCCGAGAAACGACCAAGACTCTGTGGAAACATACTTCGGGAAGGTCGGCTTGAAATGGCACCATTCCCAGATGACAACGCCAAGTTGAACATGCAGCTCTCGAAGTACAAGCGAATCAATGCACCACTTCAGATCAGACCTCACAAATCTTGCGAAAATTACACAATAGAGTTTCTAGGATAGCTGGCAAGCCATGTGGCAGAAGATCTGGAATAAATCACAAATTGATGCTGGTAATCCATTCTATCAAATTAGAATAGGAGCAACGGGCTACGATTGCGAAACTATCACACGAAAGGGCTCGACTGATTTTCAGACATGTGCGGAATCCATGATTACGACAGACAAAATTTTGACGGCGAAGCTTTTGCCCGGCTGGTAAAGAAGGTTATGGAAGTGCTGGCCGATAGCGCTAGATCGTAGGACTGGTGAGGTAGATTAGAAGTAAAAATTTCGGGGGTACCCCGTCAAGTGTCTATCGAACACCGACCTGGAAATTTCTAGCGCTAGCGACGAATCAGGCACTGATGGCGAGGGTTTCTTCGAAGATGAAAGGAGATTGATTCCCTCGTCTCCTGGGCATTTCCAAGTTCCGCATCAGCAATTAGAAAGTCCACCCCAGCAAGTCAACCAAGAGAATAATATGAAGCTACAGTGTAGCCCGTTAATTGATCATGCGATTTAAATAGATTAATCGTGTTACAATATTATAATGACTTTATCAGCTTAAGGTCACCTATTAATCGTCTAAGCTGAGAAATGACTTCACAAAGTACCCTCCAACCGTTTTGAATCGATGTAGAGTTAAGGGGTATCAATTTAAAATAAGTGGCAGTCTCTTATTATTGAAAAGGTTAGGGCAATAGACAAAATATTGAGGGAGGCGATAATGATAGACCAAGGAGGTTTGCTTTGCCGAGAACTGACCTGGTTGAAAAGGGGCTAACGACAAGGGACTACCAAGTTGACAACCTCAAGCCATCTAACAACGGCAACACCACAGACATTTCCTCTCTACACAGATCGCACCGGTAACGCATCCATGCATCCTCAAGGGACTTCTCAATACGCCTCCACTTGTCCGTTATACCCCTGCACCCTCTACAGCCAAAGCGGAAAGACTCGCCCTGTCCGTGAGAACTCGCCACGGACACACCACACATGAGGCTGAACGGATGATAGTTCCGCATGTGGATATACAGAGATCCATGAGGATGCGTTGGTAAGGCTGACAAGAAGCCGTGTTGATACTATTAGATCCCAAACACTGGAACTTGCTGTCTTCATTTTTCAGACCATCTCTCACTCTTTCATACCAACTCGCTTCAACCCAGTCTTTTGTGCTTCTGATACCTTTAGACTTTATTCAAAAATAAACTGATTCGATTGGACAAGATGGCAACCAACGGCGAAAGAAAGTCAATCCGAGCTCCAAACCCTCCTGTTGAGGATAGTGTATTCAAGTCTTTCCGTCTCGATGGCCGAACTGTCATCATTACTGGAGGATCAGGAGGCATCGGATTTGAGATTGCCAGAGGTTTAGCAGAGGCAGGAGCAAATGTGAGAACACAACACGTAAATGTAGATCCAAGCCTATACTAACCTGTGTCTTCCCGCAGATCGCAATCTGGTACTCAGCCGCCACAAACGCAGACAAACAGGCAGCAATCATCACAAAAGACTTCGGCGTCAAGACCGCCACCTACAAAGTCCAAGTTGAGAACTACGCCGAGGTCGAAGCCGCCGTCACTGCTGTCGTCAAAGACTTCGGACGTCTCGATGTCATGATTGCGAATGCTGGTATCCCTTCCAAGGCAGGCGGACTCGACTCATCGGTCGAGGACTGGAACAGAGTGCGAGCTGTAGATTTCGACGGTGCTTACTACTGTGCGAGAGCCGCGGGTCTCGTCTTCAAGGCACAGGGACATGGAAACTGTATTTTTACTGCGAGTATGAGTGGACACGCAGCGAATGTACCACAGGAGCAGAGTGGATACAACGCCTGCAAGGCTGGTGTGGTAAGCTGGCCCCCCTTCCTTCCATTTTTGGTATGGTACTAATCAAGCTTTCAGATCCATCTCTCCAAGTCCTTGGCTGTTGAATGGGCGAAGTGGGGAGGAAGAGTCAACTCTGTTTCCCCTGGATATATCGATACTGCAATTTCTGGAGACTGTCCGTTTGAGATGAAGGAGGCATGGTTCGGTCTGACTCCTCTAAGAAGAGATGCTGATCCAAGGGAGTTGAAGGGGGTTTATCTGTATCTTGCGTCGGATGCTTCAAGTTATACCACTGGTGCTGATTTCATTGTTGATGGAGGCTATACTGCACGATAAATTATGAATAGAAATAAATTATGATAATGAGAATATAGGAACTCTTCGTGACAGATTTGCGCCTGTAACATGGTACATTACCTAGTGCTTTGAACGGCAATTCAAATTATCTTCAGTGTCTATAAATCGTCTTCTTGATCACCGCTTCACTAGGAACTGTCCCGAATAGGTTTCCAACCTATCTCCCTGAAACGCCATTTAGCTTGCTTAGTTCAGATGTAGGAGAGTAAACGCCTGCTCTTCTACCTTATATGCGTGTCTTGTCATAAGATGTTCACATGAGCTTTGTGGGTTCAACCCACTTTTCATGGATCAAGTCTTGAGAATGTGGATTAAACATAAGAGTCAAATGTACAGACAGCCCTTGCTAACTTTAGTACGAGCTATAGGATCTTATTGATTCATCATATTCAGTCAGCTTCTCCTCAAAAGTCTTAGAAAAGTGTTGTATAACATACCTGAAGGCTTCCTATGTATTTAGTGCAGGGAAAGAGAGAGAATGAGAGGTTACCAAGGTGGTTTGGTATATCGTGGGACCATGCGTCATCCCACTCCAACTCACCCACATTTCAATTCCTCTCCGCTCCTCACAAAGCTCTCTCCACAACTTCTCCAAACCTCATCTCCAGGACCCCGGCCACCCCGCCATATCCCGCAATGGCAGTGACCTATCTGATAAACTCTCCTCCCAACCGTTTCGCCGCCCTCCAATACCTTGGGTTCACAGCCGACCGCTTGGCACTAAAGTGAGGGTGACAGTCGTCCGTCCCCGTCTCATATGGGGAACCCACGAAATCGATGCAACCTAGAACGACTGGGGAAGCCTACCCCAGGAATCCCAGGAAAACCTGCCCAGAACCCGCTTTTCCCCACTGTTTTCCAAGTCATTAGTGCCGCCGTGCGTGAACTAGTCTTGTCAGGAGCACGCCGCTTCGGGCTGTTTGCGTCGTGATTGTTGCCCTAGGTTTGGTGACATAGGTCGAGATTGGAGCTGGTGAGATAAGTATAAGTATGCTGTTAATCCTCCTCTATTTTGGGATTTGTTTCTCGTGTGTAGAGTAGAACAATTCACTCGTGATTGAGTTCTAGATTCATTCCCTGGATAATCGCTGAAGCCGAGCTTCTCTAATCGAAAGACTTATAGACTCAAGATTTCGACACCATGAAAGACGCAGACATCGTTGGGGCCTCCCTGGCTGAAGTCCTACCTCACAACCCCAAATACTGGTTTCAGACACCTCATCTACTGCGTTTAAACCTTCTCCTCCTCGTTCCACTCCTCTCTTCGTCGGTTGCAGGTTACGATGGTCAGTTCTCATTCTATAGGACTCTTGCCACCCCACTAATAGAAGTAGGATCTCTCATGAACGGCCTACAATCCCTTTCCCAATGGAAAGACTACTTCGGACAACCAGCTGGTGCACTCTTAGGGTTCATCAACGCCGCACAATCGCTTGGGTCGGTCTTCGCTTTACCATTAGTAGGATGGTTCAGTGACAAGTTTGGCCGAAAGCCAATTCTTCTTGCCGGGATTCTGATGATTATCGTAGCGACGATTATTCAAGCAGCATCAATCAACATTGAGATGTTCATCGTTTCTCGTTTCGTGGTTGGATTCGGAGGCATGTTCGTTGTCCAGCCATCGCCTATGTTGATCGCAGAATTGGCATATCCAACACACAGAGGAAAATATACCAGCGCATTTTGGACCATGTACTACCTTGGTATGCCCCTATCTACAATGTACCCCTTTTGATGCGCAGATCAAGATCTAACGTTTCACCAGGTGCAATTCTTGCATCGTGGACTACGTTCGGAACTCAAAACTACCAGAGCGAGTGGTCCTGGCGAATCCCCTCAATTCTGCAAGCTGGCTTTCCACTTGTCCAGCTCTCTTTCTGGTGGTTCATTCCAGAATCTCCCAGATGGCTCATCGACCAAGACCGCGCACCTGAAGCTACCGCAATTCTCACAAAGTACCACGCAGGACCCGAGTATCAAGCCGACTCAACCTCTCCCCTCGTCGCACGTGAAATCTCAGAGATCATCCAGACAATCAACCTCGAGAAAGCGGCCAAGAACACAGGATGGGGGGCTTTGATAGCTACGCCCGGAAACAGAAAGAGGACATTGATCGCTGTATGCTTAGGTGCATTTGCGCAATGGAACGGTATTGGAGTTGTGTCATACTACCTCACACTCGTCCTCGACACCGTCGGTATCACAGATTCCTTCGACCAAACCCTCATCAACGGCCTTCTACAAATCTTCAACTTCGGCGCTGCATTTTCAGCTGCCATTCTTGTCGATCGTCTGGGGCGTAGAACGCTCTTCATTTGGTCTGGTATCGGCATGTTGATCAGTTACATTGTCTGGACTGCTTGCTCAGCCGTCAACTCTGAGACGGGGAGTAAACCCGCTGGAATTGTTGTGGTTGTCTGTCTTTTCACCTTCTTCTTCCACTACGATATCGCCTACACGCCACTTTTGATGTCCTACCCTACTGAGATCTTCCCCTACTCCCTGAGATCAAAGGGTATCGCAGTCGAGCTGTTCGCTATTTACGGCTCTTTGGTTATTGCCGCTTTCGTGAACCCAATTGGACTTGAGAACATCGGGTGGAGATACTACATCGTATTTTGTTGTTTCCTGGTTGTATTCTTGGCCATTACATGGTGGCTGTTCCCCGAGACCAAGGGATACAGTCTTGAGGAGATTGCCGTCTTGTTCGATGGAGAGTCAGAAGAAGGGGATTCTGTCAGCGATGCCAAGGTTATGGCAAGTGCTGGTGTTGATCATACCGAAATTGTCGGCAAGGTGTAAGAAATGAGTGATTTTGGTGGCAGACATGTATTTCGATCGGAGTTTATGGCGTGTTTTAAAATGATACCTAGGCGTCAGAAGCGTGGTGTACATGAGTTTCATTGAGCGCTATAATACGTAGTCAAATGGTGCTTTGTGACCAAGAAGCTTCTATTGTGTATCTCAACTCCCAACGCCGTAAAATGCCGGAACTTTCATTACCCTGAACACCCATATATTTTAAGATCTTTTAAAAGAAGACCATGGATCAGTTCGGCGAGTCAACTTCCCCACTAACCTGCTCACCCGCCGGCTGCTCTCCTGGACTGACCACAACCCTCATAGCTTCATCCAAAACATTAAATCCCTCCTCAATCTCAGCTTCGGTAATAGTCAAGCTCGGCACGAACCGCAACGTGTTTGTACCTGCAGTGATGATCAACAGTCCCCTCTCGCGCGCAGCTGTCACGATTGGCGAAGGATCTTGGGTCAACTGCAGGCCGAGGATGAGACCCCTGCCTCGGACTTCTTTGACGAGCTCAGGGTATTTGTTTTGTAGCGTCTTCAAGTGCTTTTGCATAATCTCGCTTTTAGCAATGACCGATTTCTGAAGTGTGGCGTCTGACAAACGAGAGACAATGTTGTGTGCCAGTCGACAGGCTAGAGGGTTTCCGCCAAATGTGGTGCCATGGTCTCCAACCTTGATCTTCTCACTCACATTGCCATTAACAATAGTTGCCCCAATTGGGAACCCGTTTCCTAATGCTTTGGCAGTAGTAATGATATCAGGATGTGCTGATTTTGGTAGCGAGGCATGTGCCCAGAAGGTTCCTGTTCGTCCAAGCCCACATTGGATCTCATCGTATATTAAGATGGCTCCGACCTCTTTGCACCGCGTTGCAAGCGCTACCAAGAATTCTTCAGTGGCAGCAATAACTCCTCCCTCTCCTTGAATTGGTTCCACAATCACACCACATGTGTTTCCATTGACCAGATGCTTGATCGCCGTTACATCATTGTATGTGCCATATTTGAACCCGGGTATCATTGGCGAAAATGGTTTCTGATATTTCGGATTTGGTGTCGCAGACAATGCGCCCATAGTTCGTCCATGGAAGGAACCTTGGAAGGAAACAATCTCATGCTTCAATCCTGAAGGGTCAAGCACCTTTCCAGTCTTGCGTGCAAACTTCAGTGCAGCTTCGTTGGCCTCAGTGCCAGAGTTGCAAATGAACACTGACGTTGCATCGTGCATAGCTCCAGATTCTAGGGTCTTTTGAACAAGAAGCTCTGAAAGTGCTCCAGTCCATGGGTTATGGTATAAATTCGAAGTGTGCATAAGGAGTTTTGCCTGCAGAATGATTCATCAGCGTGCAATTAAGGCAAGAGGTCCAAACATCAAATACCTGTTGCGCAATAATATCGCTCAACTCTGGGTCACAATGACCAAGAGCGTTGACTGCAATGCCAGCAGTAAAGTCAAGGTATTTTCTGTTTTCCACGTCCCATAAATAACATCCTTCACCTTTAACGAACATCGGTGGTGGTCGAACATAGGTCTTGACCATATATGGTGCTTGTTCGCTGACCAGGGCGGTGGTAGGAGAGTCTTCTAGAGGGTCGGCATTTGGTAGTGCGGCTTCTCGCTATGCAAGAATCGTTAGCAATATGACCAATTGGCACAGAAATAGGCAGACGAACATATATTTCCTTTTTGAAGCCCTCTGAGAGATTAGTTGCAGCAACTGTAGCTTGTGACGCATTCCTCTTGAATGCGCAATTGACAGAGGAAGAGACATTGCCAGCTTTCAAAAAGGCTGCCGCTCGTTTCGCAGATACTCGGAGTGCCATAGCGACGTTCGAATATATTAGAAATTGGACAAGTTGACCGTTGGAGGATTGTATGAGAGGATTGACTCTGATTCTTGTATTTACGACCACATCATAATCTTAGCGTTATCGGAGAGCTGCAGCCGATTTTTCTTTTCTGACGCGCGCGCCACTTAGTGTCACATCACATCACAGAAAATACTTAAAACAAGCATGGAAAACAAGGCAGGGCTGTCATCGAATGGTTTCTGAACTCAGAAATCCATTTTCTTCTATTGACTTTTTCAATAAAAGTTAATTCCTCAATACTCCCTTAGACTCGTGCCAAGCTTTTCAGAACCCCTCGGCACAAACCCCCACCGCCTGGCAGAATAAAAATCATGGCCACAAAGGAGATGACCCCACCTTTCCAATGCAGGGTCTGATCCCATGCCATGTGATGTGAGAAGGTTATCATTTCATGCGTACTTATGATTATGTGAATCTTGTAGTACTTTCTGAATAGTACAGTAATGTACCGCCGTAAGGATGCAACAAACCCAAAATGATCTTGAGAATAGCGAAAATGGGCCCACGACGAAAGGCGTCCGAAGAGCCTCGACTGTGGCCTCTCAGGATCCATTAGATCTACCACTAGGGGTGGCTGATCAGGCATGCAAAGAGTGCCGGAGGAGAAAGGCTAAATGTAATAGGGGAATTCCGACCTGTAGCCTCTGCATCAAGTACAACAGACACTGCTTGTATGAAAAGCATAGCAAGACTCCCTTAACAAGAAAGTATGGTCCAGAAATTGAAAGAAACACGTTCTTTACAGCTACTGACCGGCTACTAGACATCTTACAGAGGTGGAGGAGAGGCTAGAAAGAGCCGAAGCTCTACTTCGACAGGCTCGCCTAATACCTCCTGCAAAAGCACCGCCAGTGCCAGCTAACATTACGTCGGCTGATACACCCCTCTCAGATGGTCAGAATGGTATCAACCGCTCCTTTGACTTTTCTAATCTTGAAGATCCTATTCCTAGTGTTCTTCAAGATAGCACGCCACTAAGATTACCTGTTTACCAAGATGATCCTAAAGCGGATGCCTATAGGTCGGCAAGCCATATACCTCCTGCCAGCTTCCCAAGTGTTGGAGACAGCCCAGCAATATCTGACGAACCAGCTTATATATTGGACGCTATGCTACCTTCAGATGGTAACACTCATAGCGCCCCAAACCCTCTGGAATGCCCACCGATGGATGATTTCGAATGGGATGAGCAGTATGTTTCCGTATTCGAGTCGGCGGATCAAGATCTTTCTTCGTGGGCATCTAAATCAAGTGAAACTGGAGATGTCGATGAAAATGTTGTTGACGGGATGGCATCTCTGACGGTCGATGAGAAAGAAGGTGGATACCTTGGAGTAGCATCAGGCGCTGCACTACTACGGATCATCGACCCTCTTCCTGCAGCATCTAGAAAGAAGACAACCTTGTCAAGACCTCGAGTCGAGCGTTTCTCATCTGGATCAGCTGCGGCAATTAATCCAATATACGATATGCCCAACATGAATCGGCACATTCTTGACTCCATGATCGATTCGTACTTCAGATTATACCACCTGAGCTATCCAATTGTACACGAACCGACTTTTAGGGCTCAGTACTCAGAAGTTATTCCACGGCCAAATGGTGACTGCTGGCTGATATTAGCATATGTAATTGCTGCAATAGGTGTTTACACCACATCAGCAAGTCTTGGAGGCACAGACTTACCACTTTTTGCACATGCCAAGTCAATGCTCTCGATCAACTTCCTTGAGGCTGGAAACTTGACTTTGGTACAAGCACTGACACTCATCTCAAATTATCAACAGAAGAGAAATAAGCCAAACAGCGGATATAATTATCTCGGGTTGGCTGTTCGGATGGCAATGGGGCTTGGACTTCACAAAGAGTTTCAAGGTTGGAACATATCTCCCTTGAAGATGGAGATTCGTCGCCGTGTATGGTGGTCTTTGTGTGTCTTTGATGTTGGAGCCACCATCACTTTCAGCAGGCCAATGGCTTTTCCAGGGGAAGGTATTGAGGTTGCTTTTCCCATGAACGTCAATGATCGGGTAAGTGTTTCACCAATCAACTATGACAAAGAGTACACTCTAAGATGTTTGGCTGATTACTTTTAAATAGGAGCTCACAATGGCTTCAACAAGTTACCCAGCGGAAAGCAACGAGATAACCCCTTACACGGCTGTTCACGTGCAGGCATCATTTCACGTAGCAACTAACAAGATCTACACCCGAGTCATCTCTAAGCCATTTCCAACGGCCAAAGAGCTGCTCTTCTTGGATGATACTCATATTGGAGAATGGTTGTCCGGCCTTCCTCTGTACTTCACAGAACATGCTTTCATCCCACAAAAGTACAGCTTTGCGCACGCAGTAATGATGTGGCGTTATCGCAATTTGAGGATCATTATGTATCGGCCTTTTGTCATCCGTCAAGCCTTGTACGCTCGTAACGGCCGGGCAGATGATTCATTTGAGAGTTCTCAAGCGTATGAGCGATGTTTGGTCGAAGCTCGCAACACAATTTCTGCAATCCGCGACTATTGGTCTTCTAATGAACATAACAGGCTTGCCGCTTGGTATGCATTGTAAGTAAATCACTTCCTTCACACACTCGCATGAGCTAATCTTTTATCAAGATACTTCCTTTTCCAAGCTGCCTTGATTCCATGTATATGCCTTCGGAATTCTCCTCTTTCTCGGCAGGCTCCAGACTGGCGAGCTCAGATTTTGACAACCTTGTCCATCATCTCATCAATCTCACCTGTGAACTCCACATCGCCACGATGCCATCAAGTCATCATGAAACTTTGCGGTCAATACTTGCCAGGTGACGAGACCGAAGATGCCAAAATATCCATGAAAGGAGATGGTGAAATAATTGGTGGCTTGAGTCCTATCAACGAAAGTCCTCAAACTCAGATGAACAACGTCTACAGTATGATGTGGCCTAATGTACCTGCTTTAGAGGCAGATGTAGTTATGCAAGACGATGCTTGGATGGAGTTCCTGAGGGGGGAAGACCCTGACTTTGGGAATTTTGGCGGGGACTTGCATCCCGAGATGCCTTGAAAGAGCGTTTCAGATGAGAGTAAACTCTTATGTCAAACTTCCCAATGTTATGCAATGCCTGACGCTATAAATTCATTGCACTCTAAACGCAACGACGAATCATGGCATGGAAAAATCGACCCGAAGCAGATACAAAGTACAAGCTCTGCCAGTCGTGTCAGAAATTTACAAAGATGTATGGAAGCATCCAAAGGGGGTTTCGATTGAGTGTGGAGGGTTTGGTTTCTTTGCGTGGCCAGCCGCTCAGGAGCCGCTGTCGCAAAGTATTTCATGATATTGACAATATCGACGAGTCTTAATCAACACGAATATTGACAAGATCTTACAGCACTCGAATTTTATCGCCCGAGAAGTCCTACTTCCAAGGCCATGCTCGCCAACACTGGTGCCATCTCCTTGGCTCCCACTCTTATGCATGCTTCCGTGGTGGCTGAATTTAGACCCCGTTCACAATCATCTCTCTCCTCTTCCGCTGGGTAGCTTCGACCAAATAGGTACAATACTGGAAGTGCGAGCCCGGTATCCATGCATCCATCTCGCTACACTTTCGAGCTTGCCTAAACGCCCTCAGCGTGCCATTTTCATCACCAAAGTCAAATTCGTCGATATCATATGATCCCAGCTGAACGACCTGTCTATGAACATATTGACTGTATTGGTTGCTCAGATCCAAGTCACTCATAGCGCGACGCAGTATCTAGTATATGTATAGTTAAGCTACCAGGGCCGGACACATGCATCAAGATCCTGTTATTAGCAAGGAATTTCAACGAGGGGTGAAGTGTGGTTCCGTGGGAAATTTCGGTGGCAAGATTCAGATCGGAGAGAATCTTGAATATGAAATATGCGTTTGTTTTTGGTGGCGGTGGTGGCCTGTACCACCAATAGCGAGAAATGCGGCTGAAATAGAATAGAATTGCTAATCAGCTATTCCAGCCATCGTTTATGTCAGGTTCTGCATTGTACATTGATCTGGGGATGATTGGCATGGCAGGGAAACGCCCGTGGACAGGAAAGGTAATGGTGAAATCTGCCTGTCGTCTTTTAGATCATCCTGCATCAACATCTTGTATTCAATGCTGCCATCTTCCTCCACCCCTCCAAGTCCCTAAATCATACCTTTTACCTCCCCACAGCATGGTCTCATTCCCTCCCGTAAGCATCAGCTCGGCGCTCAGCCCAGACCAACGATGCCCCTATATCAACTAAAGGGTGGCCGATGCGTTTTTTACAACTTCACAAAAGTTATTGGCTTCCCAGTATTTTAGTGGGTTTACCGGTTCTGGTAACATTTTGGTTGGGCTTTAGGGGCTTTTTTTTGGTGTTGGTCAAGTGTTTGTAAAAGACGTGATAGAGAGATAGAGATGATGATAATTACAGGAGGGCGAATGGCACGAGCAATAAGATGGATAGGGGTTTTTTAGGAATTCTGGAGATTTAGCGACGACGCTATAGTCCAACAAAAGGCCAAGATACCTCAATGTTGAAAGAGAGTGTCCAGTACATAACGCAGTGGTGCGTATAATTACTTTTACGCTAGAACACATTCGTTGAAGCACTCTTGAGTAAACATTTGATTTGCCAATCAAAAGCCACGTGCTTGAAAAATCCAAGTTACGACTCTACAGTACTCTTAGTGTTGATTGGATGCTTGAACTCCTAAAGACGTGGTAGTGCTACGCCGCGCGCAAACCACTCAAGAGAAAAGCCAACAACCCCCACCTCTCTTCCCCCTGCAACCAACTTCTTAGAACAAAAAGGAAATTTGGCAAAAAAATTGTTCGAAATCGATAACGGTGTACCGCTACCCGCAGATTGCGGCTTCTGTGGATCGAACACAGTGCCTCCAGATAATCGGATTGACCTGAAGTTGGCTTCAGTCTGGCGCTCTCCCAAGTGAGCTAAAGCCGCTATTGGGATGTGATTGGATAATTCGTTTGATTCAATTTAAATATATATTTGCTACCATCTCATGTACCAACCAATTAATTATCGAGTTTAAACTCTATGCCCAGTGTGAGTGGATATGATTGCCTTTAATTGGCCAAAGAACGAAAACTCATGGGAGCTAAATATGGCGTACATACTATATGTACATAACCTACCCGAATGCTATCAGGTCTTATAACCTACAACCTACAGGCCTTAACAAATGTAAAATAGCGCGATAGCATTTACCAATGGCGGATCGTAAAGCCTTGTCCTTACCAGGTGATTGGTACTGACCCTTCTAAAAATCAGGTGATATGACCTTAATTTTACATTTATTGAGGCCTGTAGGTTGAACTTATCGATAAAATGCCAGAATAAATAAGACTAAGTGTTAATTAAAATTTCATTAACAGACTTGTTTTAGCTTTATCTAATAATTTTACTGTTTTCTGTTCAGGAATACAAATCAGCGTAGAGTCAGGGTACCCTTTAAAATAGTAATCATGTGATCTGTCTCTTAACACGGCTTCGGTTCCCCGTCGCTTTGTTATAACCAGCTATTAGTCTACGTGCAGGAGGCCACTACAGAGCCTCAGGATCTGATTAAGCATGCGGGGCGGACCACCAGCGTTAGTTAGTCTACTAGATAAACTCACGTGCTTGCTATAAGGGTGTAACCGTAGACAGTTTAGAAGCCGAGGTCTACCTATTAAGCTTCGAGTTTACTAGACGGTATAGTAGGAGGCGGTAGGTCCCGAGAAGAATGTTATTAAAATATTCAGTAAAGGAAAGCAGAATAATCTTAGGGTATTGTGCTTAGAGATTTAGTAATTATTCAATAATATTAATAAGAATTTTATCCGTGAGTTCCAGTTGAAATTGTGAACTGCAATCAAGTAAACAGTATACTCTACTGTAAGTAGGGTGGCTAATGTAGGAAATGTTATATTCATCTTACACTCGAACAGCTATAAGCCTCATGGCTTTACGAGAAATTTCCCAGTAATCATCCGCCCCTTAACATCTTGATGAACCCTCACAATCTCCGACAGCGGATATGTGCCATGAATTCTCACACTTACCTTGTCCTTGGTGATAGTATCAAAGAGCTTTGCGCACCACTTCCCAAACTCCTAAGGCGTACCGACAGATCTCACATTCTTCACAGCCGCACTGGTAGGTGAGACAGGAGGTGGGAGGCTTTATATGGGCTTTATATAAGAATGTTGAAATACGTGTGTAAATTAACGCTATAGTGGTATTGGATAAATTGATAAATAGCGTACCGGATCAGAAGTGGTAAGAGTGCAAGAAGTAAGCTCAAGACTCGAGGGCTGTCATGTGCGTAATCTCTTGCCATAGTTCAACGAAGAATACTCATGATCTTACATATAAGAGGGTAGAGATTAGGTTCTATGAAATCGAAGATATTCGCCTCGAACGCAATTCCCTCCTAGTGCACTTCCTCACAATTAAACGGAACCATCCTAAAGGTCTTTAATATAAATTTAATGGTAGATTTTACAAGAACAATTAAGTAGACATTTTCGAATTGATATATTCAAACATGATTACCGAGTTCGTTAAGCGACACCTTCCAGAGTAATATCGGAAACCGTCACGGAATAAGTGCAAGCCCGTGGACAATTGCGACTTGGTTAAATTGATTGGCTATGAGAAGAGAAAAGGGGTTTTTAAAGGAGATCTGTCTTGTATATTACTTTGTAGGCTGGCTCGTGCTGTTTTATGTAAAGTTGTGAATGCCCTCATAGAATCGTGAAGGTCATGTGACGCAGGTATTTCGACTTGATCCTTGACAGGAACCTCCCTCTAATATCTGCGTAACCATATATAGACAATTAGTTTCACCTAGATGACTAGATTTTTATTTATTAGACCTAGCCCCCTTAATTCCCACTTAAGTATAGCTACAGATAACATAAGTAATCCCGATATATTTATCTTATAAATTGTGTCGGTTTATGTGTTACCGTAGAGACTGAGTACAAGCATTCGTCACCACCTTTAATTCTGTCACAGAAAAAGATGGGCTCGCTCCCACGAATGTTCGTCCTGACTAATCAAGGACAACTACAATCACTGACCTGGAAGTTCTGGCGCTTTCCTCAGCGAGCTGAATATTTTGAATTGATGGAACGGGAAAACTTCGGCTGGCCCGTAGGAATTCCGGGAAATCTGCCGGGAGAGTAGATCTCGCTTCACTTTGTTTTCGTTTTTTTTGTTTTTCTTTTCTCTATTTCGCATCGATTTCTTATCCAGAGCATCAACGTGATGTGATCACTTTTCATCTCTGATACGAGGGATCTATCACAATTGTAAGACTCAGATAATGTATAGAATTCCAAGCACTAGGCACGCACCTCAGAAGTTCCCGAAGTCCCTTCTCTGCACATTCCCGACCCCTGCATCCGCTTTCACATAATCTTACTTTGTCTGTTCTTTGAGAATTTCAAAGACACCTATCATATACTTTTAAGATGACAGAAAGCTCTATACTATGCTCTGCGTTTGGTGAGCTCGGGGCTAACGACCTACAGAGATGTTTCTGTCTGTTTACGCTAGTCTCAATTCACTTACATCTCTTTTGCTCTATTTGCGTATCAAACATAAGCGACTGTAAGGTTGACCTCCGCTGTCTATGTATTGACCCTTTCCTGCATCTATCCGTTCCGGGCAAGCACTTTGTTATCATATATCTTCCATTTCTCATTACACGGGAAGTTTGTATGTAACTTATTGATGAAATTCCACGTCACCAAATTGATTGACTCACGATCACAGTTTATGCTCTCTCGTTTGTTGGCTTCTATTGGAAGAGCTTCTATCTTGTGTGGCAAACATTCAAATTCATGTGGAAAACAAGGTATATTGTTCCCTTGCGGCTATGTCCCAGATGCTACGTCTCATCGAAAATGGCAGCAAGCCATTTCAGATTCGCAGTTCATTCCAGAGGGACCATAATCGTACCGATTTATAAAATATGGCACTTTCCCGTGGCTATACAAATATTTGTATCTTGGAAATTTAGACGACACTCTGAGTCTTAATCATGGCAATTATGTCGCTTATCACCGACTTCATTATTTATTTCCCCATACTCTTGGTCATTTTAGTGCTCTGGTTAAAATATTATCATCCGCAATCTACTGTTAGAATCACAAACGAATTTGATGCTGACAGTATCCTCCGGAGTTCTACACTTCGGAGCAGGGCTGGGCCGAATCGACGGCTCGTGGATGTGTTTGGGATACAAAATTCATTTACAACAGTCGACGAACGCTTGCACAAAGACTTTGTTTTGGAAATCAAGGCCCAAATTTGTATGCCAGACCCTCAATCTTGGTCAAAAGTTGCCGGTCAAGCAAAGAAGCTGGTCAAATCTATAAAGGCAAGATCTAAGAATGTTGAGGATCTTGGTTCGCTTGAAAGATTAGTCCAAAATTATGTCTTTCGAATGGTTGTCGGCCACTTTTACGAAGAAGTCCCTGAGATGTCGGATGCACATGTTGATTTCTTTGTCGTGTCGATCAACGACCTGTGGAATGCTTCTAAGTTGTCTGTTAGCTCACCTCGATTCGCGGCTGTCCCACAAGCCAAAGATGAACTGCTCAGACGTCTTACTCTGGTCTTTGGCTTGTCTCCTCCTCTCAATCCCCTTGGGGACGGAAGAAACCCCCTTAACAAGCTTCTACCCGCATACGAAACAATGTGGCGGGTGGTACTGAGATGTTTCATCGAGGTTAGGTTCAGGCCAGCAGCGAACTCCGTTTTGCACGAAGTTCTCATCAGCTTTTTCGACAAACCAACGCAAGGACAATTCGAGATTGCCACCAATGAACGGGTGTCAGCAAAGGCCATCGTCTTGGAAACACTCCGTCTTTACCCACCTACTCGTAGGATCCATCGATTCACTGAGCCGAAGAATATGCGTTGGTCCTTACGTCGGCTCGTCAACTTCGACGCTGGGGTATCACACGAAAAGATTCTTCACGCAATCGACGTAGAACATATTCAGCGTGACCCTCTCATGTGGGGTGAAGATTCTTTCTATTTCAATCCAGCCCGCATAAAGCACATGCGAAAGTTAGCCTTCATGCCATTCGGCAATGGTCCATTCGGCTGTCCTGCTGGAAATAGTTTTGCCCCGATGATGATCGGTATATGTGTCGGGGCATTGATGGACGGTTTCCAAGAGATGGGACCGAATGAAGAGAAGAAATGGAAATTAGTAGACTGGAATAATCTTGAGGTCGACTTTGGCGGGCATTTGGGTCCGTTAAACAATGATAGGGAGGGGTTGCCGGATTGGCGCTTGGTCCAGATGGATGTATGAAGTAGGGCTGTATGATGGGATAGATGTTTGCTATGGCTAGCGGCCTTGCCGTTAGTGGTTTCATTGATATACTGGGTTCAGAGCCTGTGCATTCATTAATGGAAGGTTTTATTTTTATTTTTTGGGAGTTCGCCGAGTCATAAGAGGCAACACTTGAATAACATCATTTTATTTATCTTATTGTGTCGAGTCACTGATTAAAATAAAAATATTTATAATTCAGATTCATGATTCAGATCAAACTAGTTCCCTTCTTGGTCGTGAACTCCTTTTCATTAAAAGTTGCGAGCGAAACAATGGTCACGTGTCTCGGACTTTCTCATCTCCCGCCGCCGACTAGATCCAATTCCAGTCGACAAGTTTGGAAGGAACAACAATCATTGTCAATTTTAAATTTTCAGATGTCCTGTCTAAGGATTTTACGCCTCGTCTTCTTAACGATTCTTCTCGAACAACAAACCTCTTTTTAAATCTACTCTACCTCATCTCACCGCCTCTTCTGAATCGTCTCAACGTTCCGTGTCCCACAACGTTCGACATCCGAGGCACAGCACAGAAACTCAATCTCAACCAACAACTCAACGGACACACATCAGTCACACAATTTTCGCGATGGTTACAAATTGAGTGACAAACGCGCACGTTTACTCTTCTATGGCGGGAAATCAACTGCGCATGTGACCATGCAAGTATCGAACGCATCTCACGATACCAACCAATGAAGCATAAATGCACGGTGCTTACTAGCGGGGCAAGCAAGCCAGCATCCGTCCCCACCATCTGCTTGACTCCATCCTTCAATCCTCGGGGTCTCGGCAATTGTATTAGAAGAGGGGCGTCGAAACCTGCCAAGTCAAACTTTTCTTAGGACGAAGAAAGCTATAATTGAGCTCGACCCCCTTCAACAGAAAAGACCTTCGGAGGGTGAATTGCAGTTGGTCAGAAGCATGACATATCCCCTCCTCGACCGTACCAAAGATGATATCCGACTTCTATCCTTCACCGTGCCCGATGATCCGGGCATGTCAATTAGGTGCACCACGAGCACCACAAGTCTTAGCGCAGCCATAAAATTGAAGTTCAAGGCTCTATCTTATATCGCAGAGAACGACGGAAGTAGACGCCGAACACTGATACTCAATGGTGAGAGGACATGGGTAGCGACAGACTTGGATACAGCTTTGCGCTTGCTCCATAACCATGAACAGAATCTAGTATGGGTAGACGCGCTTTGTATCAACCAAAACGATGAGACGGAGAAAATCCAGCAAGCGAATCTCATGCCTCGAATATTCGCCCAAGCAGATGTAGTATTTGCTTATGTTGGCGATTCTTCAAGATGGACTAACTTGGCACTTTTGTTCATGCAAACCTGGGCAAATCTGGATTGTGACTTCGAGGATGTAGAGCAGGTTCGGAGACTTGCTAAGAAGCCGGAGCTGTGGAAGAGGCAGACGTGGCAGCAGGTGGACGATTTGTTCTACTTACCGTTTTGGACCCAGAGATGGGCACTACAAGAACTTGTGCTTGCTCGAAGCGCTTTCTTTTTATGTGGGAAGAAGAAGATCGCCTTTGGTGATATGGAGAGAGCAATTGAGATATGGGAACTGCTGAGAGAGACCGGTCGCGGCGGTCTCATGCAAAAACATGCATTTGCAATTACACCCGCAAAAGCAGCATACAAGACCCTTCACTTACATCTGAACTTGCGGTCACGCCGAAGCAAAACCGGAGCCGGTTCACAAAAGCTCAACCTCGCCGAGTTGTGTCGAAACATCAACATCTCAGAATACACCCAAGATGAGTTGTACGCTCTATCAAGAGTTGGTGAAAATTGTAGCGGCGGAACAGATGACGAGAAGTCTGTGAGACAGATGCTGATCGACTTTGCAGCAAAAGTCATAAACGATGCTGACGATCTCAGCATCTTGGAGATGGCGGGGATAGCCGACAAAAATGCCGCAGAGAGATTTGACCTTCCTTCGTGGGCGCCTACGTGGAAGAAAGGACGATGCCTTCCTTTACCAAAGCTCTTCAATGCTTCGGGAAATTCCAAAGCAATTTGCTACTTCGGAGAGGATGAAGTATTAGGCCAACAAAACAAGAGCCGCTTCTTTGCAACTGGAGTGAAGTGTGGGACCGTCCTCGAAGTTGATTCAGCAGAAAATATGGTGAAGTGTCCCGCCCAAATTTTAGGAGGTGAATTTGCACAGTACAGAGTGCACGAAAAGCACCCAACGGGCATCCCTGTGATTCAAGCGATTTTCCGGACGATGCTGCTTGACCAGAACCCAGGTTATGGACGCAGGTTGAATCACCGTGACAATCACTTCTTCGATCTTGCTGCAGGGTTTCTATTCATGTTGCAGCTCGTGGACCAGGCTAAATCCGAGGATCTGATGGAGATGGTGAAGAACTACAATTTATCTGTAGATAGTGAGGGCGTCTTACCCGACTTTGCAGAATCGTTCTCACGGTATCGACACCGGAAGAAGGATAATCTGCATATGAGGGAACTCTGGCAAATGAGAGATATTCTTCGACCATTCTTAGGGCCTACGTTCATCCCATTGACCGAGATCAGCACGACAATCGTGTGGCCAAATGAACACAATCGACAACGAGGTGGTGCGAACTTGAGGCCATTTCTTGTGGAAGCTGCCAAATGCTTGAAAGGCAGATGTATGTTCTCACTCAACCAAGGATACTTCGGAGTCGGTCCCATGGGAATGCAGTCCAAGGATATTGTCTCTGTCATCTGGGGTTGCGATACGCCTGTTGTTTTGAGGAAGGTAGAAGACTATTATGTGCTTGTTGGGCCATGCTTCGTCCTGGGTCTTATGGATGGAGAAGCGAAAGAGATGGTTCAGAAGGGTACGAAGAGGAAGAGGGTGTTCAATCTGAGATAGGGAACTTTGTAGCAAAAGAATTCAGCAATTCTTGTTCTGGCCGTAGGAAACAAGTTGAGATGGGCTCTGCGGCCTTGCGGCTCCCTATTGGAGAAATACAGAATGAGCAACACCGCAGCAAATTGCAGGCTCACTCAATCGATGGATTACATTGCATCTGAGTTCACCGTTAGCGAATGCCGGCTATCATGCTAAATACTGCTTGGCTTCAGATGAGCGAAGACGATCGTTTGGAAAGATTGTACCTAGAAACACCTGTCGAACCCTCTGAGCAGGATACGGAACTTTAATAGCTCGCGTCGCTAGACGTTGTCAATAATAGAATCATGGAATATCCCCAAGTAATGGTACCTCCCATTCAAATTCCCGAATGACACGTTTGTCGGCCCCGAGAATCTGCAGATCAAGCTCAAAGTCTCCGAACCGAATCAACGTTCGCTGCATTATAAGCCACAGGCAAACGATGAACGAAAAGTCTTAGTTTGCAATAACAATGTGAGGCTCCGGAGCGTGCGCAGTTGCATCTTCGACATTAGACGCTAACCATCAATCGTATTATCTTCCGTGGGTGATTGGTCAATGACTAGCATGACCCCGCTCGCTGACGAGCCGCTCCCGCCAACCTAACCCCTTTTCGTATTCATAATCTTGGTCTAACCACATTTCGTATTTTGACGCGCTAACAATACCAGGACTTCTTGTCATTGGTTTGCTCGACCAGTGACATCGAAAATTGTCATTATATGGATTACATTGTGGTCATAGGTCCCTTGCTTACGATTTGACGCCGTCGAGGATGGCTGGATGTGGATATGATAGCTGATATGTCCGTTATATCCTTGGTGATGAGCACTTGTTCAGCGGACGTATTTGGAGGCAGTGTTGTATATAAGCTGGCCTTGCGCCCTCCTGTATCCAAATCATCCAGATTATCCAAGCCTCACAAAGCACAGTTCAAGCGATAGCTCCAGCCCCTCAGTCTAGATCACCCCTCAAACTGTCAAATTCTACCGTCTTGATTCATCCCTCTACCACAAATACCACCAATATGCGTGTCTTCGTCACCGGCGCCACCTCATACGTCGGCACCAAAGTGGTTGAAGAACTCCTCGCCCATGGCCACCAAGTCCTCGGCCTCGTCCGCTCCGACAAATCCGCGGCGCTCCTGGCTACCACCAGCGCTGAAGGTATTCTAGGTAGCCTCGCAGATCTCGAGGTCCTCAAAAGTTCCGCTAGCGAATGTGACGGTGTTATTCACCTAGCCTTTCACCACGACTTCACAAAATTTGCCGAATCCTGCGCAGAGGAACTCAAAGCAATTGAGACCATTGGCGAGGTACTCAAAGGGACCAACAAGCCGTTCATAATTACTTCGGGCACCCTTGCCGCACATGTGAAGGACCCAAAACAAATTGCGTCTGAAGATGATCGGATCACTGATCCAAGTAAGACGCCAACGAGTCCTAGGATTTGGAGCGAGATCAGGACCATTGATCTCGCGAAGGAAGGCGTTAAGTCTATGGTTATCAGACTAAGTCCTACCACGCATGGAGATGGCGATAAAGGCTTTATCCCCAAACTGATAAGTACTGCAAAGAAATCTGGGGTCTCAGCATACATTGGAGACGGCACCAATGTCTGGCCTGCCGGCCACAGACTCGACGCCGCTCCTCTTTACCGTCTAGCCTTGGAGACGGGGACAGCGGGCTCTATTTACCATAATGTTGGTGACCAGGCTATCCAGATCAAGCAGATTGCAGAGGTCATTGGCCGCAAGTTGAACGTGCCGGTCGAGTCGAAGACACAGGAGGAAGCTGGGAAACATTTTGGCTTCCTAGCATGGCCGTTGGGGATGAATAATCCGACGTCGAGTCAGAAGACGCAGGATGCTTTGGGATGGAAGCCGGTGCAGGTTGGGTTGATTGAGGATTTAGAGAATGGAAAGTGGTACTTTAGTGAGGAGGCTTTGGAGGGGAAAGGTGTTGATGATTACAATTATCATAAGTGATGAAGATGGGTCATGGTTTTGTTTTCGTATGTGCAAATTTCTTGCAGATAGTCATGTCGAGCTGTAATTCAGTTTCAATATCTAAGAGCGCAGTTCCCTATAAAACGTGGCCATGGTACTTGTATGGGATCGATCGTTGCAAACTTGAAGACCTCGCAACTATCCTAAGCGAGAAGCAAGTATATTTCTCACTTTTGCACTAGCATGCTAGTCTATGGCAATAAAATCCGTAAGTCTTCCTAGATTGGCGACGCTAGCACATTAGTATCAGAAAGATCCGTTGGTTGGCAAGAAAGCGATTTCCGGGAGTGATGATATTTGGCCGATCTGCTATGGTCTTTGACCGGCTCGCAGAGTGGGTCGAGTGCAAGGAAATAGTTAGGGACTCAGAGGTGAGGACAGAGCAGAGCATCAAGGAGGAGACTTTAGAGGAAATGGAATGCAATTTCGCTAGTTGTTACAGGATTTGGACTTCGTAGACAAACTACAATAATTACTATGACCATTTACATTTGCAAAATTGCAGCAGTTCGCTATCTCTTTAACCTTAAAATGATTGGTGAAACCTCACTTTGGACTCTCTAACAGCACTAACATCAGCACAAACCTCTACAGATAACAAACTACTTATTAGTACCCCCCAATTTAGCTACAACCCTCTACTCGCAATTTTATGTGTTGTGACCCCTTTCCAGACAGGAATTGTAAGCGAAATTACACCTGTCCAAATCATTTGTCTAAGCTTCTGTTGCTCTGTACCCCTCTTTTTTTCTTCTACAAAAGCTCTAAACAAAGAATTCTGTCGCTGGTGAACAATTATCTACTCTTTGCTTAAACTTTGTTCTCAAATATTGGACTGGACTGCCATCTTGACACGTTCAAAGTGAAGTAGTGATAGTGGACAAAGAGAATGGCCTTCGCCGTTGCTTCGCCTACTTTGAGCTGTCAGACAACTTGAAACTCAACAACAATCTTCAAGGGATATCTACACCAATATTTTCAAGATCCAAGTATCTCTTTCCCATCTATTCTACTTCTGAAAATAGAAATTACTTTCCCACTCAAGCTTACGCTCAAAAAAAGCCAACGAATCGAGCCACATTTTCAAAAGCAAGCACCAATCATGTCAATCGAACGTAATATTGCCCGGTTGGATAGAATTTTAGATGGGAAAGAGGTAATGAAGAGCGGATATGATGAGAATGGTAAGTACCACATCGCAGATAAAGAAGATGCGAAGAAGGATTGCTGGAATCTTGCAAAGTGGGAAAGAGAAATGAAGAAGTTGAAGAAACTGGAGAAAGAGGGAGGGGAGGAGGAGAGAGGAGAATTCCGCGAGAAATTTGGATTTGATTTTGACGATGATGAACCAAAGACCCCCTCATCTCGCTCTCGTTCTTCGTCCTGCTCGTTAGACTGGGATACTTCTGCAACTTCAGTTCAGTCTACTCCTGTCAAACCCAAGAAAGAAAACACAGCGACCGAAACTGCCGAAAATGTCGAGGGGAAACCGAATCTCATATTCCCAAGGTATCTCTCGCCTCCTGAACGCGAAGATTTCGAAGGCGTTGGCGAAAAGGGGGTATACTTTGGCGGTCTGACTGTTCCTACAAATTCGGACTTGCCTAGAAAAGTTCGGCGAGTGAGAGGATGGCATCGATAGTTAAGAGATGGTAGTTTAAAGATTAGCCTCTGCTTACGAATATTAGTCAATTTTTCTTGAGAATTCCTCCACTCAATTGGGTAAGAAACGAACTCGTTTGACCGACAGATGTATTTTTGTGATTGAGATTTAATGCGTTAAACAAGTTCTTCAGTGTGACAACTAATAAATCAAGGTACGGGTGCTACGTTGAAGTTGGATTGTGTGACCTCGTCACTGCGTCAAGAGGCCGTCGAAGGTACCACCGAGAAAGTGGAACTTGATACAAGATTCTCGATGTTCCCTCGTTTATTTTATCTCCAGTAATATGTCCTGCTTGATTCGGATCGGGACCTCGAAGTCTTTCATTGCGCCTTTTTCGGCATAGAACAAAACTTGCTCCTGGCTATTCTTGATGGACTCTTTGGAAACAATCTATGTTGAATCGAGTGTCGATAAAGTGATTTTGTGAATGGGCGATAAATCGAAGCTAACAGAAGTACCCTTGGTCTGTGCGAGGGGGACTTCTGTTACTTCTGTTTTTAGGTACATCTTGGTAGGTGGTCGCTCCCATGTATGCCCATTCGAGTTCTCCCATGAATTTGTCCTCGAAATCAAGGAGGAATACTTTGGATTCCGACAACGTTGTCATGGTACCGATGGGTATTAAGGAGTCGATCTGCAGGACCTATGGTTGTAAACTCTTGGAGGTGGTGTGGCTGTGGCAGGTTAAGTTAGTAGAGTAGCTTGCAAGAAGTGAAAGAAAATCAGGCAACAGCAGTTATATGGATAGTCTAGTGGGAAATCAGAATTCATAAAATACTGGTACAACGGGAGAATAGGGACTGGCACTAGCATACAGAATAGGGCAAGGGATAAAGAGAGGCATTTAGCATGCATAATACACTTTCCTGCCCCTTCCTCAATCCTCTCCTTCTATTTCCACCCACACTCATGTTTCCCTCTAATACAACATGCTCAAACACAAAAATTTCACAACAAACAGAAAGAAAAAGAAGTAGAGAATGTTCCACTTCTTCCACCCCCAATCGAAGATACGGAGCCCGCAAACGAAACGTCGGCAAGCAAGCAACACGGCTTATTAGCGGTCAACACAAACATTCCTTTGACACAGCAAAACATCTATAATCTTAACGAAGAATCATGAGACTTCAGTGACGAAGTGTCATCTTACTCTAAGGGTCCACACCCATTGCCTTCTACCGTCCAAACACAAGAAGTTGAGGAGAGTGCAGTACTTGTCAAAAATTATCTTGATTCAACTCATTCTACGACACAGTAATAGGCATCCATGAGTCTTTCAATGGACTCTCCACGAAGCCCTCCATGGATAAGCCCTCTGACAGACCAGACCAACTCTTCTTCTGGCTTCTTTGAAGAAGACAACAACCCAACTGATGTCCTGTTCTTTGAACAATTGAGAGAGCAAGCAGAGCCAGAGTCCGATAATTCGCCATGGATCAGTCCCCTGCATAACAAGGGAAAAGGTCGCGACCTTTCTTTCCCATGCTTCTTCGAGGACAATAACCCCACGAGCAGGGCCCTCTCAGACTACCTCAGTAAACAAGACCGAGAGAAGACCCACTTCGGAAAACAGAGCCGTTCCTACGCTTTGCATATCCCCCAGTCACACGGGGAGTCTTCTTTTCGGGCAACTTTGCTCAACCGACGATTCGACTCGCAACCAAATCGTCACTTTATCCGACTCTCTTCAGAGGTTCAAGAAGGCTCACCACCAGAGACTCCAGCAAATCGACGAGTCAACCCCGTGCAATGGAACCAGGAGAGTTTCGCTACGAATAGCGACGCCTCGATGGATAAAGCAATCGAGGTGGATGGCGTAAGAAAGCTCACGCAAGAGCTCATGATCGTGACAGAGAGAGGCGACGATGTGTGTGCTGGTGCAACAATCGAGGGAAGTAAGCTTTTGCTCGGATTTGAAACGCCTGAGCAGCGAAGCGAGACTGACCAAAATTCAGAGGACGAGATTTCAGAGGATAGTGAAAGTTTTGAAGACGATGAGAGTTACGAGGATGGTAGTTCTGAGGATGACATCTCTGACGACAACGCATCCGGCCACTCGCATGACTCTGCAGTCTTTCAAATGCCTCCAACTTCACCATCTCACCATTCTCACGACGGCGATATCGAAGATAATGAGGAAGCTCCTTCCACTGTCCACATTGGAAATATCGCAGCACTCCCTCGACCAGTAACACCAACTATTGAAGCCCTAACGCAAAGTCTTACTATCGATAATCCATTGTACACTTCTGATACAGTGATGCATAACCGAATGGAAGCGCAACTGGCGAGGCTGGATGTTGATGACTCGTATTTCACCCACATTAGCAGTGTCCATATCTACCAAAGCAGTTCTTCCGAGGAGAGCCCAACGGAGGCGTTCCTGAGACGAAGAAATGTTCGGAGACGTAGGAATGAGAACCGTGTTTCCACGTCTCGATTGTGATTTTTTGAGTGCCAATAATTAAGGATTGTTTTATTGAGATGAGATAGCGCTAGCGTCGTACTAGAATGATTACTTGCAGAGAACCGGATTTGAGGAAAACTTTGAGAAAAAAAGAATGGAACTGTGAGGTTAAGAGATATTTAGTATTCCATAAAGATTTTGAACTTTGTCATTGACTTATGTGGTGAGCGACTGGAACAATACAGTGTTACTAACTTCGTGAGCTAAGAGACTCGGAAGCCCACCACCCTACAGCACCATTCCCCTCGATTCGCCCCTCCAGACCCACGCAAATATACATCTCGCACCCAGCGACACTCGATACTTCAACACGGCCTCGGGAGTCATTGATGATGACCCCCACGATGCCTCTCATGTTACCACGATGACGAGAAATTCGTCGGCACATCCCCTCCAAACCTCGCTGGGCAGACGATGAAGATGGTGAGGGGGTTTGTTGAAGAGCCAATGTAGGAGAATCGTTACTACTGAAGAGGGAGGATGGTTTGGTTAGTATTGATGCTAAGGGGGACGAGGAGCGGGTGAGCATGTTCATCGAGGACACAAGGTAGGTCAGTCACTTGGCCTAGGAGTTTGAACCGGGAGATGATCCAAAGGCAAGTTCTTGAACATCGAAACCATCCATCTAGGATCCCATTCCAAGCCATGGAAATAGCACGGGCGATAAACCCCTTCCCAAAACCACACCAATCAACACCATCACATTAACCGCAAGAAGCAAAGTAAATTAAGTGACTAAGAACGTGAAAGAATCACTCGGAGCACAAACAAAACCTTCAAAAAGAAAATTACTTCCCTATTTTCCACAGTTTTAACAACAATACATGAAGTGGAAGCATGCCTAGGAAAAGTAAACCTAAACGTCAATTTTTTTCAATACTGATACGCCAAACGTGAGTATCCTCCAAGAGGCGACCTACCGTCAAATTTCCGGGGAGACGGTGCTAGAGATGTATAGAATGAGTGGGAGAGATCCTAATGATAAATAAAAAAAGGGGGAAAATCTCGGAACCAAAGGTGAGCGAGCCCCTTGCGTTCCTGATGTCATAACACAATGTGTGTAGCAACATGAAATCCTAATTCAAATCAAACAGTCAACCAAGTTTAGAGTCACATAATAAACAGGAAAATTTGGCAGTGGAAAAAACGAGGGGTCTTTATTCTTGATCCTCGCACAGTACTAACTAAGCCCTTTGCCAGGGCCGCCAAAAAAAAGTAGAAAGAACACCAACAAAAAAAAGGTACCCTCAACCATAAAAACCAGTTTCGGGACAAAAAAACACCGGAAATGCTCTTTCAATTCAGGCAATAAGCACCAAGGAGATTGAGGGCTCATCCCCAACCATGCCTCGAATGTTTTGATTTCTCTCGTCACGATCCAACCAATACAACCCCTTCTACGCGAAGAAGCCTTGACCTCATTATGCTGAACCGTATATACAACTCCCTGCTCCCAGATCACCAAGCTACAATTCTTTCATTAAATTTAAAGCAGAAGGGCACCCAAGAAGGTGAACGCAAGCATGACACTGGAGACGACGACAGGCTGGAAGTTCATTGGGCCTTGGATGGTTGTAGCGGCGCTCTTGCTGGTTGATGCAGCGGAACCGGTGGTTCCTGAGCCTCCAGCTGCGGTTCCAGATCCCGAAGCGGCAAATCCAACCGACTCGCCACCAGCACTCTGGGATCCCTTTCCTGCAAGTCCAACCCCCTTGCCTGCACCCTCAGTGAGGAACTTGACGGCACCAGATGGGATGGCCGGGAGAGAATCACCATCCACGGCCCAGTTTGCGGACTTCGTTGGGCAAGTAGAGGCACCTCCAGTGCTGTTGTATCCTCCGTCACCAACTGGGGCTTGAGTCTTCTTCAGGGCACTCTGGAGCGTACTGAAGTCAGGAAGAGGAGCAGCTGAGGTACCAGTCACCTTGACAAGACCGTACTTGCTACCCTCCTCGGAGTATTCGTAGACAAGACCACCAGAGTAGACAGCAGTCATTTCGGTGCTGTAAAGAGAAGCAACTTCGTTGAATTGACGGGTGTTTTTGTTGCAACCATACTCAGACAAGCTAAAACGTTAGTAGGGTGCAACACGGGGGGTCTGAGTGGCTTACAAGAGGGGAAGACCGTATCCAGTGAAGTTCTTGACCTTCTGGTCCCAGCCAGAGGTCGTGAACGAGGAAGGATCACACCAGGAGTAGTCGTTGAAAGCGAAGAAATCACTTCGCTCATCATCAGGACCGCAGTTCATGTATTGAGCCATCTCGAGACGGTTGGAGTTGACATCAGCGGCCGAGTATCCGACAGGAACTTGACGATACTTGCGGCTAGTAAGGTAGCTTCGCATATCACGGGTGACAGCCTTGACATAAGGAGCACAGTTGGTGGTCAAATCATCGTTGATAACCTCGTTACCAGAGAAGAAAGCCAAGGTGTTCGTGTATTTGACAAACGCGTCCATGGTCGCGAAGATGTTCTGGAGATAGGCTCCGTTGTAGGATGGTCCTGGGGTGGCACGGTTGATGGAGTAGAGAGGAGTGTTGACATCGAGGACGAGGTAGATGCCGGCGGCGGCGAGCAACTCCATACACACATCGTGATTGGCAGTGTTGTCGACAGTGTAGATACGAACGGTATTGAGTCCCAATGTCTTGAAGTTGGCGATATCTCTGGTGCAGAGAGCGGTATCCGCGATAGGATCGACCAAGTTGGAGGACCCACCCGGTTGCCAATCCACGCCGCGCATGTAGAATCTCTTGTCTCCTTGGAAGAAAGCTTGGTCAAGGTTAGCCGCTTGTGCCAAAGCGAAGATATAAAATTGTTTGCATACCATTTCCTTTAACAGTAATTGGAACTAGAGAAGTCGATGCCCGCGGAGCTAATTCTGGGGAGGTAGGAGTAGGAGTGGCCAGGACGGCAGCAGCGAAAGCCGCCATTGCAGTAAAAGTCTTCATGATGAATATTTTGTTGATGCTTTAAGATGGGATGAACTTTCTATTTTTGGCGGAAATCTGAAATTTGAGAAGGGGTAGAGGACAGGGCAAAAGCTGGCGAAAGATTTCAAAAATAAAAGCGCGAAGGGTTTAGTCGTCTCGAGAGAGTGAGAGAGCGACCGAGAAAATTCGGATTAAGAATTGGTATTAGAAAGGCAACAACAAACGAGTGATTGTGCCGGTACTGTCGTGAAGAAAGAGGAGGGAGGAGGAGATTGTCGTTGAATTGGTTTGAAGATCGAAGGAGAGAAAGATCGAGAGAGGGAGCACGAGGAGAAAAGGGATGGGGTTCGACCAGAGTGAGGAAGGAGAGAAGGGGGGGTGTGGGATTAGTCCGTACGAATGGCTAGCTCCAGACATACAGCGGCCGAAGCGAAGCGTTAACAAGGGGAAGAGAAGGCTGGGCAAACAAGGTTTAGTGAAATACTGGACCCAAAGAAGCTCTTTTTGGTGGGAAACCCTGCATCAGTCACTCACTTCAGGGGCAATCTAAGGTGGCTGCAGCCACTGGCAGCCAACCCGAGCAACCCTTCTTCAGCCATTTGCCGGTGCCATCAACACAAATCAACATCAGCTGCGATGAGAGGAGTTATTTTCAAACCTGTTCTGACTTCGCCTTCCCCATTAACACGAGCCCGTTTCAACAGATCATTCTCCCCGTTCCACTTTGTTGAACATCACAATCTCACTCTTCTAAGCATCGTATATCACGTTGATTATTCCATAGCAATAAAGTGAATCTCTTCTCGTACCATCCCCCGTCCCCTTCACCATCGCCCTCCACCTCTGCTCTCCCAAATCTTCCACCAAAGCCGTCATTAATTAAAGCGAGATTAGCCTTTCTCCCACCCGCCATTGACTTCCCCCATCAGAACTACCGCAGTCGTGGCTCTAGCCGCATATTGCTATCAGCTCTAAGCACACGCCTTCGTATTTGTTGAATACGGCGATCCTATTCGCTGGAAAGGGATTGTTGCCCCTGGATTGGCCCTCCGACGATTGCCAGCAGCAAGTGGGTTTCATGACCGAAGGGAAAGGGGATGGGATCCGCTGGTGGGTTGATCGATTGGAAATTCTTAAATTCACCTCAATCACATGTTTCTTTGTGGAAAACCGTGCGTTTCATCCAGCGTTGATGATGTTCATTGTTGCTGCTCATTGTTGCTGCTTATTGTTGCTGCTTATTGTTGCTGTTACAAACCTGCACCTTTCTCTTGTTATTGTTTTTGTTGTGTTCTATGAAAATCAATTTCTTCGTTTTGGTTGTATCGTGATCTAGAACGACATATTGTCAGGGTGCTCGCTGGTGCATGTTTAAGATTTTCCTAGGCGGTTCTAATTAAAGGCTTGCACATCTCGCCGAGGAACCACTTCCCTTCGCGCCAACTCTTGGAGATCATGGAGGCGAAACTTGGCCAAACGTAAATCCAACCCAAGCTTTGATGTCAAGAAGTCCAAGGGAAGATCAGTGGTCCTGTCAAAGTTCAAATCGCGACATCATTGCATCACACTTGGGGAAATCCCGTGCTTCTGTCAGTTGGAAGTAAACGTGATGGTGGTTGAGGATCGGATTCCATCGACGGAGACGCGCGTGTTGCGCATGTATCGTGGGCGATGCAGGCAAGACATTCGCTGTTGGACACCAGGCTATCAGTGTCTTGCTGAATCTTGCTGAATGATGCAGCCAATCCTGACTGTGCCAGAGTGCATTCTCGCTGTGTTGGTTACCGGTGATACACGAGTCTGACTCCATCTCAGCTCTGAGCACGACCACCACGAGACTCAGCCTGACAATGCCTCAGCTTCTACGATGAGGATGTTCGGTCTACATCTATTAATGGACTCACGCGATGTTGAATATCACTATTAATGGCTCTTGCTAGAATTTCACCATGTGCCATATTTTGCCTCTTGGCGATTTCATGGAGTTGGTTGATGCTTGAAATGTAACATTACGTGAACATGTAAAGCGTCTCGGAGTAGTAATACTAACTCTCTTCCTCAACTTGGGCGATGTTCGATCAATGGGTTGCACATCATAAATGCCATGATCTGGTCCTTCCAGGGATTCGCTGGGAACGGCATAGGCGCTTTTCGTTTTCTCTCCAGAGCCATAAACAGTAAAGCCCGTCTATCTGAGTGGCTCGTTGTCGTTGTACCTACCTAAATACGGATCATCACTAACGGTGTTTCACGTGACTTGCACCCAACCAAAAAAAAAGGGAGCTCCTTGTAGAGGTCGAGCCTGGCTGTCAGATCGAGGAGATGGAATTCAAGTTGAACATTAGTACCCATGATGATATTCTTAAAGCCACTTGATCTCTCGTTCGATTGTTCTTGATTGAGATTTGGGATAATTGAAACACTCTCAATGTATTCTCTTACAAATACGAAGATGCATGCTGCCTACTCGTTTTCCCCACGCGAATTGACACACCGCAAGTTGATGCAGCCTCTTGGTCCCTCGAATGATCGTTGTTTGTGAGAGTAACATTGTAGGATGAATACCATACTAATCGTTGTAAGTACTTGCATCAATCAAACATAATTGGTGCCTGTGTGAGAGCAAGAGTCTGATGTCTCAGTAAGTGCCACAGCAGGAGATGTTCCGAGCTGACAAAGAGCGGCTATCAACGGGGGAAAATGGCCCAGATGGTTTATCGACTCACTTGCCCATTAAAAATTGCATGCAGTGTAGCTAGAAAGCACAATGATGAATCCTGTATTCCTTGGCAAAGTAGATTCCCAACGAATTATACAACCAACAAAAATATGTAAAACATACTCGAATATTGGTGGGTGTAATCTTCCCTTGAGACACATCGTCATTCTGGTCTTGCCTATTGGACAATTATCAATTTGATACAAGAGATTCTGACTGCGTGATGTGATATGTGTTGGCAGATATTCGAGCGGATGTTTGCCCTCTTTGGGCGGTGGCTCCGTATGGAGGGAGGCTCTGTGAATTAAAATTTTGGGGTTTCGTCCCTCCCCCGCGATTAAAGTTGACTGACCGAACCATCCACATTCGGATCAGCCACTGCGACTTCACTTGGTGAATTTATACTTTTAGCATGTGTAACCACCACCCTTTTCCGCATCGATGACGCAAAAGAGAAAATGCAAGCATACAATGGGGACACGTATTGATCGTATTTCAGCCCTTTATCTCGACTAAGAGATCCCGCTGTTATTTTGATAGTTTGGAGAGGAAGCGAAACGGTACGGTACGGGAGTTCCCAGACAGTGAAAGGGCGATAGGGGCGATCCGTCCCCAACTTCCGGGACCCCACCTCACCTTTAGAACGACATTAACAAGAAGGGAAATAGCCACTCAAAGACAGGAGCATGACCTTGAAAAGCGGTCTAAATCAAATCTAATAATGAACACGAGCGGGAAACTTCCCTGGACTTGCCTATGCAAAATTCGTCTCCAATATAACAAATTTGTTGCCTTCACAATCATAGCACTAGCAGCAAAAGCAAGTCCGGCCGAATGAATAACAATCAACAAAACACAACCGGGAAGGGCACAAGGTTACAGGAAACGAACGATCCAGTAGGAGAGGAACTTTGGTTTGCCCAACTAGCCTTTCAGGTAAACGTAGTGCGTGTAGCATCGAGCCAACAGCTCGGGGGACAAGGTGTCGGTGCATGATCGCTAAGACAAAGTGGTGTCCCCGCTAGGATCTCGAGATGGAAATTCCCAATGGTTGGACCGCGCGGGTTCTTTGTCGATGGATGAAGCTGGTGATGATAGTACAAGGTCGTTTTCAGACGAATGAAACGTGATGGTGGCAGCGGTTGATTTTCTTCTCTTGGTCATCTGAACGTGCTCGAATCGAATCGCCAGAACTCGGGTCCGATGGAAGTAAGAAAAAGTATCGTATCGTAAAGTACAACGGTAGAGTCGAGGCGAGGAACCTTGTCGCAAGGGGAATGTGGAGGTCGTGATGAGCCGGCTTGCAGAACATGTATCGATTTGGCCCCCTCTTCTCAGCAGAACACGCAATATATGGTTGGGTGGCTGCCCGCAACGACGAAAAAAAGCTCTCTCACGCGATTTTCGAATATTCTTCTCCGTAATCTTCAACTTAACTGCTGGTTTTAATAGTCGAAATTCCACCTTGACGCTGATAGACGTTCATTTTGGAAATTTGGAGGTTGTTCGCTCTCGTGCGCTAAGCGACAGTTGATGTGATCGGCCAATCTTCTCCGACCCCGCCGTACCAAAAGACTTAATCTTCGCGCAGATTGCCCCTCGCCTCCGCCCTCGATTTCGAGCCCTCCACCTCACCACGACAATCATCGAAGGTGGTGCTCATCCACCCCGAGTCGTTCCTTTGTCGACCTAAGTTGTTGCAAGATCGTGCAACATTGGGGAGAGTAGAGCTGGTTCTCGAGTTTCGTCCTTCCCCTAACCAACTGCCTCTGCCACGCTCCACCTCATCCACCACAGGGAGCTCTTATCGTCAGTCTCGAATCTCGATCCGCCATACGCCCAAGAAAGTCGAACATTCGTACGAACCACCACCACCACAAAAAATCAACCTGGATATGTCGGAGCAAAACGAAAGGTTACTGAAGTATTTGTCGGATCCTAACCCAGTTCGAGTCATCGGGTTTTCACCCTCTCCTCTCGCGAAACTTCATCAACAACAACAACAACATCGGCAACGACCTGTTGCAGAACAAGCTCGACCTGCCTGGCGAGGACCATATCAAGCCTGCACATCTTCCAGTTCGGGGAGTCCCACTCGCAGCGAGGCGTCGACCGTCTCTTCCTCACAGTCGAACTTCTCGAACGGTAGTGACGGACAGAGTGTTGTATCTTCATCCTCATCCTCTCTACCACCCGGTCTTCCACCGTGGGAGAACTTGAATCAACAACTCGCAATGGCAAACTTCAACTATGGTTACGATCTGCCATGCGAGTGTTCATTCATGGACTGTTATGTCCGATTCCATCCAGAGTATCATGCGGAATGGGTTGCTCATGCAATCTCCCATTTTGTCGATCATCCTCTTCCATCGAAGCTCGTTTGCACCTTCTGCATGGTCGAATTCGATAGCGCGAGAACCAGCGATGGTGACAAGATCGTGAACTTCAGACGACGAATGATTCATATCGGGAATCACTTTTTCCAGAATCGGGACTTGCACACTGGCACTACCCAGGTGCATCCGAAACCAGACTTTTTCATGCTCGAGCATCTGTGGCGCGCCGGCCTGCTTGCCGACGAGGACTACAAGAATTTGACCCAATACACCGAGCGACCACAATGTGATGGGCTTTGTGAACGCGGTTTCGTGACGCCAGAAGAGCAAGCAAGACGCGCGAGGGTCGATAGAGAAGGACGGAAATACCATAACCAGGCAGACGAAGACCGACGACGAAGGAGAGAGAGGAATCGATGATAGAACGCGAGAAGATGTTCTGGGACGCGTTCTTGTCGCGCGCGTTCGCCTTTGCTCACACTCATGAGCGTCTTGACATCCAGGATTGACGAAATTTACCGGCCATGTTCCAATTAGAAAAACCACTGAACTCTTTTCCATTATCTCGCGGGTTCGACAAAATATTTTATACGACTTCGCGCCAGGGTGTGCGAGGGCATTTATTGCTTTTGGGGCTGTGCCTAAACCGAAATTGCCACTTAGTGGCGACTCGCTACGGCGACACCGTCCCATCCTTTTTGGGATTTATGATTCATTTGATCTACACGCTGTACGATTGCATGCTGCACGATTTCATATCGGTTGTCGGTGGGTGGTCAACGGGTCGCTGCCTGCGAGACGGGCAGAAGAGGATGGGGCGCTGACATGGCGGTGACCAAGAGTGTCGGTGAATGAGTCGATGGTGGCCATCACCATCGACTTGTTTGGATGGGATATGATCATGAACAGAACTGCATATTGGGGCAGGCCGTTGGTCTAAAAATGGGCGTTTGGGTTTTGGGCGAGTTTTTTTTTTGGCATTGGTTGGTTTCCTTACATCCCCCATACGTTACTTTCTCAGGAGTCCTCGAGATCCTTATATACCTTTTCCAAACAGCGATTGACTAGTAGTCTGTGAGTCATATCAGCATCTGCAAAGCGCAAGAAACCATCTCCATTCAAACATACCTGCATATCCCTCACGCTTGTACTCCACAATTGCATTTCCATCCTTGCCTGTTCCCGGCCTTCCTGATTACCCGATGCCACGAGTCACCATATTGTTTCTATCATTCTATTTTCGAAGGGTTGACGATGATTCCAACGGTGCCAAGTTGGTGATACAGGATTGATTCGTTGGCCTTATCCCGCGAAATAATCGTGCTCAGCGTAGAAGAATCCCAATCAGGCACCTCGAAGACCAACTCCAGCTCCCAAACAGCACAAATTATATCGCTGCTGGGTGTATCATGGATATCAACCCTTCTCTTGGGTTCTCCATTGCAGCTATCGAAGATTATGGTTTCTTGCTCCACGCTTGGAGAATCTTGCCACTTATGAGCTGAATCTGGAAGTATGGCCACTCGCTCAGCTAACGTGGTCAGTTTATCGAGAGACCTACCCCGATCATTTCAAGAATCTTCTCGCCTCGGCTCCTCATGTATCGTGCCTCGTCGAGTCATGCTTGTCTTGTAAAAGCACTGTTACACAATCCTTTCTCTCGCTTCACGTACTTTGAAGCAATTCCGAAACGAGGCCTATATTGTTAGCATTTCTTTTTAGGAAAGAATTTTCGACGCAGTAATCGAGCAAATTGACCATTGCAATCTCTGGCACTGTACAGCCTTATATTGGGATGTAGTCAGAAATCGTCTCTTTGGGTTTGTGGTGTGACTCGTTCTAGGGCTGACCAAAGCAATCGCCCTGCTTCTCTAACCTCTGACAGCCTCATTGTCCGCCTTAAATTCGATCGTCTTACAGCCACGATTAGCTCCACTGCTCACGTCCAACATGGGCTGCAAGCATCCTAGGAGAGTGGACCCTTGTAAAGCAGTTACAAACGCGCTTGATTGTGAAATCTACTGTTACTTTAGATGCTCTGTGTACTCTGTGAAGTTGTTCATGAGGCAGCACACGAATGGAAAAGTGTGAATTTTCTACAAGGCATCAAGTGCGAGATTTATACCAGATCTTGCCTTGCCAAAATGTGTGGTAAGCAACGATAACGGGAGGCCCGTTCTCGGAGTAGTGAGCGAATGGTAGGTAGGTAGGTGGTGTTGGGAGGAGGAGGATGATCTTGATGCCCGATCGTGACCGCGGAGTCTGTGTGGCCCCTTACTTCCAACCGAATAGAAGCGTCATATGCGTATTAGAGGTGCGCTTGGACGCCTTAAGCGCGTTTGCGGTGCTGTGTAAGGCGTGCAGATCACATAGTGTGGAGCTATGATGGCTGGAATGAGGAAATGATTACTGCTACTTCTGTTAGAATGATAGTATTAGAATACATTAATTTTATAGAGCTTCCAGGCTCAAGCTTGGTTCCCCCTCGGGGTGACTCACTCATGATGCGGAGTACCAGCTCCACTCTCCTCTTTAGCCAACCATCCCCGTCGATTGGAACTTTCTACAGATAAAATGTATACTATCACTACTATCACCACTATCTCTAATCTATCGTTTCTTATATCCTTGTTTGTCCATCGATGTTTCGACACGAATACATATTATCTAAACAGTAGTATTAATATTCTCTGTCCATCCATCGAGAGAGTTCCGAAATAAGAAGGCAAGAATATATAACGGAAAATCCAACCAATACGCCATATTGGCGTCAGAGAACAGGAAGGGATATAAATGGAGACGTAAGAAGTAGACAGTACATCGATCAACGGTAGAAAGGCATCGGAGGAAAAAGAAAACTGAATGCGAGAGAGAGGCGATGATTTTCGTTGTTTTGGGGATTGAAGAGAGGAAAGAGGAGGACATACAGAGAGATAGAAACCCTGTCTACCTGTAGCTAACTAGCCTCGATTCAAAAAAATTTAAGTGGTTACCTGTCTTTCTCGGTAATATCCTGAATTTCGATTTGTCCGTATGACACACAAACTAGCTAGTTTTCAGAGGATTTTTGTTAAGAAAGGATAGAGAGTGATAGGAGACGATAAGTTAAGAGTAGGGTTGTGCAGTTAAGTTCATGCAGAATTACACATTTGACAAGTGAGGGTTAGAAAAAGCAAAGTGTTAATTCGGTGACATTGTGCCAGCCTCTGATCAGATCATGGAGGGAAAGTGTTACGCTAGACGTTAGAATATTCGACTTTATCCTATCACCATGCTATTCTCAATGTTCTCGGGATTGCTATGTATATGTTTACAGCCCTCACCAACCTCTGTCTCCTATCATCAACACCAGATATATATCCACGCTCCCTAGATCTACCCAAAACTGAGCCTCCGTCCCCCCATTAATGAAACTCCGCCTCCACCCTCCCATATCTAAATCCATCAACCTTTAACTCAAACGCCAACCCCGCGCTCTCCACCACCATCTCGAGCGTAAAATCCAGATTGTCAAACTCCACACCCCTCGTCGTCGTCAACCTCGTAAACAGACTCTTTGGCACAGCCCCCAGATCCGTGGTAAGTGTACACACGTTGATGAGATCGCGGGTGTAGGAACTGGGTGGATCTTCGTCCATGGAAGCGATGAGGTCGTCGGAGACGAGGAGGGATTGCCCGGGCCGGAAGTTGCGAGTGTAGTGGAAAGATATGGGGGTCAGGGGGGAGAGGGATTCGCCTTCTGTTGGGGGAGGGTGGTTAGAGCTGTTAAGTAGAGGATAGATGGAGAGGAGAAAGGGGGAGGGAAACGTACTAGCTATGTGCCACTGCATTCGATCACTAACCATCCATCGCTCCCATAGCGGACTCCAGTATCGTTCGCTGACTTGATGTTTATCCTCACCGTACACGGTAGCGTAGCTGGTTCCGTAGTGCATTCGCGCTTTTCGACTCACGACCATGCTACCTTCCAATCCTCGCAGCACGGCACCACGAACGACTGCCGTCCACGCATTGACAGGTTGCATGACCTCCACACTACCATTCTGAATCAGAGCCGTTGCTTGTGCATGCGTTGGACGTTCGGAATATGGTGGCGGAGCGGCAGTGTTGAAATGTGACTTCAAACGTGTGTAGAGGTAATTGGACTGTCCAAAGCCGCCTACGAGCACAATCCCTGAGACTATTCCTCCCTTTTGTCGGATACCATCGACTTGACCTTGAACTAGATCGCACACTTCTTTCACCACAGGCTCAAATATCTCCTTGATTTGCACGGCTGTCATGACAAGGAAGCCACAATCTAAACCGGCTTCTTCGTCATCAGGAAGACCTGGGAAGGGAACGTTGACTTCGGCATGTTCTTCTTCGTTAAAATTGCGTTTCACAAACTCTTCCCAGTATCGAAGACCCATCTGCCAGCATTTCCCTTTCTTAAGCTTCATCTCGTCGAATCGCTCTTTGCCAATTCTGGAGCGGACGTGCTCTTCAAAACGGTAGTTGAGAAAGGCACTTCCACATAGACCACCAGTTCCAACAGCTGATTCCTCGACTCGGAGAGGCTTTAGTGAGATGATCTTGTAGGCGATGAGATCTACAGTTCCACCTCCTGCATCACATACCACAAAGTTATCACCAGCACTGAGGTGATTTGGCTGAATTGCCTTGAGAGTATATACTGCTGCTGCTTCTGGTTCACTAATCATCTGAATCTCAGACTTTGCGCCCATGCCTGCTCGTTCTGCTGCTTGAAGAGTTGTGTTTTTTGCGGCATCTGACCACACGGCTGGACAGGTTAAGACGAACTCGACCTTTGTTGAGGACATAAATGATTCTCCATAGCGTCTGGTAAGGGTTTCCATGGTATGGTTGTAGACTTGTGTTAAGTAATCGCTGACAGCGTCCACGACATTCTTGTTGAATTTTTTCAACTGTGCTGCAGTCTCTAAGGGGCTGACGTAAAATGGTAACTTCTGTGACCGGTCTAGGAACAACTTGATACATCTTAATCGTGACTCTTCAGGCCTGAATTGAAATCCCCACTTGATGTTCGCATCTGAGCCTTCGACAGCGCCAGGAGGAAAGTCGTAGGCTATCTCGGTTGGAACTTTATCGGAGGTAATGCCATTGCCACCTGGCCACGTCTTTATTATTTCTACATCTTCAGGAGTAGAGGTGTACACAGCAGCGACACTAGTCTTGAGTTAGTTGTTGCTTGATGCTATCTCGAAGTTTCCAGCTTTTGGGTGCATGAGTTTAGAAAATAACCATAGCTCAACTAGAAGTCCCATTATAGCATAAGATGGTGGAATATAGCAAGCAAAACAAATGATTTGGGCCAAATGCTTTAAGTGATTTTGAACCCCAGCTAACCAGGACCATTCCTTTCCAGACGACCCTCACGATCTTCCCACCTAAATTCACAAACGAATAACAACCGCAGTCAAAATAAAAAATGTACAACTTACCCAGAATAAGTAGTCCCAAAATCCAGCCCAACAATCAACCGATCATTCAACGGAGCAGGTTCTCGGACTGGCCCCGAGATAGCCTCAGTAGATGAAGTGGGGGTATAATTGGTAAAATGTGCTCTGCTTTCCTCATTCCGCCGGTTGCTAGCGCTCCGGATAGGTAGACTAAGATTCATGGTTCCGTGCTGTTTACCAAAGCTCCTATGGTGACTGTCGTGGCCATGTGAGATTGGCCTCAGGTCTCTCCGGCAATGAGAACTCGACTTGACCTCCCCGCCTCCGGAATGAATACCCCGACCACGGAATTTGAGATGGGTTTATGTCTCCAAAGCACTTTGTTAGCTAGAAAGTGATGTCGATATCGCGATTCCAATACACCAAATAGCTAGCGCTTAACACCTGGTAATGTATGTAGTTGTCTCCTTACAAAGCAGGACCAGAGACTCGGTATGCTGTTTCCTTGGCCCCAAACCCGTGATTTGTGAACGCACCCAAAAACGCCGTAGAACCGAGGAAAGGGAACACGACAGTGAATGCGTGGGCAAAAGAAGAACGGGAGGATCAAAACAGATATGGGAATCCAATTGATATTCAGGGGGAAAGCGCGCGAGTCGACTCTTACGTCTCTGCAGGAACGGAATATGGAAGCCTAGCAAGGCAGCACTCGAGATAGAGGCTTATGTATGGGTCGGCCGCTAAAGCATGGAGGGGTGGTGTTTGACGTGATGGTTTGGAGATGTAAAGCTACTGGCACTTGTGAATATGCTTTCGCCCTTTAGAGGAAGGTTCGCTTGAAGTTCAAGAGCGACTTGTATCGAGGGAGATATTATCGTTTTTGTCAAGGTGACGTTGGAAATTCATATGGAAGGTTGCAATTGCTCCTGCTGACATTCGGGATAACTTCGGATGCGTGGGGACACTGCGGCCAACGAGCTGTAAGGCTGAACTCACTCCATAGAGACATTCACGCCCCGTATAATGTTGTCCCAATCAGGTCACTTGAAGGGCTCAATGTCAGCTCGGCGGGTGAGCAGGTAACAAAGCAATGGAGTTATGGGCTTGTGGCTTCAATGCCTGGGGTCAACTTGAATTTGACAAAAAGCTTGATTGGTCTGAGCCACCGAGGGACTTCGTGCATTTTCAGAAAGTACTTATTGATGAGAGTATTGAGTTTGTTCAAGGTAGGGCTGAATGGACCTTGGGTAGGTAGTCTTGTATTTCTTGTTTGCTACTCCTTCAAAACTTTATCCCTTTGTTTATACGACTTGGGTTCACAAAATATTGTTGTTTCAATGCCACTGTCTTCGATTAGGAAGAGTCGTATTTGTAATTGTAGAGTCGTACTAACAACTTTCTAGTCAGAACATCCACCGGTCACAAAATAGCCGGCCACCCAAACGCCCAAAAAGAAGACCCCTTCCTCCATCTCCTCCTAGATAGTCCCTCATGTCTAATTGCCTCGAACAACACCGAGACATGGCTTGTCTCTCCAGAAAACCCTTCAACAGTAAAGCTACAACAAACCCATGACAACAAATCCACCGAACTATCCCACACCCTCCCCTCCCCAATAGTCCAACTCCTCGCAAACTCAACCTCTTTCCAAGCCCTCACAACCACCGGCGAGGTCTACTCCTGGGGCCAAGCCCGATTCCCGGGTCTCCTAGGTAGAGAACTCACCCCTGAGTCCCCAGCAACCACACCTTCTCTAGTCCCATCCCTCCTCGACCTTCCCACCGGTCCGATCCACCACATCTCATCTGGCCCCAACACAACTGTCGCCATCACAGCCGGAAACGACCTCTACATCTACGGCCAGCGCTCCGAAGGACCGGGTCTAATTCCAATGTTTGATGAGGGAGGGGTGCTCGATGGAGAGGTGCAGAGTGTAGATGTAGATGGCCATGATGTCCGAGATGTGGCTTGTGGAAAGAATTATATGCTTGTGTTGACGATTGAGGATAGGTTGTTTGTCATTGGGACGAATGGGAGTGGGCAGTTGGGCTTGGGTGAAGGTGCGGAGTATGAGGAGTGGAGAGAGGTGAGACTGCCGTTGGGGATTGGTCAGAGGATAGTTAGTTTACATGCCGGATATAAGAATTCGTTTGCTGTGGTAGATAAGACCTAGCGCAAAATACAAGTCATGGGAAATATGGGGATCTGGAAAGAAATGTTTGGCTTGGAAAAGCTGGTATCTCATCTCGTTCGTTTTGCCTTGTTATGCCTTTCTATAATACACAATTCTTGCAAGCTCCGAACAATCCAGATGCAAAGGAGAAACAACACTCATAGATTCGTCAAGTAATCCTCGATCTCTTGGGGCGATAGCTTTCGGAATCTTGGTCCTTGTGCTCCCTCTACTCCTTCGACGCCAAGTAGGTGGTGTGCTGGTGGTCCAATAATGCCTAAGAAACATTAGCTGTGATTTGATAATGGTTGTTGCGCAATCTCGGCCTTGAAAGGTCTGAGTATGGGAAATTCTCACCAATTTCTACCGTCTCTCCGTTCATCTCACCCTCGATGGTCTCCTTCAAAGTCAAAAGCGCAATGTGGACAGCATCCTCAAGCTCCAAACCCTCTGTGTATCTCTTCTCCAAGAAAGTCTTCGCTGAAGTAGCACTTTTTCCAATAGCGGTCGCCTTCCATGGGAAATAACTGCCACTGGGATCAACCTGATACAACATAGGCCCTCCCTTCAAAATTCCGCCGGTTTTTCCCGTTGGCTTCTTTCCCTCTGGTCCCTCATCAGCTGTAGCAGCCTCCTCAGATTCTGGTTCAACACCCTCGTCCCATCCAGCGATCAACAAACTGACACCATAAGGTCGGACACCACCAGACTGCGTAGCTTCCTGCATAACTCGGGCGACATCCTGCACTAATATTCTAGTTGGTGGGTATTCGTTGTAGATGCGCTTGTAGCCAGTGTGCGAGACTTTGCGTGCCTTGTCAACTAACACTCGGTAGTCGGGGCCCATTCCTGAATATACCATGCCGATGTTTGGGGTGATGAGGCTGACTTTCGATAAGGAGGGAGGATCGATTAATGGAGACGAGGACTTCTTTTCTGTTGCGAGGACGATGCCGTTTGTTGCTGCACGCCTGGTCAGTCTAGGAATTTCAAATGAGACTTGCACTGCATACCCTTGATTCCTAACGCTGTGACACCTTGATTGACTGCATTCAATGCATATTCTGAACGTTGGAGTTAGCGTTGAAGCTATATTGACTTATAGACGGTGAGGTCGAAGCGCAAAGCTTCATGATCTGTCTCGGAGCTGAACGAACCTATCTGGACCAATTTCCCACTATTTAAAATTAGAGTCAACTTTAATGAATGTTCTTTGGAAGCAAGACGCGCGCATTGTCAAGCTGAATAGTTTGGAGCTTACCTTGGGGAGAAGGTAGTCAAGGAGAACGAGTATCGATCCGCCATCTTGTCGTTCTATAGCAAAGTGCTTTTGGGACGTGTATTAGAGGAAGGTAAGTCCGAATGACTGTTGATAGAAATTGACAATGGTGAAATGCTGAGGTCTGGAGCTGTGTCGTTGGCTTGAAGGTCAAGCTACCTCGCAGGCATCTTCGACGCGAATGTGTCGCTGTCGCCTCAAATCCAAGGCTTTAGAACCTCTTCCGCCGTAGTTCACCCGAGCCACTTCCATTCAAGCCGAGCAAGCTTCTTCCTACTTCTGGAATCATTCCTACGAAGGCTACTAAGGCCACATTTCAATGTCTTGTCTGACAACCCGCCTTGTTATTTTTGATATACAATTTTTGTTTATGCTACGCAGCAAATGGTGTCAAAGGTGGATTGTGAGCTAATGGGTAGCAGGCCGCACGGAATTGCTTCAATGACAACTACCCTCTTTCCACTGTCTTTGCTTCTAGTTTTCAACAATGTCTTTACCCCACTCAACATGGGAATGGCCCGAGGAGATGCAAACAGAACCACCACAACATGAATTCGAATACAAGCAACCTTCTTCTCAAGATACGGAGTTCTTCAAGGAAGAACCTGCGGATGTGCCGGAAGATACTTTCCCCAAAACTTCAGTAGCTGAACCAGAAGTAGCGGATCCTCCTCCAGAGCCAGCTGCAGATCCAGCTACAGATCCAGGAACACAAAGTCATTATCACGCACGACAATGTAGGATCTGCTTGGAGGAGGTAGAACCATCATTCGAGCCGGTGCCTGAAGGAGTTGGGTCTTTTTTCACACCGAAGCCGAAAGTCGAATACATTTCGGCAGACCCAGAGTCTGGTCGTCTGATACGGCCATGCAAATGTCGAGGATCACAAAAATATGTCCATGAAGGCTGCTTACAGGATTGGAGACATGCAGACCCTCGATACTCCCGTCGAAACTTCTGGGAATGCCCGACTTGCAAGTTCAGGTATCGTTTGGAGAGAATGAGATGGAGTCGATACATCCAGAGTACTCTTGTGCAAATTGGGCTTACGGCTACTATCATGCTTGTAACCATATTCCTTCTAGGCTTCGTTGCCGACCCTATTATCAATCTTTACCTGGAACCAGGAGCGACACTAGGCTCACTTGTCACTGGTCATGGTGCTAGGTATCCGGACTTTGAAGATGATCTAGGAGACGATTATGATGGTTGGGCCGTACACTTTCTCAAAGGATTGACCTCTATAGGTGTACTGGGGTTTGTCAAGGTTTTCTTCGTTGTAAATCCTTTTACATGGTGGAATCTTCGAGGAACTGGTCTTGGTGGCGGACGGAATCGCAGGGAGCGAGATGATGGTAACTTCACAATGATAATTTTTATTGGGGTGATTGTGTTCTTAGTAGTAAGTAGAACATCCCCGACTCAGCTAGTCATGTTTGTGCTAACTTTCAAATAGGGTTTATGGAGCTGGGTAAGAGCTTGGTGTCGTCGCACACTTGAGAAAGCTGGCGAGCGAGTCGCTGATGTACAAGGTGATGAAGATGAACACGAACATGCGGAATAATATAAGCGTTATTGGCGTCTTAGACACTGAAGTTTTGTGATAGCGACACATGGGATGGCGCCTGGGTTTGGTTTGATCGAGCCAAGCTGTACAACAATTACTATTTACAATATTGATTTCTGCTGACCGAGAACCATGAGAACCTCTTCACTCTATTGACAGATCCTTCCACATTTTATTGCACACTCTTAAGTTGCCACGAATATATCTCTTCTATGGCGTGTCAACTAGTCTGTGTGCAAATATCAAACGCTTGCTGGAGCCTCGAAATACGAGCGTCTTGTTCTGATTTCGTTACGGGTGGCCGCTTGCCTGATCAATTCATCTGTCTGCCCTTTTCTCATTTTGGGAATCGGGTGCTGGTTTCTATGCCTACTTGTTGGTGCTAAGTGCTCCAGGGAATCACGAGGCAGTTGTAGCTGATACATTTCTTTCTATAGTCTAATACACATGAATTCAATACCTTTCTATCATAACTCTTTTATAATTAGTGTACATATATGTCTATACCTCAAGCCTCACAATAAGCAACATGAACCTCCAATCCACTATCACCCTCAAAATTCATCTCCGTCCCACACCCCACAAAGAAAACATACCCTTCTTTCACTTCCCACTCTCCCCCACCCGCCCTCATCTTCCCCTCTCCCTCGGTAACAATCAACACACTCGGTCCCTCAATCTCACTAACAACCTCCTTCTCCTTCCCCTCTAGCCCAACGACTAACATATTAAATTCCCCCATCGGCGGCGCCAGCACCGTCGTCTTCCCATTCTTTCCCTTCTCACTCCCTTTGGCCTTCAACAGTGCCTCCTCGGGCGAAGAAGGCGTAAATGTCAACGATGATGTGAAGAGATCCACGGAATCTCTATCCGCACGAGGACAGAAACCAGTGTTGAGCACGTTGTCGGAGCGCGCCATACACTAGACGATATTGCCGGATAGGTAGGCATGGATCCCATCTGCGGGGACGTAGATGGCGTCTCCTTTTTGGAGGGTGAGGAAGTTCATGGTGAGGAGCGCGATGAGCGTCCCGGGGTCAGTGGTCGAGTATTGGGATGCTAGTCTAGGTAATAAATCATGGATGTATTCATGTCCTTTGAACTTCTCTTTCGACATCTCCTTCAAAGCATTATAAATATCTTGGACCTCATCATCGCTAGCTGAGAGTAAGGCATGAACGGTATCTCTGAGCTTCTCTTTCGAGAAAGAAAAAGAGACCGAGGGGAACTTGGAGGATAGAATTGGCATGCTGGTGAAGAGGGACTGGATGTCTGAGAGGGGCTTGAAGCCGACGAAGACTTCGAAAGGGCCGAGAGCTATGGCGATTTCGGGTTTGTGGTTGGAGTCGGTGAATTTCTTAGGGTCTTGGGAGTGGAGTTTTGAGGCGAGGGTTTTGGATGGGTGAATTTGGAGCGGAAGGGCTTTGGCTATCGAGAGGATCTAGAGGGTCTTTAGTCTTGATATAACTCAATTGTGTAATAGGCAGCTTGTAGAATTTAGGTATTCAATGACGACTGAGGTTCAATGTACAAACCCCAAAGTGTGACTGAGGAATACCTTACCTTCGGTAGGTAAGGGAGATCAGCTCCAAACTTGTCAAGAATAGGTTTCCCTATCAGCTTGTCCTTATTGGCATTCAAGTGTCTTTGCAAGTCTTCTCCACTAGAAAGTACAAGAGATGGAGTGGTGGGATATGTTCCACACCACATTTCTGCATATTCCTTAAACTCATCGAGCTTGAAATTCCCACCTGGAGTCGAGGCTGCGTACTGAGCAGCCAAAGACTCATTTCCCTTTTTTCCCCAAGGGTAATTGTTGCATTGGCATTCTAACTGGATGACTGAGGACGACATGTTGGGTCTGAATGGAGTTCGAAAAGCAAACAGTGAAAATTGAATCTGACTAGACACAAGGCAGATGGTGACGAAGAGAATACAATTTTTAAACCTACCTCCAGCTTACCAAAAGTCTAGTTTTGAAAACATATTGATCCTTATGACGTTAAAATGACAGAAGATTGACATCACTAAGGAGCAAGTCTCCGTGCCAGTAGGTAGGCTAGCCGAAGGAGTCCCGACAGCGGCTCAAGAACGGGTAAACCCCTTTTTTAGATCCAAACCCTTTGAATGTCGACCCCTGGTTGAGCGCTGTGTCAGCATATTTTAACCTTAGCTTGCAGCATCCCAAACCAACAAACAAAATCCTTCCCTTCCAGGACATAAGGAGTTATGAATTGTGAATGAACACAGTAAGCTGCAAATCTCCCGCCAGCTGAAAGAAACGAAATCGAAAGGTTAAATTGCGATTATCACCCCCTTGCCATATCTTGTGGTCTCTTATCGAGTCCGAGAGCTTTTCGCGGACCTCTGATTGGGTCCCAGCGCTAAAAGGCCCCGTGGGCGGGAGCGATTTTACTATGTTGAAATATTTAGGGCCACTTTCAAAGATCAACGTCAATTTCCCCTTTGCGATCCAAAATCTTCCTCGCTCATCTCTACTCTCTTTTTGGTCGCAGGTGTCGCCAAAGTTACCTTCCTTTTCACGCTGGACAGCTTGGTATCCTAGTATATGACCCTCTTCGTCAGCAATACGAAATAATATCACGGGGTTTTCTGTCCAGTCAGCGCGCCAAATTGGCATCCCAGTGCTGATACCGTACTTCGAAAAAGGACAACTTGTCGCACGAACCTTTCACATCGAAGGAAAAGCTGCCAACGCCTGCACTTCGTCAAGTATCTAAGTCGCGCAGTCTGACCGGTACTCTCTGAAGAGGCCCTGTGTGGCGCCGCAAGGCCAATCTTCAGAAATATGCATTTAGCTTTCCCGTCGAGGAAATCCTCGAATCCGCCGCAATATCTCCCATCGCGAACGCCTCGTTTTCCTACTCTTCGGAGAAGCAGAGTACAAGCTCTGGTAGTTGGTGCATTAGTGGTTGGAGCAGTGCTGTGGTTAATATCGAGTGTGTCTGGCGGTGGAGAGAGGATACCTTCAGGGACACCGCCTGTTGTCATTGTGACGGTCGTGGACGAGGACAACTATGGACAGGCCTATATAAAGAATGTCAAGGAGAACAGGATAGAATATGCCAAGAAACATGGTAAGTAGACTTGGACCGTTTGAGTTTTGCATGTTGACTTGAGCTAAACATCTGGACAGGCTACACAACTTTCTTTCCTACCGTCAAAGATTATGATCTAGGAGGATCGCCTCTATCATGGGCAAAGGTCCCAGCATGTCGACATGCATTGACGAAGTTCCCTCATACTACATATATCTGGTATCTAGATCAAAATTCCTTCATCATGAACCCCGAGCTCAAGGTGGAGTCACATATCATGGAGAAGAAGCGTCTGGAGAGCTTGATGATCAAGGATCAGCCAATTGTGCCGCCTGATAGCGTCATTAAGACTTGGCCACATTTGAAGGGAGAGAATATCGAGTTTGCTCTCACCCAAGACAAGGAGGGTCTGGCGCAAGGAAGCTTCATTGTTCGCAGAGGGGAGTGGGCCAAGTTCTTCTTGGATACCTGGTTTGACCCGTTATATCGATCATACAATTTTCAAAAGGCAGACACGCACGCATTGGTAGGCAAATTTCCCCAGGCCGTGTAGACCAATACTAACAGTGTCATAGGAGCACATTGTTCAATGGCATCCAACCATTCTCTCTAAGCTCGTCCTTATCCCACAGCGAACCATGAACGCATATAATAAAGCTTACTACGACACAAAAGATGGGCAATACACAGATGGGGACTTCGTCGTCCGATTCGCAGGATGTGACACCATGGGACGCGATTGTATTCAGGAAGCTGAACCATTCTCGAAGCAATGGCGGACAATATTTTATGCCCGATGAAAAGAACCCTTCAAGTCCAGTTCCAGGACATCGATTCACAAGCCGCGGTCACAGAGACCCTTTATGATCTACGACATGCGAGAGGGCATCAGAAACGGCGTTTTGGGGCGTACAAGAGCACATGAACTCTATGTTTGCATATCTGTATATTTCCATTTCCTGCATGGGGGCACTTTCTAGCATTGGCACCGGACTTCTTCTAGATGTGGAGTTTGCAAGCGTTCTTGGGTCGAGCTCAGCTTTGCTCTGTATATTACACTTTGTTTGTTTGACATACCCTCGCAGTCTTCGGTACTGTATTCGATTCTTCTCTCCAAACCCAGAGATCACAATGCGGCGCCATTAACGGATTTGAGATACCGGATTGGGTTGTGGATGGGCCGGTTCTGAGATTATAGTTCGTAGTAATTCATCCGTTCGACTTCGATTCTTGGGGAAAAAGAGCCTAGGGGACTTGATAGACTATTATGATTGGCGGTGTTGGTGGCGGCGAGATAGCAAGGCTGAAAGACGCCAACTAAACTTGATAACCAAAAAAGCTTCGAGTGTCTCTTTCTGGCTATATTCTGCGGATCGGTGCAACTCAAACGTTTGACTTCCCAAAACGCTCACCACGAGATATTCCCTGTACATTGTAGCCAATTGTGTAGTTTCAATTGTACGATAAGCAGGTTTGCGGCACTTCGATGATAATCCCTACATGTGACAATACCTTCACACCTCGGCTCTGTACAACCTTAATAATTGCCCACGCGCCATCTGATCTCCCTGTACATCAATTGATGAAGCTTCTCTCAACGACATCAATTCCTCGACGTCGCCCATCATGCCAGGCAGTTCGCGGATGCCCGTCAGTTTGCGCAATTCCTTCACCATCAAGAAGGGAAGCTCTCGCAGCCAATTGCTCTCTTTAAATATTGACTTGTAATTTGCACCCCACTCTATCGCAAGCCAGTGTCTAACAAGCTATTTTGCAGGTTCCGCAATATTATATTCTTTCTTTTCCTGCTGAGATGGACGAGGAAGGGGCTGTTGAAGCTTAAGGGGAGAGGACTGTTTGGAACCTTCGCAGATGCGTATATATCTCTCCGCAAATCCGCCTATGGCCTCTTCCTCCGCGCGCCGGGCGTACGATCGCAAGTCCAGAAGCAAGTCTCCGAAGCCATTACGAAGCTACAGGCCAAACTCGTGCCCTCTGGTCCCGGCGTGGTGCGATACTTGACATTGCCAAAGGAAGGGTGGTCCGAGGAGACGGTGATGAAGGAGCTAGACGCGCTGGCTACGATGGATCATACGAGATGGGAGGATGGATATGTCTCTGGTGCTGTGTATCATGGCGGTGATCAGTTGATGAAGATGCAAACGGAAGCGTTTGGCAAATTTACAGTTGCGAATCCTCTGCATCCGGATGTGTTTCCTGGGGTGAGGAAGATGGAGGCGGAGATCGTGGCGATGGTTTTGGCGATGTTTAATGCGCCTGCTGGGGCTGCTGGTGCTACGACGAGTGGTGGGACAGAGTCAATTCTTATGGCTTGTCTGAGTGCAAGGCAGAAGGCGAGGGCGGAGAGGGGTGTTACTGAGCCAGAGATGTGAGGGTTTCTTCATCTATCATGGTGTCATTACTAACAATGAATGTAGGATCCTACCAGAAACTGCTCACACGGCGTTCCGTAAAGCAGGCGAGTACTTTGGCATCAAGTGTCATCTCGTCGCTTGTCCGGCTCCCAATTACCAAGGCTCTATTTCAGCCATCTCCCGCTTGATTAACAGCAATACGGTCCTCCTCGTCGGATCAGCACCAAACTTCCCTCACGGTATCATTGACGATATCTCTGCCCTGTCCAAACTTGCACTCAAACGTCGTATCCCACTACATGTTGACTGCTGTCTCGGCTCTTTCTTGGTGCCCTTCCTAGAAAAGGCTGGCTTTGAAACCGAACTCTTCGATTTCCGACTCAAGGGTGTGACTAGCATCAGCTGTGACACCCACAAATACGGCTTCGCTCCAAAAGGCAACAGTACCATCCTCTACCGCACCAATGCTCTCCGCGCCTACCAATACTTCATCTCCCCAGACTGGTCAGGTGGTGTCTACGCCTCCCCATCCATCGCGGGATCTCGACCTGGTGCCCTCATTGCTGGCTGCTGGGCAAGTCTCATGCAGGTAGGCGAGACAGGCTATATTAACTCCTGCAACCAAATCGTCGGCGCTACCAAGAAGATCACCGAAGCCATCCAGACGAACCCAAGCCTCTGCGGCGATCTTGAAGTCATTGGGAAACCTATCGTCTCCGTCGTCGCATTCACTTCGAATACCCTAGACACTTATGATATCGCGGACGCCATGTCGGCCAAGGGATGGCACTTGAACTCCCTACAAAATCCACCCGCTATCCACGTCGCTGTTACGTTACCTATTGTGAAGGTTTGGGAGAAGTTGGTAGCGGATCTAGAGGCTGTTGTGGAGGGAGAGAAGGAGAAAGAGCGCGTGAGGATTGTGGAGGGGAAGGGGGCGAAGGGGAAGGCTGTTGGAGACAGCGCCGCACTTTATGGTGTTGCGGGGTCGTTACCGAACAAGAGTGTTGTGGTTGAGCTGGCGAGTGGATTTTTGGATACATTGTATAAGGCGTGAGTACTGTACCAGAACGGGATAGTAGCCAGCTGGAGAAGGGATAAAGAGGGGGATGAAGGGAGCGGTGAAGATGTATGAGATATTATCATGGCGTTCAGTGAGTGTAAGCATTACCTTGGGCGTTGCTAGGGAGGGTTTAAATGTAATCACTCCTACCTAAAAGGCTAAACATGCTGTCTTCAAAAATTTCTCTTTCCCAATTAATTCCCAGGAAGTGGGTAATAACCCCTCTGTAAGGCAGTAGATCATGAGACGGCGTGGTAAAACCACGAGGCGGCTCTCAATTAGACTTACATTCGAGAAACTAATATCTCGAAGTCCTCCTAACAAGATATAAGTGTCACGGCCATTGTTCTGGTTATGTTTATATAACAAGTGAAGGATTGAGTACTAGAACGAGTAAACACTTGATAGTAATGAGCCAAATACATGTTTTCTTTCCTGGTCTATAGTCATTGCATAAATTATTCGTCTCGCAGCCCAAAGATTAAATTGTAAGAATAGAAAGGCACAAGAAATAGAGAAGTTATAAATGGAAGCACCTCAACTCTGACGTCCAACTCGATTTACATAAATCATCGATGTTCCAGCTAAGGAATTCTGTCAGATTATGAGGGACCATGTATTTCTTACACGGAGGAAGGGCACCTTTGCTAAGTTGAATGGTAAGGATGGTACCAAATCCGCCCGGAATTTTACACGCCACTAAACTTTTCTTGGAAGATTACGAGACCAAAATCCTTTTCAAAACCAATCCATATCTCCTCCCCGTCCCTGAACCCCCATATGAAGCGCCCTGAAAGTTTTCCATCTTGCATTACTTGTCCACGTAGTTTCTTGTTATCCTACGGTGCGGGAGTCATATCATGTCTGATTGTTTGGTTTGTAAGGGCGAAGGGAGATGCTGCGTTCGAGAGTCTAGTGAACTTTGTAATAAGCAAGCCTGTATACCCATACCATACAGCCTATGCTGCTTATCAAGGATAGCTCTACAAGTCAGCCATAGCAGAAGTAGCAAATCCTAAAGACCCCACAATCACGAGATCATCTGTTCAAACCCAGATTCTCTAATTCAAAGGGAATGTATAAAGCCCTGTAGTCTGGTTTACATGTTCTGCATTTTAAGCGCACCTTCTCTCCTTCCATCCCGTTTGACAGAACGTTAATTATGCTCTAGTAGATAGCTAATTGGGTATGGTGGCCCGTAGCATTGCGAGGCTATTCATAGTGTTGGAATACTATGCGTTAAACCTCGAGATTGTAGTGGCTCTAAGAAATCTCATGCTAAGGGCCGTAACTCGTGCTTTACTCTACGTACACTAAGATTATGATCACCGTGACTGCTTCAAGTCTTCAATTCTTCATCTAAGTAGGTCAAACGCTATTTTTGAAATGTGGTATTGAATTGGTTGAAAAAAATAGTCTTTGACCTGTACCTCCCCAGACCATCCATCCAGAAAGGACCATTGATATATTTCACCCAAATTCTTAGACGCCTCTCCCCCCTCCAACAAGAGAAAAACCCCCCCATCAACCCAGTATATACACGTCTCGGACCCCCAATACCGCCCACACTTTTTCTCATCATACAAAACCCCTTCCCTTTTCCATCACAATTCAAACCTCCCCGCCCTCCCCCTTAAAAAACCCGTAGTGTCCACTTGCACTTCTCCCCTCATTGACCATACTCTCCGCATCACCAACCTGTTTCCTCTCCGTGACCTCCCGGCGTTTTCCGAGTCTAAGATTCATCTGTAACTTCGCGACGTGTTTCTGCTTCGCCCACAAGCTCGTCAATCCTTGGGATGAGGTCGGCGCAGACAAGGCCGACGACCCGTCCCTCATGACTGCTGATTGTTATTGGAGAGGCTCTGAGGAGCTGGAGAGCCGGTTGAGGTGGAGGTAGACGTCTGTTCCGTAGCTGATGGGATGGAGTGTGAGCATACAATTTGATGGGAGGGAGGGGAATTTAGGGCAGGAAAGGGGGTGGCTGCTTACCCTTCCATGGAAATCAGTTTTAGATCACCGCCAAAGTATCGAGCGTAGAGTCGTGATATAGGTAATCCATATCCAAATCCTGCCATTGGAGCTTTGAAATCACTTTTGTCGAAATCCGGATCCAGACTTGGTGTCGTGTCTACCGTCGTGTACATATACGTCCATACTAGCGGTATCGCACTTCGCGGAATCCCACCACCTTCATCTGAGATCTTGATTGTGATGTCCTCTTTTCCTTCCGCAACAACCACTTTCGTCACCGGGAAATCCTCCTTATCCTGTCCGTGAGTTTCCACCACGGCACGTAACGAGTTTTTCAAAGTCTCGAAAAGCATGTGTGACAAATGTCCTGGCACATACATGAAGTTGAGATTCGGAGGGCAAACGAGCTGAATCTTCGGTGCATCGAATAATCCATAATGGTCCTCGCAGACGAATCTGGCATTCTCAATAGCCTCTTGCGCCAAATCCCGTACATTCGTTTTTGTGCAGATAATCCCTACGTACGCGGGGTCCTTGTTGTGACTCTGATCCGTGAGAGCAATATGCTGTCCAATTAGCATCCGTATTCCAATTCGAGACATATAAAATCGATCCAGGAAAGCCTGTATGTTGTTGTCAATCTGCATTCGTTGCCGTTTCCGTTTGTATTCTAGAATTCCTTGTGCCACTGTCGTTACTACACTATCGTGCCGCCGTTTGATGTGGTTTAACGTGTTTGCGAATCGTGTATTGTAATCGTGAAGCTCAGGCGGCCAATCTTTGCTATCTTCCACAGTCGCAAAGTATCGTCGTGCGGCGCCCTTCTTTGAATCGCCATTTTCGTTTCCATTTCCATTCCCATTTCCATTCCCATTTTGCTTCCAGGGGGACGAAGAGTATTGTCCCTTCTGTACGCTTGGGTTCTGTGTCGTTTCCGCTAAGATCTTCGAGGATCTTCCATTCGCTTTTGAGGGCTTCATGAGTCGATCCCGTACGTCTTTCGATAGATTAGGTCTTGGTAGCGTTGTTATCTCCTTTATCACATGTCAGCCTTCTTCTTGAACCCAAACTAGGAGAATTCGTACCTCGAAAGATTGAGCGTACCAATCCTGCACTTTCTTAATCGATGGCATTTCATTGAGTCCATCTGGTAGTTCCCCAAGCTCTTGCACACGATGTGCAAGGCGTATAGGTAGTTCTTCAGACAGGAACTGCGACGCCCGGAAGAGAGTACCTTAACACCACACTGTCAGCACAATTGCTCTACCATTACGCTCGACTTTACAGTCAGAATCAGCATACCAGTAGACGGCCTCTCCCCAAATTGAACCATTTGCCTCAAGCTCACGCCGGTCGCAGGGAAGCCCGAGTAATGCTTGATGGTATCCATCAACATCTCCGACTTCTTCCACGACATCGTTGCGTATATTCTCGGCCCTCAGGCCCTTCGATAAGAGCTGTAAACCCTTTCAATGCTAGCGACTACCGTCGCAAGAGATTGCCCTCGTAAAATCTGATGCCGATTCGTAAGCTCAATTGTACTCTCTAACCAACCCCTCGATGCAAAATGCACGCTTGACGTAGTCTCCGACTGCCGAGGTTGCTCTAGCATGTAACAAAGAAGGAAGAAGCAATTCAATCTGAATAGGAAGCGTCGAATTGGTCAATTGGAACAGGAAGATGTGATTCACAAGCTCAAGTGTGAAAACGAAAGTCGGGGCGAGAGAAGCTTTGTTCTGTCTCGTGCTCAAGAGTCATAGACTTGGAGCTGTTCAGGTCTGCTGCTCTGCTGGTATCGGCTTAGAGCCGGTGCGGGCACGGGGAGCGGACAGATTCGGTAAAGTACCGTGGGGACAGGGGGGGGCGATGGGTAGCGATGCTTCTTCCCCGCGATCCTGTCTTCTCTCGGCGATGGAATGATGGGACGTGGGAGAGCCAAAGCAATTTCTGGTCAACGTCCTCGATGTTTGAGAGAGGGTGAGTGGGATGAGGGCGGGATATTCAGACACATGACATGGTATCCCCACGGTGGAAATGTGTCAAACTATTGACTTTGATAACAAGAATCCCGTGGAATTGTATTCTTGATTTTATGATCGCAATTATTATTGTAGACCGCTTTCTCGATAATTCGAGTAGAAATGACATGGGATGAAATGGATCCAGTTTCCACACCTTCCCGAGCTACTTGTAGAGCAATTTACTATTTACCTCGGAAAACACCTCAGGAATCATCCCATCTTGAAAAGGCTCCGGACGAAGCCGGCGGCAGCAGTGCAGTGTCAATTGAGTTGCAAGGAGAGCAAATGAAATGAAACGACTCAAAAGGGTGCAGCTTGCATGGCCCTTCGTATATTTTCCACCGCATCGATTCGTGCGTCTGTTGAGGCTTGCAGTTGTTCTGCATGCGAACAAACGGGTCGACAGAAAAGCCGCGAGGCTTAACGCTGCGTTCAGAGAGGACCACAATAGGCATGCTTGTGAGGATTTCGTTCATTGGACGGGTGGCAATTGAAGCGGAATTGTTATGGGGGTCATGTGTTTTGTCTTGTAATTTTGCTGTGTTGATTTGATGTTTCAAACAGTATTGTCGGTTTTATGGAAGTGGTCATGGGGAAATTCCCCTTGGCCCGGCCACGACCATCTCGCTAAACTGGAGTATATTTTCGCTAAGAAGAATGGCGTAGCTAAAAAGAATAGGAATGGTTGCGACGTGCAACAAAACTTTTAAGCGAAACTTGTGATTACCTATTCAGGACGGCACTTTGACGCTAACACAATCAATCCGCACGTTACAACACTGCCATAGGAGATAGTCTTTCAATCTTGATATAAAAGCGCGAGGAATAATTTACCATAGATGTCGCTCGTTGATCATTCTCGATCTAGGTCAGGAGAGAAAGTCCACTCCCCTTTCTTCGAGGACAGTCACACCGAGGAATGTACCTGGGCATCCGCAACCCACGTTTACAAAGGAGATGAACTTTCATACGATATCATTCGGCTACAAATTTCTCCATGTTTCATCTTGCTCGACTCAAGGGCGCGGATAAAAATCTATTGCTCACGATCACCTTTTCCATCGTTGTTGACATATAGCTCAGGTAATTATGCATGGCTAAGTAATGACAGGATCCAAGGGCAAACCCACCTCCAACGCCTCCCACTACGATGCAATGCCTTTTCCCACCCCAACGTTCAAAAATGTAGAACCGTCCACCACACAAACAATGCATCGACGACAACGCACGTTTCTCTCTATACAGCTTGCACATAATTCGCAGGAACACTCTTCGTCACGCCACCCTTCTCAACTTCGGCCCATCCATCACCAGGATCGTCCTTGATTAGTACGAACCTCTCGCCCTCGGCCATGCTGTGCTCTGCATCACTTTGTGCAGAATACTCGTACAGCGCTTCCACATACTTGAGCTTCTTTGCTCCGCGCTTGGGGGCAACCGCTGGACCTTGCTTCTTGCCTTGCACACTGCTGGTAATGGAAGACCCAGAGTTTGAGTAGATGGAGGATGGGCGAGGATTGACCGCAGCGGCGGGGAGAATTTCAAGGTATGCGGTCGGTACGAGACCTTCTTTGTATCCTGCCTTTACCTTCGTCCAGCCACCATCTGCCACATTAATTAGTCAAGTACCAAATGTGAGGTGCACATAAGCATACCGTCCGGCTCCAGAATTGTCACCTCTTTGCCTTCCAACACTGTAACTTCTCCATCGCCATTGGCCTCATAGGCATAGAGCATCTTCCCCTTCGGCTCAGTTGAGGATGCTCCCTTCGAGCCATTGGTAGGAGCACTACCAGGTAGCTCACTAATATAAGCTGCAGGTGGCGGAGCAATGACTCTGTTCTTTCGCAAGGTTGTTGGTCCACTGATACTGGGCTTCAAAGATGTTGGTCTTTCAGGCGGTGTCTCTTCAGCTGGCGATCTAGGGCCACTACCTGTCATTGATCTGTTGGCACTGGCTGCATAGCCCGAGCTCAAGGAGTTCATTGTGTTCGAGCGGCTCATAGTAGGAAGCTCGGCAACACTCTCCGTGTGACCAGTACCTGTGGGACTCTTCAGCGAGTTGGCAGCCTCTTGACGCTCGGATTTCAGCTTTTTTCTTTCCTCTTTGCTCTGTTCGCCAGGACATTCAGCTGGGACTTTCATTTCGCATTTACTGTGACACGTATAACCACAGTCTCGACAATCGAACCCCTTGGCGGAGAGTCCCCAGATTCGCTCGCCACAAAGATCACAATTTGTTGGTATCTTAAATGTTTGAGATTTGAAGTTGTGGCTCTTTGCCCCAAGCGTGACATCTCCAACTGCAGAAGTAATGGTCGAAGTCTCAACTTCTGCGGTTAGTCGCTTATGGTCGACTTGGTGCAAATCCTCCTGAAGCGCAAAGATTGCCTTGACTACCTCAACTTCGTCTCGCTTGTCTTTGCCTTCCCGAATTTGTTGTTTGACACGCTTTGTGCCTTCGACCTCTCTTCGCTTCTTGTCAACTTCCCTCCTCAGCTCACCTAATTGACTCTTCGACTTGCTCAGCACATTTCTCAAAAAGACCTTTGCAGTGTCGTCCACGATCATTGCATCATCGTCATGCCATACTGGACTGGGCTCGAACGCCTTATTAAGTGGCTCTTGCCATCCAGCAGCATTATGCCTTACGAACATCATCGAATCCAACGCGGGAAGATTGCGAGGTATTTCCTGCGATAGATGTGTAACGAACTCCGTGCTACGCTTCAACATGCCATTCTCAAGTTGGGCGGCTAATGACCATATCCCGTTCAACCTCGATGTACGTGATTCTGAAAGATCTTGTAAACTGTCGAGCACGTCCGGAACGTACTCGTGGTAGTATCTCTCTTTCTGCTTGTTTGTGACATTGATAGCTATCAAGTAGCTATTCTTGACATTGTGCATTTCCACAATTTGCTGCTGGTATGCATTTTGCGCTTTTGACTTCGAATAGTCGAACGCTGACTCGGCCTTCTTCCGCTTATTCTCAACTTCCTGGCAAGTTGCGTCGTATTTGCCCTTCATTTTGCGTAGGTCCCCATATGTCGCATCCCGTTCCTGTTCCAATTTACCTGCAAAGTCTGCATGCCGCTTTCGAAGTTCTTCATATCGGCTTGCTATGACTCTTAAAGGATCGGCTAGCTGTGTAATGAGTTCTCCACCGAACCTGTCGTGTTCTGCTGCCCGGGATTCCAAAGTGGTCAATTGTGTTGTCCAGGTGGTCAGAGAGGCACTGTAATTCAGCAATATTAGTAGGTCACTTCGCATATAGAATGCCACGGCGTACCTTTCCAGCGATCCTGGGGTCATAGCAGGTGTATCCCCAACACTCAAACTACTCGACTTTTTGGCCTTCTTTTCGTAGTATTTTTTAGCTAGCGCATTCAGCTTCGCACTGTATTCCTTTTCAATAGCGCTACGTTCCCGGTAGAATTGCTGAATGTCATCCAGCCAAGTTATTCCGTTTGACACCCAGGCATTGGCTGGCTTGAAGCCATCCTAGTTGACCATCGTAAATGGATATTCTAATGGAGAGAACGGCCGTGTTACTAACCTTCAGCTCCAGCCCAAAATTCGGCGCAATAGCTACGTCTGCCATATTTGCTGCCGCATCGACGCTTTGTTTGGGTGCAATCTCATAAAATCCAGGCAAGTCCGAGGGAACTCATCATTCAGTGCTGGACAATTCAACGATTGATTGTCTTGTGTTAAAGGCGCAGCAACACAGTACCCCACGAGAGTCGCGGCCCGAAGCCTCCGATATTCACCCTTAGGTACCCGGACCGCCGCCCCTGTCTGCATTAGTCATCCTGTCCCGCTTCACCCCGCCATCAACCCAAAAAATAAAGCTCGCGACAGCTCCCTAAGCTCCGTTACATTCCACATCCAGTTTGCACCAGAGACTTCGGGACGTCAACATCTCAAAACAAGCACATGGCCATTTAGTCAGTCTTTATTTGACTATCAACCTCATCTCACGCCACTTTTGTTCCATATTCCTTCGCCTCCGGGGGCTCTGCCTACGCGCACACACCTACCTCGATATCCCCTCGAGTTGTCAACCTAGCGCTACCCTCTAGCCATCCCTTGTCACCAATATAAAGGGCAAAAAGTCTATCTCTGGACAAGATGTCTGATGCCACAAAGCCCGCCTCGCTGGCTGATCGGATCACCAGACCTAGTCTCGACGCATCATCCACCTCATTCACTCCTGCTGCTTCCTCAATACAAAGCGAGTCTACCTCATGGGCAGACGAGGTTGCGTCCCCAGTCGGTGGTCCTCCAGCCTTAAACCAACCTTCTTCCACTCTTGGTACGGTACAAGTTGATGGTCAGGTTGAGGTTTTAGGAGGCTCTCCTTTGCACGACGCAAGTGAAACAGACGTACAAGTCACATTGAGTCAGATTCAGCAGACTTTAGGTGACCCTCTATACTCGATCAAGAGTTTTGAGGAACTTGGAATGTAAGTATTGTTAAAACATGCGACAAAGAATCGTACTAAGTATCCGGGCAGTTCTCCGCAGATTCTAAAGGGAATCTTCTCCATGAACTTCAAGAAACCCTCTAAGATTCAAGAAAAAGCCCTGCCTCTCTTGCTCTCGGATCCCCCTTCGAACATGATTGCACAATCACAGTCTGGTACTGGAAAGACTGCAGCTTTTGTTATCACAGTTCTTTCCCGCCTCGACTACTCTAAGCCGAACCAACCACAAGCACTATGTCTTGCTCCTAGTCGAGAATTGGCACGTCAAATTGAAGGTGTCGTAAAAAGCATTGGTCAATTTGTGGATGGACTCACTATTCAAGCCGCTGTTCCTGGTACTGTTGAGCGAGGTGCAAAGGTGAATGCAATGGTTGTTGTTGGAACTCCCGGCACAGTCATGGATCTCATCAAGCGAAGACAGTTCGATGCTACTCAAATGAAGGTTCTATGTTTGGACGAGGCCGATAACATGCTGGATCAGCAAGGACTGGGTGATCAGTGTTTGCGTGTGAAGCAGTTTGTTTAACACAAATATTCGATATGGAAACTACTAATTTTTGCATAGGATGATGCCAAGCGTGAAGCAAATCCTCTTATTTTCGGCCACTTTCCCAGACGGTGTTATGCGTTATGCTCAACAATTCAGTCCTGATGCCAACGAAATCAAGCTAAAGCGTGATGAGTTGACCGTGGCAGGCATTCAGCAGATGTACATGGACTGTCCATCCGATGAAGGCAAATACGACATTCTTGCAAAATTATATGGACTCATGACAGTTGGATCATCAATCATCTTCGTGAAGGTAATTGATATGATTGATTAGCAAGTGCGGACAATGCTAACGAGATTACAGAAGCGTGATACTGCAGATAGAATAGCTCATCGCCTGTTGCAAGATGGCCATCAAGTCGCTTCAGTTCATGGTGCATTCGAAGGTGGTGAGCGTGATGCTATTCTGGCAAAATTTCGTTTGGGAGAGTGCAAAGTCTTGATCACAACAAACGTACTTGCTCGTGGCATTGACGTACAATCTGTTTCTATGGTTATTAACTACGACATTCCAATGAAAGGTCGAAGTGAGACCGAACCCGACTCAGAAACTTACTTGCACCGAATCGGACGAACCGGGAGATTCGGACGTGTCGGTGTCAGTATCAGCTTTGTCTTTGACAGAAAGAGCTACATGGCCCTTCAGGACATCGCTCAACACTACCAGATCGATTTAGTTCGACTGGATGTAGAAGAATGGGACCAGACAGAGGCTACGATTAAAAACATTATCAAGTCAAGCCGTGCTGGCACCAACCTGAAAGCTTGAGCGTGGAGGTTATGGACTTGTGCGAGACTATTTTGTGGGGAAAAACTTTCATGCGGAGCGGGAGTTTGTGTCAAGCACGAGAAGAATCACTTCGGGGCGAGAGGTACCTGTGAAGGAATGGGGCGGAATATACCAAAGTATTTGTTTGGATTGCAGGGAAATGGCTGAGTCGCCAACATCGCACAAATCCAACGTGAACGTGGCTGGGCTTCAGGTACATGAAGCATGAAAACCCGAGGCCAAAGCCTCGCAATGGAGACCAATGAAATAAGTACATAACATCCTGATCTAACATGCGGCCAGCAGTTTTGAGGGAAAACGTGATCAGATGACAGACCCAAATCAGATCACCGAGGCATGACCAGACCTCAGGCCTGGGAAGGTTGATATATGAACAATTGCCTTTGTGAGGGGCCGGTGAGCTAATGCATACTTCCTGCAACCCTTCCAAGACGACCTTTTATATGTCCCACACAACTTTGCAAAGCTCCCCAGAACTGCAGGTACTCGATTTGCAACTCCTCCAAGCGACGAACCAACGGGCCAAAACATCTTGGTAAGCCTCCCGATGCAGGTACTCAATTGAATACATAGCCCCCAACATGTTGCGGATGGACAACAAACATCTACAGATGTATGTAAGTCCCGGATATCGGATCCAAATGGCAACTGGCAACTCACTGCGCATACCAACACTCGTATTCCGTAGAAGGGGGAGGAAGTCCACGTACATGGGCCGTGCCTCTCGACGGAATAGATGCAACTGCCGCGTAGTGGAGGAGGTGTGGTCTTCTGCAGCGAAACTGAAGAGGAACAGACACCCGAGTCTTTCGTGGTACTTTGCTGCAGAAATGCTGCAGAACCGAACACCGCAACTGGAGACTGCGCCAATATCTCACTGCCACCTTTATGGACACAGAAGTAAATGCTGACATGCCTCGTCGCGTTAGGAGCCAATCATCGCGCCGCAACTGGCGCTTGGCTTGCACGTGATCTGTAATAATCTGTAGCCGCCGGGGTCCTTTTCGCATCTGCTTCATCCATAAGCGCGGGAGAAGTACATCCAGTCAGCCTGCATATATCTGCATGCTTTAAATAGAGCCATACACCAACCGCACGACAGCGCCTCTAAAGCGCCAGCATGCTCGTTCCCAGTCGGTTGCCAGGGGCCACTCCTCACGGCCACTCTCGAGAGGCTCGTTGCTCGCTGGTCGTCTGGGGAAGCATTAGCGATGACGTGGGAGTCTTCTATTGTGAGTGCAATAATCTGTGTTGCCGCTGCAAATAGCCTCCGGTCTGGTAATAGGTCCAGCGGTAGCAGGGGCTCCATGCAATCGCTGCTCAACGATAATCGTAAGGTACCGCGGGGTCTGTATTGTGCTTCTCCTTGTTAACACCTGCATTCCGCCCCATCCTTTGTATCAAAACTTTTCTCTTGTCATTCCATCTCCTTTGTGTTTGCATATTATCTCAATTTCATAGTGTCTGTTGGATTAGAATGGGCTTTCGAGTGCAATACATTTCCTATTTCGGCCGTTAATGATGTTTGGGACGCTGGTCGCCTCAGAGATTCTAATAATTATCCCAAGGTTAGTTCTCCCAAGTCTTATATATGCCAATCGTCATAGTCCTCCAAGAAAGCCTTGAGGTTTTAGGGATGGGTCAAAAAAAATGAAACGGGGCTTGGACTGGGGATCTTCGTGGCTATTAATCTGATCAATGCCTTCCTTATTGTACAACATGGACATGCGGATATGTTTGATCGTCAAGATAACGTACTGACTTCTTCTCGCAACAGCTTCCATGAGGATGGCACGATGCTTGTCAAGTCTAATCCTCCTGGCATACTCATCGATCACGCTCGTCAGCGGAGCGGTGACGTTGACTCCAGAGTTAACGAGAGTTGTCCCTCGCTGCGCTCAACCATGCGTCTCATCGTTCATCGACAGCAATTTTGTGCCCAACCCTTGCGGATCCACTCCATCTCTAGACTGCCTATGTTCTCATAACAGTCTATCAGAATATACTATTGGGGAAGCAGCGGTACAATGTATAATCGGCTCTGCGAAAATTGGCGTCTGCTCCCCTGCGGATTCCACAGGTGAGTTTTGTCTGGCTCTTAGCTAGGTAACTGCTAATAGACCATGTAGATCAGATCTCATTCGCTGCAAATCTGATGTGTAGTGGCCATACTAGTGCATTGCCAAATACACATACTGTCCTTCTTGCCACGCTACAGTTTGGGCCTACTTCAGTTGGAATCAAACCTCCTTCAACCACCGTGGCCACTTCTACATCGATATCATCACTAGCCTCGTCAACAAGCTCAACTTTCGCGACTTCAACTCGCCCAGCCAGCCTGTCAATCAGTCCTAGTACGATTCCCACCACAATGACTGCTACCCTTGTCGCTCCACCGGTGTCTACTAGCACTGAACCAGGACGAAGAGAATCCTCCTCGGCTAGCCCAGTTACTCCAGCTCCAATATCAGAAGATGCCACTAACCTGACTAAAGCTCAAATTGCTGGTATTGCTACTGCGGCTATTGGAGGATGTGCTCTGATGCTTGGTTTGATTTTGATATTTGGATGTGTAAGGAGAAGGCGGCAAAGAAGATACCGCGACAGCGACCAGCTACCATTCCAGATGCCACCAAAGAATTATCCTCAATTAAGCCATGTATCTCAGTACAGCAGTTCCCAGCAACCAAGCTTTGGACCAGGTGGTAGCTCGAATGGAGTAGCCCGTAAAATCGCACCTCCAGTTCCAGCACGTCTAGATACGGGGAGCCCCAGTATGTTCTCACGCCGAAGCATCCAGCAAGATCAGGTGATTGGGATTGCAATTTCACCAGAGCGTAGTACACAAATTAGTTCGGGGGGTCGAGGCGAGTCGAAATTGTTGCCCCCTAAACCTGCTCTAAAGCTCCAAATGCCTCCAAAGTCGGCCGCAAACTTTGCTCCAGACAGGCAGAGCGTGGCAACACAATTTGAGGAAGACGATGATCGTGCCAATTGGAACAACGCGGGATGGAGACCTCAAGTGCAACAGCCGTCACTCCAAGGGGCTGGACTGTCATATCCCAAGCCTGCCATGCAACACTCTTCGCTAAGTAGACAGAGCACCGCTACACAATTTGAAGATGTCGAAGATAATGGTGTTCGACGGTCTCAAATTGCAACTGCCAGGGGAGCATCATATGTTCAGCCTCAGACGACAAGGCAAAGCACAGCCACGCAATTCGAAGAGGATGTTGATTTGAGGCGCACGACAACAGTGAAAAGCACCACCACTCAATTTGAAGAAGACGGAGTCACATCTGCGGTGGATACCGCTATTGATATGTGGGAGAAATTCAGCCCCATCAATACCACGGGCCCACCAGCATTCTACTTCACTTCGGCTGATGTCCAGCGTGCACAGCAAGCGGGAGGCCAGAACGGGATAGTTGCTCAGGCAAAGCCAGTCACGATTGGGCGTGGAGTGGGAAGCTTTTCGCAACCACGAAGACCGAATGAATATCCACCAAGGCAGCCAGGACTTGATGACTTCCCCAAGCCGCCTCCTAATGTTTCCCGACCTGCTACTGCAACTTCCTCTGTTTATACTACGCGAACCTCATCGCTACCGTCGAATTCTCCTCGTATAATCACACCGCCTGAACGAACTGTACCACAAATACCACACGCTTACAAGCAAATGGGTCCTTATGATGCGCCAAAAACTGGCAATTCAATGGCGTCTTATGGCAGTAGCAGTTCTCTCTCACCAGGAGGCTCAAGGACAGCAGACAATCTATCACCTGTGGTAGAGTCGCCCTCAAGTGGCCGCAGCCCTGTCTCCTATCCTAAAATTCCAAAGCGTCTGTCAGAAGACCAACTTCGCTTGATTCCTCCACCGTCACGACCAAACTTCGATGTTCAATCAAAGAAGCCATGGGAGGTAGCAGAGCAGGCCCAACGTCAGAAACAGCTTCGTCGGAATAGCTCTCTTACTGGCCCACCACAAGGCATCGATATCCAACTACCCTCCCAATTGAAACGCGTCTCTGCGTCCTACACCCCTCAATCCCCCAACTGGGATACATATACCCCAACCCCTATCTCACCCTCAGGGCCCTCTTTCTCAACCTCCAACCTCCCTTTCGCCCTAAGACTCCAACCACAAGAGATCCCCTACAAGAAGCCGGCCCTAAACTCCCAAGTTCCCCCACGCCTTGCCCCAGGTTTCGTCTCTCCACCCCGCATCTCCTCCCGCCAAATTCCCACCGTCACCACCCCCGGCATTCAAATCTCTCGCACCTCCTCCTCCCTCTCCCAAATCTCCGAAGACGCCAACTCCTTCCACTCCACCTCCACCTCCACAACCAATTCCCTCCCCAAACAATCCCAACTCGCGCAACGCCGTCGCGGCAACGAAAAAGCGGCGCAACTCGCCATCGACTCGGACGCTAAGAAGAAATGGCGTGTCCTCAATGGTGTGCAAGTCAATGCAGCGAAGAGCCCGCAGTGGAGACCCATGCTCGCTCACGGGAACACGCTGAGTCCATTGAGTGCCGAGTTTGGAAGGGGGAAGCAGTTTGAGAGGATGGATCCCGTGGAGTTACCCGGGACGCCCGGATGGGTTCCGAAGTTGACACCGACGAGGAGGGGGGATGATTTATTCATTAGTGTGGGATGATTAGGGCCACTTGTAAAAACAACCCCTCTTTCTTTTATGACTTGTATTACTATACTCTCTTGAAGGATAAGAGAGATAGGGGATGATATCACGCCGTTACGATGGCGACTTTTCTTAACGCATAGCATTTGGCGTTTGAGTGCCAGTAACCTAATATTTGGTCTGGTGCCTGGTGTTTATGGGGAGTTCGTATATATACCACAGTCACTTTTTGCTTGAGAGGATATTAGTCGACTAGAAAGAAATAAAATCAAAATTATATATACATAAGAGTTTGAGAATTACTTTCTCCCGTGCAACTGGGACACTATTAATGTGAGACATCTGCGTGCACAAGTTTCATTTTCTTTGTTGAAAGTTAGGATTGTCGCCTAACCACAACTCGCTTAGTTAAGCCCTGGCAGACTATAAAAGCCAGCTGCTACAGCTATACAGAGAATCAAAAGACTTTCAAACGATATTTCTACATCATTGTACGGGTTGAAGTCTATTGTGCTGAATTATAATTTAATCAGCATAAATGGGTGAGTTTTTGCTAAGAATTTGCATTGCTTCTATTTCTCGAAGGTGGTCCTAACGCTAGATCTAGCACAGTGAGGAGTTTAGAATGAGAATAAACCAGCCTTCATTTGCGGGCACCCCATATCATATTCCGTTGAAATGCCAAATGAAGCAGTCGTCTGGTTCTCATATCCCAATCTCACCAAATTTTTCAGTATCTCTGTTAGTGTCACAACTCCTCGGACTCAAATATAGCTACTGCCATTCAAACCAAATCTTAGCCCACCCGATTCCAACAGGCAAGACTCAAGAATCACTGAAGTACAATCAATATCGAACCGAACGTAGAGTAAACTTATTCATATTAGGGAACCTTTCGACAGTTCCTGTTGCTAGTATTCATAGGCATCTTCGCTGTCCGCTTCCCAATTAGTAGCAGTGAAGAGACTTTGGCAGAGGACTGAAGTTGTCTGACAGGTAAGCCAAGATCCTAGGTAGACAGGCGAATCTAAGACAATTCCCCAACTAATCTGGCTTCCCTCCTCGAGTAATTGATGATTTATCCAAACCGAACCTACATGCCAGCGCTAGAACTCCGTTCGTCGTCAACGACAGCCATGCCTCTCTTTCTTGACTACTACGTCCGCAATTCGCCACTCTAGAACACGCAGGGTCCAATATGGATGTTCCACCATCTCGTCTACAAACAACTGCTGGTATGTATCTTGATCAACTCCCTAGTCGATTGAGTGTTATGAGTTGTGGGAAATGGACATTGGTCAAAATAATTATTACGTCAAGAGGTATAGCTCGTGGGAACAGAGCTAGTTAAATTATAAGTGGTACTAAATTCACAATAAGCATCTAATATAAATTGAATTTGTTTACCACCAGTAAGCACAGGTAATGTGGTAACAGTGAATAATACAAATCAAACATCGCAATAGATTTGAATTATCCTTGCTTCTCCAAGCCCTCATTTTGATGTTCTCCTACCTTACTAGTGTCTTATTATAATGAAAATGACTAATATAAGAGGAATGATCATTGTAAGATATTCAATATCGTGGCAAGAATGTATCAGTGTCAGGGTACTAGAGGAAATCTTGATCCTTTGAGTCCTTGGTGCATCATGGCACTGTTCGCAAGTATACCATCTTGTTTCTCTATTCACAGTCTAGATATTCTAGTGGGAGATAAGCACAGTAGTTTAAAAATATAATATCTAATAATTAATATCTAAAGTTTTAAATAAACAGGCCCACCCATAATTTTTTACATCCTTACGGTTCGTACGGTGGCAGCAGAGTTTCTTCTTCTACATCCCTTTTGTTTGGCTTCTCAACTTCCCGTCTTCTCATGAGAACAGTGGCGTAAGCAACGGCTACTATATACGGAGTTCTGTCATAAATCTGTTAGAAAATCGCATTGATCATATATCACCAACGGCAAGCTTACAAGAGCAGTATTGCAGTGGCAGTATATGCCCAATCACCATCACCATTCTTCCCCAAAATAGACAAGTAAATGGCCATTAAAATGATTAACGCGCTCAATCGTGAAGCCTCTACTATGAGGTAACCACGTTGAAAGGTGATCCATTTGTTGGCGAATGCTGTAATCTCACCGAATATGCTGAACAGCAAGAGGACGAGGAGAAAGGCGTAAGCTTTTCTGGTACATGAAATTTTGTATTAGCAGAGTTGAAACATAGAAAGGGGAGTGGTTTGATATTGAAAGGGATGAAATTTGAAAGCAACACTTACGAAATCTCGAAAGAAGTGTTAACCTTGTGCCAAGGGTCCGTTCGCATCCCAAGCAGAAAAATCAGCATGGGAACACATGTGATCATTTGAAAGAAAAGCGTAAGAGACAGCCCCAAAGATCTAACGGCTGTACCGCTACTGATGTCCGCGGGTTTCAAACTCGGCTCTTCATAATGTCTGTATTGGTTGGTGGCGCTCATATCGATTTGATTGAACAAATATTTGGGTATGAAAGGCAAAAGCGAGATGAAGATAGTGAGGGAACATCCTCTAATAAAGTGCCACAGCTCCAGAAGGAAGCCTGGTTATGAGACTCGTGGGGCTGATGCGGCGCAATAATCACTTGGTGCCCTGACCTTAGCGAATGGGTGCTCGCTTGACTCGTGGTCAATCCTCTGCCAAGAATCCACCGATCTGACCAACCGCAACACTGTTCTAATAATGACCGCGCCCGCGTTTACAGACAGGCACAAAATGGGTCATCAGGGCGCTCTTTACCTCTAGATAGACTTTTAAGAGTCTATTCTGCATAGTGCACCATTCTGTGATAATTTCAAGGAAAACAAGCATCGGCAGGTGGTCTTCTGTGGTGGGGTGTGTCGCTGTAGTCATTGGGTAGCCTCATTCATTAATCAGATCAACTTGCCTGAGCTGGATTCTTCTGAAACTTGAAAAAGAGCACAACTTGAGTATGAAGGTGTGTGTGGAGTTGTGTTATACTACTATTCCTGATTATTGAATCGCTAAATCCAAGATTTAAACACCATTCAAGAGCCATAGGTGGAAAATTGTTGTGCAACACAAATAATTTAGTCCAACCATTTTTGCACGTCGAAAGCAAACATGGTACGCCTGCAGAATGAGAGCTTGAAATTTGTAAGCCTTGTGCTTATACAAACGACTGGCATGGCATCTGGAATTAGCACCGGTTTATTACCCTGTTTACGAATTGAAGTTTGTTATGCAAGTCAATTCCAAGTCTACGTTCTGCTCACTTATACTTGACATATGATTGTAACGTCTATCTATACTTGCCGAAAAAAACCGGTCCCCCCTTTTACTACTCGTCCCCGAGTAGCAAAGTCAGGAATATAAGAATAAACATCAAAATAAAGAAAAAAAAACAAAAACAAAAACAAGGGTAAACGCTAAACCTCCCACTCAAATAACCACGATGTCGAGCTGCCTTATATCGCTGCTGAGTCAACGTGATATCGATCTATCAACTTCAACTTTGTTTTCTCAAAGCTGCAAAACGTCTCATTGGCATAAGAGGGCTAGCGTGCGCGCTAGTAAGCGCGGGTAACTCATAAGGCCTTTCCTACTCTACCCAGCCTCTCTAAATCTTCATATTTTAATGACTTGCAAATCCATCGACACCACGCCTATATTTCGACACACGACAATCCAAGAACGGCACAGCCCATCCAATCAATGGAGTAAGTCTCATCGTATCGTCTGAGCCCGTAATGATGTATCGCAGGCGATTCGCAAGGCTCGATCTTGGTCGGTGGCTTCGATCTATCCGGATATCTGTAACCGCAACACGATATACCACCTCGATCTCAGAACATAACAGGATAACAAGAGGATTGGACTAGGGCTCCGCAGGCTCTATAACAAGTCAGGTAGACCACTCCCCTATTACACAGAAGCTGCAGTATATATAGGCTCAAAAATTGCCGAAATTCGATCTTTCCGAATAAAATAAAATCCCTTCCGCAATGACACAACCTCTGAGAGTGTCAGCGATAGTCGAGTCGTATCATCAAAGGTACCATCAGTAGCATGTTCTCCGCTAGGTTTCTCTCTCATTTTCACAAGCTCTTGCTAATCACTCTGCAGATAGAGCATCTACGAGTAATAGATCGGATCTTCTCGTCAAATCAACGGCGACACCAACAATAACAACGTGGTATAAGGTACACCACTCAGGCACCGATGAGGAAACCTTCTCCTGTGTTCATGGCTCTTATGCCGGGAATGAGAGCGAGTCTAATTGCACTCCACTGGCCGCGGCCAAATGGGTCCCTGTATGCGGGCAGCGAAACACCTCGTTCTGCTAGCGAGTCCATGCGTACACAGAGTCACAGCGCTCCGTCGGTCCTGAGGCGGTTTGGTGGTTTGTAGATTCGATCTTTGCAGGTAATCGAGTCCCACTACACAGCTTCTCATGACTGCTGACAATTCTGTAGGAAAGGGCATGGTTTGACCGATGGCTTGTCTTCTATAAAAATGACGTTTCCATGCTTATATATGATCTTCTAGGTGCTTATAGATCTAAACCTGGTCATTCCGGATATTCCAGGACTGGATACCTGGACCACGCTCTCAGAATGTTATTCATTTGCTTGCCAAGTTGCTCGTCTGTTTCCAGTCATCTTTTCATCGTGCTTTTTCCACTTTTCAGGGCTATAATGTAGCCGCAGGCTAGTAGCCCGCTTCTGTGGGTATCGGAGGTTTGAATTATTTTCAAGGTTTTCCGAAGGCCATTTGATCTCTCGCTTAGGCTTGTCGCCGTTATGAGAGTTGAAAATCAATTGGTAGAGCTTATTGCGGCTCTCTTTGCTTAGGCACTTTGTTAAGGGTTCGGAAGACACCTCTATGTGTTTTTCATCAACTTTATCAGTTCCATGGGCTATCAGTGCACTGCCTTGGCGTGTTCGAGTCGTTTCTTTCCTCCCTGTCCTCTCAGGTGTCTAGGCCCAAAACTACTGCCTCCATCCAAGAAGTGGGGTGTATGAAATGCGGTGTGCCCTGGCCTGATGACAGAGATAGGGGAACTAAGTTGACGCGCTTCACGTTGTCAAGTGCAACGCTTCCTGCTGCTTGACAGTAGGGTCTCGATTGACTTTCCTTGTGAAAAGAGGGAGGGAGTGTGTCGCTTCCAGTGGCACCTCGAGGCCAGGATTGCACCTGCATTCGGGGGTCTTCCAGGCTTTGAGATAATCATAATGAAAGAAAAGGGTACTCCAAGTTTTCTGTCGATAGATAGCCTCAATTAGTTGCTAATTACGGCATATCGAGCTCGCTGTTCTGCTGTTAAAGTCGGGAGTCATATTTCAAGGTTGCTGTCCCGTGATAGTCCCTCAGATGGTCCGTCATTTTCATTGTCATCGTCAGTTCCCGAATTATCGTTGTCAAAAGAACCAGGGCTAGAGAATTCGTTGTCAGGAGAGTAGAAGTATCGTTCTCTTTTAAAGAACAGTTTTAACCTATTGCCCGTAAACGTGCCTCTCAAATTCACACCGTCCGGCCTAAGCTTTTAACGTGAAACAGCCATTTTCCGGCTTTGTAGTACGGATTTGATATGGCCCTAACCATCTAAAATCAAGCTTCCTGCTGGAAGACATATTAATTTCTCGTGTTAAATCGTGGCGTAGAACTACATCTCCGACTGCTAAAGGCTTAGCTCTGATATTATGTTTCGCGTCAAAAGCCTCTTTGCCTTGTCGACGCCGTGTCTTGCGGTAAATAGCTTCATCGGTGTCTCTCATTTGAAATTGTCTGGCTCTGAGCTCAATAAGCTTTGCTCTATTAGTAATCTCTTCCGTGAAAAGAGTCCTCTAAGTCGGTACTTTTGATTCCCCAGGTAAAACAGGCTCTCTGCCATACACCATATAAAACGGGGTGTGCCCGGTGGGTCCATAGACCGTCGTTCGATCAGTAAACATCACCGCAGGTAAATTCGTCGGCTAGCCACCGTTAAGCTTTAATAGAGAGTCTTTCAGTGGCTAGTGTCCTCGCTTAATCATTCTATTAGCAACGGCGTGGTATGCAGAGATCTGGACTCTGTCTATTCCCTACTGGTTTAGCAAGTCGATAACTTCACTTTTAAATTCTCCGCTACCATCAACAACAAGCCTCTATAATATACTATGACGATAAAATATATCTTCCCAGATAAAAGTCGCAATAGTTTTTGCCTCCTTGTTACCAACTGCCCTGGCTTCAACCTATCCACTCATATCGTCTCTAGCCACCACTAGGTACTTTTTACCTTGCTGAGCTGGCATAAATATAATATTAATTGCCCACTTCTCTATCAGGCTATTTAAAGTCGTAGGGTATAAAGCCTCCTCTTCACGCCCCCTGCTCTGAACTGGCATCTGTCACAGGTTCTAATATATTCCCGAACGTGTTTATGGCGGCCATGCTAATATTACCGCTGTGAGACCCTCTAAGACGTACTCTCCCTTCCTCTGTGTCCACTTTCGTTGTGAACGTCATATAGGATCCGGGCACGAATCCTCTCATCGTCTACCACTAGCTTCGTGGGCATCCCTTTCGTAGGTAATCGCCATAAACGTCGACCGTGAACCTCGTATTTTAATGCTTCCTTCTTAAAAGTGCGGAACTCTGAACGGCTTATCTCCCTTAGCTTCTTTAGTGTCGTTAAACAGACAGCAATCTTAATAGACGTCTCGTTATGTTCTGTTAATAAGATAGGTGTGTTATTGCCTCCAAATTCGCTATTCAAGTTATCTAAATCGGAACTCTCAGATCGGTTACTTTCTCTTTCCTCCCTTAACCTCGCTGCTCTATCCTTGATTTCTCGAAGAATCTGTAACCTGCGGGTGAGTTCAGGGTCCTCTTGAACTATGTCTTCCTCAGAAGTGTCTATATCGCTTGCTTTAACTAGGTAAATTTCGTATAATCCTAGTTCGGCAAGAATCCAGTCATTAATATCCTCGTTACTCGCTTCCTTATCCTCAGGATATCTTAGGCGTCGAGATAATATATCCGCAGTAGTATGTTACTTCCCAGGAATATAGCGTACTTCGAAGTTAAAGAGTCTAATCCAAGCTAGCCAGCGAGTAATCAGCGCCCCAGGATAATCCGTAGCAGCTCTGTTTAGCTGAGTAACCAGTATATTAGCGTCTGTCTCAAGCATAAAATACGCCCTAATGATCCAGGTGCGTAGCTTCTTGAGTATTTTAAGCACGCCTCTGCATTCTCGCTTCGTGGCATCGTGATTTCGTTCTGCTTATAACCACACTCCACTTTTATTACGTGAAGGTCTCACTTTCCGTGTTTTAAGGTCTCTTTGGCCTAAAATAGCCTCCGTATCCCTCTAGATTAGCATCAACACCCACGATAATCTTGTCGAGATTCTGAACATATTCAAGAATATAGCGTCTGATTCCAGGTAGTGCCTCTTTACTATCATAGTCTGTGTATGGTCCTTTAACACATGTATCGTCCATAAAAGGTATAGCAACAGCAGGGTAAATGTCTTCTGATATCAAATTTATGATTCGGATAAACTGTGTAGCTGACTTGGTAGCTTTTTAGGGCCTCTCCGACCTCCAGGTACGTCTCCTTATCTATCAGCTTCGTTAACTGGCCGAACTTTCTTCTCTTTAGTCTTATACGCCGCGTATATATTGGCGTGCCGCGTCCTTGCTCTGTATGGGTTTGATATAAAGCTTTCGTACTCTATAGTTACTTCCATGGTTTCGATCGTTAAAATTTTTTCTATCAGCAGTAGTAGCAATACTAGGCTCTTCGTCCCCCCTTTTAGGAGTTGACTCGCCCCTAAGTCTGCTAATTACGCTGAAAACCTTAAGTGCGGTGAGTTTCAACATCCCGACTATGGCTCCGCAGTCTATATCGGCTAGGCGTTCTCCGAACTACCAGAAGAGTAACTATTATCCTATTCCGAATCACAAGGCTGTTGAATCAACCCTATTGTGCTCCACTCCCTGGCTACTTGAGCGTCTTCTTCTCTCTGAGTTTTCGTGTTTGTTTTTCACCGAGGTGATAATACCAGTGCGTGGGTCATAGAGTAAAGCGAACACTAGAACCGTCCTCTTCGTCACTAGGGTATCGAAATATAATCCTAGCTTTTCTGAAGAAAGGAAATCCAAGAATGACTTTAATACCTGGGCAGTCCATGATATAAAAGCGAGTCCGTACCACTGAGTTACCGATTATAACAGGCACATTATCCGTAATTCCGATAAACCTCGACCTACTACTAATAATATTTCTTAAAGCCATGCATTGACTATAGGTGATAGGTATTTTGAAACGGATAGCAGTATCAAGCGTAATAATACTGAGTTCTGCTTCTGAGTCAAGAGTTGTTCTGACGCCGGTAAGCTTCGCTCCCTCGCTTTCATTGACATAGCCTCCTTTAACTTTCGATTAATCTTTCCTGACTTCAAGGTCCTCGCGGATCTCCCTGCCAGTTTAATCGCGGGGTCCGCTAGCAATAATATATCTCCTAGCGTAAATCCGGGCGGAATGGATGTCTGTCCTAGTAGTTTGCTCAGAACCTCTTCATGGCTATAACCCATCAATATCAGGTCTCTGTACCTCTGAAGAAGTTCCAGGTGCTTTCAGTGGTGCTCCCCGTGGTGTTCTCTTATCTCGGCTCCTACTCTTCGGCGTTGGTGTCATCTCTGTGTCTTCACCGAAAGAGACTGTTTTACGCTGAAGTATCTTTGGGCGTCCATAAGTTGCCTGGCTCTGTAAACGTTCTTATAGAGTCTGTCTGGTCCTTGTCATATAGAGCATCCCGCTCCTTTCCTCTCTTGGACTTCCGAGTCTCTACGGGTTCGATAGCCGCTTCTCTAGCGATCATCCCTTAGATCCATGCGCTTTTCTCTTCGCTGATTACGGTTTCACTGACTAAGTCCGATAGGTCATAGTCCGTAGTGCAACCTTAATTTTACATTTATTAAGGCCTGTAGGTTGTATGCCAATAAGCGACGACGCCAGTAAAGCCCTGGCAGAGGCCTCCTGCTGGGAGAGCTCGAACATATAATGCCACATCCAAACGCAGTGGAGTCCCTCTGACTACCCCGCACTATCGTCAACATGGGAGGCGCTTATAATAGACGTACTTCAGAACATTCAAATCAGACAATACTTCATTCGTGAGGACAATAGATGAAGAGGGGAAAGTTGGATACAGGAGGCACAGGTGGGGTTTTACACCAGCTGCGCCTAAACCACCTGACGCAATGTATCACGTGACCAGAACCGTCATAGCGCAACCACAGCATGCCGCGAGGCTATCGTCCAGCTCTAACTTCCTCTTCCAATCTTCACCTTACTTCACGTCTATGCTAACTTGACAACCCAATAACTATCGAGATCCCTCTCTCCTGCGATTCTCTCCTGCGATCCTTCATCCGATGACCTTCTCTTTTATTTTTGCGCAGTCTATACCGCAGGTAACAGTACCTCCCTCTACTTAGCCATGGCCATGGGTCTTCTAGCCGTCAGCGACGGTGGCAGCTTCGTCCAAGAGCGGTTCGCAAAAGACAGCCTACCCCCATATGCCATTTTATCTCAAAGGTTGAGTATACATGAAGATGATGAGATCACGTTCAAGGAGATTACCGAAGGGATTTACAACAAAAAGAAATCTGGTTACAAGAAACTACAATTCTGTAGCGCACGAGCAAAAGTTGATGGCCTATACTACTTCTGAGTGGATACTTGCTGTATTAATCAGTCGGATCAGAATGAGCTTAACATAGCCATATACTCCATGTTTCGATGGTATCAGAAGGCTGTTAAATGCTATGTCTATCTAGCAAATGTAGTAAAAGAGTCCGTATTGTCAAAGAGCGAATGGTTCTCTCGGGGCTGGACACTGTAAGAGTTCCTTGCTCTAGAAGTGTCACGATACGGCCCTCTGTTACCCTGTAACTGAGGAGTAGGGTGATTTGTAGGCTGTGTGGAGGTATGCGGACTATCACTGGTTGCTAGGCTTGGATGTCTAGCTCGTAACAACAACTGTATGATAAACAATATGATTCAGTTGCTATGTTTAATTGAGTACGAAGCTCCTGTCTAATGGGTAAAGACACAGGCAATATACTATTGCCATTGGTATCGTTCAGAGTCGGTCAAACCGACTCCTACTGACCGTTCCTGGTCACTTGCTTGAATATTATGAAATACCTGGGCCGCTTACTAGGTCGTAATTGGTCCTCTTAACTATAACAGTCCAAGGTCTCCTAGAGGTTGATTCCTCTTGAGCCTAAGGTCTTGGAGCTGTACGTGACAGATCCCGTGATTTGTCACAAGAAGGTTGGGTTTTATACACGAGACGGCGTGTGACTCGGCAATAAGAGTTCGCTCGAGCAGCAGATCGCTGAAATAACGGAAATCCTGATAGAAGTCATTCGAGGGCGATCATTATCTCGCTTTACTCCTGAAGAGATCTTTAGTTGTAAAGCCGCGGCACACTAAGAAAGCGGTGGATAAAGCATTCTGTCTACTTGGTGTTTTTAACGTTTCTATGCTGCTTGACTACGGCGAAGGTGAGAAGATGGCCTTCCCTCGCCTCTATAGACAAATCGAAAACCGTATACCTGGTAAATGTTCCTTCTAATACTAAATGCTATATGCTACTTAAGTACAATGCGGCTCGGCTCTAGTTGCCTGGCGCTGTGGCTAAAGTGACCTTGCAGCCTTATGCATCATTATGAAAGGTAAGCACATTACTAAGCAATCAGCTCAGCTGGTGGCTCTTTCAATAGTTACAACACCAGGATTGGCCATGTTGGCTGACATAAGCAACTTCCTAGTCAATCGAGCCTCCCCATCCAAAAATTTAGGCGCCAGCACAATTGAAGGAGGATTGCGGGACTCTGCAGAAGACATCTCAGACAGATAAACGTCATTACTTGACACCATCTCCACCTCAGTCATGTCTTCGAGCAAAGATACGCAGGAAGAGATATCTAACAGCCTGAACAGTCACCCCGATTCGCGGAAAGCCAATACGCCGCCTATTGACTCATGTCTTCCGAATTGGCCGCTCCAAACGAAAAAAGACATTTCCAAAGTTCTGGGAGAGTTCAAGGATGAACTCTATTCATCGAAAATGGCTTCTGCCTCATTGCTTAGTCCCCCAACAAGTCCTCCGAACGAGGCGGATTTAATGCCCAAAGAAGAGAAGCAAGCAGAAAACAAAACTCAAGTAGAAGCTTTAAGCTTGAAGACAAAGCTGGGCCTTGACCGTTGGAAATGCGGCTCTCTTACACAGAAGAACACGCCTTGTAATCGGCGGATAAAAGAAGAAAAGAAAGACCAGATCAACTCGCAGATCGAGTCGATGATATCTCTTACATGGTCTTGTCCGGAACTCGAATCCGAGCTAGATAACCTGGTGATGCTTGTACATTGCTATCAGCATGATTGTGGCAATCCCAAGGACTCTCGAATAGAAGCTTGGATAACGGCCTTTCCTGATGGAGATGGCGATGCCAAACCAGTCCTGTCGGTTGAGAAGCAAATCAGAAAGGCTCTAGGTCATGTCTCCACTCAGTGTATAGGGATAAAGCCGGATCACGAGCCCTGTAATCGGAGAATTGGGGGGCGAAAAGTCCAGAACTGTACAAAAACTATTGATGAGATCGTTAAGCCAGAAGTCTATTTGGACGACGCCGATCTTGACGACTTTCTCAAAGTCCTTGAAACGAATATGTACTGTTGTCTCCACGTGAATGGAGGACCTCTCCAATATGTGGCAATGTGGAAGCTGAACATTATTGAGATCCGCAAAAAGGCCGCTTCAAAGGTGGTCCAATCCAATGAAAGTAATGCGCCAGGCTGGCTCAAAAGTCAGGCTCGAGCTCCTGGAACTCAAGAGACTAAGAAAATTTCGATCGGGAACAACAGTAACCTTGCCTTGCGAAATCAAGAATTGCCAATACCGAAAAGGTCGCGATCGCGCTCTCTAAGGTTAGATCAAGATCCCGCGGCATTTTGGCCAGAGACTAATGACACCACCGCTTTCGACATTATCGCGAGGGGCGATAAACTTGCTGATTACACATCTTCATATGAACTGGTTCGAAGCGAAATAACGAAATCTTTGTACAAGAAAGACCAGGGAGACGGATTTGTTTATCTGTATGAGGTTGAAGGAAACAGTGGATTCGTCAAACTCGGATACACTGGACGTTCTCTTGAGAAACGCCATCAAGAGTGGGACTTTGATTGCAACAGGGTCGTAAAAGTCCTATATCCCCCCTCCTCCCGCTCTGCCATAGTCGTTCCAAATGCTCGCCGCGTCGAGGCTTTGTGCCACGCGGAGCTAGACCACCGCAAGATTAGAATCTATTGTAAGGGTTGTCTGAAGCAGCACATTGAATGGTTTGAGATTTCTCCAGAGGAGGCAATTGCAGTCATTCGAAAGTGGTCCAAATGGATAAATACAAGTCCATATCAGTCCCCACGGCTGAGATCTGGGGTGGACTGGACTCTCAAAGAAGAAGAGAGGCAGAAAGTTAGCAACATCCATCGATTTGTGAAGGAGATATCGCTAGAATCACAACAGTTACAAAGCTGAAGCTTAAGACAGTGAAAGCTGCGCTTCGCGAAGCTTAGTATCTAGTACGCATACTTGAATTTTGCCTATCTAGGTTAGTCTCTACGCGGCCCTGGGTCGACTTGAAGATGCCAGAAGATAGGCGAAGCGTGTCGTTAAAGACACTACCAAAGAAGCCAAAGGTAAACGTGGTCGGAAGCGCAAAAGGGGCCACGCTAGAGGCAGAGGAAGCCACCACAGACAAGGTAAAACGCTGTCGGAGCGCAAAAGTACTGTGCTAGACGCGGAGGCAGAGGAGCCAGAGCCAGAACCAATGCGAAGATAGCGCGGACGAGCAAAGCGCTAGCACTATCGAGAGCCTCAGTGATGGAAACACCGACTGCGGAAGATGAGATTGTGCTAGGACCATATAGAGCCCCAGTAGCGAAGATGTGGTAGTAGAGACCAAGACTGCCATTTGGACATTTAATAGAGGGTCGATAAGTCTGAGGCAAGCTCAGGCTGGCTTCCCAACCTGTTGCTGCATAGTGCCTTAGATTTTGATGTTTGGTCTTCGTCGGTTTTTGACACAAGAGGTTATACCAGCCATAGACGTTCCTCTACCGTGCTTACTTCGTAATGCGCATACCAAATGGCTTGTAATGACCGATGCCCGCAATTATCGTACGCTCTTGGATGTGCCGTCTTATTACGCCGCTGTTATACCAAAGTATATCGTAGGTATTATCGCCGTTGGTCATCGGAGGTCTGCTGTGCTCGCTATCGTCGCCACGTTACCACCATCTAAACTACTATCAGCTAGGTCATCGCAGTCTAGCGTGCTGAGCCCGTGCTCCTTTCGACACTCCTGCTGTCATCACTAAGGTCATCTTTGTAACCGTCAGCAATCTTGCAAAAGAGCGGATTCCCGTTGGAGACCAGTGTAAAGAATCAAAGCCGTTCGCCGTTTCAAGCTGAGCACGAGTGAAAAGCCAGATATATGTTTATAAGGGGGAAGTATACAATGCACTGAAATAAAAACGAACAGCAATTTTAGCACGTTCCCAGATTTCAAGTCGCTTGAACTTGAAGTATCTAAGATTTGTCTCGTTACAGGGTGCGTCTCGGCACGCAGGGATGGACGTTATTCATTTGATAGATCCATAGGATGGGCAGTGTGCTACTATGATGAGCTAGAGTTCTCGAGCTCTCCCTGCTGACAAATATGCTCCATCTACTCACTCGCACCCCGAGTCAATTCCTTTAACTCATGAGAGTATTTTTTTGACTGATCCACGTTGGCACTGGCAAATATAAGCCCAGAGGCTCAAAATTGCATTAGTTCATTTTTTTCATGGCGCAAAATCACGGTCCGTAAAGAACAATCGCGCCTTCCCTCCAACGACACAGATCATCAATGACTTCCACAGATCTCTTCTCCTTCGCTTGAAAATCTTCTCTACACGCTACATCTATGATTGTTGTCTGCACCCCCTTTCCACACAATGTAGCAAAGATATTTCCAAAGCTTTAAATTCTTGAGCCCTTCTTGAGCTGACATAATTTCAGCCAGTGCAGGTAAGCATCGAAATAGCTAATTTACCGGGAATTGCGCTGGTAAACGGTATGAGATCAAGCCATACTATATCATATTCGACGAATACATATGCTGGCGGAGTGTGTACCTGGCGCATGTTGTATTTCATCGAATAGCAAATCCTATAGGTTGAGTGTGTTCCTTTGACTCCGGGGACCCATAGGAGCTCTGAGAGCCTTAAGCAGGAGCTGGAATTAGTTTCTGGGGTAGGGTAAAGAGTTTAATTCTCAAGAAACTTTAAAAGGGACAGCCTTCTATAATAAAGGAACAAATGAGTCTTTATATGAAGAGTGACTGCCTGGTTAATCAGGTTTAACATCCTCCGAATCTTCTTTGCCACCTTACCGATAATTTATAATAATTACTAAGGAAATAAGTGACTCATATAACCACTATTATATTATAGTGGCTAACAAGTTCCTTTTTCGACCGGTCATAAGCGAAGAGGTCAGATAGGGTAGATCTTCTTGCTAACCGTTTGAGCCGCCGATATTTTTTGAAGCATGAAATAGATGGCGTCAATGAGTCTTGGCAGATACGCAGCATAGCCCAGTACTTCAGGACGTAGTTTAATGGGCAGTCATCGAGTTGTTTAACTCGAGTTTTCAAGGCCGTTGCAGATATTATGGCCGTAACTCTTGCCATCGCTACAACAGAACGACACTTGGTGCCCATTCCATGTTTCTTATTTTCGTCATGTTATCTGAATGTTGTGCTGATCAACCAGTCTTGTACAGTTGTGTGATGGTAATTACTTCAAATTTGAAAGGCAACCAACGTCTGAGAGTAGACAATCATAAGAAAAAGAACACTAGAACACTTTTTGATATAGAATTCCTGCTAGACCTCTGCCACTTACCTCCCGTTAGCCTTTCCATCTTAGCCTCGTGACAACGTGTGTTGTCTGTGGAAAAATTACACCTAGGCGGTAGTCAAAATCCACATGATGGAAGCAAGGCTAGGAAGGGACTCGAGACTAGATTGGGTAATAGTAACTTTCACTTTCTCAAATCTGAGATATAGGAAGTGTCTTTAAACATCGCTTTTGTTATAGAAGGCTTCTTGCAAGTGGGTTTGCGGCGAATGACCCACATCTCTCACCTCGGCGGCTCAAGCTTCAACGTTGCCCTTTGAGCGTGAATTTTAAACAAGCTAGCTCGAATGAAGCGCCTAACATTGGAATTAATCTTCTTTCCAATTATCAACAACACTTTGACTTCGCAACACCAGACACTCTCAACTGTCCGAAGGTGGCACCACAGAGACAAAGCCTTTGTTTGAGGCGCAATAGTACTGCCAAAACCAAAGAAATCGGTGCCTCTCACAGAAATGACAACAGCACATCTGCCAAAAAAACGAGCCTCGATGTCAAGCTGACACAAAACGCAACCATGCGCACCATCCCGACAAGATTTCAACCACCGCAAAAGTCCAAATCCAATACCCCAACCTTTCCCTATTTTTCGTGCCTTACTCTGGAGTTCTGACAAATGATCTGTGAATTGTGACTCCACTGCCAGCATTCGTCGACTCGGATTACCTGGTTCCCAACCCGGTGAGTGTTATCCTCTACGAGGAACGTATCTTCCGACCCGTCCCAGTCGTTCTTCACGCATGACATGTATCGAAAAAAGAGTTCTTCGATAAAGTGTCAACAAAGATCATCCAACCAACAGACTTTGTCACCAAAAGAAGGTAGGAACTAAGGATCGTTAAACCTGTTGCTCATACGGATACGACATCGTCTGGCTCACACCTCCTTGTGGGTTTGACCCTTCGACGCCAAATAATGGGACCATTTAAAACATTATCTAAATTACCTAAAATTTAAAACCCAGCCAGCTGATATCCTTCTCAGTGAAGCCTTCGGAGATCTGTAAGACCTGTTTCATATGGGCGTTGAAATTTTCAGGTTGAAACCGCTCCAGTGTCACCCCCTAAAGCATAATATAAAGAAGCTTTTCATCTGGGCATATTATTGTTATTATAGCAGTGGCCATCCTTTAGCTGTATGGAACGGTCTAATAGCAGCAATATAGGAGTGCGCAAATGGATGGACGAAACCCTTTATTGAGGTGAGAGAACAAGCCGATTCAAAAATGCTATAGACAATATACTTGAGAAATTCAGTATAAAACCTTCCTTATAAATATGAACGAGTAACCGGTTCATAGGTAGATCCTTCCCCAAGACACATCCTGTTAAAATACAGATAAAATATGCCATTCCTACGGGAGAGGAAATCTGAGTAGGACGTGATAAGCTGTGGTACTGTAACTACTTCAGCTTTCGATTGTCTCATATTGAGTTCGAGATGGAGAACAACCACACTATCTAACGGTGAACTCTTTTCTATTGATTGATGTCACCATGCCTATCTCCTTATGCGAGAACCTTTCCCCAAGCCATCATGGAGAACAAGTTCTTTTAGACCTCGATAAGAAAGATCTTACGTTACCTCCAAACGGACGACGCTAGATCTTCGTTAACGATCGAGTCAAATAAGAAACTTTGGGATGACCAGTCTCATTATTGGGAATTTCGGATCATTGCTTCCTGATCAATCTCTCTGCAGTCAACTCATGGATATACACAAGAGGCCATCTGCTTACCGCAATGACTTTTCCTTGGCAACCGACATTCACGGAGTTAGCACCTTGTTAACCTCCATTACTAAATATTATAGGTCATCCGGATTTTACGACATAGAAGCGTGCCGCAAACTTGAGAAGTAGTTCACGGAAGGGCGCGGAGAGCTGTTCCGCTTCTTACTACAGTACTTTACGTGACGGAGATAAACACGGAGTTATGCGACACGCCGCAATTGCAACCATTACTGGATCATAACGCGAAAACATTCGGTAATAGTAGTAAAGTAATTTATCTTCAAGTGGTAACATCGAGACTTTGCTGTAATATATTGGACCATCCAAGCCCACTTTCTCTTCGTAGAGCAAGCTCCAACATTTCAACACCTAGCCACTCACTACCATCACAATGTCACAAAAATCCGCTGTCAATGTCATATTTGGCGCCATGACCTTCGGCCGCGAAGGCTCAGAAGGAGCACGTGTTTACACCAAAGAAGAAGCTTCTGAAATCCTCGATATCTTTCAAGCACACGGGCACAACGAAATCGACACCGCACGAATCTATGCCGGAGGCTCATCTGAGGAGATGCTAGGGGAATTAGAATGGAAAAAGCGCGGTCTTATCTTGGAGACAAAATTTTACCCAACAGCAGGAAGACCATTCAATTATGAGAAGCAGCCAGCAGGTGGCTGGTCGCATTCTCCTGAGCACTTGAAGGAGAATCTGACGAACAGTTTGAAGGCGTTAAAGACAGATAAGATTGACATGTGGTACCTGCATGCTCCGGATCGGACGACAGACTTTGAAGTCACTATGAAGACTGTGAATGAGCTGTACAAGGAAGGATATTTCAAGCGCTTTGGTATCAGCAATTTCATGAGTTGGGAAGTCGCGCAGCTCTGTGAGATTTGTAAGAGGGAAGGATATCTGATGCCAAGTATCTACCAGGGTGTATACAATGCTTTGCACCGCACTGTCGAGAATGAGTTGCTACCTTGCTTGAGGCAGTACGGGATTGCATTCTACAACTACAACCCACTTGCTGGGGGATATCTTACCTCAAGATACCAACGAGACACGCAGGTTGAATCGCTTGAGGACGGCTCTAGATTTGATCCAAAGAGAGTGCAAGGGAAGATGTACCGCATGAGGTACTGGAATGATGGTTATTTTGATGCTTTGGATATCCTAAGACCGGTTGCGAAGAAGCATGGTTTGACAGAAGCTGAGTGCGCGCTGAGATGGATGACACATCATTCAGCGCTGAGGAGAGCGCTTGGAGATGGGATTATTATTGGAGCTTCAAGCACGAAGCATATGGAGGAGAATATGAAGTTGTTGGATGATCCGAATCCTTTACCGGAGGATGTGTTGCAAGCTTTGGATGCTGGCTGGGAGAGAGTGAAGGGCATTAGCAGCAAGTACTGGCACTGATACAAATGTTGAGGACCTCCAGGTTTCATTTTTGAAGCTTATTGTTTAGCGCTAATTCTTGGACGCTTATAGAGGGTCATACCTTCATATTCTTATAGAGAAATTAATTTTGTTTCTTACACTTGAGAAGAAAGAGAGACATGGACGTTTGGTTGACCAGGAAAGGGGCCAACTCTCTGGTCGAGCACCAGAAGTTTGACCTGAGACAGCCAATGTTGCAAGGCCAAAGGTAGAAAATCTACTTACATTGATTCTATGTGCTTCAGACGGAGAATCTAACTTCTCTCTTGTCTGTTACTGTCGCTCAGTAATTATAGCATGATATTATGGTAAGAAATCTTCATTTCATAGACGATTTGCTAATTGTGTTCTTGGAGAATTTTCTCTGCATGGATTTGACAAGACTCTTTCTGAACTTTGCCACGTGATGTTCCCCTCGAAAACGAAAACTCAAGTCTTTCAGCCCGCGCATTATAACATTGAAATTATCGTACTACGATCTCACTTCGCTTCTCGGGTTAAAGATGGATGTCTTGGGTATCAAATTTTATGATCGCCGTCCCTATGTAGTCGGCTTCCTCGCTTGTCGGACGGCGACTGGCAGGCCTCCACCCCTGGATCGGGGATTGACCGGGGTAACGTCCTGTTTCTTGTACTCCTCCGGAGGTTGAGGCTGATGTCTTCTGTAATATCTCAACGACTTTATTTTGACGGAGGCGCCGTTGCGAAGTGCATACATGTTCCTTTGTTAATTTTCCCGATTTCAGCTGGCAAAAATCCCTGTAGGTACATGAGCATCTTCAACCGAGTCGTCCATCCACCAATCTGAATAGTGCTAAGACCTCAAATACATGGGGTAGTCTTACATTTGCTAAGCTTCAAAGCACACCCCTTTCCTGGTGGCGTTTTTCCTACTGCTGAACGGAAGTTCCTTCACTTTCATTTTAAGTAAGAGAAATTCGGTCCAACCACATCTATCCACCACTTATCTGGCTACCCTTGAGAATTTCTGTTGTTCAAGACGAGTGGAAACAGTTCGTGATTTTTATTAATCTCACTGCCAAGGTGCAGCACTACGAAATCTCACCTCTTGTTGTTCCAATCGATCTCGTCTTTCTACTATGAGTGGCACAGCTGGTAAGATGCATTGCTGTATCGTCTCATGTTGCTCCTAAGAGGAATTATGGGATGATGGAGCGCTCCACAGGCAACGAATTTCGAAATATCATGGGTGTATTGGAGCTTGCTTCATGAGTCCAAATATATATTAAGTCTGCCTCCACTTCCAGCTCCTTCTCAGTATTCATAGTCACTTCCTCACTCAAGCTTGCTTTGTGTGTCCCAGAATTTCATCATTTCTTAATTTCTTACTAGTACCGTTGCTTCCAATATCTTCAGTAAAATATTTTGAAAAATGCATTTCTCTACACTTTCAGCAGTCATCCTCGCTGCTACACCTCTCGCCTTCGCCGCTGCAACGCCCCAAGTCATGCCACGAGGCGAGAATCGAGTAGAAGATCGCATCGACGAGGCAGTTTTCCTTACAAGATGTGATAAATACACAATTGGCAATGACCAGTCATCGAGTGGCACTATGGACAAGCTTTTCTATTACAAGGACTACAAGGACTTTGTTGACAAAAAGCTCCAAAATGCAGAAAGCTTTGTGTCAGGCGGTACAGGAACTGGCAACACCCGAATTAAGTGGGAAGAGGCTTCAGCAGAAAAGCCTATCGAAGGAGATATCGATAAAATGCCTTTCAAAGTCTGGGGATTGAGCACAAAAGGGGACAAAGACACTCACGTTACGGGTCGGGCAACTCTTGATGGCGCTGAGATGCGATGCTACGACAACGCGGAGGCATCATGGAAACAAGCCTATGGTCCGAGGATGTACATCCAGTGTACCGCGAGCTATTATTGCACACGAAACAAACGACTCATCCGTCGCACCTGGGTCGAGGTCAGAGAAACCATCGAGAAGGTCCAGATGACCGGAGAAGCCACTCACGGCGCTCGAGGGCCCGATCCTACTATTGAATACGACATTCGCAGTACTTTCAAGATCCTGAGAACTTTCTACGATAAGAAAGAAGCTGATGGCAAGCTATACACCATCGGACAATTCGGCTCCCACGATATCAAATTCACCGTTAGTCGAGAGGAGAAAGCTGGGGATCCATACTGGGAGGAAGATCGTATCAGTCTCATTTCAGATGATTTGGCGGAGAGGCTGAGTAATACGCTCTGGCAAAAGGCCGAGCAGGGCGAGTGCAAAGTTTGGCTTGTGAACAGAATGCAGAGGGGGAAGTGCAAGCACATTATCCCGTTCCCAAAGGAAATCATTGTTAGAGTTCAAACTGCTTACCAAGAGACGCTAGATTGGGATGATAGGGACGTAGTTACGATTACTGTGCAGCCGAAAGATAAAGGTGACTGTAAAACGGACAAGTTGCTAGGTGCAATTCTGGGGGGCTTGTTCAAGGTTGGAGCTGCTGCTGCCAGTGGAGGTGCGAGCGCTGCTCTTACTGGGTTGGGGCTGATTGCTGGCCAGGCTGTGTCTGGGACTTGCAATTAGGACATTTTAGTTCCTTAAGATTGTAGGTATATTTTGGAAGCTTTATATATCTTCCTGAGTGATTGATTATTCATCGGTTCCTCAAAAGCGATGCAGGCCACAAGTTGAGTGCTATTGAGCTTTCAACTACATCATTGATAGAATATCAGCTCAGCTTTGCTATTTAGGTAGCACCTAGTTAATTGTAAATACCTCATTGATTCGATTCTATTAAAGCAGGGTGATTAGTGAGCTCATATAATGTAAAATTACACCCAGAAATCGTGGTACCTATGTGTCTGTGTATTTAGACCTGGAGGACAACTAGGCCTAGGGCACTGAGCAATATCTCGATTTAAAAACTCGGTGCGCAAGTCTTACTGCATTATCCTTTCAATCCCTTCCTAATCTTTTACCATAGCGGATGCGGATACCGCTGTTTGACCTTAGCCAATGCTTTCGAAATTCGGACGCTTCTAAAACATTCAACGTTTCCATGTATTTTCTCGAATAACCCTCAGTCTTCTTGAAATCTTTCGCTGTATCTATCTGAAAATCATGATAGTTGAACCCTTTATCGAGACAAATCCTTAAGACATCTGCATTTTCGTTCTGCACACAACGAATGGCAAGAGATTGGAGGAGCCAGGGTTGAGTTTCCAAGAATAGCCTTTCTAACGCGGTTTTAATCTCTTCTACGCTAGCAGTACGGAACGCCATAAACATGTCTTCGAGGGGCTTCATTTGTGTTTTCCCCTGGTCAGAAATTCTATAATGGGAACAAACGGGAGAAACACCTTTAGCTCGAGCCATTGTATTGCCATCCATCTTAAGAGCCCATGCTTGAATTGAGTGACCGAATAAATCTGTTTCCTGAAATTCGTTGTCTTCTGACTAATCACCCTCATGCTCTTCTTCACCCAAGACAGTGGAGGAGAAGATGGTACATATACTCTGCCTCGTCAATTATACCTTCGCGCTTTGCTCTGTATGCTTCGAGGAAACATAGGGATTTTGTCATTGTTGCATAGTTTGAATGTCACTGTCTGGAGAACACAAATGCAAACTTCGACTTGATATCTCAGGCTTTGAAGTAGATAATGTAAAAATGATCCCTCATATATGTTTCCATCTACATAAGATTGAGGTGGTGTTGCTTACTGTGTTGTGCGATGCACCCTATTAGATAAAAGTTTCGTGAGGCGCCGTAGCAGAAAGGCCGACATTTAAGCATTTAAGCGCATAGGACGTGTATAAATTTGTAGTAGCCGTTGCTGACGAAGTCTACAAGAATTAGGTAAGGATGTATGAGTAGTAGCTATATAGTTAGAATTTATGCATTTAAGGCTGTCGTATAGAAGAAAATCTAGTAAGTTCTATGATAGTTAGCTAAGAAGATCTCCTCATGGAATTTGAGCGAGTGTTCCACGAGATCTTGCTAGCTAACCTCTCTGAGATCGTTTGCTTCCAGTATAGCTAAGAAGCGCAAAGATCCCAAATCCATGATCAGAACTTCAGACCTAAGATATCGCAAATGCAGACTTGAATTTAGATTCAGGGAAGACATGATGAAGGAAAAAGCAAAACGAGTGTGCTTAGAGTTTCAGAAGAGTTGGGTAAAGTGTATCAACTAGGATGGTTTAGTGTTAGGACGATACAAGTTCGAAAGTGGTCATTGAGACTCGAACCAGATCATTTCCGCGAGAACCCGACATGGATGCAAGAGTCCTACACGAGAAAATGCTGCCTGATCAACGAATCTTGGGCAAGACATGATGTCATTGTTAGTAACGTGCCTTTCATTGATAGTAGAACTGTTCCTGAGCTTGGCATGACATTTTTTATCTGCTCTTTTCAATCTTCCCTGTTCTTCAACTGCCATAATTCTGAGCCGCGTGCTAACATCGTATTCCTAGCGTTTCGGGTTGCCCAGTTTGCTCATCCTTGAGTTAGGGCTGCGTAGCGGCTCTTGGTTTTGGCGTTGGTTGCTCTCCGAACTTGGCGTTTTCTGAACGGTTCTTGTGGTGTATTTCGAGACCGCATGTGGGCACGGAGGAACAATTCAAGAAGAGAGGACATCAATGAGGTGAAGGACCAAGACGTGTTTGCTAGTGTGAGAGTCGCGGAAGAGGCAATATCCAAGAATGACACGTTTACCGGAATTGACTGATGTTGCGTTGGACCTACTAAACTTCTTTCCAAGTGATCAATTTTCATTGTCCTATTAGTGACTAGGTCTGCTTCTTTGCGCATCTGTTCGAAATTGTAAGATCACGGGACCATACAGAAACCGCTCTTCGTACACTACTACTTGCAGATTCTCTATGCACACATGCTGTTTCTTAACAACCTATAAGTGGAGGTAAAACAAGCTTATTATTACTCACTTATTTTGATGAGTTGGGGCAGCTTTCATGTAATTCATCTCGAGTTCCTAACTTATATTCGACTTGATGGCCGCGAACTTAACGCACATTTGACTTTTATCTCCTGAAATCTATAGGAAAGACTCTTAGCTCCATTGTCCGAGAAATTTAAACATAGCCAACCTAATTATATTAATATTTGGAAATACTCATTTGGGTGAACAATTTTTTCCTGTTTGAAGGAGAAGTCAATACTCTTAATCACATGATTGCGAATTTCGAGAACTTAGTAGTGACCTGCAGGAGACTTAGAAAGCGACTTTTTATTTTCAAAGTGGATCACCAGGTCACGATCAAAAATTCACGTGACAATGGCTTATTCGGATCATCGGGATTGGCGGCGGCGAAGTGGATCAGGTTCGTGTCAACGACAAGTCTCTTCTTAACTAAAATCCTCGTATTCACAAACGTCCACCTCGTGTCGCTGCACAATCTTTTCTTAGAACGACCAACCTCGGTATTGATGCCGTGATATCAGATGCACTTATCGACGAAAGTCATCTCTCAAAATCCATAAAATGGTAGAGAATGATAGCAAGATCATATCTAGAGATGGGATGACAATTAACTGCCATACCACCTGAAACTCTGGGGAAATTGAAAATTTTGCAAGCACCGGGGTATCGGGACCAAGGCACGAGGAATTAGTACAGGGGCAAGCGTGACATCATATCGCATGATTGGAACTTCTTCCTCGCTGCATAAGTTACTTCACTTGCAGTCCAATGGCAGTCTCGTGTCGATGGTAGTGGTACCCATATGGGCATAAGCTGCAGTTTAGAACAGGTACATACAGCATTTGTACTCTTAAATCACCTGTTTATTGGGACTACTTTGACCACTAAGCATTAACAATATCCACTACAAATACTAATTCTCGTGTTGACTCAGGAACGAAGATCACCGGCCCAAAAGCTAAGCAACATTGAGACTACCGTCCATTGACGGCCGTTAAAAAGCCTATCACACAAGCGTGTTAATTGGCTTGTGCCTTGAGCCGCATCCAATCGTCATAGTTGTTTATTTTTGGACGGGTTTTAGTTTGAGTCTCCCGTATTGTTGTCTTTCACATCTCCCCATACCCCCACTATTCAGTTCTTGGGGCACATAGGTTCACAGCATAAGTAAGGAGCTCCCTCGTTCGAAAACTCTTTCTTTCTCATCAGCATTTCTACTTTCAAGTCCAAGTCTTTCATAGACATCCTTTCGCTCTCGAAACTACACATTCGCTTTTGCCCAATATGGTCTCTCGCTCCATGCTCTGGGCTGCTCTCGCCCTCACTGCCAGTGCCCATAAATGGGACAACAGCACCACCACTGTGGATACTACTGTCTACACAACTGTGTGTCCGGCTACGACAACTTGGTCTCATGGGGGAACTACTTTCACTTCGACATATACCACTACCTCTACCATCACATCATGTAAGGGAGGATGTCCAGGGGCAAGCAAAACATCATCATCTGTTTCAGCCACCTCAACCACTGCCAGCTGCGAGGACCAGTGGTTAGCGTGCAAGCAAGCCCCTGATGCAAATCAGTCTTACTGCGCTGCTCTATACTCCAAGTGTACTGGCACTACTTCTGCTTACCCAGAGTTTCCATCATCTAAGACGACCTTGTCACCCCCAGCCACGACTTCAAAGAACCCCAGCTGTGAAGAGCAATGGGAGGCTTGCAAGACCGCCCCTGATGCCAACCAAGCTGGTTGTGCTGCTCTATACTCCAAGTGCACTGGCACCACTTCCGGTTACCCTGAGCCACCAAAGTCGACGAAGACAACTTTGTCGCCTCCTGCCACAACTTCCAAGAACCCTAGCTGCGAAGAGCAATGGGAGGCTTGCAAGACCGCCCCTGACGCAAACCAATCCTATTGCGCTTCGCTTTACTCCAAGTGCACTGGTACCACTTCAGCTTACCCCCCTCCACCAGAGCACCCAACCTCCACCGTGGAAACTACAGTTTATACAACTGTGTGTCCAGTGACGTCTACCCACACTGAGGGAACCAAAACTCTGACAACTACTTACATTACTACGTCAACCATTACTACTTGCAAGGGAGGTTGCCCATCGACCAAGACTATCATCCCACCACCAGTCTCAAAAACTGTTGAGACCACAGTCTACACCACTGTCTGCCCAGCAACTTCCACCTATACCTCTGGAACCGAGACAAAGACAACAACTTACATTACAACCTCGACGGTCACTACTTGCAAGGGAGGCTGCCCAACCACCAAGACCGTGATTCCACCACCAGTTCCAACCACTGTTGAAACCACAGTTTATACTACTATTTGCCCAGCAACTTCCACCTATACCTCTGGCACAGAGACGAAGACCTCGACATACATCACAACCTCGACGATCACGACTTGCAAGGGTGGATGTCAGCCAAAGACAACTGAGACCCACGTGGTTCCTCCACCAACATATCCAACGACCAAGCCAGTGTATCACAACACCACGATCGTAATCCCACCTCCGGGAAAGACTACTATTGGGACCACAATTTACACTACCGTCTGCCCAGCAACTTCCACCTACACTTCTGGCACAGAGACCAAAACATCAACATATATCACTACTTCCACAATTACCACTTGCAAAGGTGGATGTCCACCACAGACAACCGAGACTCATGTTCTTCCACCAAAGCCGACTGAGGAGAAGACAAGCACCACACTTGAGACCAAGACTCAAACCAGTCAGGAAATTAAGACAACTGTTAAAACTAGTCTCCCAGCTCCACCTCAAACAACAACTATCCCTGTTGTTGTACCAACATCTGAGAAGCCTCAGCCAACTGCTGAGAAGCCAAGCAGCAGCGTTGTCATAATTGATACCATCATCCCCCCTTCCAGCACTGCAATTGTCTCCCCAGTGCCACCAACCACCGTTCCAGCTCCATCAGTCACCACCCCAGTGACTCTTTCTACCTCGGTCGGGACTGTTGCACCACCACAGACCACTGGCCCAGTGCTCATCAATCCCAACGCTGGTTCCAGCGTCAGGGTTGGATATGCTGGCGTCATCGTTGCTGGTGCTTTGGCTGCTTTGTTGTGAGCGAGTGGGAAATGAGGACTGTTATTAGACAGCTCATAATGATTATGAAGGATATTTTCGGCGTCCCGAACATATGGGATGTTCTGGAGGTTTAAATCTGTAATATAATTTTAATTTTCTTTACGTACATAATAGAAACTCATAGTGGAGCAAACCAAAGCAGAAATTATACATTTCACACTTAATTATTCAGTCCCGTATCATATCAGATCTGGACGAGGTATTTCGGTCACTAAAATTGAGTTTGACGTCGTCCAATACCCAAATCAACGTCCCCGCGCGACACTCCCACTACCCGACTTTACCCCAGCTTTCACGCAGATGCTTAGCAGAAGCCCTGTTGAAAGAACAGTCTAACTATGTAGTCTTGTGTGGGTAATATTCCCATCAACCTGTAAGCACAGAACCTCGCTTTCAACGACTTCATGATTCACTCGATTCTCATGTCAGCTTATTGGGCCATCAACAAGAATGCGCACAGGATTCAGAAGAAAGGTAATGACTGCGGGGCAAATTCTTTTATTTTATATGAAAATAAATTTTATTGTCATCTGCCACAATCACTCGTCCTTCTAGCCTTCTCCAGATCATGACAGTATGCTGTCAACATCAAGGAACGTTAAAATCTTTACCACCTGCCCCTGCATTCTAAATCTTGTATAATTTGATTGTTATTGAGCTCAAAAAGTCTATGGCTGTGGTGGTATTATGAGCGCGCCGCTTCTCTTGGTTGCACCGTTTAGCACCCATGAGTTGATCGGATTGTGTTTCCGAAATATTGTCATGCTCACTTAATCTTTGGAAGTCTTCCATTGAAACGGCATGACGATGGGGCTGTCTAACATCTTGTCGCGTTGCTCGACTTGCACATGGCATGTTTGACCCAAAGATCATCGAAGCACCTCACGGTGCCCTTCATACTTCGATGGCACCAGGTAGCCGAGGAATACCCACTCAAGAACCTCTAATCGCTCCTTCGTTTAACAACACGGTTTTCTTTGTACGTCTAAATGTTGCCTTGGACACTCTCTTATTCCTATAGGTTTTTCTTTGTTTGTACGAGCTTGCGTCAAAACTCTAGATATACCTCTAATACTCTTCAATAGCTGGGGAAACACCTGATACAGTCGCAGGGAGTGTAAGTACTTCTCCTAGAATATATAGAGTAATTAGTCTAAGTTTGTGAGTTTGCCAGAAAGAATTAAGCCAATTCTACATTTATTCATCGAAGAATAAAGACAACTTAGTTGGGCTATATGTAGAGTTTTGCCGCTTGCTCTTATATTCTGTGGGCCAGAGTCACTGCATTTTGTGTGTTTCCTTGTGAGGCCCGTGCTAGTATCCTATGGGGTTCCTTTCTGATATCCTATATATACGCTTGAATTAGCTATCTATATCGAGTTTATTTTAATACATCGCATTTAGTACGGGTTAGGTCCTGCGAGGAGTTCTATCAATGTCAAATTCCTCTTAAAAGATACTCAATTGAAATATGGTGGCTTTTCGATTCTTAGCGGTAACAGTAGGATATTCTCACTTCCTATCATATTTTCTAGTTGTACCTTGTTTAGTCATAACGGCAGAAGAACTACTGAACTCAGGAATCTAAAATATTCGCAACCTCCAGTGAGAGATAATATCTAGGATTCAAATCTTATTAGATTTATAAATATTATCAGTTTTAGGCACAGCGTTGATACGAGGGTTTAAGTGTTTAGGGAAGCGAGCCCTTGCATTTTACAAGGGCAAAATATTTTCAATATGCTGAGCCGGAGTATTCGGGATGAGTAAATGAAACATTGTGTGTGTAACGAAGAATGGGCTGCAAAGAACCTGCTTGTCTCTTGATCTTGTAGCTACAGAATCTATTATAAGACCTGGCAATAAGATAATGGTCAAAACCTCGCCATCCAAGGCCACATGCTACTGACCGGCGTCTTCTTGTGAAGAAAAACGAGCCTGAATTATGATGAATCTAGACAGAACTGGGATTTCATGGAAACCAGATGGGTACTCATTCACTAACGCTTGGCTCCCAGCTGTTTGATTTACTAGGCTGTATGGGTTTGCCTTCATTCTTTTCGCTGAATGTCTGAACTTCACTTTTAGTAAGTCCAAATCACGATCAGAAGGTGAATCATCGCTTCCTGCATCTTATTACTTGTTAAATATTTGTCTCTTCATACTCATGAGATTCATATATCGTACCGCATGCGTTCTCGCGAGCTCTTGTTCCTTAAAGCAATAACCATGGTGATGTTTCTAAAACTTGTGCCAGGAAGTACCCACGTGATCGCGCAATCTTTGTTCTAATTGTTATGCTTTATTATCGATTCATCCAATGACTCCAGCCAAGAAAAAACACCCATCTTACACGTGCCATAACTTGCCACACTCTGGTAGGCCTGTTCTCTGTAGAAATTATTCCTCTCCCCAGACCAAATCCAGCCGACCATCGCTGACTTTGTAATTTTTTAGAATATGTCTACATTCTTCAGCTGACTTAGCTTCAACCAAGATGTTTCTCTGCTTCTCGAGGATAAATCCCGCAGTAATAGCATCATTGATCCGAAAAATAAGGCCATCAAAGTAACCGTTGACGTTGTAGGCGATGACTGGACGATCGTGAATACCAACCTGGTTCCAGGTAGTGACCTCAAACAATTCCTCCATAGTGCCGAATCCTCCGCTGAGAGCAATGAATCCGCTGCCAGGTCCTCCTCGAAAGACGCGCTCGCCCATCTCACGCTTGCGATCATGCATATTGTTGACAATCGTGGTAGATCCATAGATTTTAGGGTCGGGTACATTGTACTCCTTCCCTTCATGGATCATAGCGAGAGTCTCGTACTTCTCATCTGGGCGCTGTTCTTGCTTCATCAAGGCAGTTGGGATGACTCCCTGAACAGCGAATGGGCCTGAGAGGGAGACGAGAGTTCTTGCTACCTCACCCATAAGTCCGGTGGTTCCTCCACCATATACCAGAACGGCACCTTGGGCGTGGAGTTGAGTTCCCAGAGCTTTCGCGGCAGCCATATGGTCTAGGTCTTTTCCAGGGGATGAGCCGCAATTGTTGATTTTGTTAGTATTGTTTGAGATTAGGGTAGGAAATTGTGTACTTACAAAACGCAAACTACAGCTTTGGCTACAGTTGCCATGATTGTGGTGTTTGAGAGCTTGCAAGGAATTCGTGATGTTTGTGAGTATCAAGATGCTTGGGAACTCAAATTTAATTTTCTTTAAATGGAGTGATATAGTAGACTAGCACTTTATCGTCGCGGAAGAAAAATAATCAAGATCAGAATTGGGAAATCGTGGTATTATACCCTCCAGCGGCATACAGGCGTGAGAGGCCATTCATGATCATCTCAATGTTCATTTTCAATTCCACGCTGGTAAGTTTCAAGCGTGAATAAGAGCCATATATCTCTAAAAATAAAATTAGGTTTAGTTACCAAAATTTGGCTTGCATGGTGCCCATGTGAGTCTCAAATCAATGTTCCCTCTCTATTCATGCATGAAACGTCTCGTACCTGAAAGTAGCCAAGTTGGCCTTGCATGAAAGTCTGAAAGGAGTTAATGACGGTCGCATCAAAGCGGCATTTTCGTGTGAAGTTTTCAGAGGCGGTGAAGCTCGGAACTTGATTATTCAGGCAGAAGTATAGTCCTATAGCTTCGGATATGGCGGAAGGCGCTGAACACCGTGGATGACAACTTGAATAGCGAAGCTTACTTTGTCAGCCGCTTCTACAATAAGTTAAGAAGATTTCGCTGCAGTCCCATTCGGACACTAGCTTGGGACATACATTACCGATACTATAATCGCCTTTTAAACAGTTGAGAGAGGTACAACTCTGCTTATATCTCTCAGAAGACAGGATTATTAGGAATATCTAAGGTTTAAACGCATCCTTATCAAAAGAGGAAAGCTTATAATAGATTATGTAAATGTCTCAAAAGAAGGAAACTTATGTGCAATTACTTGTGAGCTAGTTTCCAGTTTCATTTGCTATACTTAGTAAACAATTAATCAGAGTCACGAAGAAACAAAACAACAACTTGTGCAAAACACCACTCCACAATTTCTTGGTTGGCTTGCCAAAATACGAGCACCACGCTCACCTGGAAGGGACTCTGGAGCCAGAACTTATGTTCGCACTTGCGATAAAGAACAACATTACGCTCCCGCAAGATCCAGCCTTCGCATCACCAAAGACTCTACTACGACGATACGAAAACTTCGCATCTCCAGATGACTTCCTCCACTACTACTTTCTTGGGATGTCTGTCCTGATAAGCGAAGCAGACTTCGAATTTCTAGCAATGAAGTACTTTCAGCGTGCCAAAAACGATGAGTCGTCGATGCCGAAGTTTTCTTTGATCCTGAATCTCATGTTACCTGAGGTGTTCCGTACGAGAATATGGTGGTAGGATTCAAGTTAGCTTGTAGAAAGGCAGAAACTGAATTTGGTATCTCTACGGCTCTCATCGTGTGTGTTCTAAGACATCTTCCAGTTCAATCAGCTGGAGAGACATTTGAAAAAGCTCTATCAAGCAATCATTTCACCGATGGAACATTAACGGGTCTAGGTATAAGTAGTACCGAACTTAACAGGCCACCAGAGCATTGGAAGGCTATATTCCAACACGCAAAGAAGAATGGCATCAACACTACTGCTCATGCTGGCGAAGAGGGACCCCCATCATACATCACCGCTGCTCTTGATACTCTTCAAGTCTCACGAATCGACCAAGGTCGTCGACTTATTGAAGATCCTACTATGATGAAACGAGTCGCTGAAGAGAAGGTCATGCTGACACTGTGCCCAATTAGCAATTTGAAGCTCCAAGGTATTAAGACGATGAGCGAGATGCCTATTAGGAAATTTCTAAATGCTGGAGTACAGTTTCAATAGTGACGACCCAGCGTATTTCAGAGGGTACATCTTGGATAACTATTATGCTGTGGAAGAGAAATTTGGGCTTACGGTTGAAGAATGGGAAGGTTTTTCCAAGAGTCCTATTGAAGGGAGCTGGTGCGATAGGGAGAGGAAGTTTAAATTGTTTACGGAGTTAGAGATCTATGTAAAGGGGTTCAGGGGTATTGTCATGTAATTATCTGGTTCTTGGCTTTAGTTTCTAACCGCACTAGTTACATTAGGTGATTCTTTTGATATTTTGAGACAAGTTACCACGATCATATCAACTAAAGTCTACCAGCTAAGTTGTCCTGCAGAGTTCTGCCTCCACCTACGCACTATTGTATGGCCTAAACCTTCATTCTGCCAGCTATAGTGCTCCCTGAAACGATTTGATTCGGGTTATATTTCCTATTTTCGGCACGACAGCGCTGCACAGAGTTCTCCGAACTGCAGAGTTTGGCCTTCAGGATATACTCGAGATATAATGCTTCTTTGGATTGACCTATGATTTAATAGATCACTAGCTTCACTCCCCTTAACCATCTCAAAGATTTCTGTCAAATTTTCTGCACATTATAGGTGAATTAGCTTTGTTTTCCTCGGAGCTTTTAAGGATGGGTTCAAATGTCTTAGATATTATGAAAAGAATGAGGAACAATCTCTTGGTAAGCTTAGGACATTTATTATTATTTTCCAGATCTTTTGAAAATATTTAAGGTGTACCGAGAAGTTTGCCGCACCCTCTTAGAACGTCGTAGGCTCTGATATGCTTGAATTCACCGAGATGAGGAAAATTAGATCGGTCAAGAACAAAAATTGCTTACAATCTTATCTACAAAAGGGATAGGCCGTCAAGAAGCGTAATAGGTGAAAAGAAATTATCAGTCAGTCGCATTTCCACCAATTTATCGAAGATATCAACTTCACGCCAGAAACCCCTCTCAAATCCCACCAGCAACGAAACCAAACAATGCTGCAGCGCCTATGACACCAATCGCAGGTTTATCCATAACATGACCAGCTCCAGCTGTCTTTGTTGAAGCGGAGGGAGCAGTCGTGGTGGCGGTGATACCAGAGGTGAATGGCACGTTTGAAGCTGAGGAGACACCAGCGAAGGCAATTGTGGGTGTTGTTGCGCTAGGCATGGCTGTAGCTGTGGAATTCGCAGGGTTGAGGACACTAAGTTACAATCAGTATACACTACTCAAATGTGATCATGTGTGAGATCAGCCGATTAACTTACGCGTTAACGACGTGCATGACACCATTGCTTGTCAAGATATCCGCAATCTCAACTTGGGCACTGTTGATGAATATCTTGTTGTTCTGCACCTGTACCTTCAACTCGGTGCCCATCAAAGTCGGCAGCGATTCATTTGCAAGCCCCATGCTCAGGATCGTGCTATAGCCGACAGTGCCGTTAATTACGTGGTACTCGAGAATGCCAGCGAGTTGTTGCTCAGTGAGAGTGGTAGCAGCAGATCCAATTGCTTGGAATGCGGCATTTGAAGGAGCGAGAATTGTCACATCTTTCATCATATCAACTGCCATCAGGAGGTTAGTGGACTTCAGAGCGCCAGCGAGAGCGGTAAGCTGAGAGTCTACAGCTGAGACTGAGGGTGCCTTGGGCATTGTGAGAACAGTGTCGATGATGTGCATGACACCGCCTGTGAACATGATATCCTGAAGTAAAGTGTCAGTCTATACTCAGAAATTTCAAGAAAGCACAAGCATAAGCAGAGCACGTACAGCGGTCTCGACAGTGCTGATCTCCTTTAAGCCCGTCATGATCTCAACTTTGTTACCGCTCTTGATTCCACCAACAACCTGTCCACCGGTGACGCTGCTCAAAGTCATATTCGTCATTGACATTTGTCGCTTCTTGTTCATTGCCATACCAGGCATGTTGGCCATTCCAGACATCCCAGAGCTCATGGTACTGCTGTTCATACCATTTGAGCCAAGCAATGTTGGCAAAAATTGCATTTTGTCGGTAAAAGCCGAGGCAGGAAGATTCATTTTGACCACATGGTATGATAGTAGACTCATAAGTGTTGCCGAGTCTGATGCTGCGGCCTTGTTCTCTGGACTAGCGACAAATTTGGCCAGTGCATCATTAGATGGTGCTAGAAGGGTGATGTCAGAAGCTGATGCTAGCATCTGGGTTAAAGCAGGTTGCGTTGCAAGAAGGCCTGATGTTTGTTAATAGTTGAAAATAAGAATATGAAAGTTATTGAATTTTACCATTCAGCATGCTGAGAGTGTTGTTGTTGGCAGCCAATGCTTCTGTCAAAGTCATTGCTTGAACAGCGCTCGCCATTGCGAGAGGAATGAGATGTAGGAGTTGCATAATGTATAAATGCTTGCACCCAAAAATTACAATGGAAAAATAAGAGCGAACAAGTATATAACAAGAGAACAGAGGATCTACCGGCGACAACAAGAAGAGAAAAAATCCCCTAAAAAGAAGGACTTCCAGCTCCTCCATATACTTTCCCTCACGGGTGCCCAAACTCGTTTTGTGAAGAGATGATGTTGCATCACAGCGCGGGACAAGGGCTGCCCGAAATCTGGGCAATTGATAACGAGAAGTAGCAGGCGTACAGATCAACAAGCGACTATGCTGAGCAAGTTGCACAGACACCCGAATTCCCCACCGTACAATAAGCTTAAATATCTATTGGCCTTTGACTCCTGTCGTGTTCCCTGAGACCGTGCTGAGACGTGGGTGGGACTTGAAACGCGAGTAAAAATCGCCGAAAACGCAGAAAAGCCAATCAAAACGAAAGACGAATGAAACAAGAACTCTTCTTAGTCTTGTTCGCGTGGTTGCGAACATGCACATGAGCTATGCTAACTAGAAACTGAAGCACGGGTTTTGGCACTATGGTCGACTTATTATACAAAGGCGCGACATGCCCCACAAGGCAAAGTAACTTAGAGAAATGACCACTGAGCCTTTCAATTGATTATAGAGACACGACCTGAGTAATCCTCTAACACACCATCTAGAACCTGACCGTTTACGGTATGTTTCACTGGTCTACTACTTCTCGGATTTCGTCGACTCTTGGTAATAAGAGCAATGTCACAAAAATTCTTACCCAGGGATCTAGGAAATTGAACATTGTGCAAATAAAGTACATTCGCTGGGTGTAATGATGCATTATTGATTCAGTCTGGGTACCTACCATTCTTTCCCTGTACGAATACCGATGATCATCTGGTTTGCTTCTCGATTTCCCTGCTCTTTTTACCTTATGATTGGTCCTTCCTTGTCAATTCCTTCTAATGATTCCAGAATATCACTGCCACCAAGAAGCCCCTCACCACCGGCAGTGGCTTTCTGTTTGGCGGTCCATACCTCATGGAACTTGACACTTTCATCACTAGATGCAACAACAATACATCCTTCCTTGGCGGTTCGCGTTAGACCACTGCCTCCCTCCCTACTGGTATGCCCTTCATTTGGACCCCCTGGATAGGGAATTGCATATAAGGCTCGATGTTCACCCTCCCAAGGAATAGCCGCAACCTGTTTGCACTCTGGCCAAGAAAAGACAGCAATTCGATATGGATGTTCGGGCTGAGCGTAGCCAAAGGTGGCCGCTATTTCTCGACGGGTTGTGGACCAGATCAGTGAGGTGACTTGGGCGGAGACGCTTATCGTGGCAAGACATGCCCCCGAGGACGTGTGGAAGAAATGTATGCATTTATCGTTGCTTCCACCTCCAGTAGCGACAAGGCCTTTACGCCACGGACAAAATGCGATAGCCTTTACCGCCGCACCATGAATCCATCGATGCTTTTCAGCCCCTGCCCTGATCTCCTTGACTAATGAACCGTTCACTACCCGGGCTCGAAGGATGCCATCTCGATTATCGAACACCTCTTCTGTGGTCGAGCCATCCGAACCATGTAGTATGCTATTTGATTCAAATAGGCAACACAGATTGTCATTTCCACCCGTAGCGAATAGAGTGCCCTCAGGATCGAAGGAAAGACCGCATATCTGCTGCGTGTGAATAGAAATCTTAGACAGGAGTGTCATTGACCCAGACCAGCCATTTCGGGCGATCTCCCAGCTCTCCGGCCACTCCACAGAGTAGTAGTAGACGTTGCCCACCTCGTCGCCAACAAGCAAGTCTTCAGTCTTAACGGGCACGCTAGGCGTTAAAGGACATTTGGAGGGCCGTACAGACGTTACTGGTCGCCACGCGATACATGCTATTGGGCAAGGTTGTAACAGCTCAAACCGGGGTATTAGACTGTCATATAGAGACATAAGACTTAATGACCCGTCTGATCTACCAATGGCTAGTATTGATTTACCACCGGGAGTCGACGAAAACGCTAGTGACGTGATCCAAGAAGCATTGAGGCTGGCACTCAGAGGTTGGACATTGTTCATTTCTGACCAGGCATAGAGCAGTGTACCGAGTCCAACAACGAGGGTATGGCAGGTGGCTGAGTATGCTAGGACAGAGCAGTAGAAGTCATCCCGCAAGCCAGGGGCATCGAGCACTTTGAACGGTGCAATTGGCAGTGTTCGACTCTCCTGAGTGATGGGCTTCTTGTTCTCAGCATCGTTCATGACCCATTGAGATCCATTCCAAACCGTTCTTGAGCTTACCCCTGGGCTTGTACGGCTATTTTTGGACGGAGGCGAGCTTTGTGGTGAGCTATGTGGTGACTGTCGACGCGGTTGTGATCGTGGGCGTTCTCGAAACTCAAGTACTCGTGCTGCTCGATCTAGATCGAGCGCTTCCGCAAGCCGTCCCTCATGCTTCTCCATATCATCTTGCGCTTTTGGCTTCGACGCAGAGAAGGTGGTCGTGTAGAGAGGGGCATTCGTTCCACTGCCGAGGAGACGACCCTGTCCATCTGCTACGCCTGAAGTCGTGGGTGCCGTGCCTCCGACAGTCCATACCGTACCAACACTGACCTATTACTGTCAGCAATGGTGAGAACCCCAGATATTGTGCGTAGACTTGCCTGGCGCTCGCCGTTTGGCCCCGGGGGATCTCGCTGAAAGGTAAGGACTGATGCTCCTACGCCACCATAAGCTCTGCACTTGATGCGAATGGTAAAGAACCTACCACCACCTCCGCTGCGATTGCCAGATGTGTTGTGCCTACTAGCTCCAGTCATCGTAAATCCTGGGACTGGCACTTGAGAATAAGTATCCAATGAAATCCCACGAGGTCTGCGAGAGCTGAAAGAGTCTGGTGAAGCATCCTTGTGTCGCAAGAGCCTTTCATCTGTAGTGAGTAGTCCGACATCTTTGTTGGCACGGTACTTGTGGACAATCTCGGGAGATTGAGCAGGGACAAAACGATCAGGTCTAGCGCAAGACATCTTGAAAAGAGCGAAAGAATATAAATAAGTGTCTATGCTATACTGATGTTGTTGTAATGTTGTGTCTGACTAGATGGAAGATTGGAAAGAGCTTAAGTGGTTGCTTGTGAGGTGTGTCGCACCTGCTTCGACTTCTGGCATTCTGGCGTAGCGAACAGGGGAAGTATTTCCGAAATCCACACAGGTAGATACCAGAACCTTGCAAATAAAATCATACCCCTAGAACAGATTCTTTGAACTCTATAGGAGAATCAACTTAATTCTTGTTCGTACCACATATTTAAACCGATGAGCATCGGAGTAAGAGCGCGAGGATTTTACATGTAGTAGACTGACTACCTAGTACCTAAGTCGTTGATTATCCTAGCTTTCTAAAGACTTCTAGGTTAAATGCTATACCTCTCTAATGGAATTCAAGTCAAATGTTCTAGTACGAATAAAAGAGCAAATTTTATCCTCTTCGCTTTCATCGAATACTTTCTTAGCGGTACATTGAGTTTCGACCACATGTTCCTATTTCCAAGCATGACGACCTGGAAGCCTGTAAAGATAATTGTATCCTAAGATCTGTCTGGATTGAACTAAATATCTTGCCTTGGATACGAAATGAATTGCTCGTCTGGCCTGTTGTAATAGTATACCATGCCTTTGTCTTATCCCCAACGAAGTAAAATAGAACAGGAGCACGTGAATGTCAAAAGCCCAAGCTGTAACGCAAAAATCAGTGAGACAAAGATGAGCGAAAGTTCAATAGGAACAGCAGTTATCAGGACTTCCGATCTTATCCCATCGATCATTGTCTGGATTCAGTTTCTCGAACATGTGGACAAAGCCCTGCTCGAAACCATGAACCCGGGCTCTTCGCGAAGTTAAGAGCAAGCAAAAAGTAAAGTATCGAAGATGAGATAATTTGATGGCAAAGGGCAAGAATATAGGTGAGACTTGTGATTTTGTTGGTCTCTCTTCTGTTGATGGAGGTCTCCGTCGATAGCGGACTTTCGAAAGCCTCATGCAAATGCAGGGTTTGTCGAGCTCGGTTTAAGTAGTCCGAGCTTCAGCCGACCATATTCAAAGACACGACAACACAACCTGTAGGCAACCTTCCGCGATCTTCCTACTTTAGCCAGAGGGAGTTATGATAACTCGCGGCAGACTTTCCTTCCAAAATCCATCGAAATATGGCTAGCGTATGTTGTTCTCGACTTGACAGAGCATACTTCAGAGCGCCGAGGGCTGATCTGAAGATAGCATGGTGTTGCCCGCCCCGCCACAACCATCCTCAGAAGTGCAGAACAGCTGCAGGCGGAGCAAGCGGAAATCCGAGAGTATCGGGAGCTTGAGGATCGCATCCGGGCGAACGTATGTTGCACATCGCATCAGTACCAGCATTAATACGGAGGTTGACATGGTGTAGATATCAGCTCAAAATTATACTCTCGATGCCCTCGAGTTGACATCTAAGTTACTCAAAAAGAACCCCGAATACTACACGATATGGAACGTCCGCCGCCGTTTGCTAATTTACGGATTATTCTCCAAATCTTCGGATTCCTCATCGCCCTCGAAGGGTTCGCAGAGTACTTTGCCGACCGTCACTACACAAACCTCTTCCATACCTTCCTCAGCCTCTCCTTCTGGTACTTTGGAGGAGTCGAACACGACCCGGCCAGACCCCGTGTCCCCGATTCATGGGAAGATTGGTACAACTCTTGACATAATCAGGGGGGACCTGGAGTTTTTATTCCCAATTATGATCAAATACCCAAAATGTTATTGGCTGTGGAACTACCGGTTATGGCTGTTGCAGCAGGCGAACGAAAGATTAAACCCAGACATTGCGAGAAACTTATGGGAGCGGGAGCTTATCCTCGTTGGAAAGATGTTGATCAAGGATAGCCGAAACTTTCACGGATGGGGATATAGAAGAAAGGTTGTCTCGGAACTTGAAAGCAAGAAACTGCGTGGGAGAACAATGGTAGAATCCGAGTTCGAATATACCACGAAAATGATACATGGCCAAAACGGGCTGTCAAATTTCTCTGCTTGGCATCGACGAAGCAAGCTGATTCCAAAATTGTTGGAGGAACGGAGCGCAGATGACGCTACAAGACGGCACTTTTTGGAAGAGGGTAGATTCCCTATCCTGTCTCCTGATGATATTGCCTGCTCACACGTAACAGAATTTGAGCTCATCATATCGGCTATGTATACCGACTCTTTCCCTTATGCACAATCTGCGTGGTTTTATTACCAATTCTTGATGGTAACTCTAACTGAGCATGTCGGCCACGCGACAATAACGCCAAATTTTACTCAGCTCGACCGAATCAAGTACATGGGGCTCCAGCTTTCTATTCTGAAGGATATGCTCGATGGTGCTGAGGATTGCAAGTGGATATATGATGCTTTGGTCGAGTATACTATGGCTCTAGCACGGATGGAAGAGCGCGGCCTTTATGAAGATGAAAGACAGGGCTGCAAGCTGTGGCTCGTAGAGCTTAGAAAGCTAGACACATTGCGTGCAGGAAGATGGGACGATCTTGAATTTGTTTTTTCTGAACGACATCACCATCAGTCTAGAGTGTTGCCCAAAGATTTGGCATAAACGGCCTGTTGGATACATTACTCCTCATCGAGTGTCGCTTGGAGTCTTGAACCTAAGCAGGAGGCCGCTTTGGCCTGATTCCTCCAGCGACTGCACCAGGATTCGACCAATTTCTGGTGTGGCCTGCAACGGCGATCACTTATTCCTATATTTGCAGGGAATTACGTGGAAGTCTTGATAAGTAAAACACCATACTTGTCAAGATTACCATGCCTGTAGGAACACTTCTTTGAAGCTTTCTCCGTTGTCTAATGACAATACGGGGTATTTATTTGTGGAAGCCCTCATGGTATTCCTCTTTCCAGCTGAAGAAAACTCGTACATTGCATCAGAAGTTCGACCATAGATGGGCTATCACTCGGTATTCTCTGTCCCCTCAGGATAGAGAAAGAATGATTGGTCAGGGTGAACACTACTCATGTTGCACCATATTGCAAACCTCGATAGCAGTACACCTTGTTTCATTATGTGCGATGTCTACGGCTAACGTTGATTGCTCTTTTCGCCTGATCGACCATTAGGAGAACGCAAACGAATTTGTTTGTGTCCCAGAACGAGATAGCTTTACATGACACACCATTGGTAGTACTCCGAAGCCTAGCTGGCAGATTCTCTTTTGTGGAGGGAACCGCCAGCCATGAAAAAGTGAGACCTGGAAAACCCAATGAAGACAGATTATAAGCTTGACTTCCACAAGAGCGCACTTTGACGATGCAAGGCCTAGACTCAACAGTTCCAAGGGAATGGAAACGAGCTTTAGTCTCCTACCACCCTTCTTTGTTCCTTTCAATCCCAACAATCCATATTTCTCCTTGTATTTCCTATAATCACGAACCATTCTATTCTTCCTCGACGTTCCAAATACAATCGGAAGGCAAATAACGTCAATATGCATCGTTTCTGCATCATCGCTCCCGTAGTTTTCGCAGTCGCTTTCTTCGTGACCCGTTGCGTGGCTCCTGCTCTAGCTCTCACATATGTTGGCATCATTGCCCAAGGTACCGAGTTGGGAGCCTATTGGGGTCTACATGCGTGGGAACTCCTGTCGTGGACTGTGTTCACTATCGAGGTGCCGGTCTTCGCGATCAATATGAGGAAACCGTTCAGGAACTGGAAACCACAACCAGGACCCGGGCAGCTTCGACATCATCACCGCGACCTCCTCCTCAGCCGCGAATCTACACCCGTGGACTACCCAATTTTCTTGGAGATGTTCCCTGAATGCAAACCCCACGAGGGCTGGAAGACCGATCCAAACGAGATTGTAATAGTAGACATCCTTGATGGTCCCAAGATCCAGTTCGCACGCCTGCCCGAGGATTGCGTCGAGAGTGTCAAGGCTGGCAAGGCCAGGGCGATGGTGATGCCGGAATACAAGGTCGAGCGTGGACAAGGAGATGTCGAGATTGTGAATTCGACTACGCTACATATTACGAATGTGTTTCAGGAGGATGTCGATAAGTTGCAGTCGTGGATGGATGAGTTCTGGGAATTTGACGAGGCGAATGAGGATGCGGAGAGGGCGGTCAGTGGGACGAGGGCGGCCACGGAGGTAGAGAGAAAGGGAAAGAAGGAGAATGTTGGTTGGGAGCAGTTGGATCTCGATAAGGTGAATGATGATATTTTGAAGGGAAAGGACGGGACTTGAGGGAATTTGGTAGTTTGAGAGAGGGAAGGAACGATCACTAGTGAATCTGATCGTGGAGGACTTGGTCCATATTTTCATCTTGGGGAGTTCAGCCCATTGTCTCCAAATTGGAACTTCTGTTTCTAGCGTAGAAAATGCGGAATTGGCTTCTGAAGCATATATATGGATAGTGACACAGGATTTCGGTATCTTGTTCTTTTGTTGTTGCTAGGTACTGGCAGCAATTCGTGTCATCTGATGTTTAGGTGAAGTTCCCCAGCAGGAGCATTATCTATTTTGCTGCAGGAGTGCATCTTGCCAAAGCGTGGCTATTCACTAGTAAAACCTTTTACCCACAGTATATCACGCAATGTCATTTGTGATTTTCAGCATACATATACTGAATAAGCCGAGTTATCCTCTGCTGAATTACCTCAAGACTTACAGCTGTTCACATTCATTTAATGAAGTACCTTTGATTCTCACCATGAACTTTCTATGTAATTTATTTTCGTCGATCAAATTGCTATTCTATCCATCTAATCCAATCTTGACGCCACAGACCGATGCCTTACTCACCACCTAGGACAGCAACAGCGGCAAAAAAAGATGAGACTGTAGGATAATTCACATTAACTGATCAAATTTGCCAAGAACCCTCCCGCGTATTTTCCAGCGATGCTTTCTACGCCTTTCAATGCTCACGGTAGACTTCCAAGAATGAGAAAACCCTAAGCTGTCTTATAATTCAGTTGGCACTACTTATTCTGGAATACCTGCCACCATCTTCAAATTAAATATTCTAGCTCTCTCCTGCAGATATTTTCTGCACAAACTCAAGCGTAAATACTTCTTCTAAACCCATCAAGGGATGTGCGAATTCCGGGAAGACAACTGGACCATAATAGAATTCACTTTCAGAAATGGAGCGCCAACAATTTCTCCTACTCTTAGAGAAAGACTTTACCGACTAAGCCTTCTACTGCTTTTATTACAAAAGCCATACGCCCCTCCCAAATATTCCATGCACGAATTTCGGATGTGCGCCCATAAATCGCGGACTCTGCACTACCTCTATGGAAGAGAAGATATCACGTTCTCAGGAATCTACTCTATCTTGGAAAACTATCGTGCTGGCTCTGACATGGCGCGCCCACTCGTTTCCTTTTGCAGAATCCTAACTACGCGAGAATTTGATTGCATCTATCGCACTCACACCAAAGCGAAAATTGAGCTTTAAGGCTTTATTTGCGCATGCGACACCGGATCATCTTTCCCAAGAGACCCCCCGAGGGCTCCAAAACGGCACTACATGTGATGTTTGTGTAACCACATTTACTTTCCCACAGTTTGGATCTAATCAAGATGCTCGACGGACGTGAAGTAAGGCGGGGCGAAGTGATTCCCTCCCAGCAAAGACGGACGTCCAATCATGCGATAAATATTTTTCTGATTTCTAGATCGAAACCAAAGATTTGATGTTTGCTCAACCTGGAATGGTTTGCAGTCTGGCAGAATTTTGGAACTTTGCAGGTCCTCGAGGATTATAGGTATAGACCAGGTTCCGATGACTGGCGAATCAATAGAGGAATTGATCATTTCCTTGGGCCAATTAGGAAAGCGTACGAGGGCGAGCGGATTTTCAGATATTTAGATGGAGTCGGCTCAGAACTTGTCACTGAGTAAAAGAGACCGAGCAATTGTTTGCACTTCCAAGTACTAGAATGGATAGAGTAGAAGAATCAGTTATTGTCCTATGCTTCTTCACAAAATTCGCTCAATTGGTAGAAGCTTACGTGGATGGTAATTTGGAATGTCTCCACTCTTGAGGACAATTGAAGATGTCAATGCTACGGTCGTGGCGGTCATGTGCTTCATGATCTTACCATACCTCGCATCAAAATCCAGAATGAGGTTGTGGTCGGTGTTAATTATTCCCGGCGTTAGGCACTAGCTTCTAATGGCCAATCGGCAAAAGCCGCTGTCCAACCAACCAACGCCAACGCTACACTAGTAGTGGACATTACTAGTTGCAACCACCAATAACAGCCGCAAAGATTGTATTTTCCAACATCTTTGAGACAAAGAATTCAGACTCACAAAGATCGCAACATCCCTAGAGACTGGGGTAGTCAGCAAATCTCCACACCCCACGCACGTGGATCCCACGCCGCATCCCGACAGAGCACCATGATCCTGCATGGATTGGTGGGATACCCGAATATCATCCTTCGCACCTCAACCCCATGAAGGCTGGGGAAGAGCGGAGAGCGGAGAGCGGAGGTGACGACCCTTTCAGCATGATGCCTCATGCGCGCCGTGCCAGCTGTACTATCTTTCGATAGCGATCCTGAATAACTCCTCGAATTCTGCCAGAATACAGTGTGCCATTGAGTCGCGGTCCTTCCAAGTCCGCGCGCAAAATGAGCTCCCCTATTCAAGTTGAAGCGCCTGTCGCGAAGTCGAAGTCGAGATCTCCCTCCGAGACAGGTAGATCAAAACGCTCGACAGCGAGTCCGCCAGGCATTTCACCTGCGAACGGTCCAACAGCAGAACAACAAGAGCAGGCGCAAATTGTCGCATACCAAGCCGCGACCACGATCGAGGCAGCGTCTGAGAACAGTTCAGATGCTGGGTACGAGACGGATGGCGATTCTAGAGCCTCAGCCTCCCTCTCCTCGAGTGTGCGCGATTATGCCTTCGAACATGGCCGACGATACCACAGCTTTCGCGCTGGGCAATACCAATTTCCGAACGATGAATCGGAGCAGGAAAGGGAGGATATGAAGCATGCGATGGTGGTAAATCTTTGCGGTGGAAAATTACACTATGCCCCGATAGATAATCCGCATCAAGTGCTGGATATTGGGACGGGGACTGGTGTATGGGCAATTGATAGTATGGCTGGCACATAATTTGATGGAAACTAGATTCCATATTAACGCACTGCAGTGGGCGATGAATACCCAAGCGCGGAAATCCTTGGGATCGACCTCAGTCCCATCCAACCAGACTGGGTGCCTCCAAACGTCAAATTTATGGTCGATGATGCAGAGAGCCCCTGGCTTGCCAAGCCAAACACATATGATTTTATCCACGCTCGACATATGGTCTCCTCTATTAAAGACTGGCCAAAGCTCTTATCAGAAGCATACACGTGAGCCCAAATACATTTTTGTCCACTATGCATATGCTAATCATCCTGTAGAGCGACAAAACCAGGGGGTTGGATCGAACTTCAAGAACTCCGCTTCCAGATTCAATGCGATGACACCACCATGAAAGACAACTACGAAGTTCGAAAATTCCTCGAGCTCGTCCGCGATGCCCTTACCATCTTCGGTGTTGATGTGTTCACCATGACCAAGAATGCACAACGTCTCCGAGACGCCGGGTTCGTCAATGTGGAGGAGAGGGTGTTCAAGATCCCTGTAGGCACGTGGCCAAAGAACCGTACTATGAAAACGATAGGATTGTACATGAGGAGTGTACTCTTTGATGGTTTGCAGGCCATTAGTATGGGTCCTTTGACAAGAGCGATGAAGTGGACACCAGAGGAGGTGGAGATTTTCTTGGTTGATGTGAGAAAGAGCTTGATGGATTCGAGTACGCATTCTTATTTACCGTTTCATGTTGTCTATGGCCAGAAACCTTTGGATGCGTAAAAGAAATACACAAGCACATATGCATATACCCTGGCATTTTTTCATTCATCCGCAGTGAACTATCAGCATCACGCCCTAGTCTGGAGTTGCCCTAGATTAAATTAAGGGTGCTTCACTCTATTAAAGTCCTATCTCCGGTAACCTGCTCTTCGTGCCATACTACAACGCCGAACCACCATGTATTCCACATCTCTTGTTTGTGGCACATACAATCAGTCCTTTTCACAAATGTATCAATCCCAACTCCTTACACCGACTCCACAATCTTCTCGTCTCCATTTCTCCTGTGATGAGCATGAGCTTACATCATTTCCTTCGCAAATGTGCTTCTACTCACCCCTAGTCTGCTTAGGAATGCTTTGCACTTAGTGTTACGCTCGGTTACGCGGTTGAGCGCCTGATTTCAGTTTTGTGGTTCATCCCGGTTCGTAAATCGAGGAACTTGTTTTTGAAGGAAGAATTAAACTCTTGGCATTAGATCGGGAAGTACCTTACTGATGAAGAGGCTATAGAGAGATATTTTGGGGAGCTGGGTGGAGGGGTTGGGATGTGTTGGAAGTATGGTTGCCAAGTACTAGCTTCATTTTCACGCAATCTGATGGTTGGGAGATTTAGCTTACTAGTTTTGACTGGTTGTTTGATGGCGGCAGTATGCATATGTTTTAAATTCTTTCTGAGCTTAGGGGGAAATTCGGATAGAGAATTTCAAGACTTGGCAAGGATGTATTTTAAACATAAAAGGAGGCTTGTTAGTCATCGGCTATTAATTTTTTCTCTACCGGTAGAGTTGCTGAGAGTAACTTTATGAGGTGGCATCTCGCTTAGTAAAGGGGTTGCTTTGTGCATCCGAACAAAAGAAATCAACTTTGGTGCATACCCCTGAGTGTGTTTCCTGGATTCGCTTTAGGATTTGTCTGGGATGATAGGAGGACCGTCTCTTTCAAAATTCAGATTCTAGCCGGGAAATGTTGATGAGAAAAGCCGCTGAGATGTATAATTTGTACCTTAAGTCAAAAGACTCCTTGATTAAGGTGTTAATTGTGCTAGAAATCAATCCTTTCTCCTCTTGTTCACAGATAAGAGAGCCAACGTCCTGCCATCACATAGTCTCACTTGTTTGTTTGCGCAAGGCCTGGTGCTAATCTTCAACGACTGCCAATGGACAAGGGTATAACGTGCAATCACTTCAACAGATTTTTTGAGGGACAGGCACAGAGCAGTGCCGCTTGATACATCTAAACATGGAACAATAATCCGCCGAATCCGTGAATATCTTCTATCCGCACGGAACCCTCCTTTATACTAGTGCCCTTTCACCACTTTGCAAGACCAACGGAGAATTTTACATCCGAACTTAAAACTTACAAGTTCTGTAAACAAGCCTTCGACCCGTTCGAGATGGGACGATGACAGCACTCTTGCAATACATCACCATCCAACCTTGCACTTGCACTTGCCACACATAAGAGCTATGAACAATCAGACCAGGATCCCATCGATTCTGGCTCCTCCTGGAAGGGTTGCTTTCGAAAACCATGACTCGCCGGTGATTTTGTGGTATATCTGTGGTAGCTTTTGCTTTTGCTTTTCGACGATTATTTTCTGCATGAGAATGTATGCGAGGGTGTTTATTGGGCGGATTTGGGTATGCGAGGATTGTAGGTCGAGACATGACCTCCTCTTGATAGAGGGTTTGCTGACAAAAAACTTGACAGGGACCGCCTGCCTTGTTTATGTATGTGCATTGACTTAAAGCCAAGTTTAGAACTTTACTGTGAAGACGAGAGCTAATTTTGCCAGATGCTTCTGGTGATTTTCCTCGGTTGCAATACAGCATTGTTCTCCCACAACGGAGGCCATCACATGTGGGATTTAACTCAAGACGAAGCTGCTACTGCCTTATATGTACGTCCTTTCAACCAAAAAGTTCTGTAATCAACGCTAAGCCCTCATACAGTGGTTTAACAACTCCACAATAACCTATGGCATCTCCGTCTGCTTCACCAAACTCGCAATCTCCAACCTCTACCGCCGAATCTTCAACCTCCAACTCGGCTCTCCCCCAGATGTGATCCTGCGCCTCTTCAGATGGGCAGTCATTGCTTTCTACTTTGCCCAAACAATTGCCAAGATCTTCGGTTGCATGCCCATGGTGCGGACTTGGGATAAAAGAATACCCGGGCATTGCATCAACAAAGCAGCGATTCTGAATAGCAGTGGGATGTTTAATTGTATCACAGATATGTTCTTACTTTTGATCCCGGTGAAGTTTGTTTGGGCACTGCAACTGAGTCGCATGAAGAAGATAAGAGTGATTGCTACATTTACGTTCGGTGCTATGTATGTATATCTACAGCGATAGACTTGAATTGATGCTGAACCTTTGAAGGGCACCTCTTTTTAGCATCACAGGCACAGTAACACGATTCCTCGTCAGCGGGAAAGAAGATACGACGCATAATTTCGGCTACATCGTTCTTTGCGCGTAAGTCCCCCCTCTCTCCAACAACCCGTCACTAACAAAAACTAGCTCTGCTGAAGCTACTGTTGGCGTCATCCTTCTCTTCCTCCCCACAGTCCCAGTTATATTTCGTAGCCGGGACCCCAAAATTACTGCACAGAGCATCACAGCAAATCGGGAGAATTGGCTGAGCAACCGCTCTGAACAGGCGCTTGGTACGCAACAACGGTTATCACGGAACCTAGAGCCGAGTCTGAGTGACGAGGAGTCTCTGGCGCAGAGGGGAGATCATATTGAGCTGCAGCATATGGGCGGTGCGAGTGATGGAAGTCAGGCGAGAGGGATTGCAGTTGCCACGACTGTTGGTTCTAATTCGATGGAGATTACGAGAATTGAATAGATTTTTCTTGTGGTTTGACGTTAAATATGGAGGAGTATATTGGGCATTGAAAGTTGCGGAGACATTTAAATGGAGGCCGGTAGTTGTGGATCATCAGTACGACAAGGTTACCTGTTGTAATCTCAACTCTTGAGTATCAACCATTTTCTTGGTATGATAGCTGTACGAGGTTGAGGACTAGGATACTCTCATCTTCGTGTGATTTCTGAGCTAATCTTGGAAGCTGGCTTTATGGTAGAAAACTTATGACCTGTCTGGTTTACGAGGTAATGAAATTGCAAGTCGGAGAAAGCTCTTGCATATTTTGAACTATTAACGAGCCCCTTATACTCTCAATCGAGACTTCAAAACCACTTCTATTCTTCCTTCTTATTCTCTACATTACCAGAACAGACTTCAAGTGCAGGTGTTACAAAATTGACGTTCTTTCCCACCAAAGGGAAGCAATTACTACCCGCCGCGTCAACCAGACTCCCTTACAAACAACTTCCGCAACCGCATCAAGGCTATTCGGTATTCTCTTAGAATGATACCATTATATCTATGTATCCAGCGATTTCATCATCGACCCTGAAACCCCCGAACTAGCTTCTTTTGAGAATCTAGTTCAAAAGTCTGAAGCAGGTATAGACTTTCAACATCCACGACATTCATCGCACCAGGAGACTGATACCTGTGAAGCCTTTATAACACGATACCCGCCAACGAAAGATTCTGAGTTGTCACATGCAGCAGCACCACCCACCACTGCGGGGGGCCTCGAGCTACTTGAAGATGTAGAGGGAGCTCGGTAGGACTTCTTTGGTCCGCGGACATAGGATATGAAGGAGATTGGGCTTATTGTAGTTGCTGGATGCGCATTAATCTTGGTGGAATATTGCTCTGAGCCAAGGAAAGAGTTTTGTTCTTATGTGTATAAGAGGGCGAAGCCATGGAACAATGCGAATTCAATATAGCCATGTGGGAGTAACTAGTTGACTTCTCACCTCCTAGCATCCTACCATAATATCACTAACCACCTTCTCAAACACCATCGACCCCTTCATAACCTTTCCCACTCCATCCCAAAGCCTTTGTCTCCGTATTTTCCTTACATAAATCCCCTCGTGCTCCCCTTCCAATTATCCAACAACAAAAAACTGTGCGGGCCCCAACTGCCCCATAAGTCTTAGCACCCTCACAAACTTCTCCCCACCCCAAGCCTCTCCCCATGCTCGATTCCTCTCCTTTGCACCCCTACAAACATTTCACCAAGCCCTAATCCGCCCCTCCATATACCCCTCTATACCTTCTCATAATGTTCATACGGAGTGTTGTAAAGACACAGGTTGTACACTGTTTCTCAAGGAGCTGTTAGGTTTGTAGGGGTGAGGGATGTGCGGGTTGGCCTTGAGGGTAGTCAAGAGGGAGAGGGAAAATGTTGTATTTTGCACACTACTCATGCTATCTATCACTTTTCCGTGCCTTCAAAGCGTATCCGTCAAACCCATAACAAGTCGTATCCCTAAATGCCAGGGGTTGAATTCCCCTCGCGCCTAAGACACTTCTTCAATAAGTTTCCCACCCATAGTACTGCTAGGCTTGACGCTATTCTGGAACGCGCTACCAATTGGTGCATCTAACCACTCTTCCGGAACACCGATACGCGTACCATCTTTGTTGCTCACCCATCTGACAAATAAAGCATTGGCCTTTGGAGCCTCTCCTTCGGGGGTTGCTTCGCCACCAATTCCAGAGAAGTCCCTACGTCGGGCATTTGTCTTTGGGGCTTGTTTCTTGAGTAGTTTATTGATAGTTTCCATCTATGATTGTATTAGTTAAGAACTACCTTAATGATCTTGTGACATACCTTCTCCTCTTCATTACGCTTTTCACTGAGATTCTTCCTTCGTCTTGCCATTTCAACACGCCGTAAAGATTGTTCTTCTGCGGTGAGATGTTTCTTGGTTTGAACCTCTATCGTGCAATCAGTCTCAAGCCTCCAGGAAACGCCGAATCCGAGGTATTATTAACTTACCATCAGGTAAAGCCAACAAATGTCCACTTCCACCTTCCTCAAGTGCAGCTCTTTGTCTCTTGGTCAATTTTGTGAGATCAGGAGTTGAAGCGCGACTACCACCACCGGGAGTATCATCGTCACTATCAATTTCTTCGTCTTCCCCTTCAGCATCTTCTTCGACTTCGATCTCTTCATCTTCACCCTCCGCGTCCTCTTCATTCCCCGTCTGCATTCCTTCTTCCTCCTCAACCTCAATGTCGCTTTCAAGTTCGCTTAGTTCATCATCATCACTACCAACCTCGATCTCCTTTTGCTCGACGGTCTTAATGTCTTGCTTTGGCGGTGGTTTTGCTGAAATAGTTTGCTTTCCATTCTGGGCTCGTGATATCTTGATCACGGGTGGTGGAGGTGGAATATCCATATCGACATCTCCTTCAGCATCTTCATCTCCCAACCCATCGTCCTCGGCGTCCATATCGTCGTCGTCTTCTCCCTCAGCGTCATCATCACCAACGTCTTCCATCTCTTCATCTTCATCACTATCAGATTCCATCACATAGCTTTTCCGGACATTTCTTGCTCTCTTCCCCTCCAAGATTTCACCCGGAACAAGACCTTCTTTGCTGGCAATGGTGGGTGGCTGAGCCAAAGGACTTGATCGTACCGCTTCACGAAGTTTACTAGATGGGAGTTTCACAGTCAGATTTCCACGTGAGACGGTCGCGCTGGGGATGATTTCCGAGGCCTTGCGACTCGGTCGCGACGACACTCTATCGTAGGCTTCATCAGTGATTGCTTCTTTGGCTTTGACCGCTGCTGAACGTTGACTCCGACGTGCTGGCATGATGACAGTTGTTCCGTATGAATTGAACTGTCGCAAAGTTGGGCTGAGACGAGAGACAAGACGAAGAGAGGAGGTGATTCAGATTGGAGCGCGGGGTTCATCGGCGGACTCGATAAGGGAGAACCCGTGATGCGGTATTGCGTTGCAAAGGACGCGGCTACGCGACGGCAGAAGGAATCAGGAAGTTTGGTGAGATGATGGCGCTTGGCAGGGCAAAGGATGATGTTCTTCGCGCTTCCATCGCCATTCAGCTTGTTTCCTTGCCTGATCTGCTGCTGCTGCCCTTCTGCCCTACATGCGTCGCCTCATCCAACCAACACCCGTGCTGAGTTCGTACTGAATCTCCCATAGCCGTGTTGATGCATTCGTGCAAACTTCCCATCTTAACTGATCATTGACCAATACAATCTGGCACACCCACACTTGACGGGGATTACCATCGCCAGCCACCACCATCACTTCTCATCGCTCGCAAGAACCAATAATGAAATCTGACAGTAGGGAAACGGTGTTGACATACGAATTTTGTTTGCTTGCATGGGCAACTTTAGTTTTTGATCCAGTCCAATTGATCTCGCCTTGATCGCCCGAGCCCTCCGAGTCCGTACTAAGTCTTCTGACCTTCTTACTGGCTCTACCCGACATAGTTTTGAATAGCAGTATCGATTTTGATGATGGTCAAGGTCGCGCAGCTATTGAGCGGTCTCGGTTGGATGAGTGATGATTTTGAAAGATTGTCTGATGATGAAAGGTTGAGTGACACAAAGTGGGACTTTTGTGAAAGTTTGTCGGATTGAAAATAGCAATGCGAGTCCAATTTGATAGCCTCCTGAATCAAAAGGCAATGTTGATTGTGAATAGCAATTAAACCCGATTCTCGTTGATATGTCCAAGGAGCGACCTTCAATTGCCAAACGTGACGACTGTTCGTGCACGGACGAAATCCTGTAGGACATCTCTAATCCAATGACACCGATCTAGCAGAGTTATGTAATCAGCCTCGGCATGTGAGAGGCTAGAGCCGACAACAAACAGCAGGACAAGAATGCGCCCGAACGATTCACACCTTCGACACATTTCGAGATCATGAGCGACTCAGATGATAGCAAGAAGGAAGCCAGTTTGCCATCATGGCAGCAGAATTCTGAGCAGAAACTCTTGAAGGGCGACTCTAATCCGATATCAGAGCCACCGAGCCAGGAAGCTACTACCTTGGAGCAGGCGAGGAAATTCTTAGAGGAAGATGATGTCAGGAATGCTTCGACAGACAAGAAGATTGCTTTCCTGGAAAGTAAAGGAATAGGAAGTGAAGATATAAAAGAGCTACTCGGCGTATCACGGAATCCAGAAGCCAGCTCGAGTACGCCTCTACAGGAATCACCAGTATGTTCTAGCTACAGCACTGGCATAGAGTACCATGCTAATGCTAATACAACACTAGACATTACCTCTTCCCCCAACTATTTCCCAACCCCCGAACCGACCCTCAATACCCTCCGCCCAACCAACCCAAACATACATAAACCCAGCTCCCTCACGACCGCCCATAATAACCTACCCTGAATTTCTCACCAAACCCGCCCACCCCGAACCACTAATAACCAAACCTCGTCTCCTCAAAACCCTCTACGCCTTCTCCGCGCTCTCATTCCTTCTATACGGCACCTCCAACTACCTCGTCGCCCCTATGGTGGCATCCCTCACTCAAGCACGGCAGGAATTCGCCTCAACCGCATCTACAAACCTCCAGAAGCTCATCGAGAAGTTAGAAGCTCTGGTTTCTACAATCCCAGACTATACACCGAAACACAAACTATTGGAAGGAGGTGAATTGGATAGCGAAGACTCCGAAGACGAAGACCCAACCGAGCTCTTCCACCGAGACATCGGCATCCAAACCTCTCCCCCCCGTACCCCTCGCTCCCTTTCCCCTTCCCCGAAAACGCCCCTCGACACACAAACCATGCGCCTTACCGACCTCACTAAATCTCTACAAAGTCTCATCGCTGACAGTACATCGGAGGGGAAGAATACAACTGAGACAACAAGTGCGATAAGTGTGTTGACAGAAAGTTTAGATAGTATGGCGTTTGTGGAGCCGGAAGCTTATAATTATAGTGGGGGGTACAGGAGTACTGGAAATGGAAAGGACGATGATGAGATTGCAAAGGTAAAGGCGGGGATTAGGGGGGTGAAGGGGGCTCTGCTTAGTGCTAGGAGTTTTCCCGGGGGCGTGAGAGCGGTGAGGTGAAATTTAGATTTTGAAGTACACGCAGAATGGGAGTTTCCAACTACCCATCGCGTAAATAGTTAATTTGCGCAAGGTGGGATGGATTCCAGACTAGCATTTAGGAAATGGTAAATGATGCCCTTTTGAGTAATGCACCGAAACAAGCAAGTTCAGGATTTTGTTGGTGTCTTGCAAGTCCACCCAAATTTAAGACAGACTTACAAGAAAGTGTACTTGAAGCGTATTCACGGGAACAATCCCGCCCCTAGAGACGAGGGCAGCATGCATGTGGACATGAAATTGGTAGTGATCTCCAAGGAGATAGAAAAAATTTCCTATAGTGAAGACTATGGAAATAGCTAGTAGATATGAGACCGTCATTGTATAACATGATGTTAAGGAGTGGTAGTAGGTTGATTAAAAAAGATATGGTTCATCCTCCTCCCCCGCACCACAGAACGGTTTGGGCGAAACAGTAAGCGACTCATAAGTCAAAAATGCAACAGAACTGGAAAATGAGCAGCATTAGCTCGGCATCATAAAACTCAACGACGTGTGGGGCAACAATAAGGATGCCAATTCATAGAGGAAGGATCCAAATCCGCCAGGCAGTCTGGACAAATGACACGAGTCGAGCGTTTTGCAGCTTGATATTTCGGGGCATCAGGATGTCTCTCCCGAATGTGCTTTATCAAATCTTTCTCTCTGAAGTATCCACGGCGCCCTTTGCGATCACAGCCGGCGATTGTGCACGGGAATGCGGACTCGTTGTGCTCTTCTCGCATGTGTTTCGTGTAGGCGGACTGGGAAGCGAAAGGTTTGGTATCATTTTGGAGTTGTGATCGTAGTCGGTGAAAAGAGGCATCTCGATGCTCGGGGCATCCTGAGTGAGAGCAGACTGGGAATGATCTTTTCAATTTTCTTGGTTCCAAGGCATCCGTATCGTGGTGATGATAGTTCCGAATATGTTGAGTCAAATGGTCGAAACGTTTGAAGGCATTTGTACCGCGGTGCAGCCTGCAAAAGCTGCATGGGTATTTGGGAGCATCGTTGTTGGCAGAGTTGAAATGCCGGTTGAGAACATCACGGCGGGAAAATTTGGATCCGCAATCACAGCCATATGGTTGATGTTGATGTTCTTTGGCATGCCGGAGGAGGTCTGCGGTGGTCGAGCATGATAGGAAACACTCGACGCAGTTGTGAGATAACGATGACATTACGGCGCGATGCTCAGGCGGAATTTGAGCACCATCCTCAAGTAGTTCTTCGGGAATCGAGATGGCATTGATAGAGTCTGGCTCAGCAGCAATTGAGGATTGGGGACCATCGAGTATACGGCTTTCCGATGAGTACGAAGGATTGTATGCTATTACTGATCTACGATTCGAGATGAGTGGGCGGCCTTAGAGGGAACATTGTTCTTACGGTAAATCTGACACATTCCCACTGTCATGTAGATTGGGCATTCCAGCTCCAAACAGGAAGCCGGGAGTTTGAACTCCACTATCACCCTTTTCATTAGCAAGTAATAAAAAAAAAACTCACCAGTCAGACCCAGGGCTGAAAGCCATCGGGTCACAACTAGGATCCATGAGGTCGTTCTCGGTAAGGTAGGCAGTGAAGTCGAAGAACGTCTCCATTTCTTGTTGGTGAGACATGGCGTTTGGTAAAGCGGCGTGGTGGTTTATGATAATTTTGGGGGAATGTTGATGGAAGTGTTGTGTTAGTTGTCGAGAGGAGACCGCCATCCTTATCGAAGACTTTGAAATCCCCTTGCCGCTTGAAATCTGCATCTCTAGCGCTGTTACAGCCTTCTAGGGTGGCTAAAGGGCGATGCATCCGCCCTTTTTTGGTGATATGTCGAAGTGAGGCTTTCTACCGAGGAGACGTTCAGGATTCCATGTTCTTCTATTAGGTTATCTATATTGTGGCATCAAGCGGTGAAACCATGGATGCTGCAATTGACAGGGAAAGGACCGTCGAACACGCGAAAGAGTCCATGGGATGTCCAAGGAAAATTGGTGAAGAAAGGGAGCTGCTATGAGATGTCGTCGACGAAGATTTGTGGGCCTGATTCAGCCACACCTTGCCCATCAGCCACATTTCGATATTGCGCAAACCCCTTCTAGCACTTCGAACTTGACTCGCTCTAAATATGACCTATAGCGAGCCACATAGACCTTACTACCTTTATTGACTTGAATTGAACTCTCCGTTGATAACTGACCACTTAAATTATTGAGGGGCATACCAACAGATCAATGATTTCGACTTCAAGGAACTTAAATTTTTCATTCCCTGCTTCTCTTCAACTTCCTCACTACCGCAAGACAAGCTCAGAGTGGCTCTCACTCAAAAGATATACATGTTCTTCCGTTAGTTCGCCTGAGGTGTGGCGTCTATTGGAGGACCCGTGACTACTACAACGTGCAGAAAGAGGATCGTAGAAAGAGCGAACAAGCGATGGTATGCTAGAAGACGATCGGTAATGTTAGATAACTCAGTGCGATATTCCAAGGCCAGTCCAGCCATGGTCTACACTGAAGAAAATCAAAATTAAGCTGAAAAATCACCGAGGAATGAGCTAGATATTGCGGTCTCACGAAGAGGAGTTCTTCTAGTAAGGCATAGAAAGCCTTTCTCTCTTTTCCAACTGTGACGTGTATGAGACCTACTCTGAACACAGTACTTCAATTCTACCAAAAGGGGCAGAAATCCTAAAGCAAGGTCCAGAACTTCACTATCCTCGGAGTCATTTTCCGTCTTTGACGAGGTTGTCCTGTGATAATTCACCAGGCAATTATTGTGATCATGACACAAAAATGTATAACCAAAGGAAAGGAATAGTGGGCCATAAACAATGAATTTCACTCTCTTAGATCCTCGTCATAGATGAGCGAATGCCATGACAACCAAAGTGTAAAGGGCGACTATCGAGATGATATAAATGCGCCATAATATTTTACAAATCTCATTGTAGTTCTTCGGCGTTGGTTCGCTCGAAACATCGTTTATGAGAAGATCGACCTTTTCTTGAACTGAAATGAACCCTCGAACGCCAACAGTCCTCTTGGAATTTAAGTCCATTATTGGATACGGAGATCCTCAAGCCATTCCCGGAACTTTTTGACCCTTAGGGGACTGACTCATAAATGCCAATACATACATCGACGTAGACATTAGTCGTAGCTTTCGAGTGGTAGTATCTCCTTTTACATTATGGAGGATCCCGTCCGTTCAAATTGAGCAGGCGTTTAAGGATGTGTATGAGAGAGGCTATTGCACCTGATTTTATTTTTTTACGAGATGACAATATACCAAAACCCATCTTCCTTGGTGGGATTGTGTATTTCAGCTTGAAAATACATTCCTTGGCCACCTTTATTTCCCAGAAAAACTTACGATAAACGCCTCAAGTTCAAATACTGCCATTGCAATGGGGATATCTTTACGGAGAACGGCACCAGGACCTTGCGATTCACCATTCTTCGATCAAGAATTCTTTATCCCAGTTGAGTCAGATCGTCCTACGATTCTCGCTTTCTCGGATCCGCAACAGCCTGCGTTCATCTTCCCACAATTCTTCAGCGAGGATGATAACCATATTCTTTGCTCATACTTACCCGCACATATATGCTTTCGGCTTGATAGGCTGAGATCATTCCTGGAGCGTCTGGTATGAATACAGCAATTTCGAGGCTGAATAGGATGACTAAAGCATTCTTATTTAAAAGGGCTCCGACTGGCTCCACCATAGTGAGTACATACTTAGGCGATATTGATTATAATGCCGCTCAGTGGTGGGCAGCGGTCCTCGTCGGGGAAGGGGATTGGAATGTATCCAAGCAATAAAGGTTATGTCCTCCACTCGCCCTGGTATACGAGACTTGTATCAGAGCAACACTTTTATCTTTCACGCGGCACGAAAAACCGTCCCGTCCAGCTCAGCGTCGTGTGGCATCATCCAACACCATCTTGCGCTATCTTTCTAGCTACTTTGAATTCCACAAAGTGGCTGAGCAGGCCCATGCTACTTTGGCTTTGACATTATCTCTTCCTGTGTCCCGATACGATAACAGGACGGTTCAGCTACCGAACCCTCGAGTTCGCTGTGACGTACGAATCAGCAAGGGACCTGTCTGCACGGCTCATTCGAGAATACGAACAAATGTTTTCGAGTCATTTCCCATAACGACAATCACTGAATTAGATCGTGTGGCTTCTATGTGTGCTCTACAACCTTTAATTGCCTTGTGGACACGGTTACTGACAAGGTGAAGAAGGCTAGCCCCGCAATTAAATGAGCGGCCAGATATTGAAGGCGAGGACGACCGGACGCGTGAATAATGGCAAGCTTATTGATGTTATTAATTGGGATAGGTCAACCACTCACAAGCTCCTGAGTCATGATGTTGATGGAGTCGAAGTCGGTGTCTGAACTTGGTCCCATAACTGGATGAACTAGGACATCGCAAAACGGGCGATCTACGAATCCATGATTGACGGTAGTGATTCGTGGACCACAATGATTTACAGCAAGAAGTATTGTTTATAGATTACCTTCCCAATCTGATTTTATGTGAAAATTCCGTCCTCGTTACCCTTCCCCTTGATTACCTTCAGTATTCTGGCTTCGCTGGCTTTGAAGCAGTACTTCATTTGCCAGTTCTTTCCGATGCCGGGACTTGCAATCCCGTTTCCTTTCCTCTTTCTACTTTTTATAGTTACTGTAGAGGAAACAGAGACCCCTGCTGTGTATCAAGTTCCTGGGAAGGTAAGTGGTAAAGCTGGAGTTGATCAGGTGTTTAACCCTAGACTTATTCAGCTTAGACTTCAGGCGAAGCAATGACGCTTTTTCTTGAAAGTGATGCCTTTGACAAAAAAGCTATCGAATTTTTACAAATAATTCAATTGGTAGACCATCGATATGGTTAAGTGATGTGTTCAAACAGAATGTTATTGCATTGTTGTTTCTTCATCACGATTCCACTTTCTGGAGTATTCTGCATAATAAAATGGACTGCACTAGGCAAAAATCTCTAGACAAACACGAAAACATGATATAGTAACACAGCATAAAATCCACGAAAGGCGCATTCCCCTACACGAGAGCCTGATTCGCTAAACCCCAGGGGTGGAGCATCACGTACAAGGGGCACAGCACCTAAACGAGTGCAAGGCAGATCACCAAATCATGAAAAAGCAACTGTGCCATTCATCTACTGAATCTCAACCACAACTCCCAGCTTAACAAACAAAATGCCGATAATTGAAAGATTCTCGATCCTCATTTATCTAGGATGGGGTGCTGCGTTGTTGCTAGCCATCTGGCCAGCGTATTACAGCTCGCGGACCCCTGAGCCGGTTGTGCAAACAGATGATGTATCGGATGGTTATGGTAAATGGTTCTCAAAACTAGAAGCCATGTAAATTAACTTTAGGGTTCTGCAGTTGTGGGAATAGAATTCGGACAAGATTACGCGCGCATAGCTATCTATCGAAACGGCACATTCGAAGCCATCACCGATGAGCAAAATCGCAGCGCAATTCCATCTTATGTTGCTTTTGGAGAGCATAAGGAGCCATATGTTGGCTTTGAGGCTAAGGAGCAAGCTGCAAGCGATCCTAAAGGAACTATTTATGGCTTCAGGTTCGTCTATCGCTGCGAATAATTGCCGACGAACAGAAAATTGATACCACGATGTAGGAATCTGATGGGTCTGAATTTTGGTGACTTTGTAGTTCAAAACGCGGTGAATAAACTCCCATATGATATCTGGGACCAAGGCGGAAAGCCCGCAATCGTTATTCATCCTCACGGGGAGAATATAGCCTGGCGACCAGAAGATATCTCCGGCTTCCTGTTGACAAAACTCAAAGATATGGCAGAGTCCCAACTGACCTCAACAGTCAGTGACGCCGTCATCACTGTCCCTTCATACTTCAATCACGCGCAGAGAGAAGCGATGAAAAGAGCTGCGAGAGCTGCGGGCTTGAACCCGCTGCGTATGGTGGATGAATCAGCAGCTGTCGGGATTGCACATCGGCTTGATGTTATTAGGTCTGAGAAAGGGAGTGGTGATAAGAGGTTGTATGTGGTGGTTGATGTTAGAGAGGGGCAGTCTGAGGTTACTCTTTTGAAGACTGAGTGGGGAGTTTTTGAGATCGTTGGGATGATGCGGGATAGCGATCTAAGGTTGGGGAACGTCGAAGCCTCGATTTCGTCTTCTAATGTTGACACTACGTTGACAACACTGGATGTTTGGCAATCGAAGAGAGTCGTTCAGTTGGTCGAGCAAGTTCTTGCTAGAGCAAACGTCACAGAGCAGAATTTTGACGGCATCCTCCTATCCGGTGACTTTCCCGCCTCCGCGAAAGTCCAGAACACCCTGGAGTCCAACTTCCCGGGCAAAACGATGATTCCTTCAGCAGAATTTACCCAAGACCAAGCAGTCGTATATGGCGCCGCTTGGCAGGGCTGTGTAGTGCAGGGTGCATTTGGCTTCGGTTCCCTGCTGGACGTCACACTTCTCAGTCTGGGCATCGAGCTCAACACTGGAGCTTTCTTAAGAGTAATTCCTCGACAGACTGTAATTCCAACACGAAGATCAGTCATGGTATCCATAGCCCCGAATGGAAAGGAGAAGCAAATTATTAGGGTATTTGAAGGTCAACGAGAGATCGCGGATAGGAACGGATTACGGGGAACGCTGGATATTACTCCGCTTTTAGATATGCGAAATGGGGAGTCAGAGATTGAAGTGGCATTTGAGGTTAATGGGAAGGAGGGTTTGATGGTTGAGGTAAGATGGAAGGGGGCCGAGTTTTCGGAGGGGCTGAGATGGTGGTTGCGGGTTTGGGCCGGAAGAGATCTTGACAAGATTATTGAGGGGAATATACGCGACGAAGAGAAGTTCCGTGAAGAGGATTTTAAGGAGTTAGAGTATAGCAAGATTTTGGTGGAGGACGGTGTTGATGTAGTCCCTTCTACCGTTGAACTATCAGAGCTGTAGAACATCAGTTTCTCGTTTTCCCTCAGTGCTATGGTATCCATACCTACGAGATTTTGTGTTCAACATTATGGTATCACTACATTGTTCGAACATTAAAGAGGCATGAGAATTGGTTATAATATTGTGTATTTGATCGTCTCTTTCAGATATGTATCTGAGTTAATGGCGTTTTGCAGAAGTGAGTGTTGAAGCTGAAGTTTGACATAGCTACCACCTAGCCGAGTGTGAGGCCTTCGATAATAGCGTAAGATATAATTTCCATATCATTTTCAGTTGAAAGAAAACGTTGTTACATCGGTGAACCGAAATATAGCTTTTGCACTCTGGGACGAGCTGATCGGAATATCTGAAATGCTTATTCTCATGATCTCCACCGCAAAGCCCTCGTTATTGCGGCTTACCTTCGCGTCAGGTAGCGTGGGATACGTCTTGATCAAATCAGGAGACGTAGAGTTAAGCGTATTGAGGAACCTTCCTGAGGGTGTGAAAACCCCGTGTATGCAACCCACAGGCAGGTAAACAGCATCCGCAGACGTTATTTCGAATATAACACCACCTCCAAGACAATATTCAATCTGTTACACTTTCGCTCTTCGCCTTAGTGCGAGGCGAAGATCTCCAGGTTGCGCAGCGTGGGTCGGAATGCGATCCAAACTTTCCTCCACGATCCTATGGGTACTAAAATTTAGTCCGCTGCGTCTACTCACCTTCCAGCCATGTTCAATGTCCCCTCATCCCCCAAAAAGACAAGGGAAGGGAAGACATACCAACACGCAACTCACTAACCCCTCTCGGTACCACTAAAAGCTGATTTCTGCTCTCGCGATAACTCTCCACTTACTTGCTCAATGCCTGAGACATGTGTAGCATGCTCTCGATCACCTTCTTCAACTTCATGCCGACAATCAACACGGGGCTATTCACATCCGCTTCTACGAGATGCGCGACAGCGAGACGGGGGTCCGCGGTCTTTGGGCGACCTCGCCGTGGACTTAAGTTTTGAACTCGTGTTTGGCCGCAGGCGTAGCTGAGTGGTAGCTGAGTGGTGGTCGAAGGACGAGAGGATGAGCGTTGTGGTTGAGGGAGGGGACGTAGACCAGACGGTTGAGGAGGTGGAGATACGGGGGAGCCCGGCTGTGGAGGTATTCCAGAGGGCGAGGGTTGAGGGGGAAGCGGTGGTGAGAGGGGGAAGATTCATGTTGATATCGAAGCCGATTATGGTGTTGATGAGGGTGTTTTGGGAGGGGGAGTCAGGGGTAGATATTCCGTTCGCGGAGAACATCATAACATGACATAGCCAGAGGGATCCAGGGAGATCAAGATATTGTGGCAGAGTTGAGACATGGCGATTGTGCTTGAAAAAGCGAGCTTCCGGTCAATATTCAAGTGAGTGAAGATATTTCGAAGATGTTTTGAGAGCGGAAAGTCAATGAGAGATTTTGGAGGCAGACATGTTGAAATGGACCAGTCAGGAAAACCAAAGGAGAGAAAAGAACTCCAGGAAAGGCCAGGAGTCGATTATAGATTGCACAGAGAGTTTGCGCACAACTATAATGTCACTGAGCGTTTGCGCCGTTTATGCGTTTGAATATCTAGATCCCGTGCACAATGCTAAGCGACAATAGGAGGCTCCCTGAGTAAGCGAGCATCCCTTCACATTTTCTATTGTCCGAGGACCAACAAACTTACAGCAGCATCACAAAGATCTTTATTCGTGCGGAATCGAGGTAATTTGTAGGTGATTTACTTTGCAGTTTTCGTGAGATTTCACTCAACATCTAGAAAATGTTCAAATTCGTGCTCGATGTTTCAGACACCTTCCCGATTACAAAGGTTGCTAGGAGGGCTCAACTCTATATCAATCTGTCACTCCACGTTTTTATAGTAATCTAGAAGCAAGCTATAGGCCCAAAATGATTCTTCTCAATGCTATTCATTTTCAGCTTTCATTCATAGAATAAAGCTTAAATTTTGCAGAGTAACCCAAGTCCGCCAGCCTCTCAGAGTAACTTATAAGCACATTCATCTTTATCATTTGCTAAATATTTCGTTAAGGATAGGTCTTCCATCCTTTTCGAGTCTTAGGGGAGAACTCCGTTGTTCGCTAACGCATGCCTAGTTTAGGCTCGGTTTAGGAGACTACACACTGGCAGCAACCTTGACTCGATTCACAGGCTCGTCTGTAAACTACTAACCATCAATTGAAGAGCAGTACAGAGGAGTGAGAGGGTAACATCTGGAGGTGTCGTAAGCATTAACTAGGAATAGTCATGATCCGATTAATTCGAAGCTGGATAATTGGAAACGAGACCTGTACTCCCGATGAAGAAAAAGGTCGCGGTCTCAGGCACACAATCACAAGACAGATTCGATATTTTTTAAGTATTACTATTAATTATTCTCAATCATCATATTGTCCTCTCGTCCTCCCGATGAGCATTCCATTTTCTAGTATCACTTGTACGAGCAGTTTACCTTTGCGATCAGTCATCCCACGCATCCATCAATGTCCAGCGCCAATGCTAAAGAACTGAGCGGAGCGATAGCCAAAATATAAAATACTCCAATTTCCTCATTCTAAGGCAATCCTCAAAAAATGGTATTTGCAGGAAACGCCGTCCAATTTATGCATTGTTTCGTGATAGGCCGTACAACCAGCCTGCTAAACGACAGGTGCCTTCAAAGTATCCTCTTTCGCCTTCTCGATTTCTTTCGATTTCTCGCTTCCCTGAAGACCGGGTGTTGCAGGGGACGAGGGGGATGTTTTATCATGGTCTTTGCCTAGGCTCATAAGTCTTTGTAAGCTTCGTCGAATCGTGCCAGGACTCCCGGGCGATTTCTGACCATCTTTGTCCTTGTCGAGGCCGAACAAGCTAGCTACACTAAGTCTCCGAGGTTTCTTCTTGCCTGCAGAAGGTTCAGGTTGGGTCGCTTTTGGCGGCCATTCCCCATCTCGCTTCCAGCCCTGAACACAACTCCGGACAACGTCGGTCAAATTCATCGGGCAGCTTGGGGTCAATTGCTGCAGGACAACTTTATCGTAAATCGTGTTGTATGCATCAGGTTTGATGCTTGCGCGCATCGCATTCGTAGGTGGAAGCAATGGCGGCGCAATCGGGATCTCGGTGTCAGAATCCTCCCAGCCATCATCTTCTTCGTTCTCTATAGCTGTCGAGCTACCGTCGCCTTCACTAGACCCGTTCGTCTGTACCGACGGCTTTCGTGGAGGAGCTGGAACATGCCTTGCCCGAGTCCAAGCATCGCGACGTTCGTTGAAGCACCGCACTCCGTCATTGTACTTCATTTCCTCCTTGTTTCGCCTCTTCCTCCGTCGCTTTCGTTCCCGCTGCGATTTCTGGACAGTCTCCCCTACACCATCTGGGTTCTCAAACCGGAAAGGACTTGAGGTCGGTTTGAACACCTTCGTGTCGAAAATTATAGTAGATCCGGGGATAGGCGGGGAGTCCCCAGCTTCACTATTATCACTCAGCCACTCGTCCCTTTCCTTCCACTCGATTTCCGGGTCATTGAGGCTATGTGTGTCGTTATCGTCCTGACCTCCTGGTGGTTGCGGCCATTCCCACTCCCAATCCCCCCGGATAGTCTCATTTATGTATCTCCTAACAGCGTGTTTCTGTTTTTCCCGGTCTCGACTTGTTAAATCCGCTTCGTAGTCCGTAATCGCATTTGTATTCGCATAAGTCTTTCGCCGGTGGGCGGCGGTTCCTGGCACATTCGCCGGACCAAAAAACATCTTCCCTTCTTGCGTTGCGCCAACCGTGTCTGTATTGCTATGTGCCTGATGCTTAAATTGAAATATGGTCGACAGGGAGGATCGTTTATGATGTGAATCTGATCGCTCGGCAGTGACGGTTATGTGGTTTGTGGAGCTTGATGTCGAAATAGTGGATTTTGGGGTGATGGGGGTGATGTCACGAGCCACTTTTTGACTCCCAGTCTCTCGTATGATTATTGCAGGTGGCGCTATTTGTGTTGATCAGTAAAACTCTTGATCCCTCACAATTATCTAAACAGGAAAAGAAACACATTCCAGAGGAGTATGAGATATGGAAATTGGCAAAACTTTGTCTCACCTGGGTCGGTATGCTCCACTTTCATCGCCCCATGCTCTCCGCCGAAGTTCTTCCCTTGGTCTTGGCTTTGCTTGTGTGGCGTTACCGTTGCAGATGTACAGTCAGCATCAACGTTGGGATTTTCTTCTGTTGATACAACTGGTGCTCCCCCATTTGCCTTTGTACTCTCGCCCTGCCCTCCCTTTCCCTCTTGCTGGTACCGCGATGAAGATGGTGATGTGTGCGGGGAAATCGGAACATGAGCGGTGGAGATAGGGTTGCTTGGTTGCTCCATCTTTGTGCTGCTTTTGCGCGATGGTTGCAGCGCATCGTGCCCCTGCAGACTTCGAGGTTGAGAAGATACGTTCAACGGTGAGTTCTCGTTGGTTTTGCTGTTGGCGGTGACAGCGGCGGCGGCGGCGGCGGCAGGTGTGTTCCTCGTTGAGTCCTTGGCCTGGCTTGAATAGGTAGCATTGTTTGCGACATTAGAAGTAGAAGGAGCTTCTCCGTTCGTCTCGTCTGTCTTTGTTAATGTATCACCAGCCTCTTGCGATGGCGATGTCAATGAAGCTTGCAAGTTTCCTCGGCCTTGCAGGAGTTCCTGGTCGTGTGCGCCTTGTAAGATTCCAGCATCAGAGCCAGTGCCGATTGGCGTTTCAATTAATGCAACATCGGAACGAGACATGGCGTTTTGTTATGGGGAATCCATGGCCGGGAAGGCAGCACAGTACTCGAGGAGGAAAGAAAACTCTGGCGGTGAACAATTTCAAGAATATGGACGTAGTAGGTAGGAGAAAGGAAAATGAAGGGAAGAGGTTCACATGAGAGACTTTTCCATGGGCTGAAGGCGGGGTCGTGTGCTTGTGCCTTGGTGGTTCATTTTGAATTTTTGGCTTGCTTTGGTTCGAGATTTGGCTTCCATATCCCTGCAGCGGATCTTCAACCTCGCTTAGAGCCGCTATTGAACTACAAGAAGAGACAAAGAGTGCATTAATGAACATTCGCCCCATGCTTGTACATTGTCATTTGACCATTGTCAAACGCACCCAAGTCAAATCGACTGGGAATCTTGCAGGTAACGTGTTGAACGAATCATCTCGATTGTGTCACGGAACACGGCTGTCCGAACCTCGGATTCAAGCTTTGTATTACTGCGCCACCATCTGCTTGGGGTGTTACTAAGCAATGCTCACGCCACATTCGGGTATTCCCTTCGCATTGGTTTTCACCGCTTTGCTGTTTAGTAGTCTCGTGATCATGAAGTGAATCAAGTAAAAGCTGCTGTCCTCAGTGTTCAATGGAGGGCGTTGTGATTTCCTAACTCGAGATGGTTGCGGACTGGCTTTAGCGAGTAGACGAATGCTCTTCTATCTAAATTCTAGGAGAGAATGTGTGAAGGAGACATTTAAATAGACATTGATCATTGAATTCATTCTCAACCTAGCAGATAGAATAATAGCTTGACATTGCTAACAAAATGAATCACAGTAAGAATCTAAGTTTCAACTCTCTTTCCAGCACCTCAAAGATCCCACCAGCCATAAACACACCGACTCTAGTTCTCCTCTCCAAAGTATCAGCTTCTAATCAGCGCTATACTTGCCTCTTTCGCTAGAAGGATCTGAAATCTTGCCTTTTGCAGTCTATTATTTTCAGCAGCTACCTTCCAATCACTGAACAAGATGGAGAGTGAGAATGAGTATTTCGAAAATGTGAACAACATTCAAATGCCTCCTCCGGGTGCCCTGATCCGAGACAACCGATCGCCCGATTACTTCGACGAACACGACTACGCATCCATCTGTGGGAAATCCCATATTATCTCAGATGTGGAGATATGCAATGCCATCTGGGGAAATGATTGCGACGAGAATATCTGCTTTTCCCTCAATGTCACCGATGACTCGCTAAAGTGGCCTTCGCTCGAGGTTGTGATTCGAAGGGCCCTAGTAAGGTAGTGCAGTGTTCGCCGACTATGCAGGATAAGCATTGTAGGTGGCCATTCAATTGAAGAGTCGAAGCGATACGGCAGGTTCGGAAGTTCTCCCTTGTGTCTGGAGACACTACAGTCCGGACGAGTTTATGTCCTTGTTGAAACCGGTCAGGAGGAATAGGGTCTCTAAGAAACACACTTTTGCTATCAAAGCATCCTCTGTCAAAGTATATTTTACCAAGAAAGAGAAATCGGCAGAATTTGAGAGGTGATAACTGGCTGGTTTGAACGTTTTATATTTGTTTTTCTTTTGGAGACTTTGAATATTGTAAATGTTGATAGGTACAGTGATATTCGTGAGGAAAAGCCATTGATATAGTACTCGGAAGCCCCGACGTGGTAACTGATGGAAACTCCGTATGTCTGGGGTAACAGAGAGATATAATGTATATAGAGAGGCTCTAGCCGTCTAGGACAGTAAGAGAGAAAAATGAGGAACTCAAGCCTTTCCCACCTGCCCTTGTGGCTCGATTTATGACATTCTTGCGTGCCTCATACCAACAGTAAAGGGATAAAATGCTGTGTGTCCGCGTAAAGGTCTGAGAACGAATCAATTCTAAATTACTAGTTAATGTAAACATCGTCTGCTTTACTCATGTGAGTTGAGAAATATGACCATTTTGTCTAACTAGATATGACATTCGAATGACAAATCTAGCTGTCCACGAGGTTATTCCGCGTTTGTAGATTATTCATGAATCGATAATCTGATGTGAACGCCTTTATACATTCGATAAGTACTTCTGTGAGTATGAACTAAGTGAGAATGTTATAAATGGAGCCACAAAAGCAGGAGTAGGAGTCTGAACTTCATTCCTTTTAATGGAGGGTAGATACCTATTTGTATAGAACTTCAACCCTTATAATCCATGTGCCATCTGATCTTCCCTGCAGTGTGACGCCAGCTCCACCCCACTGCCTGCAAATATCATATGATAAAAGCACCATCGTACCTATCAATAGCATCTAAACAATTGAAGTTTCGAACAACTAATAACCTTTGGTCTTTCTTTTGTGACCTATGCTGAATCGAACTCCGAAACATGATTGCATTCAGCTAATTGTGTTCAGTTGCGTGACACTGTCTTCTGAAGTTCCGGTACTTTGAGTAAACTTCCCCAGCTTGATAAAAGAGAGATCGTTCTTGCTCAAGATCCAATGCTACACTTGTCTTTCAGAAGTCAAATTGGTTGTTTATTTCAATCGCCTGCTGTCACTCGCGAGAGAAACATGTCCGACCCTCCTACTCAAGAAAGATACTTTGGGCCCTGTTGATAGGTACTGTGATATCCCTATAGGAAAAATGATTTATATACTATTCGGAAGCCCCGGCGGGCTACCGATGGTAATTCTGTATGGTTAGAGTGGCAGAGAGACATAATATATAGAGAAGCTTTGGCCGTCTAGGCCGATAGAAAAAAGGAACTGAAGACTCTATCTCTAGCTCGAGTAGCTCTATTTATGATATTCTTACGTGCCTCACACCTGAGGGTCGATGTTGATATTGGTGCTAATCTTCAAAATTGATGTAGATCAGAAATTTTTGTTGCTGTAATGGTGATAAATGTTTCCTCCGTTCTTGGGGCCTTTCGAGATTAATTAATGGCCTCTTGTCAAATCTATGGATTTGATAGAGAATTTTTAAACAGAGTGTGCCAATCTGCCAGTGAAGATGTTCTTCACACGATAAAGTTGCGCCCTTTTACCCACTAAAACACTGGAGCAACGAGGTTCGTGTTTGCTTCGAGATGAGACTATTCACAACGACTGAATACCTTATTCAGAGGGAATGAAGCACTAGTATGCTCACAAATAGCTCCAAACTTGTCTCAACACTATCATCAAAATATATGTAAGAGACAGCATATTAGTTCGAATATTTATCTTGATCTAGTATGGAATATTCTCTTTGAAAAGGCATTTTATTATAAATTGATGAGGGTAAAGTCGATAATACAGCAGCCATGACCAGAGCAAAAATTCTAGGCTAGTTTCCAGCGTCTCCAATTATTAGCTTCGCGCACCGGCACATTCCCCCGCCCAGAACCTCCCCCCTAAATACTTCTATATTAGCAAGGTCGAGCATTATAAATACAGAGTTGAGTCCGCACTTGACGGAACTATTCAGAATGATTCAATTACTCTCCAATATGTGCAATATTCCATGCAACGTATGCTAGATAAGCATTCAGCTTTTTTTGGTAGAATTGGTACATCGAAACGGCTGGTTGAGTACTTGAAAGTAACAGCTTGGAAGATTCACGATCTTTTATATTTTATCAAGGCTAAAGTGGTTGACTCTCTGAAATCAATGTAAGTTAAAAGTAGGGGGAGTTCACATGTGGCATGAAGAGAGAGAGAAGGGAAGATGGGTAGAAAATCATATTTTGATGACCTGATTTACGCGCACGGGACCAGAATGCCTGCTCCACATGAAACATACGAATTGCAAGGGCAATGTTGCCACTACTCGATTTTGATACAATGCTTGATACTCACACATGAATATTGTGAATTTTTAGCCATTTAAGTTATTATCATTAAGGGACAAAAAATGGTGAGTCTGACCATCACTAGGTCTCAACAAACCACGAACTCAAATTGATTGTGCTTGCCATATTATAGGATGATTGCGGAGAGATGCAATGTAAAACCTTGGGTGATTCTTGGTATAAAGTAAAATGTTCTACCTTCAAGTTACTGTCTTTTTGCTTTTTTAGATCCTCTGGTTTTCAAGTATTCTTAGCACTTCAATCTGATTTTGCTTTATCCTCGTAGGTACAAGCACCTGTCTTTTTTTAATAACGGGGTAATCGCGGATCTTTTTCGTGATTGTCATTCATGCTCGCTTCATAGACGGGTTGGCATCCCACTTTTAAGGGGAGTGGATTTGGTCATGTGGCCTACCCATTGCGTGCTTGTGGTACTACCTTTCGTTATGCTTGACCCACTGTGAATATTAAACTTGTATATTTATACTCCAGCGGCCCTTCAAATAATCTGACCATACTTGATTAACCCTTCATATTCTTCGACCAGGCCTTAAATTGATGATTAGCCTCGATATCACCGTATCACCCGATTACTTAGCAAAGTAAAATAACGACTAGACGCGGCTATTTCGTACAACCATACTTGTGGTATCATTCTATCAGAGCTTGAATGATAAAACGTCTGATAGTGTTTCTGTTGGTATTGTCTTCATGATGAGAGGAACGCAACCACCACTATTAGAAGTGGCCATTGTTGGTGCTGGCATCGCAGGTCTTACCGCGGCAATTGCTCTCCGACAACATCCTAGGATCAATGTCACATTATACGAAAAAGCCACAGAGCTCAAGGAAATTGGAGCCAGTATTGCTCTAGGGCCAAACGGCTTGAGAACACTGGAAAGGCTAGGTCTGTCTGATGCTATCAGCGATGAGATCTGCTTCCGGGGACCTTCAAATTTGCCAATGATATTTAGACATGTATGTATCTTTAGATTTCACGTTGGCTCAAATTTTACTAACAAAAGATATTATAGTGGAAAACAAACGAAGTCATCGGTGTCGACCGCCACGAAAATGTGAGCGAGCATCTACATCAAACAGCTCGTTATTATCGAGCACACTTGCATCAAGCTCTCCTCAATCATGTTCCCACAAAGACTATCAATCTTAGAAAGAAACTTGTCTCTGTAGAGGTAAGTGCTGAGAAGGGCGTTGCTTTGACCTTTAAGGACGGAACAGTGGCGGTTGCGGATCTTCTTCTCGGAGCCGACGGTCTTCAATCTGTAAGTATCCATGTATCAGTGCGAGATTCATTATTTTACTGAATAGAGACTCACATGTTAATAGAGAGTACGGTCGGCGTTTGTTCCAGACTTCGAATTGAAATGGAGTGGATGGACAGCTTTTCGCTCTGTCTTTGATGCCTCACTTGTAGAGTCCATTCCAGACCTTCCAGCCGATTCAACCCACTGGCGGGGGCCTGAAACAAGTTTCTTTGCCTCACGCTTGGGAAAGAATACCTTCACGGTTGTTGGAGGTATCCAAGTAGATCCTGAAGATGCGAATACACTTCTCAGAGACGCATCGTGGGATGAAGAAGCGAGCATCAAACTTCTGAAAGACAAATATCGGCATTGGCATCCAGTGATAAAGGCCCTGACTGAATCAACCCCGACTACTCGTTACTATCCCAACCTCGCTTGTTCCGAGTCATTACAAACTTGGGTGTTTGGCAACCGCGCAACCCTTATCGGAGATGCTGCACATGCACATGGCGGAGCTTATGCCAGTGGGGGCTCACTTGCTATAGATGACGCCTATGCTTTGTATTTGTCCATCCTTACCGTGCTCCCACTGACATCAACGGCGAAACCAACAGTAAATGAAATTGGCAGGGCTTTGAGATTGTATGAAGCAACCCGGAAGCCTCATACTGACAAACTTTTGGAAAAGGTACACGCAGCAAATATGGCTAAAGAGCTACAAGTGCGCGGAGGAATTCTGGAAACCGACGATGAGTTGAGGGCGAGGGCAAGCAGAGGGTCAAATACTACTTGGTTGCACGAGCATAATGTAGTGAATGAGTTCAAAGAGGTGCTGAGAAACGAAATATAGTCTTTGGAGACGATGTCTACTTATTTTGAAGGATGTGATTAAAAAATTAAGCCGAGATAGATACGAGTTCGTACGATGTACACCATGCCTGAATAGCCAAAATCCTCTAGGATTCACTTTGAGGAGCTAACTTGTCTCTGGAGACAACCCTACCCTCACACCTAAGGGGAAGGTCCTTAACTCCTAGTAATTCTTAAAATTATTAGATTAGATATTCTAACGAAGATAGCTCCTTAATTACTATATTACTTCCCTTCTTATAATCGTCTATTCCGACATATTTAACGCTTTGAACAGACTTAACGAGTCACGGCACATTCCGGCACCTTTCTGAGATCCAGCACCGTGGCGCTCAGTAAATAGTGCCATGGTCCATGCGATTTGCTTCTCACTGCGGACCGTACCCTGTACATGGTAGCAAGCGAGGATTAATTGGTCGGCTATATGAGTGGCAATAAAATCGATAGTCGATTGAATATGGGTGGAGAGGCTAGTGGGGTCGTAAAGACAGTCTATTTTAGCCCCAGAAACCCGAAATCCACTTCCACACCTCTATAATTCTGTTACCAAGATCATTTTAACCGGGGAATTTTTTAATTAGGGCTTCCACGAATTGAACAAGAGTTAAGTTATTGGCGCCTAAATCTGTCACTTCGCCGCAGTGATTTCCGTTCCTTTTGTCTGGAAGTTCTAATGGAAACTACACTCTCATACTAGCATCTGTATGTATCTCTGAGATAGCTTATGTTTAAGATAAGCATTTTTCTTGCAACTAGATTAAGAAGTGAGCAATCGGGGAAGGAGAAATTCGAATGGCCAAGAAGAAATTGAGCATTGATATTTCTTGGGCGATTTCAGATATAGTCACTGAGTGAAAGGTGATTGTGCAATTTGGCAATGTGAGCCTTCGGTTCAGAAATGGCCAAGTAAAATAAGGATAACAGTGGGACGGTTAGATGTTGATGTGAAATCTTTTGGGCCAGGGGTGAGGAGTTATTAACAGCCTTAATTTGTAAGGTTATGAACGTGAACGAGAACTCTGGTCCCACCAAAATCTATCTACTCTATGACTAATCCGGATTTTCAGTAATCACCGCCTGAATCGAAGCCAGGCCGAGATAAATTTTAGTCTAGTGCCGTGTGATCACCCTGTCCTGCGAGGTGTAAACCATCCAGAAACCCAACATATACCAACGTGTACTAAAACTCCGCTTGACAAAGTGCAAAATGACCTCCAGCTCCGTAACAGGCGGCCCAGAGCTTCAATGTCCGACATCAAGAAGAAATTTAGGAAGATTATGTCGTCTTCTGAACCGGAGGGGCTACCTTGTACAAAATTTTAATTGATAATTCTACCTAGACTCTTCACTTCGCCATATAAGATATACATTAGCCTATATAACAAATCAAGGCAAGTCTTGTGCGTGGTGTGCTGCTACCAAAAGCAAGTAGGACTTGCAATGGCATAGCTGTGGCCGCTGTCAACCTTGAAAGAGTCTGTATGAGTATAGGTAACGTGTTCGGGCTGTCACCCAAATTCATATTCCAAGTAGCCATGTTGGTTTAGAATATGCTCTAGACCTTGTACCTTTTGCACCTTAGACTTCTGTGGACACAAACCTCTTCGAAGGTTCGCACATCAAACAAGACTTTCAGATCACTTTGTATATCAACGGTGTTACCACCGCTGAATCCCTTGGACTTCCTTCGCTACTATCCTTGAATAGCACACCACATTCTCATAGTAGCCCAATAAAAACTTTCTTTTGCGTCATTGGTGGCTCACTTTTGGGAGAGAAACGAGGATGAAACACATCTCGAAATGAACGCCCTGCGTGGAGTCCAGATGCATGGTATCAAGGTATCGTACCGTTTGGAAAGTCAATTTCCCTCTTAGGCAAATACAGCATGCAATTCTGCTTTCGGGTCCTTCAAACTTGGCCTCACATAATGTCTGGAGGGCTTCAGTTCCACCTATCTTTCATACTCAAGTGACGAGGAGTAGTATGGTGACTCCACTGGCACGCCGTCATACAATCGCCAGGATGTAGGATGGCCAGCGGGAGAAGTTATCGGACTTAGTGCGTGATCCCACAACTCGCGAAATAACGCGCCTTTTCCAAAACGTATGCATTACATTCCACGGAAATCATTCGATTAACCTAATCTTCAAACAGCATAGTAAGTCTGACGATGTTGAACTTGTGGCTGCTCTTCAAGCTATTATCCTTTTTCTAGTTATCCTTCTCTTCCCTGTTGAATATCACCCCTCCTCGGTGACTAAGGGCTAAGGCATTTTGAGGAAAGGTACTATTCAAGAAGGTAGAACTAAATAGAGAAAGAGAGAAAGAGAGAGAGAGAGAGAGAGAGAGAGAGAGAGAGAAAGAGAACAGAGTCTCTCTTTCGTACAAGTCTGCTTAAGATAAATAGCGGGGCTCTCACAGGGGCAAGGGATACAAGCGAAGGGTCAACTCAGGTGACGAGTCAGATGACTTGAAATGTCAGGTGACCCATAACCGAGCCTCCAGCAGAGGTAAAACCTTCACATATATAGTGTCTGGTATGCTTCCGGATAAAAACTTTCTATACCTACGATGCGCCGAATTTATAACAACGCTTTTGCAAATTTAATAGAGGTAGAAAGGTTCTGGGGTCCACTTTTAATACAAGGTAGTAGCGGTAACATAAACTTTAGTGGGACTTTCTGAGATGAAAAGTTACTTCTAATATCCCTCCTCAAGCTATCATACCTCTAGTAACCCTACCCACTGCTTCTAAGACATATTTCTCATCTGGTCACGACTCGACAAATAGTTAATCTTCGAAAAAAATCTCTGCCAAGCTGTGATGGCGATGCAATGAGCTTGAGCTGATATGGGTTATTTCGCACGACATATGTCGTGCCTAAAAACATACATTACCATGTTAGCAGCATTCACTTACACACATAACAGGAAATCACAGCAGACATATCGCTTTAAAAGCAAAGCGTACACCTGTTTCACCAATACTAAGCACGCAATAGTACCTGCAGCTTCCACCAAGAACCGCATCCAATGGGAGGAATATCCACGAGCAGACTATCTTTCTATTGATGTAAATAGTAACTCAAATAGAGCTTAGAAAGTGGGATGATGCAGCACTGCATCATTCCGCCATGAAAGTGCTCTATCACGTACTAAATGTTTTTCCCGATTTGTTCACGGTAGACGCGTGCCCCACCAAGTTGGTATCCGCATGGGAGTTCTTATGCAGCAAAAGCCATTAGCTATCAGCTATAAGTATCTTCCTTTATATATTGAAAATCCAGGAAACAAAATCGGAACTTGAAGAATTATGGCTCAGAAATTCAAAAGCGTCGCAATTATTGGTACAGGTCCATCGGGCCTAGCAGCAGTACGCGCTTTGTCTGACGAGAACTATTTTGACAAAATAAGAGTATTTGAGAGAAGGAAGCGAGTGGGTGGTATATGGTAGATGAGTTCAATGCGTGTCTCCGTTCCCAAAAGCTAATACCTAACATTTGTAGGGTTTATGATCCAGTACCTGAACCATTTCCTTCGCCAGTTTCGAAGCGTCCTTCGAGTTCGCAACCCCCAGAAAAGCTTCCCACATTCGCACCACCAGTAGGGGAGGATATCGGTTCACGTACAGGTATATACGAAACACTAGATAGCAATGTAGGCTCCAAAGTCATGGCGTTCACACATTCGCCTTTTCCCGAAGTCAACTCTGCACAATCAGTGGCTCGATATGGGTCCAATAACCCAACACGACCGTGGCAACTCGTTTCTGATTACATTGAGGATGGCTTCAAGAGCTATCGACATGCTTTGTCCTTGAATACCACAGTCGTGAAGGTTGAGAAAGTGGATAGGGTCTGGCTAGTCACTTTGCGAAAGTCGGACGACGAATATAAAGGTGAGATAAATGACTATTGGTGGCAAGAAAAATTTGATGCAGTTGTTGTGGCGTCAGGTCATTATAATGTTCCCTACGTTCCGGCAATCTGGGGAATAGATGAAACTTACAAAGTCCTACCACACAAATTTGAGCACTCGAAAGCATATCGTTCTCCGGATAGTTATGTGGGTAAGGTAAGCATAAGGAAACTTTCGAAGTTACAAATTCTTACAAGAAAACAGAAAATTATCGTCGTCGGAGGCAGTATCTCAGCTGGAGATCTGGTGGCAGACCTTAGCCCTATCGTGAAAGGCCCGCTTTACCTTTCTCAGCGCGGAAAGAACGAAGCTCTAAGTGCAGTATTTGAGCTTGATGGCGTAATCACCAAGCCCCCGATTAAGAGAATCACACCTGAACACGGAGGAACAATCGAGTTCGAGGATGGAAGTTCTGTTGAGAACTTTGACAAAATTATCTTTGCCACGGGATATCGTCTTTCCTACCCATTTCTGTCACCAGAACCAGTAACACCGCAGAACAGACTAGCTGGCTTCTATCAGCATATTTTCAAGATTGGGGATCCTTCACTAGTAGTTGTCGGACAGGTGGGGCTGAATCTTCATCTAAGCGGAATTCATGCTAAGCATATATACAGGTGAAAGCGGCAATTAGTTTCCGAGTACTCGAATACCAAGCAGTAGCCGTTGCCCGGTTTCTCGCAGGCCGTGCAACGCTTCCCAGTATTGAAGAACAGAGTAAATGGGAAGAAGTCAGACTCACGTACAAAGGGCCCACAAACAACTTTCATGAGATCAAGCCTGATTTTGAAGAGTACTTTACTTTTCTAAGGCATCTGGCTGGGAAGCCAGCATCTGATACAACAGGGTATGAGCTTCCAGCTTGGGAATCAAAGTGGGCAGAGCTTGGGTTTGCTGTATTGGATTTAAAGGACAAGTATTGGAAGAATCTAAAAGGAGGTGGTATCGGACAGGTGCCCGCGAAGTTGTGAGCGGTTTGTGCTTGAAATTTGTAGAGCGGTTTTATTAGTGCCATATTAATCTCATTTCATTGCCCACCATTCTCCTGGGATAGCCATTGCTGTAACCTCCGCATGTACTTTGTAACCAAGTCTCTAGTCTATATAAACGCTAAAACGTCCTTCTTGCTGTCTTCTCTTTGGACAAGCACCCAATTTTCTCTTTCATCATTCTCGAAGTCGTGTCCTGAATGGGGAGGTTTGCCATGATTTATCTGCTGTTTTCCTGGCTCCGGATACTTTCTCACATGCTCCACAGCCCACCTAAGCTTTTTATTCAAAACGGGTGGTACTCTTCCTTCTCCCGTCAGGTTGGGCAATCCCGAAATATTATATAAGTCGCCCAACCATCTGAGAGTTTCTCCTGTTTCCCATTCAATATCGTGGAACTTCTTCTTTTCTTTCCTTCTTTGTGCTTCCCTTTGGATGTCCCATTGCCTTTGTTCTTGAGCTGACGGTAACCCTTTAGAGTTACGGGCTGACCAAAGCCGAGCTAATGCAATTGCCTGATATTCAAAAGAGCGAAAAGTAAGAACTCTTGGTAGACCAACGATTGCAAGCGTCGGATAATCAATAAAGAAGGTGTGTTGGTATCCGTTTATGATTTTGTTCTTGCTGTAATCCCACAAAGGTCGTCCATTTGCTTTCACATTCCAGAACGGGTAAGAAGGGAGGTAGCCTGTGCAATATATCACAACATCGATGTCTTCCAAGTATGTTTCATCATCAAAAACTACACGACCACTTGACTCGAAACGCTTGATTATTGGTTTCCAAGAAATTCCTTCAGGTGGAGTGTCACCATCCCAGCGTGATTTCGAACGTCGAGATTGGTATACTGGAAGGTGCGCTGTGGTCAATATTTGTGCGGTTACATCATGCCCTGATGCTGAATTCCCAATAACGAGAACTTTCTTAGAACTATAAATATGTGGTGAACGATACGTTTTGGAGTGCGTGATACGGTCGGGGAACTTGGCGATATACTCCTCCAGCCCATTGACATTGGGTATCTGTTACTAATTAGCATCGGCTGATATACATTGATGGCGTATTATAGCATACGAAAGGAACCGAGTAATGTCCATTTGCCAATATCACGGCATCGAAAGTTTCTTCCCACCACTCATCGGCTCTTCTCAATGAATCGTGTTTACGCAACGTAAGTCGCCACTGATCTAAAGCCACTCCATCTGAACCAACTAGCGGATGCCTTGAAAGATCTTCTACCGTCGTATTTAGAGAAAGTAGATCATCTGTGCCGTGAGCAGAGAAATAAGATTCGATGTACTGGCGGGGAATATGGTGTGGAACAAATGGACCATACGCAAATGGAGTGTCTGAAAAAGACATTGCTATGGCGGGTACATTTGTTCTACTGTAGTGCTTAGCGTTTTGGTTCTACTTCACATAACCAAAATGGGCGCGAGATCTCACGTGAGTTGCTCATAAATTGGTGTCTGCTCAAAGCGAAACTGCTTCACGGGCGATGTGGTTTTCGGGAGATCGCTGGGTACAAGGAGAGGCGGATCTAAGCTAGGTGGTAAAATTCCGGGTCTCAGAGGAAGGTTCATGTTCGGTGTCGGGTCGTAAATCCTGTGGTTGAGTTAGCTGATACTCCTTGATCAGCTCGCTAAATTGAGGCAAGAGATTAAATACCACGTTCCGCCAGGCATAGATCTCCTCTCAAAAACGCGTATCTTGTGGAAGTAATTCTCTGCTTTGAAGGCTGCTGCTGTGATTGCACCTGGGTGACACATTAGTAGTCATTTCCAAGTACCAATTTCCTTAACTCTTACCAGCGGCGCCGGCGCCAATAATAGCAACAGACCTTACTCTTCTCTGGTCGCTCGTCATGATTGAGGTCATGCAACTTTGCTATTGTTGTTTACGATTTGCAATAGAATGATTTGAAATAGATATGGTGTGTTCCACAGATTCGTCATATTGTTACAGTATTTCACCATCAGGTCCATCACGTGCATCGTCCGCCTTCATTATCTCCGATCTATGTCAGACTCTAGCTGTGTAACTTTTTGACAAGGAAGTAAATTAGTACACGCCTCCCACTTCATAAGACTCGAGCTCAATACATTTGGAAGGGCGGTATATCTTGAACTGCGGATAGTAGAGCTTAACTTCTTCATCTCGCATGCAACTATTCTTAAGAGTGTGATCAGCAGCTCTAACATGATTGAAATTATAACAAGCAGAAATACAATGTATAATCTGCGTCCTTCTACTGTAGGTCTTTGTTGGATCAAAGTTAAACATCACTAACTTTATGATATTCCTTTCTTGGAAAGATCTGACGCTGGGAAGCTGGTCCAATTCCTGCACGAAAGCTCGAAACTCCAGTATCAAAACACAACTCGGTAGTGTTGGAACCTCAACGCAAAGGAAACAATTGCTTATTCTCCATATCGAAAAATATTCCCTCGTTCTGAGATATGAAATTTGTATCCATTGACAGACTGGAATTGCACAGCTTGCTTGCAGGATGTTGTTCGTGTGGAGATTTGATCAACTGGATGCCAAATTAACTCGTTGCCTTTAGACGCAAATTGGTCCGCAACTCATATGGAAACCCTGTATACACGATATCCTTGCAATATTCTCCCCTTGCGCCTCAAACCGAGTCCACCATCTTGTACGTCAACAAACATGTGGAGTGGTGGCACTCTTAATATATAATATGGTATATAGTAGAATATTAATGAATACTTGTAAACAGCCCTTTTATATTATATTCGCTAGTTTAAACCGTTCTCCCGATGGTGGGTGTAGACTGACGAGGGAAATTGATCCTTTGGACACGCAACTGACTTTCGAGAACTTCAACTATATATCGAAGAGGACTGGGCACAGGTTGAAATAAGAGCCCATTGACTTCTAAACCTTCATGCGAGGTATACTGGAAAGTTTGAAAACTTGCCTTTGAGAGAGTTCTACATCGAAAATGATGGTCAACGTATCACCAATCTGCTTTGGCACTTGTAATTGTTGGTTTTATTCAAAATATCTTTTCCGAAGCTGGAATTTTAGAATCCAAAGGTCATTGCTAGAGCAGATTTTGCAAGAGCAAGTTTTCCTGTGAAATTACAAGACTGATCGCCTATGTACTTTGTGGTTTCCTATGAGCAGAACTTGTCTGGCTATTGACTAGAAATCTTCTGACCGATATTGTCACGAAGTTCAGAAATTTCTACTCACTGGTGTTGGGAAAAAAATATACACTGGCTCTGAAATTACCAGACCCATATCGCGATCCGAGTGAGCCTGTTATTGAATGGTTCGACCGGATGAAGTCACCTTACGCCACATATTGCAGTCCAAGTATGTATCATTCTTTTGGCTCATGATTCAATGGGATAGCGGAAGCTGGCATTAAGGATATGTTTCAATCTGACTTTGCGCATTTAGAACATCCTACAATTCATCTAGCACTAAGAACCACATATGATGATGCTCTCAACTGGATGCTGCCCCAAGAACCTTGGGTAATAAATGTTGTGTTGGAAATACACTATGTTTCTCCACGGTTATGGAATCGAAGTATTGCCACAGCTCACGCAAAAAAGTATAAACGAAAGATGTACGATATGGGATTCAATCGTGATCCGCTGAAGCAATTCAAGATAGCGGGTGTGGCACCATTGATACAGTTTGCAGGGCTCATAAGTCAATGCACAGATATATCAACTGCTGTCATAGCATCACATGCAGAAAGACATGCCATGATTATGACAGCTACTGAAGGTGTTTCCCGGAGTAGAGATTTGCAAGAGTGATAAAGCCCAAACCTGTGAACAGAGAAGGGGTAGGAACAATTACATGGCGATCTCCTGGCGGCGAAAACAGTCGCCCTATGAAAGGTCAGGTGATTTGGAAGAAATGAGATCAATAAACAGATTTTCCGTCAGGACCAGTGTATTATTTCAACCATCAGCCTTCCGCACTAGGATCAATTCCGAAAGGACGCTTAATTTCCCACTAGGCAAGGCTAGTGGTCAGTGATATAGAACGACCATATGGCCTATTGCTTGACCTTGAGGCAATCAAAACAAGTTTGAATATTATATTCTAATTTTCTTCTTGTGTCCATGGATGTTACTTATCTTTTTTTTTAATAATTAGCCGAGACGGCGCCTACCTAAAGCTAGTTGGAGAGCTTGGGCTATGTTGTGAGACTGAGGGCGGCAGAGTTGGTTCACTCTTGCGGGCTCGTGTGATAGCTGTGCCTACAGTTCGGGATCGGGTGACCTTGTGTTACCTAACGAGTCAAATGCCTCAGAATCCCTCAATACAATATGAACACAAAATAAAAGCACTGTGGAAACTCCATGCGACCCAAGTGATCAGTTGCCTGACATCTTTTGTCCCTAAGTAACATTTGGATCCAGTAATTAGAAAACATCTAATAGAGTCTGCGAAATACGCCTATGGTAAATATACCTCGCACTATGCTACAAATAATGTGAGCCATTATAAAGAGAGGTGAATCGGCTTCTTCGCTCTAATTTACTATCAACTCGCGTTCACTTAGAATTTTGAGTCATGCACAATAGTTACAATTATGGGCTATAATCCACCAAAATTCTTTCTTAAATTTGAGTAGGAATACTATTTAGCTGTGATATCTTGTATATAACTTGTATTTGACGATCTTAAATTTCTGCATATGGTTTGATAATCACATTCCGAGACCAACAAAAAAGTTTGGAGAAAACCGGACGCAACGACATAAAATTTCACTGACCACCACCATAAAAATTTTTTCATATGCTAACAAGAGGATGCCTTCCTGGCGGTTTGATATGTTTTAAAAATTTCCGAGTCACCACCGGCCCTTCAACCGAGGCAGAACCTTTCGGGGCGACAAGCTATTCTCTCGGTCCATTAGAGGGCAGGGTAACTGGGCCGTACAAGTTCTTAAGTCTTGTCTCCTTATTTTGACTACATTGGACCTGCACTGGGATACTTCAACACGTCGATTGTTATATCGCGCTCATAATCTCTCCGCAGGCGTTGCCTCGATCAACTAGAGGTGATAGGGTTTATTGGTGCGAGGCCCGTAAGAATATCATAAATTGAGCCACAAGAGCAGGAGAAAGGGTCTTGGATTTCGTTGTTCTGCCGTCCTAGACGGTCAGAGTTTCCCTGTATGTATTATATCTCTCTGTTACTCTAGCCATACGAAGTTGTCATCAGCACCCCCGTCGGAGCTTCCGAACAGAATATAAATGGCCTTTCTTATACGGATATTACCGTACCTATCAACAGGACTCACACTCCTCCTGCCATTCTACAACGCGTGCCGGGCTCCTTTAGCACCGGGCTTCTGGCCGTGAACAAAATACAACAACCGCCAGTTCCGCCAGGTCAATTCGACTCGACCAGCCGACATGGAAGGCGCTCCAGCCCCTGGGCAGTGACGGCGCAAACACGTAAGTTGTGGAAATGCTCCCCTTGCCTGCTCAGCGTTTGATTTCGATCAGACCTAACGGCAATTGCAAGGACCATTCCACCAATCAGCGTCACTTTTGCTTTAAGGAACTGTTGCGTTCATCGTATACACAGTGCGCGTGGAAAGCGATGCTTGTAGCCAGTTTCAGGCTGGTAGAGGCCTCTTCAGCTCTTATGCCGTAGTTGAGAGCACTCAAAACGGCGGACGGTTCTTGGCTGGTCGCTGTGAAAACTGCCCCTCTGTCGATAAGAGTGGAGCGATGTGTAGCCTTCGATGAGTTTGGTTTTGCGAACTTCTGAAGAGCACACCTCTACTTGGATATGTGGAGTGTTCGGTTTGTTTGAGTATTGTATGGGTTCTGACGGCGATTAGTGTTACTGGTAATATCTTTCGCTATTCTCTCTTCAGTTCCCTCGTCCTCCTCTTGTTGGTTGGTTGGTCTCGTGGTCTCTCATCAGCACAAAACACCAACATCATTCAAACGTTCCAAGTTCGCCTCTTTTTGTATATGCAAATACAACAACAATAACACGAGTTGAGCCCCCTCTTGAATTACAACGTTGCTTCCCCTGAAGACATGTTGTCTGAAAAACGCCTCCTTGCTGGCCGATAAGAACTTGGCAACGGGGATCAGCAGGTGGCGTCCATTTGCTGCGGTATCACGGCTCCCTACATCCAACTCACTCAAAGCTCAGGGGTCCATATCCGAAGAGATCTTATCGTTGATTAGTCGAATTGCAAACTGCAGAGTATCTTCTCCTCGCATCATATGAGTGTTTGCTTGCCTGTCGGAATTCCTCTCTCCGCCTTGATTTCGGCCCTTCAAGAGTAGCACCACTTTTCGAATCCACAATTTATCAATTCAACCACCTCTCTAGCCCGTAGGAATCATTCCACGATCATTGCTCAACTCATCTCAACCTGACTCCACGATGACAACTTTAGTGGTGTGTTGGCGGCGACTGACGTCGTTTTCTGGGCAGAATGCTTGAGCTTCTCGTAATTTGACTTTAGCAGGGGCAGTCATCACGAAAGTGTGGGGTACAGCTCGTACCGGTGGGCGACTGCCGTTCCCGAAAATAGGCATATGATCGGCTTTTTTCCTTGCAGCTTGATGAAAAATACGAAGTCAGGTGAATGTATATGGGGGTTGTGGGACTTGAAAACAACATATAAAGACGACAATTGCCTCTGAAAAATAAATTCAAAACAGCATCCCCAATACCTCATTCTTCGCACTAAAACATTTTCTGTATCAACGACAAACGTGCAATACCTCTTCTCGTTTTGGCATTCAGCAAACCAACAAAAAACAACCCTCCCCAAATACTTCAAGATGCAGTTCCCAACACTCGCCGCAGTTGCTTCTTTCCTTGCTACGGCATCAGCTATCACTGTTTCATATGGTTAGTCCTCATCTCCTCTTCCCGACTCTCACTCTTCACTTGAAAGGCCAAATACTAAGTTCACCTTCATAGACACTGGTTATGACGATGCATCCCGTTCTCTCACCTCCGTAGCCTGCAGCGACGGATCTAATGGCCTCATCACCAAAGGTTTCTCCACCCAAGGCAGTCTCCCCAAATTTCCACACATCGGAGGTGCCTCCACAATTGCTGGATGGAACTCCGCAAGCTGTGGCACTTGCTACACCCTCTCTTATAACGGTCGCTCAATCAATGTCCTTGCTATTGATCATGCTGGAGCGGGTTTCAACCTTGCACTTGCGGCGATGAACGAGTTAACTGGTAATCAGGCGGAGGCTTTGGGACGGATTGATGCACAGTGGAGTCAGGTGGATAAAAGTGTTTGTGGACTATAAAAGTGAATTTGTGAACGGACGGTGGTGGTTCGGTCGATGGAGAGAGCTCGATGCGAATGTGTGTGGAGAGATTAACGATGGCAGCATGGCTTGGCGCAAGATGATTTTTGGAGGCATTGGGACTTGGATAATGGTATAGGTGATAACATTGGTGGTATTGCATGGTTCAGCATAGATTTGCGCATTATGACCGCATAATTGGCCCCGCATTGCAGGCGTGTGCAGTAAATCTTGTTGTTGTTTCTCACTTACAAATTTGTGCGCTGAATACATTGTTGTGACATTGAAACTTGATGGCCGAGTATCCATTTTGATTAATCCAAACAGATGTGAGCTAACTTGCATAGAGTCCATATTCATGCAAAGCAGAAGGTCGTATGACCCTTTAACCATACCGAGAACAGTTAAGCGAGGATAAAGTCTTCCTTCTCATCCATCGTCGCTATCACTTACCATATTTCTATTATACTGCGTTTTCATATGTAATATCTAGCTCGTATATCTGTATCTGATCAGTTTCGGGTTTACATAGCTCAGCGAAAAATTCTCAAACCCCCATCTCGCTTAGAAAGGGGCCAAATAATGAGCATTCGGCTGATTTTCTCTGCTTATAGGTAATCTGGCAATCATGGTCATCTCGAATGAAGGATGGATGGTGTGCGATCTCTTCGCCGGCGTTTTTTTATCCTATAAGCTTGTTGTCTTTGTAAAATAAAGATTTAATAGTGTCATATGTCGCTACAAGGACCGTAATACTCATTATGGTGGGTAGGTCAGATCGCCATGCTCGTACTATCATGTGCGTGCGTGACCGTCTACAGTATCACAACCGAGATTTTCGTAAATATCAACCTATAAATAGCCATGATATGCGAACTCTCCAGGCTTCAAATGGGAGTGTGTAAAACACGAATATGAAACGTAGACATCGGTGGCACTGCTCGCTTGCAGAAATCCTTTACTTGCGCCTCCGATGCCTGCCAGTATCAAGACCCTTAATCCTACCAACAAAGTCAGAACCTCTAGCATCAAACATCTCTAAAAACTGCTCAAGTCCAGTTTCAATTCATTTCAATACATTAATTAAGACGCTAGTCTCTTCTGGAGGTTCCATAATGCCTCGCATGCTGGCAAAACTATTCTCTCATCGGGCTAGAAAGTCCCAGAATGAAAGAGTCGAAGGAGATGAAAAGATGGCCCGCAGCAGCACTTCACCTACCAGCTCCGACGAAGATGATTTTAATCTCGGCAGGGATAACAATGACTCTACTACCGAACAACAAACTTTGAGTGCTCCACCCGCAAAAGGTCTGCGCAAGCAACCAAGCAAGCAATCTACGATGGGTCGAAGGAAACCGTCGAACGCAGAGCATATACGTCTTTCGTCGGACCTGGTCAACCACAAAGAACCTAAAAGAAATCGGTCTAAGACTCTTTACTTCGGCGAGAATGGACCGGGCTTCTCGAAGCGCACGGAAATTTGTATTGGTGGGCGACAATCTGGCCAGGCTGATGGTCAACCAACAGCAGAGGTTGGGACGATGTTTGCTACGGACCACAGTGGGTTTGTGAATGCCGGCATACACAACAATATCAATGTGGGATATTCTAGCATTACGTATGGTGGTTCGTTACAGTATGACTATGCTGGCGCACAAGCTTATGGTCCGACTGCCGTTTCGAGGAACATTTGAAAGAGCCAGGATACATCAAGTTTGTTTGAAAGGGGGTGGGTAGGCATAAACTTTTAGTTGGCTTTAAACCCATAATATATATTAGCAGAAGTAATGACAATTGTGTACGTTCTCAGGAGTTCATCTCATATACATATGCGCAACCCCGAAAATTTAGAGTACAATTCTATACCCCAATTACAGGTATCCTTATAGCCAAAGGTATCTGGGACAATTAGTCGCTAGAGTTCTTCACCACTAACCAGAACTCTAGCTCTTGTAGGTGATTTCCAGTCCATCACTCATACTTACTAAACTGTTCCTTCATCTAATGATTAGCTGCATAATCCACCACCATCTTCTCATACTTATCCATAAAATCATTCTTCGCGCAACTATCCAACAACCACTTGGCAAGAAAAAATCTATGCTCAAATTTCCCCCTAGCTAAACAAAGTTCCTTTCCTTGGTACTCAAGTCTCCTCCGTCTCCTCCCAAGATGCCGGTTCAAGCGGAGATACAAATATAACTACACAGCTCCAGCGTTGATAGTCACCCCGCATCCTAACCCCAGAAGTTCATCGCTTCAATGGCATCAGCCTAGTGTACATATGCAACATGGTGATGTAAAGGGCTACTAAGCGCGACATTTGCACCTTGACTAAGGAGGATGGTCGTAGCTTGGCGGCTTTGGCATGAGTCGAGAGCAACGCATCCTTCAGAGACGAGCTACCTAACACCTACCGTCTATTACTGGAGTAAATTAAGACATGATCGTAGTTTCTTGGCCCCTTCTTAGTGGCTTTATTGTAAGTTTTATCTCCTTTTAGAGAAGTGCTTTGATGGGGAGGCTAGGAAGGTGCCTCGCGACTTAAATCAAATACAAATAGCTGTTCTCCAGAAATGCATTTACAAGTAGCGTCACAACGACCTCTCACTCTGATCATCCTCACTCTCACTCAAAAACGGCTCTCTCTCCCTATAGCCATACCTACTGGGTGGCTCTCTCCTCCGTCTCTCGAGCTTCGGTATCCTCTTGAACTTCTTCACAAGTTCTGGATCCTCTTGCACAAGTTCCGACATCCTCAAACACGTAATCTGCTTACTCCCACAAACATTCAAACACGCCTCTGTATCAAGAAGTAGGACAATCCGCTCCAGAACCTCCTTCTGGTACACCTTCATCACATCATGATATTTGGTATCGAACAATTGTGTGAGAGGCTTTCCACATTCCAATTCAAGAGATTGGAAAAGTAGGAGGTTTATATCCAGGGGCGTCTGGTTAAGGTTGTCAAGGGCGTTTATTTTAGGGTGATACTTCAAGAGAACTTTCATTAACTCGAGATTCGCTGCATGGAGAGGCTTGCACCTCGACGGTGGTGGCAGTTTTTGGAAAGCATTCCCTTTGTGAATATCGCGAAGTTCGTGGCAAAATATATCGCTGTCAACATCTTGTCCATTGTCCAGGAAAGTTTGAATTAGCTCCATATATTTTTGAGCTAGGCCTTCAGCTTTGAAGACAAGCCAAAATATGATTTGAAAGGGGGTGAGCGGGGCCTTGGCGATGATTCCGGAATGTAATTTGCTTTTGCTGGCGCCAAAGTCCAGAAGGAGTTGCGCCATCTGACTTGCATCCTTGTAGGGGAATCGATGTGTGTGATCGGCGAGGCAGTGGAGGAGGGGGCGGTGGCGATTTAGCTCGCCATGGGTAGTACTTTCAAGGGTCTCTCTTAAATAGAGACGAAGGTTCGCGGCGACAGCAAATGATAATCTTGATGTGACATGTGGTGGCTCCTTGACTAGACCGAAATCTTCATAAAATTCTGACAGTTCTCTTTCTGGAATCTCGTCCAAGAAGACCTTCTGACTGCGACCAGTCGAAGTTTCAGCAAGGTATACATATTCCAATAGGCGGCCTTGAGACAACTTGTAGTTGAATCCAGCCCAGTACAAAGACTCCAAGGGGCTCTTTGTAACTAGAGCTCTAGAGCTATATTCAAATGTCGGAGCTTCCGTGGCAAGATGGTGAGGTTCCAACAGATAAGCGCCGTAGCGCATGCCATACCCCCCATCGCGGAACATGGTAAGAATATATGCCCACCAGTTAGTCACCTGCGAGGGTGCAATAGCAAGTGTTATCCAGAATTTGGCAAGGAACGAAAATCCATTCTCCTTTAATAGTTTCGGATCATGTCCTACAATTGCTTCGCTTGCACCGGGCCTACTGAAAAAGGATTTGGCAGTCTGATGCATGAATTGAACAGTAGTGTCTGGTAGCACCTCAAGTAATCCACCGCATCTACTTTGAATGCGCCTCCTTGTGGAATTTAAAAAGTCCTCCGAGTAGGGATCAACTGGCAGTCGTTCTACCGCCATAGAAGGTGAGCTGCTAAATGCGCATAATATCGTAAGGCCAAAGTCTCGCAGCCCCAAAGCATCCTTGCTCCTAGATGGAGGTCAGTAAAGTTAATTTGATTCTGCTCGAAAACTATAGATCAAAACAAATATTTTAAGGATACCCTCTGCGCAACCCGCTACTTGGGAGACAAATATCGAGGGTTCAATATTGACTATGGAGGATAAAAAATTATCAAGTTCGTTTCGAATTTAGAGGACTTAAGGTAGGTTCTCTTTGACTTTCTACGACAAAATAATTCCCCCGAATGACCTTCCAAAGGCTATTTTCTCCAGACAGAAACTATGCTTCTTGAATCAGACAGCTCAAAAAGAATTTAAAGTAGTTCTGAGTAGCCAAAATAGTTCGCGAATCTGGGGGGTGGGTAGTCCACCCTGAAATTCTCAATTTATTCATCCCAGATTCGCGAGCTACGATTTCGGTCTGGATGGAATACGAGTCTAGATATTCGAGGAGCAACCTTCGAACCCTGGTATGTATTACCACTCAGAAATTTCGAGTTCGAGGATGAACTTCGCATTCACCTATCATTTGCAAAAGAGCTATTGTGGTGAGACATAGCTGAAAGATAGGAGACGAAACTATTTCGATCTCTTATCTAGCTTCCACCCGTTTAGCAATGTTTCTTGTCAAGCAGGAAAGAGACTAAATCAGAAATATACGTAGTTTCAAATATTATGGTAAATCCATGTTTATGTAAACCATATGCTAAGACTCTTTGAATCGAAAGTGGCACTAAGCAGAGTAATCTTGGAAATCGCCAAACTTTATGTTGACATAATTTCCAGGGGAAGAAACTTAAACTTACCTTAACAATATCTCAATCATAACATAACTTTCAAACGAGTACGCTGGCTCAATCCGGTCAATGAGCCGCTGATACGTTGCGTCGAGATCGTCCGGAAATGAGGACAAAACCGAAAGCAGTTCCGCTGGGGAAGCCCCATCAGTGCAGGCTTTCAAAAGCTCGTCTAAAACAATTCTGACCCAAACAAAAACTCCCTCTGCTCTGCCACAAATCTGCATGGTCAGTGTATCGATAACACTTTCACCTCTCACATGCTTGCGCTCGTTCAGTAGTCTCATTTGTCTATTGCCTGTCAATCTGGTCGTGACATATTTATGTATATCGTCCTGAGTGTGCTCGTGAATCTTGAATCCGGGTATGTCTTGGAAAGAGTCATTGAAAATGTTCCAAGGGCGACTTGAACAGCAAACCTTGATGTTTGTACTAAGAACGCCATGGTCTTCGACTCGAGACTTCACCAAATATTTCACGAATTCGGCCACTGTCTCAGCATCGCCGTCGAACTCATCCATTGCATCAAGAAAGAAGAGAACATATACTGGAGTCTCCTTCTGGTCAAGAATCAGCTGCAGAGCCTGCTTCAAATCTTCGATGGTCCAGGCGAGTTGTTGTTCCTTCCGGCGGCGCGAATATGAAGGAAGAACTAGTTGCCCGAGCTTGTTGTTTGCATCAATCAATTGATAGAGCAAACGATGCAGAAGCCCTTCCAGTGACTTCTGCATAGATGTTCCTCGGTCATGGAAGAAGAAGTCGATGATAATGTGAGTTCTATCCGGCCATTCTTCGGTCTTGATAATATTGTCCTCATCATGAGATTCAAAAGTCCGAGGATCTCGTCGAGCAAATTTCATAAGGGTTGACTTGCCGGACCCCGGTTTTCCGTTAATCCAGTACAAACCAGAAGATTCGTCCCTTAGCCATGAGATAAAGCCTAGGTCTTCATTATCATATATCCACTCAAAAGTCGACTCACATCTCTCCTGGATCTCATCAAGTCGATATCCGGTCTCCACAACGTTCAGACTCTGTAGCATATCTATAGGGATTGTTAAGATGTCGTTTCCCCCGTCTTGAGGGGTTGAGCTACTGACCATCAATTTTAGGGTCGTCTCCATATTTTTTGGACACATTGCGGACAGGCTCTGAAGTAGCGGCGTTTTCTAGATTTGCCTTCATTTGTTGCGTGTCGCTTGCAATCTCGTGAATGTAGTCTATGATTACTCGACAATCAGGATCATCATCTCCGAACTTGACTAAGTTGGAATGATCCTCATCGATGGGCATTGTTCGATGTGAGTTTTGCTGAATAGCTGACTTCGAGTCGACGAGGAGATCAGGTGGCCCGGTCCTCTCCCATACACCAGCTGCTGACATCTAGAGAAAATTAAGTGGTTATATGAGGATTGGGTTACGTTACGAACCTTCGTTGTTGGTGATAGTTTGGTCTCGTAAATAGACATGATCTTAATCCTTCTGTGGGTAGCAATTCCAGAAAATTGTTCGTCTAAGCTGGGCAGAAATTCCGAGGCTGGAGACAAAACATGAACGAGCTTCGCATTTGGTTGCCCGTCCACCATTGGCAGTAAATGGGAAGTTTTCATTCCTTTGTTTGGGACGCCAAAGAAAATTGCCCCAAGAAGGGGCTCTATCATCGGGTCCCAGTCCTTAGTCCCAGCCATCAAAGCAACAGCTTGCTTCAAAATGATACCACCTAGACTATGGCCAAGCAACATGAAGGGTTTCGAGGAAGGGCTAGACCGGCCAATTGACTTCATCTTCCAGATAAATCCAATTGCAATGTCCTCAATGCCTTTGATGGAGTCGCTGCCAATCAGCTGGGTATCATATCCGTATATAATACTGCGAGTATTGGGAATATCTCTTGGAAGTCGATCCCTCAACCACATGAAGGTGGTACGAGATCCACGCTGTTTCCAAGATCCGAAAGGATGGCTAGCCAAACCTGAGATGGCAATACAGCTTCATATCAGTCAGCTTCGCTCGTGTAGCAACCACCCCAACCGAATAAAGAGAACATACTCCATCTGGTGGTTATCCGATGGGACATCATTGAGAGGCGTGAAATCGAGAAAGTGGACATCGAGTATGATATCCCGCGCGAACCCAATTGACTGACCAGATATCAACCACTGATTTAAGTCATTGTCGAAGGGTGGGGGAGTCTGCTTGAACATAAGAGTAGCAACTTTGGACGGCGGTATTTCCAGGGGGTTGAGGTTTGTTGCAAGCGAAAAGACTTGAATATTTTCTGGACCCCCCAAGTCCTCAGCGATGCCCGCCAGTAAGTCCGCAACTTGACGAACATTCTTCAGATATGAAGGAAGCTGCCTTACGCGGTAGGTACGACTTGCGCGGCTAGGCGCCATCACCAAAGACACGAAAACGCAAGTTGAAGGCCAAATGAATTAGAATGAACAAAGAATAATATACATAAAGAAAGCATCTCGAAAATAACAGAATGATTCCATAGCAGGTACAAGACGTGACGGAAATTTCACACAAGGCTGGAGAAGTACTCAGCTCAATTGGGGGCCGTAAAATGGATGCAAAGCACGTGGCAAAATATGGACTCCGACCGTTTCATGTACTCGCCATTCCCAGTTTCATGTATATCACAGAAATTGTCCCTCAATTTTCATATTCGATAGGGGCTTTACACAATTCTACTAATATCTACCTACGATTGGAACATAGAGTCACGTGATCAACATTCCTCAGCAACACCACCAATGCAGCATCTTCTTATCCTCCTCATACTGTACCTCTTCCCCACAACCCAATGCAACGCTGTACCCATATCGAACCCCGGACCCTTTCCAGGCCGCCTTATCAAAGTCTGATAGCTGATATGCTCTTGCGTGTAGACAGCAGGAGCATTGATATCGATGTCCGCATCATTGAGATAGAAGTCCATTGCTTGGATGGCAGACGCGTTGTCGTGGACAGGGTTGGAGAGTCTTATGGAGCTCTGCCACATGGTGGGATCTGCAGGCGCTGAATTGGACTTTTCTGTGACTACCCAGAATATTTCGATCAACGCCTTTCTCGAGGAGTTATTTGAGGAATGGGAGTGTATCGTTACGGTACTAGTGGTGAAAATAGAAGTCCTATTATATAAGCTATTCCTTTAAATTAGTTAGTTGGTTTATGATCAGTACATGCACCGTACTACCTGACCCTCGCGAGTCTAACAACTGTCTATCAGCAACTAAATTTTGACACCTCACGCCGTATCAGAGGGAATGACCATCACCTCTCTTGCGTTGAAATCCATCAACTCCAACAGTAGCTTCACAACATCCACATGACCCGTCATCGCTACTTCGTACTTGAATCTTCTAAATTCGCTTATTACTGGCTTGCTAACCTGGAAGATCGTCGCGAAGCTAGTCCTCAGTCAGATCCAAGTCTCCAGACGTCGCAGCGTTACATTCGTCGTGGAGGAGAGGTGATGAAGCAAGGGTTGGAGGCTTGATGTGGTTCATTTACTCGTTGCCTAGAGTAAGTGTCACTATGAAGTTCGATCATGTAAATTGTGTCACCAACGTGCATTAAAAACTTCGAGATCAAGCACTTTTGTTAGACAACTAAAACTTACATCGATCGGTCACAAAGAGTTGGCAACAAGAAAGAAGACTGGTAATTCCAAGGGCTTTCATTCATCAAATAGCCACTTTACTACTATGCCGTGCCTCACCAAACTACACACCCATCGCAACTCAAGACCTCCCTATGACTCAACACACGCGCCTATTTCCCCCTTTTTTTTCTTCCACTCCTCCCAGAATCCCAATGTCTTTCCCGGGTATAGCTAATGTAAAGATTTAATATAAACAAGAGAGCCAAAAAGTATATGGTGCCGCCCTTCCTTTGTAGACAGACCCGAACTCCATCTGTAATGGAAGCGCAATGTGCAGAACATCCAAAATATTGGGAGTGACATATGGTACAATGCAGATTAACAGTTCTCCTCCGAATCCCCTTGCATAGAGAAAGACAAAATAACTGACAAGCTCGACCGAAAGACAGGGACGCCGCGCTGAGATAAATTCAATGAATCCAGGTGAAATAATTTTTTTTTCATGAAAGCGCGATGCTGCGTAGTTTTGAGCTTGAACTGGAAGCTTCAAGTAGGCGATTAAAAATATAACTCGTTGCTAGCCCCATGTGTGCATATTTCCGGAAGCTAAATGTGGTTGATCCGTACCTCGCAGGCTTCAACCTTGTCCGGGTGGGTTTGGCCTCTGCTTCTTAGGTATCCTGGGACTAGGTCGGACCCCAGTCTTGGTTGGATTACCATTTGTTTGGCCATCTTCTTCAGTTTTCACAGCACTAGGCCTCCGTCGCTTATTGCTCGCATTGGGGCTGGTGTTTGCACTCGGTCCGCTAGAGCTCGTTCCATGCTGGCTTTGTTGCAATTGCATCGGAGGAGCCTGCGCTGGACTACCGCCAATGTGTGGTGAGCCATCGGGAAGATTGAGATGGGCTGCTGCAGGCGAGGCACCAATTGGGAAGTTTTGAATACCAGGAGTTCGTGGTCCAGAAAGGTTTGGTTGTCCCGGATTATTTCCTGGGGCAGTGGCTATGCTATTGACATACTGCTCAAGCGCCCCATAAGGGGGTAGGTTGGAGTGTTGATGGGCATATCCAAAAAGAGGATTCATTTGACCCATGACCTCAGCAAGCTGTGCTATGTCAGAGAGTGATATGAATAAGGAACACAACATGATAGACATACCTCAAGAAATCGGAAGACGGATGGTGTGATCCCCATACTTGACTTAACCTTGGAAGCGGGAAGATCAATGTCAGGTGGTGGCTGTGGTGGCGATTTCATAGGTTTCGACTTCTTCTTGTTCAACTCTGGCGACTGCTTCCCTTCTGGGGGTGCATTGACTTTGTGCCATTCTTTTCCCCACTCATGCAGTGGCCTGGCTGCCTCAATGATCCTCGTTCGCGGGAGATATTCCTCGTGACCACTGGTGACAAATTCAAGAAGCTCAATCTTATGTACTGCATCAAAATGCGCACGCAACGTGCCAGTTGCAATTAACTAAATTTGTCAGCATTGTTTTCCGACTCCCCAGAACCTTGTCATACCTGACACCCATTATCAAACCAGTACACGAAACTGGATTTCTGGCATTCAATATAATGCCCACTGTTTGGCAGGTCCTTTTCCGTGCTCTTCTCCATGATTAATTGCATAGTCTTGATGCCGCTCTCGAAGTGAGTATGGAAATATCTCGCTAAGGCCGGGAAAGTTATCTCGTATTGCTTGTTCGATGTCTCATCCACAATCCAAACAGAATGCCGTAAGACGCCTTTCGTGGAGAAGAATCGTTCAACGAAGTCTGACCAGTAATTGAGGTCGTCACGTTGTTTCGTACCCTGCGCAGCCAGTCTTTGAGTTCCATTGGCCATATATGATTGTAGTGGTTTCGAGCTTACCCCAAAATTGCTGAGATGTTCCGCAAATTGCATTAGCTTCATTAGACATTGACCCCTGAGTTTGTCTCCTTGCTGTTGTGCTTGTTGTCGTGCCGCCATCATAGCGGCTTGTGCTGCCTGTTGTTGCTGCATACCGGGTTGCGGCGGTTGGGGTTGTGGTTGGGGTTGTGGAGGTTGATTTTGTGAACTCGGTTGCGGTAGTTGCGGCTGGTTCGGTGGTTGAGCTTGTGGTTGTTGGTTCTGCTGAGCAGCGGCGGCGTTTTGTTGTTGTTGTTGTTGCGCTGCTTGCTGAGCATGTGCCATTTGGGCTTGTTGCATTTGTATTTGTTGCGCACTCATCTGATTTGGCTGACCCTGGTTACTTCCTACTTGCGCCTGTGCATTTGCTTGTTGTTGCATGGCCATTTGTTGCGCGAGGAGTTGCTGTTGGTGCTGTAACCATTAGTTTGAGAACAAATACAAGGTGAAATGCATATGAGCTTGCGAAGGTCTCGAGGACTACACACCTGATGCTGCTGTGCTTGAGCCTGTTGCTGCTCCAATGTGTGCTGCGCTTGCAAGCCTGCCTGTTGGGCTTGAAGATGCTGTGGTAGATTGACTGATCGAGCCATCGCTGGATTTGCTCCTCGCATCGCCTGATATTGCGCCGGGGTCATTTGGTTCGCCATACCTTGAGGCATGTTGACTGGCATTCCGTTATAATGTTGAGCAAGCATGGCTTGTCGAGCAGCTTGTTGCGCTCGCTGCTGTTGCATGATATGCTGCTGCTGTTGTTGCATCTGGAACTGAGGTGTGTTTGTGACTATTATTAGATTACAACGTCAGCACTCGGCCCGTGAATGATCGGATGGGCAATAGCCGTGAATTATGAAGAAAGTTGATGATGAAGGAAAACTTACAAGCCATCGCCTGTTGCTGTTGAAGTAACTGTTGTTGTTGCGCAGCCTGGGGGTTCAGATGTTGCAATGCATGCGCACTTGGACCCCCGGCACCTGGTGGCATGCCGCCCATCATGGTCCCTGGTTGGCTTACTTGAGGTCCTCCTGGGCCAGAAACTCCCATGTGCATCTGCTGCGGCATTCCTGGCTGGCCTTGTTGTCCCTGATTATGAGGAACGGCCATCGGATGGCCTTGAGGGACACCGGGATGGATTCCACCTGGATGTGGTGAGTAGGCCTGAGCAAGACTCGTCATCATGGTGTTGAAGGTCGACTCTCCACGAAGTGGAAACCGACGTGCTCCAATCCTACACCACGCATGCGCCTCAGCTCAGAAATCTCCCCAGTCGCTCCTAGAAGAAGTTCTTCTAGAGTTGTTTGCAATGTTCAATCCAGAGGTCTGTATTCCGCCTAAACACGCTTTCAATACAATGTACGCCTTCGACCTTGCGCCGCAAGAAAAGAGACCGTGAAGAGTGTTTTGTTCGCAATGACGCCTAGAAAAGACCTCAGGCCTTCAAGATCTCTCTATCGACGAATCTTGAAGTCGTCGGTTCGTATATATGCAGAAGAGGCCGGTGTAACTGCGAGCGGTGCTCAAAGCGTGGAAGCCGGTAGGTATCACAGGTGAGTGCGACAAGCAGGTCGTCTGAAATGCCGCAATACTGTGAAGAGCCGTGTCGCAAAAGTCCGAACAGCCAATGTGTAATCGGAGGCCACGACGTTGAACGGTTAGCAAGCGTGGTCTGTCGCGCGCATTCGGAGGTTTCGATCGGGGGAGGTGGCCGAGTTTGCGGGATTTCGAAGTTAGGTTCCTACGAGGAATATGTCGCGTCTCCTCGAGATAGGGACTTTGTGACGTTGCAAGAATCGCGCAGAGTGTTGCAAGATGGAGGGTCTCCTCTAGTCTAAAGGGCAAAGGGAGCGAGGGCGAATGCCGTAGAGAACCATCCGCTAGCTAAGAGAAACAAGTTCGAGAGGGACTGCGCAGAGCAAACGCTGAGGTTTGAAACTGCGAGAGCGACCGGGCAAAAAGAGTGGGAGGAATTGTCAAAGGGTGGTGCGAAACATCGTAGTCGAGGTTGGTGGGTGGTGAAGAGAAAGGAGGAGGTTTGAATAGGCTTTTGGATCAGTCCTGGGATGGATGATGCCGACGGGTTTTGGGAGCGATTCCGAGCGAATTTCGGGGGACTTCTTTTGGTAGGTGCAGAGTGCAGTCAGTCACGGCGGGAGAAAGGCGGCAGCCCGACGGACAACAAAGTCTACCAATAGAAAGGGAATGTTTCTCTCTCTTCGCCTTTCGCTCTCCGTTGACTTTGAAAAGCAAGCTGCTGTCCAAGGAAAGATATTACTTGTAGGAATGACTGAAGAATCCGTGCATGTCAATGAATTTTCTGTATGTTTGTGTTCTTTTTTGGCCCGCCGCTTTTCCACCTTTGTCATCATCACCTGACTCCACGTGAGTTGCTGGCAAAATAGTCAAATCCGTTAGCGTGGCCCCACCAAAAAATAACCCTTCAAAAATGTTTTGCAGAGCTCCAAGCTTCCTCTTCTTTCACCACCACAACATCTCGACCACAATGATTCCGCATGGATTTCTCAATGTGTGCATGATTGCATGCTTTTGCGACTTAAGCTTGAAGCAGCTTGATCGCTTCGCAGATCTAACAATAGTATGTTGCTACTTCTCTGCCACCTCTCTCCCTCTCGATGATGACAACCTACACCCTACTTCTTTTCCCAACTTAATCGCCAATGATGAAGTCGACGGTGTTCGGGCTTACCATTCGTGGTTTGTCTGTTACTTGCCAGTACCTTTGTCTGAGAAATAACCAATACAGCTTTTACACGTTCACTCGAATTATTGACGCGTTGCTGACTTGCAAAGATTTTACCTTAGGGACAACAATTCCTCGATGTGTCAAGACAACGTGGTCTACATCTAGCCACGTTCGATATTACGAAGTGCAGCAGCAAAGGTGATCTAAGGCGATGGACACTTTCTGCCAAACGTATTGAGCCTCCATGCAACACAGACCGGGACTAATTGCTATACACGTTGCGCGCACGACTAACCCTCGATGGGTATCAGCCTTGGTTAAAAAGGTTAGTGGTACCTTTTTCTTACATCTATTCCTGCTTCTATGATGAAACACATACCACATTCGCAGTTTTCACTCGAGTCCCACTTACTTAGAACCTAAACCCGGAAACGGGGGGGCAAATGAGGGTCCTATCTTCCTTGGATGTCTGATTAAGCTTTTTCCACACCGATTTATTTTTACTCTTCAGGGTGAGCTTATGCTAACATTGCATAAAGATATAGGTCAGCATAATACATGTTTCGTTTAGAAATTTAAATAATCCAATCATATACTCTTTGGTCATTATGCCTTTTCGTGACTTTGATCTGATTATTTTACCTCTTTTCGCGCGATCGTCTTCCCCTCGCCCCTTGGTATTAACGCGCCCAGCCCAATGGGCCTATTCCTGAAGCCTTCGCCAACAAGCCACACATATCCTAGTAAGATTATGTTTTATATTTGCTGTGCTGTGCTGTTCTCGTGGCCTGGTTTTCTCCTGAATCCTCCTATGCCGGTGCCATTTCCAAAACGCTCAAAACTGCGAGAAGCAGAAAACAAAATGGGATTATCACCACCCGCTCCAAGCAATGCTGCCTACAGCCTCCCCGTCAACAATTTTGTCAAACTCACCCCATTCCACGCACCTTCATACTCATCCGCCTCAGCCTCCTTCGACTTCCATTCTACATACGTCTTCATTTTGTATGCTTCATTTGCTAGTGCGATCTCATCTTTGTGCGAGGGGTATTCGCCGGAGGTAAGACTGTGGTGGTTCCGTTCTACGTTTTCGATTCTGAGGGACGGGAGTGTCAGCTTACCCCGAGATTAAGGAGAAAACACAAGGAAGGGATAGTACAGTTTCTGCGTTGAAGCATTCAACTTCAATATTCCCCAAGCCATGTAGGAGTTAATTGAGGGTATCGGCTTTCCAGTGGCTTTCTTATACGCTTCGCCGAGCTGCGTCATTGTGAGGGCTTGAGAGGTTAGAGCGAGGATTTTGTGGGTAAATTTCGAAGGGTTCTGTAGGGTTTTAGTTGTGTCTCTAGATGATTTAGTGGCATAGAGGTGATGGTTTACGTTGAAGACTCCTGCCGCGACATGTCCTATGTCTTCTGATGCCTAGGTCAAAGTCAATAAAGGGAGTGTCTTTGAACTTGAAAACAAGGCTTACAATGAGTCTGAGTGCTGTGTCCTTTTTCAACCCCGCCCTCATGACACCAACAGCAATACTACCGATGTAGTCTTCGAAATTTTCCATAAAGAAAGCTGGTTGAAGGATTCTGTTCTCGAAATCTCGTCAGTCGTTTCACTGTCAAACAGGGCTGTCTCTACTTACACCCAAGGCAGTCCCTTGTCACCAAGCTCCATACAATGTTTCTCGATATTCGCCTTCGCCCGTCCCGACAACCTAAGCTGGTCCTCATATTTCGGACCAGCTCGCATGGCACTTGAATAGACATAGCATTGCACCCCAAATAAATGGGCTAGACTTGCCATAATCTATTCATGCAATCAGCCATCTATACAACCTCCATCATAGTTATAATGCGAAATATATTAAACCTTTCATTATACCTTCCCCTGCACCTCCTCCCCACCAGCATCCTTCCCCAGCCCAGGGAATGCCAGAACGCAAAACACACCCCATATTCCTCCACTTTCTTTCTGCGATTCAAATACCTTCCTCATGCTCGCTTCATCATCGAGATTTCCCTCTACTAGAGTGAGATTTGACTCTCCATATTTTTTCTGGAGAGCGGACGCTGCAGGGGAAGTGGCTGATCGTGTCAGGGCAAGGATGTGATAGTCGGTATTTAGAATGGATGAATTTGAGAGGAGGGATGCAATGAGGGCTTTTCCTTGTTTGCCGGTACTACCTGTTATCAGGATTGTGCGGGGGGACATGGTTTTGAGTTTGGGGAGGGGAGGTTCAAAGATATTGAGAATGGAAGTTGTCTTGAGCTGCGCTGCCGCCTTGAGGTGTAACACATGGAGCTGAAAGGAGATACCCGAATTGGCAGGTGGCTTGAAGTTTTTGAATTCTGATAGGTGAGTTCAATACCTAGCGATCTTGAGAAGGGAAAGTCGTTATAATACAATACTTAGTTCTAGGTGATGTTCTTCACGGAGGATGGTGCATTGGACTGGTGGCATTGTAGGTCGAACTGGCGGTAACATAAGATTACCCTGCGCGCCTACTCATCTTTTGGGCAGCAGGTAGACAAAATGCTATTACTAATGTATAGGAGTGCCTCCGAATCTGAGAGGAAAATACATCACTTATATGATGTGTCCTATTCATTCGTCTAAGAATATTATAATCTGGACCTTTTTTATTTTTTAGTCGTACAGCCTAGATATAATTCGCATAAAGAATTTTAAGATATTTCTATGTTTCAATTCCGACGAGCTCATCCAATTACATGGGAATTAGGTACTCCCACGCCAGTGTTATAGTTCCGAGAGAGGACCATGAGAGGAAGGAAAAGAAATTCTGGTCCGTCATCCTACTTTCGGTTTCTCTGACAAACCGAAAGCTCGGCTAGTTTCGCCATTGGATTTATAAACGCAGTCATGCTCGGGACCCTCGAGCTTATTAATGGTAACTTTGAGGACGTCAAGTCAAGGTCAATGAAGCTCGGGGTTTCAACCTACTCGGGCCACGAAGAGCTGCCTAGCCATGTGGTGTGAACCATGCATGTTCCACAGTGAGGCTTGGCTGCTCGTGGGATCCCAAGAAACGCATATTTGAAGATCGGTCTCACCGGCATCTCTGTCACCGTTCGTCGGATTCTGGGCGCTCGAGGGAGATGGCAAAGCACAATCTAGATGATCTGATAAGATTGCCGTGTGATTTTCTCGGTAAGGGTGGACTTATTTTTTTGTCACCCCGCCGTAGGAGCAGCGCCACAGGGAAACTAGGCCCACTTTATACTTTATTTGGTTGCTGTGCCCGTGAACTCTAGGGACAAGACGGAGGCCGCGAGTGTTATGCTAGGATTAAAATTTTCCAACGACCATGGAATTGGGGTAAGAGAATTAATTCCTGGTCGATCCTTCCCCGAGATCGGGATGGGTTCTTCCTCTATCTAACCTTATAACAACTTAGGTTTCCTCTGTTGTTCTTATGTCTTAACTTGCGTATATCGAGGTCAGAGGCCCTGAGTTTTATATTGCGTGTGGACTAGTGTATGTTTATCATTTTCATCGATGTCTTGCTTGTCTTCTTAAAATTCTTTACATATTTCGCTCCTTAGAGGCAAATTTCATCACAAGCTGTACAGCGCTCCTGGCTATCAAGCAACTGCTAAAAAAAATTTCTTAATTATTTAGAACAACACCAGTATGAATTCAAACACGGAATTCCCCATCAAGCAAGAAAAGGACGGCCACGCTGCCGTTCTCCCGGTCCAGCCAAACGAGAACGAGGCCGACCGTCCAGTAACCCATATCCTAGGAGCCAAGTCTCCTGGTGTAGCACGCATCGAAGCTGTAAACAGCCAACTTACTTTCGTCGATCGAATCTTTCTTTTTATCGGCGTCTTTCTGATTGCCTACGCTTATGGTCTCGATGGCACAGTACGGTACACATATCAAGCAACGGCAACCAGCGATTATGCTCTTCACTCCCTTCTCTCGACCATCAACGTCCTCCGAAGTGTCATTGCAGCTGCTGCTCAGCCTACAGCCGCTAAGATTGCCGATGTTTTCGGTCGACTCGAACTCGTTGCCTTATCTGTATTCTTCTATACTCTCGGTACGATAGTCGAGAGTTGCGCGGATGGCGTGAAGGCTTTCTGCGCTGGTGCCGTTCTCTATCAAATTGGATACACCGGTGTTATTCTCCTAGTTGAAGTCATCATTGCGGACGTGACCTCTATGCGCAGCCGTGTCTTCTTCTCATATATACCGGCACTGCCATTCGTTATCAACACCTGGGTCAGCGGCAACATTACCGAGGCGGTTCTTGGGGCCACTTCTTGGAGGTGGGGTATCGGAATGTGGTGCATCATTTACCCAATCTGTGCTCTTCCATTGATAGTCACACTCTACATCACCAGTCGTCGAGCCCGAAAGAATGGTATTTTGGACCAATACGCCTCTCCTTTCAAAATGCTCGGCGGTAAGCGTCTAGCAGTAGAGATATTCTGGCAGCTCGATGTCATTGGTATCATCTTATTGATTGCCGTCTTCGCTCTTATCCTCGTTCCTCTCACCCTCGCTGGTGGTGCATCAACAAAATGGCGCACGGCGCACATTCTTGCCCCCCTAATTATCGGCCTGCTTTGTATTCCTGCTTTCATAGTCTGGGAAATGAGAGCCAAGCACCCTTTGATTCCTTTCTACCTTCTTAAAGACCGTAGTGTTTGGGGAGCTTTGGGGATAGCTATGATGCTTAACTTCGCTTGGTATCTCCAAGGGGATTTTCTCTACACGGTCCTGATTGTGGCGTTCGACTTTAGCATCACCGCCGCGACCCGAGTTTCCTCCCTATACAGTTTCTGCTCTGTCATCACCGGTGTCTTGATCTCACTCGTTATCTTCAAGGTCCGTCGCCTCAAGTACTTCATTGTCGCAGGTACAGCGCTATTCATGGTAGCATTTGGTCTCCTGATCCATTACCGTGGCGGAACTGGAAGTTCTGCACAGTCAGGCGTTATTGGCGCTCAAGTCCTACTCGGTATTGCTGGTGGGCTTTTCCCATACCCTGCACAAGCATCTATTCAATCTTCCACGAGGCACGAGCATGTCGCGGTCGTCACGGGTATCTATCTCGCATCCTACAACGTCGGTTCTGCGCTCGGAAACTGCGTCTCGGGAGCTATCTGGACACAAACCCTCTTCCCAGAATTGAACTCTAGGCTCGCCTTCACTGGGAACGAGACTTTGGCTGCTAGTGTTTATGGGAGTCCCTTTATGCTCGTAGCCGAGTATCCGGTAGGCACGGAAGTTAGGTCGGCAATCATTGCGAGCTATCAACATGTGCAAAGGTTGTTGACCATTACGGGTATTTGTCTTTGCGTTCCATTAATCTTGTTCACTTTCTGCTTGAGGAATCCAAAGTTGAGTAAGGAGCAGAGTCAGCCAGAGGCAGAAGAGGGCCATGTAGTTAGATAGAACAGGGGAGTCTTGTTCTGTGAATAGAAGGGCGCTTACTAATAAGTGTGATGAGTGGAGATTAATGAGTTGTCAGCTAGAAGCTACATATAAATTAGGAGATTATTCAAGGAAGTTATAAATAGCGAGGTGATTTTTCAATCCCGATAATAGTAATAGAAAGCGTTAAATCGTATAAAACTACTTTGTGTTTTTATCATGATAATCTTAATGGTCATAATGCATTGTAAAAATTCATCGCAATCCTGTCTTGTGCCACCAAAATGCCAGCCTAATGTGCACTATGTGGAAGGTCATTTGGTGGACAGCTAGATCAGCATATACGAAAGTCCTCTGCACACAAAAAACCTGCTCAAAGACCTTCTCAAGTTCAAGATTTACCGCAAGTAGGTGACTTCTTCTCGGTTTAAACCGGAAAAGCCACGGCAGGCACTTAACGCTGGTTATCTCATTTATACCTCGGCTGAAGACAGACACGAACAACTGCCAATTACAATTGCATCCATCTCTGGCGCTCCCCAGAAATGGGTACCTGCCCTCAAGACCGGTCTGTAAACTGCGAGGTTGTATTAGTCTAGCTCCATCTTCCACAACTACTTTTTATCATTCAAGTCAAATATGCGCCTTTTCTCTTCCAGCTCCAAGAAAACCCTTCAGAACTATTTAATGCCAGTGACAGACAAATATGGAGCGGGGGTCAAATAAAATCTATGAGTGTTTGGCCGGACACGAATATTACAAGTGACAGTACCCTTTTCGTCGACTACGGTTCTGAATTCATCAAATGCAACAATTCTTACATTGCAAACTGATATCTAGATAGCCGCATGCAACCTCGTCCTTCCACCGCAAAACCTCTGTTATTGTCCGGTATCATTTTGATTCATCGACATTCAAGTTTCATACAAGTAAAATACTTTCTCTCGCCGTGCCAGACGACTACGACATGGTTGAATGTCACTAATACTACCTGCTGAAGGTAACTTGTGTTCCTGCATTGGGGATAAGCCCTTTTATTGGAGAGATTGACGATTCAACTATCCTCAAGTATCTCCTTGAGCCAGGAGGTGACGTCAGTTCGCCGAACACATACATAAAATTCTTAACATAGTTGGCCAGCATTTGTGGACTGTTGCTCACAAAGTGTTCGTAGATTGCGTTTTGTGTCTTGAGCGTACAGGAAACGGGGAAATCTATACATATCTGACGGCATCGGGTCACCCAACCCCCTTACAGCAGCGGATAGCTTAGTGCCGTGAGGTTGCGGAAGCGGTCGACTATATTCATTCGAAGAAATAAATTCACTGCGACATCCAGCCAATTAATATCCTCGTCGATGAGCATCTCCATCTTAAGCCCGCCGACTTTAAAGGAAATCATAGTTCGGAGGATGGCAAAGTCATTTTAGCAGTATGAAGTGGCGAACAGTATAGATACTTCTGCCCTCTTGAAGATGATTTCAAGGCTAATTTCAAGACGGTTCTCTTTGCGCTTGGGTCAACTATCCTCTTTATCATGACCTGCCGTGAAGTCTACCCAAATATCGTAGATGGAGGGGATGGGTGGATAGGATTGTGTGTTAGCCTTTATTGCAGGTGATGAGCGTGACGACCTCCTTTTCGTGTCTCAAGTAGTCCTGCCCCTTGTCTTCGTGATATGTGACTGTCAAACACAAGGCATGGTGTGATAAGGGAATTTCGGTAGTTTCTGTGGCTTACTTACATTAGTATTGAACATCGTTTTAGGTTTTCTTCCTTCGTCCAGGTCAGAAACTATAAGAGAAATCTCAACTCAAGTCGGAAGAGGTTGGGAAAAAAATAGGTAGAATGACCCTGGATAATAGTGAAAGCAGTACTATCGTGAAGTTCTACTTGCCGAGGTATAATTGATAGGCACTGGATGAGGTCGAAAGTGCGTAGGTATATAGCTGTAGGCATCCCATTGCCTAGACTGATGCTCAACGCATTGTACATTGCCACTCCAACTAAGTCGGTCACATAAAGCATCCTGTGCGTCATTGAAGTTTACTGTTTGATTGTGGTGAGTAGGTTGATGGCAACCCACTGGAAATCATGATGACTGGTTGAGAACCCGTACCAGCTCAAAGCGTGTTTTGAATTATAAAGGAGATGATACTACGCAAGGTAGACATACAAGTGAAAGGTGACGGGTAAAGTGGGTCGTATACCAACGCCTATCTAGCTAAGGTATTGAGGCCGAAGACTAAAGTGTCTATTAATTTACTCGCTGAGAATTAACAAGTGATTGCAATTTTAATATATACGTATGGAAGAGGTGAGCTGAAGAGCGTCGAATGTGGAGTATAGGTGCCCCGCGATTCAGCCGACGTTGACCCGATTTCAACCACCAAGCTCTAACCTACACAAGGCTGCCACAATCAACCTCAAAACACAACCACCAACATTAATACCAAACGATCTCCACCCGTCAACATGGGCTCCGTCGTCCTCCCCCATCTCCGCACTGGCTGGCATGTTGACCAAGCCATCCTTGGCGAAGAAGACCGCCTTGTTGTGATCCGTTTCGGCCGCGACGCAGACCCCGATTGCATGCGACAAGACGAAGTCCTCTACCGCATCGCCGACCGCGTCAAGAACTTCGCGGTTGTATACGTATGCGATCTAGATGAGGTGCCAGATTTTAAGAGCATGTACGAGCTTTACGATCCGATGACTATCATGTTTTTCTTCAGAAATAAGCATATGATGTGCGATTTTGGTATGAACGAGACTCTTGGTTTTATGGCAATTACTGATGAGTTTCTGTAGGAACGGGTAACAACAACAAACTGAACTGGGTTCTCGAGGATAAGCAAGAGTTGATTGATATCATCGAGACTATATATCGAGGTGCAAAGAAGGGTCGTGGTCTGGTTGTCAGTCCTAAGGATTACTCAACTCGCTATCGGTATTAGGAAGTATGGGTCTGGGTCGGGGTGGCGTTTGGGAAAGTGTGGCTGTTGACGACAGACAGGCAGGCTGGGATGAGACATGAATTGCTCTGAGATCAGCAAATGCGTGAACTAGGTTCAGAGCTGCATCTATGGAGTATGTCAACTTTAACCAATAGCATCGTCTTTGCTAATACCTTTCTCAGTGTCCGTATCAATTTTAGGAATGATTAGGGAACGGTATGGAGGTATTATTATCATCTTCCTTTTTTTCATCTCAGGTCTCCATTCTGGTCTGCACTTCGCGACTAAATAGCCCTGGTATCGTCATGTCTTTTCTCTAAACCCCCCAAGTGGGCCTATCTCTTGAGTACGTTTTTATCTCAGCGATGCCTGTGACATTTGGTTTCGCTATTTGCCTCCTGCTTGAAATTGTCCTTTTCTGTCGGCGAAGAAGCCTTACGTAGAGTTATCTGGCCGACGAATATGCCTTGTTGTTGTTAACTATCTTGTTTCCTACATATTGTATCACTGCTAGACTAGATAAAATTCTTTTCATACCCAGGAGACCCTATTGGCTGAATCGTAGGCGAGTTATTTGCCAACTCCCTGCCCCGTGCTCTTGCACAACCATTTCCCCCTCCCTCGGTACAGCTGTGCTCTGAGCAGATGGACTGGCTGGCTTGACACTTTACACCCAAAGCAGAAGCAAGAGCGTGGGTATTTGTCTATGTACAGTGATCCTTATAGCCGATGGTTTCTAGCGTGAGTGCCAAAGTAGCTTAAGATAAGGTGATAGGGCTGCGGTCTCTTTTCCGGTATGTAGCTATCTAATAAAATTGTTCTTTGTGAAATTTATAGATTTAACAGATTCATACCGAGCTGTGAGGCTGTTATTACCTAGGCAGGCAGCTTTGGGTATACGCAGAGAAATTCCTCTGCTCTTGTATCATATTCATTTTATGATGAGGAATACTCGTAGCATGAACATGTTAGATGAATATCTCTGTGCCCGCGAGGGTAATGAGGTCAGAAAGTGCAGCTTCTCGGTGGTCTGCTTATCATAGTAATAGGCTTCGGCTCTAAGTTAATATGTATCCTGGAGCGGACGCACTTCATCTCATACCAATAACTAGCGGTCGCCGCCGTGGCTGATGTTCGAGCGCTCGTTCTTTAGATGTATCCTGACAGCTCGCGTTTAAGTGTAATAAGCTACATTTTATTATGTTGCATTGGCTGAGTTATCTTGCTTATTTGCTAGTGGAATTTAGTATGCTCTTCTAATGCATGTCGCGTCGGGACCTATATTTTCACTTCCGCAGAAATTCTTTCGTACTACTCCAACACCCTTCGATTCTCATCCCTACCCTCTCGAACACGGTCAATTCCTTTCGCTTCCTCTTTCTCAAGTATTCGAGATGCTTCTCCACATCGCATCTTCTCAAACTCCATCCGTTCAACACCTCATCACCAGGTACCCCCTTCCCGCAACCCCTCAACTCAGTAGCCAGGCCTCCCTCCAATCCACAATCACCTAAATCTACCCCAAGTAATCGAGGGCTAGCACATGCGACTTTCAGCGCACTCATAATATCCAGCCACGCAACACCATGCCCCGTCGTCCCTAGACTTTCCCATGAATTCACAGCGGTGCAAGCTTTACAAGCATAAAGTTGCATAAAAACATGTGTCATCTCGTGTAGCAATGTCCCTATCATCTTTGTCAAAGCCATAGAGGGCCTTTCTCCCTGGGCTTGTCGTTGGCTGTAGATCACGATCTCATATCTCCTCGCTCCTCGTGAGATGATCTGCTTCGCAACGCCGTTCAGCCCTACAATTTCACTCTCTTGCGCACTCAGGTAGATTTTCACACGCCCACTTCCTTGTAAGGTGTTGAAGAAGAAAAGACCGTCAAACAGCGGGAAGAAACTCTCTACGAGAATTGATGGGTAGTTGATACTAGTGATTTCTTTGTCGTAACTTTTTAGCGTGAAGAGTGGCATGAATTGTTCAAGTGTGAGCTTTTGGCGAGCGCTTAGTTGTGGGGAGTGAAGACGGGAGAAATGGATTGCTATCGAGGCGAGGTGAGAGGGCTCAAAACTGTCGAGGGGAATGGAGTCATCTAGTTTGCGTAAGAGGGTTGATTTGGAGAGATAGCGGTGTTTGTGATTGGTAGTAAACTCGGGGGTTGTCATATTCTGTTGGTGGTGAATCGAAGATCTAGGGAGAACTTTTATGTTCAGAGAGGAGACCTTCTGGGAAGACAGACTCGAGGATCACACCACATTTATGTTCTCTCCCTGATATCTTACTGAATGTTCCATCGTCTGATTTGAAGGTGTCTCGTGGATCATCACTCTGCACACCGGCGCTTCAATTTGTCAATAGTGTCGTGCCCGTAGATACTCCAGGTAAGTTGGGCAAGTATACCAGTCTACATGGAACAAGATCAATTATGCATGATCTCATCAAGGGTATACATGCTGTATTACTCGGGAATGCGTGCCTTGTTTAACTCACCGAATCCAGTGGCAGAACTTAACCACGTTCTTGGGAGTGCTGCAATCACAGGTTTGTTTGCTTGGATTTTCAAGCCTCAGTTTTCAGGGAGCAGTGTGAGTGGATTGTTAGGGCACTTGTGTTACACTTTCTTTCAGCTGCTATGGTGTGAATTCAGGGTTTGCTTTCCTGTGCGGCGGAGAAGTGTTTGCTGAACGTATTTGTCAATGGAAGGGCCATGATGCATTTTCGCTTAGCGAAAAACACCTGACCGACTACTATTTCTAACATAATCACTAGGTGAAAAGAATGCCGAAAAATCAGCATCTCCACCCTTCGCATAAGCTGCCCAAGTCATGCTAGCTTGTAAGTCTCACAAAAGTTTGATTCTAATCAACACCAGTTTGCCTGTCTCACTTGGCCACTCGCTAAACTTCTTCCCAAATTACGCATTAGTATATCTCCTGTTGGACTTCGCTCATGGCGCTAAAAGCGCCAGCAGACATTAAATTCAGTTGTTGCTCTGCTGCGCAAATTTTCAATGAGAGCAAGAGGTGTGTCCTCATGGGCAAAAAACACACTTTTGTTGCACTTGGTGTGCGACGCTAATGGGCGCTAGCAATTGTTACATTGGTCGAACTTTGGTTAAACTTTTGTGCTCGGGATACCAAGCAGCCGCAATAGTGGAATATGTAACATGAGTGTGTCGCTCCATGGATCAATGAGAAAGGTGGCGTTAGGTCATGCTTTGCTTTTATATGGAAGTATTCCTGGTATGCCCCCTTTCCAAAGTTGAGAAGCTGATGTGGTACATGGCCTATTGTAATTCTACCTCTCACTCAATTTTCATTGCATGATTTCCTACTGCATGATTTCCTACTGCAATATATCATCTAGGTTCGTTCCTGTCGATTTGCTAACCTTGATTATATCCTCCACAGCAACAATCATGCAAAAATCAACTCTGACAACAATGCTCTTCACAGATCACCACTGGCTCTCCTCTCCTCTCTTTACTTGCTACCACCAAATAATCTCCACGCTACAACCCCCACGACGACCGGCGCACAAATCTTCAGCGCCTTAGCCCCAACCGCAATGAACCGATGCCAAAACAATCTATAATGCTGGTCCGCAACCCAATTCCCCTCATTAACATGCGGGTACTTCTCCTCAGGCACCTTCTTACCAAGGAACTTGCAAAGCGGCTCCCAACCATCCTTCGCACGGAACTCGAGCACCTCTCGTCCTCGTGTCGCTGCGAGCTTATGGATATGTTTGTGGTGGCGTTCAAAGCCGGCGGGAAGTTGGGATTTGTTGCGCCAGTTGCCCTCGGTCCAGATGTCGAGAGCGGTTTTAAGGAGGCGGATGTAGGGTTTAATGAATTCCTGAAAGGAATGTTAGTGTCTTGGGTCCAAAGTTATGGGTAGAGGATTAAGATTGACGGAGTTCTTACCCAGTCAACTAATTCGAGTAAGCTCAAGCGCTTCCAGGCTAGGATAGCGTAAAATGAGCGGTCGACTGAGGCGACCCAGCCATCGACATCGCGGGTTGAGAGTACGATCTTGGCATCGGGATAGGCGTCCATGAGTTCTTCGGCGAATAAAATACATGGAATATCTGTCACAGCCTGTTTTCACGGTTGTTAGTATGCTTCGCAGATTCTGAGTTCATACAGTAGACAATTCTACTCGTAGGTTATGAGTGGGAAACGGATCTACCTCATAACGCCAAAGCATCTTATCAAAATCCGTGCCTTCAAACTTCTTACCCTTGCCGTTGAACTTCGCATCAATGGCTTTGTCCCAATTTGCCATTGACTTATTAGAATTGTCCAAAGCATACTCTCTCGCATGGTAGCACTTGTATCCCAACATATGGAGTCCAGTGTATAATGCTAGAACTATCATCAGCAGAGGGTTTCAAAATGAGAATCACTCATTCCTACACATGGTTCCTGTTCGCGAAAGTCCAAGACCTAGGACTTGCATCTCCTTCGGTCTGTGAGATGGTTGCTCCATCTTGGGATACGGACCAGGAATCACTGGAAGCGACATGTTGATGATTCACCTGTGGAAACTCTTGAATATGAACTGGGAAGATTTTGCGCAGGCGCTCTTGAATCAACGTTAAACCGCAAGACTTGATAGTCTGTAAGGACAAAAAGTCGCGCACTGTGTTGAAGTGTGAAATTAGAGGTACAAGTGTGGGGCAAATGAACTGGTACACAATCAAAGGCACTTAGATACATGTGTGACAAAGGGAGAAGCTAATGTGTTTGATGCTCGTTTGGCCAGAAGGTGTACAAAGTGAATGCGAGTCTGACAACTGACACAAGAGGGAGCACAGGTTCTGGCACCTCAATGAACAAAGGAGCTTGGAGATGGACTTCAAGTAATGTTGTAAGTAATGATGCTGAACCTGTTGTGGGCAATAGGCAGGTGTCGAGGTGTGGAAATATGCGTGATCCATGAATATCTTGATATGAGATATGCGGCAAGAGCCAAGGCAGGAAGTAGTAAAAAGTCAAAGCGGTCAGAGCTTAGGTGGTACGAGCTAGCAGCGGGTGGTCAATGATAGGTAGAAATCTTGGGGCGAAGGGTGTGTTTGCTGTTCTAAAAGCCCTTGCCAGAGTTAAGACTGCATGTGCCACTGCTAGATTTGCTGAGCTGTATTCTGGGAGCAAAGCGTGATCTAGGACGAATATTAATGTATTAATATACTATGTGCCAAAGAGCACGAAGCCACGAGAGAACAAGTGTAGATATTACGATCAGCAATTCCAGTCTAGAAGAGTCCCGGGGATAGGGGAGATGATTACATTTTTTTGCTATAAGTACACCAGTACATCCCAGTTTCCATCATAGTATATTTACACTCATCTCAATCCAAGCAAGAATTTTCCACCTCCATCCTTTCCTCCGTTTTCGCCTCCTGGTAGATACGTGACATTTGGATTGCTTGCTAATGTCTGAGCAATCTCCCTGCTAGCCTCGATTCGTCTAATCATGATCAAGCCATCTCCTGCTTTGGCCACAGCCTTGCTAATAGTATCTGCAGACTCAGCCTCACCCTCAGCTCTGATGACGTTTGCCTGTCTCTCCTGCTCGGCCTTCTCGACGATGAACCTCGCTCGCTCTGCATCCTGTTGTGCGATTTGCTTTTGCTCTACTGCTCTCGTGAATTCCTTTCCGAAGGTCATGTGCGTAATGGAAACATCCTCGAGAGCGATGTTGAACTCTTGTGCGCGCTTGAGGAGATCTGATCTGATTCTATTGCTGACTGCCTCACGTTGTGTGATGAGCTCTGCGGCATCGAATTGGGCGACGATTGATTTTAAGACTTCGTTTCCGATGGAGGGAAGAACACGCTCGTCATAATCTTGGCCGAGATTCTACATATCATTAATACGGGAACTTTCGAAAGTGGAAATCGATAACATACCTGATAAATCTTAGGCAATGCCTGAACCTCTGGCCGATGTAAAACTCTCAGCGTCAAGCTAACCATCTGCAAATCCTTGCTACCGGTGGTTGTTGAAATGTTTCTTGGCTTCGTCCGCACATCATAGATGATGCTCTTCTGTAACCATGGAATCAAAAAATGTGTTCCCTCATTTACGACCTTGTCCTTGACTCCGGATACTCGATCGAAAATAACTGCTCTGGTGCCTCCTTTCACATCGTAGATCGAAGCTTGGGCGAAGCTACCAGCGATGGTCAACGGAATGATCCATTTGTAGACTGACTGAAGTGCCTGTGCCATGTTGACTGTGAGAGATAGTGGCTATTATGGGTGGTGAAAAGGAGATGGTCAACAAGTGGGTGAGGCGTGCTTGATGTTGATGCATCTTGAAGCTCCAGGAAACATTTCGGACCATTCGGCGCTAGACCGGGGTCTGGTGGGAAAGAGGCGACCTTCAACATCCCATCTCTTCACAACCTCTCAGAGCCATTGAACCAACATCGCCGTTCATTGATACGCAGACACGATGAGACCTTCTCAGATTCTTCGATCCGGTGGTGGTGATGCACCACTTGGAAAATACGAAAAGTGAGTGACCCTTTCGTGGAGGCAGAAGAAAGCTTTTGCGCACCCCCAGCAATGGCTTTATGGTCTCTTGTGCCCATCAGACGGTCACCCGGCCACTTTGATTTGTCTGCAGAGGCTAATTGGTTTTGATGTAGATATTTGGGATCATGGGGAAACTTGGGTGAGTCTCGAGAGCTCCTGCGTTTTTCCTCTACCAATCCGGTCAATGACAATCATTTCCCGTCGACAATGCAATCGACTCGGCTGGAACAAGAGAAGAGAATGGAGATTATATATTCAAATAGCTCAATCATATAGGTGTAAAGACATGGAAACATCGGGCTGATGATATGGAACCACAGGATCGCAAACACAACGAGGTGTTGTGAGCTATGCCCTCAGCGCCAACCGTCAACGTCCTCTCGCAGGCACCCTCAATGCTGCCATCTTCAATACGTTCAGGCGATTCTCGGGTCAGGTCTTCTATGTCGCACCTCCCCTCATTGTGGGTTACTTTACTATGCAATGGGCGATTGAAAGGTTTGTGCTTCCGGTATTGAGCTTGGATTACGGGCCACTTGCTGATGGCGATTTTCATAGGAACGAATACTTGAACTCAAAGGCTGGCATTGCTGAATTTGGTGGGGGAGAAGAATAGACTTCTTTCTGAATCATCAGAACTCTACTAAGCAGTGCTGTGTTGCGCTTTAGCTACCGAATCGCCAATTTGATGCACATCAAAGAAGATTCGTAGAAATGGAAATGAGGATGAAAAGGGATAAAGATGTGTATAGTAGCAAGGAGTAGACTGGTCTCAATGGATTGTTATGAAGACTTTTGGACTTGGGCTCTTGGTGCATAAAATGCGTGACTTTGCGTTCAACCACTATCACTCAATATAAGAATGAACAAATTCCAGCAAGGAAATACGATAAACTTCAGTTCGCCCTTGATATTGTTCAAATGAAATCGCACTGCCCTCCGATATAATGTCCGATCATAAGGTAGTCTCAATTGGGTGTTCGCATCGTGGAACTGAACCGCTGCGATAAAGCTATCCGACCTAATCGAGACTAGCGCAATCAAAAAATAATTCTTGACAATCGCATTCGCAAAAAGTTCTAGAAATCACCGCCAGCTCCCAAACATACAATTCCACAACCTACCACCGCAAATATGGGCAAAGACAAGTCGACCAAGGAGAAGAAGGAGAAGAAGGAAAAGCGTAGTGAGAAAGACGGTGTGAAGAAATCCAAGAAAGACAAAAAGACCAAGCTCTCCCCAGACAACATCGCGGCCGCAGTCGAGGAAGTTAGCAAGGCCCAAGATGATGGGGAGGTCAAGGTCGTTGTGAAGAAGGTTGGGGATGATGATAATGAAGCTATGGTCGTGGTCAAGCCTGTTGGAGCTCTGGTACCTTTCGCAAATCCATTAGCGGACGATAAAGTCACCAAGAAAGTTCTAAAGGGTGTCAAGAAAGGTTCGAACCTTTCACAGGTCAATTCTCACTCTTACCATTTGCTAACGCAAACTTTCAGCGGCGAAGAACAAGACCCTCAAACGTGGTGTTAAAGAAGTTGTCAAAGCTCTCCGAAAGTCACCTCAAGGGAATACCGCAAATATTCCTGGAATCGTCATTCTTGCAGCCGACATCTCCCCAATGGATGTCATCTCCCACATCCCGGTCCTTTGCGAAGACCATAATGTACCCTACATCTTCGTTACCTCGCGAGCGGAACTCGGCGCAGCCGGCAACACGAAGAGACCTACAAGTGTGGTGATGGTCAGCGAGAAGAGCGGCAAGAAGGAGAAAGTTGAGGGCGAAGAAGAGTTTGTGGAGATCTATAAGGATTTGTTGAAGGTTGTGGAGAAGGAGGCGAGAAATGTGAGGGTATAGAGATTTAGCATATGATTGGTTGGGTTGCGTGTGGATGTGGTTCAGAATCTACGACAGGCATGTTGTGGGATTTCTCTTTGCACTTGGGAAGGGGTGTATCATACCAGGCGATCTTCTGGCCTTGTCTTTACTCGCACTACATTGGCGTTAATGGTTGGGAGGGAAATGCAAAAGTCACGAAATTTCAATGACGGGTATTCTTCACCAGTGAAGCATATTAGGTTTTTGTCAGCTAAGTATTCTCTTCCTCTCAGAATCCCATGATATTTTTGGACCTCCCAAGAGGTTGCACGTATTTGTCGAGTCATTTGTAACATTCTCTAGATCATTTTCCTTCCTATCACTGCGCTGTTATGATCGTTTGAAAAGTGACTCACGTGCTGCGCTCCAGTCAATCATCCCATTCATTACCGTTTCTTTTGTATATTGGAAGACAATACGCACATACATGTCGATTTTTTTGGTATGGACATGTGTTTCAACTTGCCATATACCATATCTCAAGCCCTATCCTCCCAAAATTTATTCACGTGTTTGGTAACAGCCAATCATTTCCTCACTGTCGTTGTATTTATTCAAGATAACTGAAGAACAAATTCACATTTATGCCAAGGCTTTCCCTCTGGGTGTGTTTATGGTGCAACTTTCTATACGCCGTATCTCAAACCCCCAGAAATACCCTTGCTTGGTCACCTCAGAGGTAAAATCACGGTGTGGGTGCTTGCCCATAGACCCATCAGGAAGCGATCCCCAATACGACATACTAGAGTCTTCGCCTATAGAAGCAATCTCGATACAAATCAAAGCATCGGCCTAATAAACTTGCTCATACCAAACCCAAAATCCTTGTCCTCTAATCTAACCTCGCCAACGCTTTTCTCGATAGCACAATATCACCAACCACTATTTTCACTCTCGCTGCCCTCTCACAAAACCTCAACGATAACTCATCCTCAATCCTAACCCTTGAGTAGTTTAAAGGGCGCGAAGGAAAGATTCCAGTTCTCAGATGGCTTCTCCTAACCTTTGGAAGGGACAGGCTATGGCAAGACTTCGCAGCTATGGTCGATTACCATGCCATCAAGAAGGCTCCCGACGCAGTAGCTAAGTATGATGTCAGCATGGTAAGCTATCTTCGTGGCTGGCTTAGCCTTTATTGGGATTTGTTCGAAGAGCATGCCTTTGTCTCACGAGTTGGAGGACCGCTACAGATGAATGAAGATCCGGAGGTCAGGGTTCGAGCGGGGATGCTTACCAAGACGAGGTTATGTTGGTGTAGAAGAATGCGTTCCATAAACAGTTACGCGAGACTATCTTCTTGGGGATGTCAGTCACTCGTAAGGAGAAGACACGAATAAGAGAATTGCCAGTTGGTTATCCGTACGCTAGATGCCTGTTCAGGGAAAGAGAGATACAAAAAAGAGCCGGGCAGAAGGACCAATACCTAGGGATTATTGTTAAAGGGTGTCAAAGCCTGGGGCGATTATCAGAGCTCAACTGCAAGGTATCAGATAGTAAACAAAGAAGTACCAAAACAAGATCAATCTCTCAACCCAGAGAGCCACAAATTACCCAACCAATCTGTTCATGACGCCTGGAACCAATTCCTCGGCAACGGCAAATGCATCAACCATCGGGCTATTCAACGGGAAAAGAATCGTTGCACATAGTGTTCAATAAGGTAGTTATAGAGGTGAGAGTCTGAAGTTCTATATCTATGCGTGTTAGGATTCATTACTATCACTGTGATTACATTCGACTCTCCTGCCGTAATCTTGTTTGGCTCGGGTAAAGCACTACCCATCGTCTGAAAACTATCAAATTCACAGATGGTGGACTTACTGTCTTTTCCTTCCATATCTGTCCATGTCTATTCAGAAATAAAGCTGTTAAAAAGATAATTACCTTCAACCCCAGGGAAAAAGAACACCGATCGTTCTAGAAACTATGGCCTCGGGACTTATGCTAACAGCTCGACAGTTATACATTCTCGAAGCTTTATACAAGTGGGCTTTAATTCTCTGAAGGGGAACAAGGAATTCAAAACTCTTTCTCCTACTCTTGTGGCTCTATTTATAATATTCTTACGTGCCTCACTCCAAAATAAGATATCTTTCAAAAGCCGGTTTCCCTATGAACTTCATCTACTCAACACCAAGGAGTCGATTTCAGATATCAATCTGAACCTGCAACCAATTCCCTCCATCCAGCTTAACCTTAGATATCTCCAAGATGAGAGCCAACAACCTACAGCAGGCCTATCTAATCTGCCATAAAGTCGGCCCTAGTCCCATGCAAACGATTCCCTCCATGAATTGCGGCTTCTGCTGCGATTGCATCATCCCCTGGCTTAGTCTCCAAAACTCCTCCCAAAACAAACCTACTTGCCCTATCTGCCGCACTGAGATTTTCTATCTTTCACAACAAGATAACTCCGCATTAGTGGCAGAAGTTGAAATTTGCACTTGTTTCACCTGCAACGTTGTCGTAAATGTTGAGTTCGCCACCCAAGCACAACCATGTAATAACACTAAGTGTGTTCTTTATCTTCCAGGTAAGTTCGATGCTCAAGCGGGTGGCTTGGAGCCATTGGTTTATCCCACATGCCAGGGGGTGAATACTTCATTCAATGCCCCAGGTAGGTGGGGGGAGCAGGTTCTTTTTGTTCCGGGTGGTTGGTGCAGGTAATTATTATGATCTTTGGGCTTGCTCTTCACAGTCATTTACTAGGCAATTAATTCGTTTCTCATGGTTATTCTTCTTTTTAATCTTTAAGTGACTTTCAACGTGATAGCCTTCGATTCTTAAGCTCACTTCTGGCACTGTTACCACTTCTGATCCTGTACACTATTTATCAATTTATCCAGTACTACCAAAGTGTTGATTTTCACACATATTTTAATAGTATATCTTGAAAAGTAGCCGTAGCTATATTTCTACTTTATATTTTCACTGCCGAGTTCTATGTAAGCATTCTGCTGCACTTGTCCCCAAACTACTTTTCGATAATTCTGGACCAATGCATTAATAATCAATTATTTTGAAGCCTCGCATTTGATAGAGCGCCATATGTGTCTTCTAATTTTGAATATTAGTTGTTAAGCTCATAAACAGCCGAGTTTATTCATTCAGGGTAAGAATAGTACAGCTCTATATCAATTCCAAAAAATTACAACCGTGATTCATGCCCATGATCCAACTTTAATTCCTACAATAAGACAGGCCATGAAAAATTATTGTATAGTGTCAATATACTAGAAGAAATTCACATATCCCCTCGAAGAGCCATCTATTTTCCCCCAGCAAAAATCGCAACAGTGAGGACACCCACCTCGCTTAGCTCGAACAGTGCCTTATGAAAAACACCAAAGTGAATACTTCTTTATTTGTCCTCCAATCCCTGTTCTTAATTCTGTTCTGACTGTCACTCTATCATGTTTTATGTTACAACAGCGGAAAACCCAAGTCAGTCATACTCATAAACTCAGTCGAGGTACCACTTCCTCTTACTCTTTATTGAGACTATTCTGACATAGTCTCAGATGATTTCACACGCTGCAAGGCAAACCTTACAATCTGCATCTTTCAATACTCAGTACACATCCACTCTCAATCCTCATCCCCTTCCATCCTCAAGATGACCACCCAAACCACCTGCCAATGCCACATCTGCATTGGTAACATCGTCAATATCACGACCACCAAATTCTCCTTCTATAACGAGTGTATAAGCCTCTGGATCACCGCCTGCAAAGGTCTTTCCTAACTCCCAAGCTGCCAGATCTGTCGAAATTACATCACCACCCTCAACAACTCGGACAACCTGGAAAGCGACGAACTCATTGACTATAAACAGGAGATGAGTGAGAAGGATCTAGATGATTATTCGGTTGGTATCGTGGAGGAGGACGTTGATGATCTCATGAGCTTCGCGAGCAATGATGATGAGTGATTGGGTTGCGAGGTCTGTGGACTGGAATGATTTGTTTCGGAGGACCAGTTCTGGAGGATCAATGTTACGGGACTTGTGGCAATGAAAAGTGGGATCGGTATCCTAGACCAGCATAATTACTCCAAACAAATAATTTTCAACCACTATTCTCTGCCAAGAGACCATACGTATGAAGGAGGAACTGTCGGATCTTGAATCAACCAACACTTCAAATTCTTACGGGAAATTCAGTTTGATTTAAAAGTACGTATCAGACCCAGAAACATTATTCAGAGTAACTTGATTATCATCGTCGGCATACCAGAAGACATAATTTATAAGGCTCACGAAAGATTTCTCTATTGAATAAATTTGCCAAGAATCTGCTAAACCTCCATTTTACAATAGATGACAAAGCGCTGTCCACTTTTAATAGTCCAAGATTCTATTTATCAACCCTCTTTACCACTCTATCCTTCCACCATTCCCCATCCCGTTTTGATCTCGCCCGAGGCAAACCTTACGCCCCATCAAGCTGCGCCTCAAACTCATCGCCGCCCTCAAATTCTACACTCTGATTACTCCTAACTCTCGTCAACTGCTCACTGACATATTGTGCCGTATGCACGTCAGCCTGTTGTCTCTCCCTAATCCGATCTTCAGTCTCCGTAGCCACACTATTGACTCTGCTTCTCGCGTCTCCGTCCTCCGAGGTATCGAAATCGGAGCGAGCGCCCATGGATCGAGCGGTAGAGGAGCGTCGCATCTTGGGTTTTTCGGATTTCGACTTGACGCCGCGGGTGAAGATGTCGTCAAAGTAATGGTTCATGCCGGTTGAGGGGGTTCGTGGGGTCTGGGGAAGGCGGCATGAAAGTCTGTATTGTTCGTTAGTTATGATATTCTACAAGTAGGAAGTTAAGAAGTCTGCTTACCCGGTATCGTGGATCATTCTTGCAATCAAGCCAGTCCATCCACATTGATGTGTTGCGCCAAGTCCACGCCCAGTGTCACCATCGAAGAACTCATGGAACCACATATGATCTTTCCAATTGGGATCGTAGTCAAGCATATCGTTACCATCGTTGATCGCACGACGTCCATCATCGCCACGGGCGAAAAGATGTTGCAATCGATGCTGAAGCTCTTCCGAAACATGACCGAGATGCATGAAATCCCCTGAACCCGTTGGACACTCGACTTGTAGCTTAGGACCGTAGAACATATAGAATCGCTGCAAGGACTCGATGATGAGGAAATTGACGCAAAGCCAAATAGGGCCTCGCCAATTGCTGTTGCCACCGAATAGACCACTATCTGAATCGCCTGGCACGTAACTGACTTTGAATTCCTGGCCATTAACATCCATGGCGTAAGGGTGATCCTTATGGTATTTCGATAATGAGCGGATGCCGTGAGGGCTAAGAAACTCATCTTCGTCGAGCATACGCTTCATGATCTTCTCCAAACGATCTTTGCTCACCAATGAAAGCAGAATTCGGTTATCTTTGCCTCGCTTACGGATACTGGCCATGTTGCGTTCCGCCACGTCGTGTCGGTTCTCGATGAACCAGTCCAGACGTTTCTTGAATGAAGGCAGCTTATTGATCAACTCCGGCTCTAATGTCAAAGTCGCATACAGCGGAATCAAACCAACTAACGATCTGATTGGCAGCTGTTGTGTCCATGGTCCACCGTAAGAAATGGCATCGTAATAGAAACCATCTTCCTCGTTCCACAAGGACTTTTCCTCTTTTGCGCCGGCCTTGTAGGTCATAGCATCGCTAATGAGGATGAAATGCTCAAAGAACTTGGAAGCGATATCCTCGTAAATGCGGCGATGCTTTGCCAGCTCCAAGGCAATATTTAACATGCACAGGCAGTAGAATGCCATCCACCCCGTACTGTCAGCTTGCTCCAAAACACCACCTGTAGGTAATGGCTCTGATCGATTGAACAGCCCAATATTGTCTAAACCCAAGAAGCCACCTTCGAAAACGTTCTTCCCATCAAAATCCTTTCGATTGACCCACCAAGTAAAGTTCAACAATAGCTTTTGAAACACCCGCTCAAGGAAATCCAAATCTTGTCGCCCATACATCTTTCTTTCAATTTTGAAAGTTCGGAAAGTGGCCCAGGCGTGTACGGGAGGATTGACATCTCCGAAATTCCACTCGTATGCTGGTAACTGGCCATTGGGATGCATGTACCATTCTCGCGTAAACAAGTCAAGCTGCTTTTTAGCAAAATCCGGGTCGATCATGGCCAATGGTATACAATGAAAAGCAGAGTCCCACGCGGCGAAGAATGGATACTCCCACGAATCCGGCATAGACAAAATATCATCCAGATGCATATGCTTCCAATGACTATTTCGTACGGCTTTCCGTTCTGATGGTGGTGGAGGTTGTGCAGGATCTCCGTTTGCCCATTGATCCCAAATAAAATGGTAGTATTGTTTGGTCCACATCATACCAGCAAATGCTTGTCTCTGGATATTTCGCAGATCTTCTGCCATTGGCAATGGACTTATGCGATAGTAAAACTCGTCGGCCTCCTCTCTACGCTTCTCAATAATGTCATCGAAAATCTCTTCGTCCATGTATTCTTCGTATTTCTTCGACAATCTGAATCGAACCACGGCACATTCTCCGGGAGCAACGCCACCACCTTCGTTGAATGTAAACCAAGCCGCAGACTTAGTACCAGTCTTTCTCGGGTTGATTGCTTTCTTCTCACCATCCACGATGTACTTGTGGAACGCATCTTTGACATATGGCTGCTCGTTCTTTCCCTTGTAAAGAATCTTGAAATTTGTATCGTTCTCGGTGAAAATAAGCTCTGGATGAACGTCCTCACCACTTGGTCCTACTCCTGGAGACGGAGAAAGCTGGAAATACCGATCTCCCAATTTATGATGTTTGCTCGTGGCGCATAAGTTGTTAAGTTGGTGGATATTAGGCTTCTTATCTGCCGATTCGTGTCCCCATGACCATGTGTTTCTAAACCAGACGTGTGGTATTATGTGTAATGGAGCTGGCTCCGGACCTCGGTTCCATGCTGTAACTCGGAATAACAGCTCCTCTGGGTCATCAGTCTCCTTTGCTGTCTCAATCGTGATATCCCAATATCTATCTTCATCGAATGCGTCGGTGTCTACTATTTGGTATTCGCAGTCCTCCTTCCCTCGTCTCGCATTCTCTTTGACCAGGTCTTCGTAAGGGAATTTCTTCTGTGGGTATTTATAAAGCATTTTCATATATGAATGCTTCAACTGCGTCAGCGAATTCCCCACTACTTCGTCAGAACCGTACTCACCGTTGGCACATTGTCCAAATGAAAATGAGCTTCCTTGATACTCTCACCATGATTTCCTTGTGGATTTGACAGCCCGAAGAGGCGCTCTTTGAGGAATTCACTGCCAATTGATAAGCATATTATCTCCCTAATTACCTGTGTCTCAGAGCTCACTCTTCTTCGTTCCAAAAAGCAAAAGCTATGTTCTGCAGACCATGCGTGTCTGAGACACCCGCAATGCCATCTTCACCCCATCTGAAAGCTCTCGATCGCGCGTGTTCGTGGGGGAAATCTGGACCTGTCAGACATCATGGCGGGGTACAATTGGATAAGGAAACTCACGACTCCAAGCGTCTCCATCGGCGCTGTAGTCTTCTCGCACTGTAAAGAATTTCAATTAGTTCTACGACTCTCAACGTATTATCGAAGTTTTGGTCGAGACGTACCCGTTGCCCATTGACGCTCAGCAACATAAGGACCCCATTTCTTCCAGTATTTCGTCCTCTGCGCATCCTCTCGCAGACGCTTCTCCTCCTCGCAAAGATACTCATGATCTGTAATCTTCACCATCTTGCCGCCGTTCCTCACAATTGTGATCGTGGCGCAAGAAGTTTTATCGTTGCGGTATCTAACTTTGTTGGGATAAGGGATTTGGAGGGGTCGGGAAGCTCCAAGTAAAGACCTCGAGCTGACTGCAGCAACAAAGGCTTTGTTGTTTTCTGATGATAGAAGCGGCGAACACCAAGGAAGAGAAAAGGACCGTGAATAATCAGGGCGCGCAAGACAGGACAAGGCTACGGGAGCTGCAGGCACAAACTCTTCTAGCTGGGCATCGGCGATTGCGGTTCACGACACTATGGATTTCAAGAGTGGCCTAGTGGCGCAAACTTCTCCTGCTCGTTCACTGGAACTGGTTGGTATGGGGGTTCTTATCGATGGCTGCGGCAAGGGGAAGACTAGGGACAGGGGAGGGTCGAAATGTGCATAATCCTGTTGAGATGGGTTTCTTGAATTCTGGATCTCTTTCTTGCGTTACTTACTTTTCTCAAGTCTCGGTGATGTCACCGGAATCGAGCTTCAAAGTGGGATGGAGTTCGGGGAAGGTAGAGCTCTTTCTCCGGGCTTTTGTCTCACCTGAATCTTCCCCCTGGTTTTGATATCATCCATGTCATTTTCTCTTCAATTCAACACTTTCCATCAACGCTTTTCTTTTCTATTTCACTTCAACAATTTATTTTTGCGGGAAGTTATAGTTTGCCTCACTTCTGATTGGTAGAACTTATCTTTTGCCACAGGAACAGGGTGGTAGTTTTGCTGATCTCCCGTTCCGATGCCAAGCGGCCAGACCGAATAGTGGTCGGCAAAATGAATGACTTTGAGCTATTGTTGTTAAGCGAGAAAGGAGAGCGTCATTGAGGTTGATTAGGGGGGGGGGGTTTCCGGCGTTGATATCAGGTGCTGGAATGTCTCCTCTGTTTGACCGGAGCACGTGTCACTTGCACTCAAGTGGTATCTCTTGTCTCAGCCTTACAACATTCTTTGCCTGGGTCGTTTGAACGATTTGCTTTGATTAAGCGAAACAAATTGTTCCCTGTTGTCACATGTCTACATGTTACGATTCGAGTGTCACATGAGTGCTCAAGCAAAGTTTGATCAAGTTATAGATTCAATCGTCCTCTATTTAATGCTATTTGAGCACAGAATATCTTATCAATCTGCACATCAAGCCCTTCTCAAATGGCTCGCCTAAGCTAGCACTCAGGACCATTCTTTAAGCGAGACCAAGCGTGCCCCCGTGCACGTGTCCCACTTTTCATCCTTTCATATCATCTTCTTCGATATGCGTCCCCTCCCCTTTCCCATCCAAGTCCTTTCCAAAGTTCAGGAATGGCGAATGTAACTTGACATGACATATACGAGGAAATACCCTGGAGCGGGTCCGTATAGCGCACTAGAGGCCAGCTCTAGCGTGCCGTCTGTATAAGACAGGTGGTGTTTGCCGGAATGAATGAACGGCCGTTCTATTATTGTTCGCGTTGGAACTTTTCCATTACTTCTTTTCTTTCTTCACACAGATTGAGGATTTCATCTCTCATCTTCGGATGACAACACCGTTGCGGCGGGAGCTGGCGGAGACGTACTTGGTGTCCTCCTCGTCGGAAGAGCAGCAAGAGTCAGTCTCGTCACCGTATCCGCAGCGGGATCCACCACAGTCAAGCTTGACGCGGTCACCTGAGCGGGTGATACCGTATCGCTCACAGGAGCAGCTCAAGGAAGAGGAGCTGTAGTCACTGAGAGATGAAGCGGAGCTTGGGGAGCTGGAGTCGGAGCGGCTGGAGATCATGGAGCCGACGGAAGATGGGGAGGAGGAGTACTCGTCGTCATCGTACTCGTCAAAGGTGGATGCGCTGAAGCGGGAAGTCAACTCCTCGACGGTTGCTGGGGCAGCGAAGTCGGACTGGAGGATGTGCTTGGTGGCATGGGGAGAGATTGGCTTTGGCGACTTGATTTGAGAAACGGAGAGAGGACGTCCCTTTGGGATGTCGGCAGCGGCGTTCTCGCGGCGAGACTCACGGCGGGAAGAGGAGTGCTTCTCGCGGGATGAAGAGTGCTTGGAGGAAGAGGAAGAAGAAGACTTGCTCGACTTGGAGGAAGAAGAGCTCTTGGAGGAGGAAGACTTGCTGGATGGGACATCGAGGATGTTCAAGACACGGCCGGTGGTTGGCTCAGTGGTGGAGGCAACCGCGGGGTCGTGGGAGACGTGGTATCCGTCGATGATGTAGTAGTACCAGTATCGTTGACCAGCTTGGAGAGTAGCACCTTGGAACTTGAAGGTGCCCTTCCAGGAGCCGGACTTGGAGGAAGTCTTATCCTTAGCAAGGGGAAGTTGTCCAGAGTAGTTGTCCCATGACCCGAGAAGGTGCACGGTCTTGACGCTGGAGGAGGTACGGAGACCAAAAGACAATTGAACGGAGGCCATTATGATTGATTTATTGCTGAATTATTAAGACGGGTCGGTGAAATTGTGATTGTTTGGTCGAGCAAGAAGAGCTATTCGTTGTTTTGAGGTTGAAAAATTAAGTTGACCGGCAACAAGATGTTTTGAAATTGAAGAAAGATTGGTATTATTGAGACCTGCTCAGGAGAGTAACAAAAAAGGGGACGAAGAAACAACGGACGAAGGGCTAGCTCTGATTGTGGTGAGGCTTGCTGAAGAGAGAAAGGGAATGATGAGGGGATACAGCAAGTCTTTATGGACGTCGACCCCAACACTCGCGGGGTCCAGCTAAGATGTGGCGCTCTTGCTTGCAGTGCTCGCCTTGCCCTCGCCTTCCGGCTATGAGAAGACTTGGTTACTCGAAGCCAGTCTGCGGTGGAGGTGGCTCAGTGGCTTTTCCCTCGCGATGTTCCTCATGCTGGCAGCCGGCGGCGCGGGGAGAGTCCTTTCGACCCCCAAGGCGTCGAAGAAGCAATGCATTCAATAATCGACCCTGCACTTGCGCGACCTCGCAGGAGGCTTCCTGACGATGTTATTGGGTCGAAGGCGTCTGTTTAGTTCCCTTTTCGATAGACTTTCTGCACGATGCACGTCGCGGCGCGTAAACACAGCTTGAGTGATGGCTTTGGAGACATTTGGATGGTCAGCGCCTAATCCCTGTCGACGGCAGCCATTGGGAAGCTTCACCTGATGACCATCGCATCACCATCCTGTACCACCCGCAGAAACAAACACCCAATCGCGATGATCATCTAAATGTCACCTACATGAAGGACGAGCGCTGACCTGGGGAAGCAGGAAACATATGTGATATCGACATTTGAGAACGGCCATTTGCGCAAGGCAGCCAGCAGATGCCAGTGGGCGCAAGAAAAGAACAGACCGAAGAGACCAGATGAGCCTAATGACAACCAACATACTCTGCCACTCTGCGCACAGGAACGAAGAGGACAAGGCGGGTCAAGCCGAGCGGGAGCGAGAGCGAAAGTCTTCATCACGTCCGCGGCTCATGGCAAACATGGATCCCTGTGCCATTGATGGACGTCGTGATGCCTTGCATATGGAGCCCTTAGGGCCCATGAGAGGTGGATGGGAAGTTGGAAGAAGGCATTGGCCAACCGAGCATACGAGGCCAAACGAGGCCAGGACGAGAATAAGGCCAACAGGGACATCATCTGTACAAGAAGGACGAATCGAGCTTTCAATAATGCCGGTATGGAATGAGGTGAGCAAGTGTGCTTCTCCAACGGTTGTGCCGCAAAGCATGATACTCGAAATGAAGGGTTACTATCGTCTTCAGTGCCATACTACGAGCCAACTGTCCGCTTTTTCTTTCCAAAAACAGTGCTGGTACAGAGGTCCGAAAGAGTCGATTTGATGTGAGAAAAAGGCCTTGTCGGACCTTCCCTGCAACCATCATCCACACCGTTGCTCATTTGCTGAAGCTTTACGATCATTGATCAGAACAGCCGGTACTCGGTACAGTGTACCTAATCTTTACTGCAAACGAACGGCGCTGCTCAGCTTGTGGAAGGTCCCTGATTCAGAAAACTGTAGATGTGTCTCTCGAGTTGCGTATGGTACTTTGTTACTTGTCAAGATCTTAATGATGGTGGAGCATCAAGAGAATGCACGCACAGGGAAGCAGAGTGTGACCGGGTGCATAGGAGGCGGTTAAGAAGGTGTGACCACTCTTGGTACTGGGTGTAAACGATGCAGCTTGAAAATCGATGGAGCACGTTACATCTTACATCAAGGAAGTTGATGAAAGATGGGATGGTCAATTCTGAGGGCGAGAGATCCTGTGGTGGTGGTCAGGGAGACCTGGTGATGGAGGATCTTCACCAGAGGAATAGGAAGCTCGTACCGGTGTTTCTATTGTTGTGGAAGATCTTCTGCAGTGCTCTTGTCAGCGATCATCTTTTCATTTCGCTCAAATGACTCGAGAATAGTTTCTTGGGGCTGCTTTCCTCGCGCTGGCAGGGACCATTTGTAGAGCAAGTTGTCCTTCCGAGTCGCATTCCTCACCCATCATCGACTCTGGTTTTCTTTCATTGAAATATGTCTTTACAGTTTGTACGGGGTGAGAGCGAGAGAGAAGAGAGAGTCTCTCAAGTGGAAAGCTGAGTGACGGTAGTTGGCCAATGTTGTTTCATCTGCAGGAGGTTTTCATCGAACAAAGTTCACGTGACCGAATGTTGTGGGGTTCGTTGTGAAGAGACAAAATTGGAGGGATATTCGTACTGGTCATCAACTATCGTTGCTATTGCATGCCCTTCGGCGGTACTGACTCGAATTCTTCCTTTAAGAGTCTCCGTCCTATTTTTATGTTGTCACGAGATTTTCCTGTTCCGCGGCCCGTGCAACCGCTTTTCGTCAGTCGGCTCAAGGTCGTCCAAGTAAGCGCGATTGAATACCAAAGTTCAAAGGTATCTAGTTTTATTGAAGGAATGCTTTTCGGTCTTTGAGCCCTGCGTTGCTGCCTAACATCTGTACTTGTATTTTCGAAGATTGCATAGCCTCGGTTGAGGTATTATTTCTGTTTCTGACGCTGTAAGCAATGTGCTATGCAGACTCGGCAGGCTGGTCTTCAGGTCTGTCTTTCTTGATGTTGATCTAATACAAAGCCGAAGACCAACCATCGGCGATGAATTGGTAAAGTACTCGATCCCGAGCCACCCGAAATGTGGGCGCAAGAGAATATGAAAGCGCCGGTCCACAGTTTTTCTGATTATCATTTCCCGTTTTTTTCATGTCTCCAGCTCCTTTGCAGCCGACATCAATAACTCTCCACTCTTCCCCGAGTTTCCCCACGCTGCTAAGTACAGGGAATTGGTTGACCAGGTTGGAATGAGACAATGTATATGGATGGAGTTGCAACCACTGCAAAACGATGGGGGAAGCAAGCATATAACAATTTGTCCGGCCGAAGTGCAAATATCTGATGCCTTCCACTTACAACTACGAGGATACTTTATCCCGAGCCCAAACAGTTCGCGTACATTCCATGGCCGTATCTCGTACGATCCACCAGGGCTATAGCTGGAGATAAGCGGCTGAAATCTAATAACGTGGGGACTTTCCCGCCCCCTTACAGCCACGAGTCTGTTTATTGGTGTCAAGTATACACCCTCATGTTTTTTCAGAAGCCCAATTCGATTTCAATTGCATTTCATTCATTATGTAGCATTAACATTTGCATTGGGAACGGATGTGAAGGGCCATGAGCCCGGACTCCGGGCACATCTTGGAGATCTCCATGTTTGTTTAACCCCCGGATGGACAGAGAATCTAATGGACCGAAATGTCGGTAATTGATAGAATTTTTCAAGAGTCATGAAAAGAGCGGGCAGGGGTGGTCAAGTCCCATATGAGTCGTTCCCAATGGAGCCCCATACATTATCAAGCGGGCAGAACCTGGAGAAGCAGAGATCATCTCCCGCAATTGCGGAGAGGAGCAAGGCGTTGATAGTTATGAGCACGAGACGGGCTACACTGATAGTTTTCATGTGGGATGCCTTGGCACATAGTCGGTGAGAAAGAAAGTGTGTCTGTCTGTCTGAAGCTTCTGAAGAGGATCACATCAGCTTCCATCAATTTTCTGAAGTTGAGTGTAATATTTTGCATGTGGTCAGGACAGGCATTAGATGCAAAGCGGGGCAGAAGAAGGCTGAGGCTTCTGGTTTTCAGGCGAGCGAGAAATAAGACGAGGTCGACGAGGACCCCTCGTTGATAACCTTACCTCAGCGTCGCACGATGGAGGGGCAACTTCAGGGTCCTCTAAGCTTATCGATAGGACGATTTAGCTGAGAAAAGTGGACTCGGGCACGTTGAAAGGACTCGGCCAAATGCCGACTGTTGGATGGGATGGGTGAGGATGGCGAACACCCACGCCCACGGCCGACCGACATGACTCTCCGTTCCCGCTTAATGATCCTTCAACGGCTGTGCCAATCGCGAGACGGATAGATGGAAGTATTCCCGTACCGCAGCAAGTTGCACGAGAAGTAATCGGGTTGAACGAGGCGAGTTTATGCCATCTTACCAGGAGAGTAAGTGATCAGAGAAACACATGCCTGCTGCCCTGCCCCTTCAGTCGCGCCTGATTGCTCGAAGCCAACGAGGGCACATCTTGCTCACTATCCCCCTTTTGGATGGCTTGGCGCTCTCTCCCCTGACGACTCGGCGGCTCACCCTCGGCCAATCTGCACCGCGGCGTCATAGCCGAAGACGACGTCAAATCAACGAATCCAAACCGCTGTCAAAGCCGCTATCAAGATGCTGTAAGAAAAAAAGTCTGATAGCAAGGCAAAACATTGCGAGAATTCGGTCCCATCAGCGCCCCTCATCTGAACGCTGCCCCAATCCCCTCATTGCAGAGGCATGAACTCGAAGGAATCCATTCTCTTACGGCAGGAGGACCCGCAGTAAAGCCAGCAAGCAGTCTTGGGAACAAGGAGCATGTTGACGTCGTTGCGGAAATATCGAGGTATTTACTGCGGCGGTGGAGACAAAACAATGTTGATTTCAGGCGGGATGACGAACTGTGCTCCTGAAATTCCCTTGATCGGCAATCTGTTCAGTGCTATTCTTGACTTAGTGCTAAAACCCGTGTTTGAGTTAACCTTCTCCACGAATCGTCTGCTCAAAGTTGGGTTGGGGACCGTCACTTGTTCGCTGAGGTAATAGTTCCAAGGTTTTTCTTCTAGAGGATGTCTAGCTTGTAACTACAATACTAAAAGCTAAGTCTAAACCACATCATTCTTTCTCATCTCATATTTAAACTGACTCTGTATCGATTCATTTCAATCCTCGTCTTGCGCAATAACCGCAGCCCTCTCGATTGCTTTCATCTTACTCCGGACCCTCTCTCTAGCCTCACCCTATCACAATCTCACCCAATCTTCTCCACGAATACCTCGCAGCCGGGTTAAGGTACCCACAGCTGTCACCCCCCGTTTCAAGAGAAGGACATCCTTTGACCCACACCTTCCACTGGAATCCTCCACGGGACTCCAGCTCTCACGTACTCGCTCCTCCCCTTGGTCGAGCCCATATTGTGGACCGGCTGAATACACCTAAGTCAAGCGACCGAGCATATATATCTCATCATGGCGCCCCCGAAATCTGGCTCTTTGGCTGTGCCAAAACCCAGACCTGTCTTCAGACGTCTTTCCAGTATGACTACCACTGAAAGAGAAATTAAAGAAGGTGGACCAGTCGTCGTCGTCCCGGAACGCATGATGATTCAAAGAGCAAACACACATCACGGAGCAGGCTTCGCTGCCTCTTTGGAAACAGCAAGAAGCGAGCTCAACGCTATGGATTTAGAGGAGAACCCCTTCAGTTCTCCAGGAGACTCAAATTCGACATCGCCAGCTACACCCGGATCTCCTGTAACCCCAGCAGACCTCCCCACAGCTGATACTTTTGCTTTTGCTTTTGATATCGATGGGGTTCTTATCCGTGGTGGACGACCTATTCCAGAGGCCATTGAAGCTATGAAGATGTTGAACGGGGAGAACGAGTATGGCATGAAAGTGTAAGTTGCGCAACCTATTGCCGCTCCATCATGGCTAATACATTACAGTCCATATATCTTCCTGACAAATGGTGGTGGTAAGACAGAGGCCGAGCGTTGTATTGATTTGTCTCGCCAACTAGACATTGAAGTTTCCCCAGCTCAATTCATCTGTGGTCACACTCCTATGCGTGAAATGGTTGAAGCATACGGCACAGTTCTCGTCGTTGGTGGTGAGGGTGAAAAGTGTCGTCAAGTGGCCGAAGGTTATGGATTCCGTGATGTCATCACTCCCGGCGACATTATCAAAGATAACGCGGACACGACACCATTCCGCAAGCTTACCAAGGAGGAACACAGCAACTCAAAGAAGCGGAACTTCTCAGAAGTCAAGATCGAGGCCATCTTCGTCTTCGCTGATAGCCGCGACTGGGCAGGCGACATTCAAATCATTTTAGATCTGGCCATGTCTAAAGGTGGATTCATCGGAACCCTCTCCGAGACTTTCGACGAGGGACCACCAATTTATTTCTCTCACAACGACATTGTCTGGTCCGCGGCACATGACAATGTCCGATTAGGTATGGGTGCTCTTCGAAAGATGATTGAGATGCTCTTCAAGGACCTCACCAAGGGCAAGGAACTCGAGACCATCGCCTTTGGCAAACCCCAAATCGGCACTTTTGAATTCGCTACTCGTCTCCTTCAACAGTGGCGCAAAGACGAGCACCGCTGCAACGCACCACCAGACACCGTCTACTTCGTCGGCGACACTCCAGAGAGCGACATCCGAGGGACCAATCAATTCAATGACAAGTCCAAGAATGACTGGTACTCGATCCTCGTCCGAACTGGCGTTTTCCAGGAAGGTACTGAGCCAGCGTACAAACCTCGCGTCACTGTGGATACCGTCTTAGACGCCGTCAAGCACGGAATGAAACGCGAATTCAACAAGAAGATGCGTACTGCCTCTGCTGGTCTGCCATTACATACGCTTGCCATGCGCAACTTCTCGTTGAATGGCGAGACTACTGTCGGTACCAAGACGCCCATCCTGGAGATGAGCGAGTCGAACACACCTGACGGAGCTTCAACTCCAGCTATCGCTTCTGATCAGTAGATCATGCTCACGTGGCATCTTGAAACTGGGCTATTCTTTTGGTGTAAGGCAGGAAAGGAAATGGCGTTCAAATCATTTCATTTTATTTTATTTTACCTATGATACCCTGGCTTCGCTCCAATCCACAGAGCGACCTAGGTACTAGGTGACGGAATTATCCTCAGATGTAGCTTCTTACATGTCGGATCATCATATATTGATTGATCTTTGATTTATATCATGACATTTGTCATGTTCTTTTTTTATAAAAAATTTGCACTGCATATAAAATGGTGAGACTAGATGGGATCGATTACTTGAATACCCTAAATACTAGAGATAGAAAGATAGATCATACAATTGATCCATACGCATTTTTCACTGTGTTATCTAAATATCGTCTTGGAGGTTTTGATGTGATACAAGATGTGCTGTACTGTACTTATGCAGGCCACGAACCTTGCGGAGAATTTTTTCATAGTTCCCGAATGTATTTATCCGACAGTAACACAATCCGTCTTGGAGTCTTCGTATGAAGTCAGTAGTGTCGTGCTCTGAAAAACGTGGGATGATTCCACTGGTAGGAACGAGGCCGTTAGAAGCTACCCCTCATGTCCTGATTAGGAAAGGAGAAAGGAGGGGAGGTTTGGGGGCGGGATCGTGAAACCCATGTCGGACTACACTTCTTCCGAACTTCATGGAAAGCTATTTCGAACAACAATAACGAGTAAAACGATTAATGACACAAAGCTAGTGAAAAATTGCTGTATTCGGTCTTCTACAACTTATACTTGAACCTGCCTTCCCTAAACGCTTCTCTCGAAGTCTACAACAGCTTCACCGCACAACCTCATCACCAACACCCAGCGACGACCTCGTCGCCTCAAATCCCTCCACCATGGCCTCCCCAAAACCATACCCCATAATCGACTCCCACATCCACCTCTACCCCTCCAGCGAGCTCTCCACCCTCGCATGGTGCACACCCGCCTCGCCCCTCGCAAAGCAACACTCCATCGCCGAATACGCCATCGCGACCGGCCGTCCCTCCAATCTTGAGGGTTTCATCTTCCTCGAGACGGATCGCAAGAGCGACCTCTCGCCCGAAGGCTGGGAATTACCTTTGGGAGAGGTCGACTGGTTGACGCGGATTGCGACGGATCAACCGCGAGAGGGCGAGGGCCATGAGGTGGGGAATGGAAAGTTGTGTCTAGGCATTGTGCCGTGGGCGCCAGTTCCTGCGGGGGAAGATGCGATGGAGCAATATGTGACGAAGGTCGAGGAACGGGCTGGCGCGGCGTGGGGGAAGGTGAAGGGGTTTAGGTATTTGGTGCAGGATAAGGCGAAGGGGACGATGCTGGAGGAGAAATTTATACAAAGCTTGAGGTGGATGGGGCGGAAGGGGTTTGTGTTTGATCTTGGGGTCGATCAGCATGGTGGGGGGAAGTGGCAGTTGGAGGAGGCGTGCGAGATGGTCAATAGGGCGCATGAGGGGGTGGAGGAAGAGAAGAGAGTGTCGATTGTTATTAGTGAGTAGGCAATTCTCATAAATCCTGGGTTTTGAAACTAACATTAGGATAGATCATCTTTGCAAACCCGACCTCTCGGTCTACAACGAAACAGATCCTTCCTTTATCGCCTGGCGCAATGCCATGTTCCGCCTTGGAAAGAACAGTAAAACATACATGAAGCTCTCCGGTTGCTTTTCCGAGATGCCAGACTCCCTCAAGAACGGCTCCGTCCTCGAAATATTCATCGCCCTCCAGCCTTACCTCGCAGTTATCCTAGGAGCATTTGGCAGCTTTAGAGTTATGTTTGGAAGTGACTGGCCCGTCTGCACAGTGGGTGTTGAAGGTGAAGATGGTGCTTGGAAAAAGTGGAAGGCGGTGGTGGAGAAATTCTGCTATTTGGCGAGTCTGAGTGATGAGGATCAGATTATGATCTGGAGTGGGACGGCGATTAAGGCTTATGGGATTCAGGAGTTGATGTGAGGGAAGTCTTTTGAAAGAATGCTCAAGATACCAATAAAAGCGAATCTATTTCAGGGGGTGTTGCATAAACTCTCTAGTTAGGCTTGAAGAATACCTAACAATACTTAAGGCAAGATTTCCGAATACGGCCAGCCCAGCCTTACGAGCTCTCAAGGGACATTTATTGGTGTTCGAAACGAATATGCAAGCCCGCCTCACACAAGCAGAAATGCCGTTGCGGAGACCTGGTTAAGCATTTATGCTTACCCGTGATCAGATTAAAAGTCTTATCTCACCTCGAGAAAAATTACCGCTTGTTATTCTAGTTCTTCTATCTAGTTTTGGTTTGGGAGTTTTTGCTAGCCTTTCGACATTCTCTCTTCCGTTCGGCACTATCTCGTCAACCCCGCTATTTATTCTTACCCCTCCTTTTCCCGAGACGTTGGACTCGCTGCATATTGGCCCGAATGTGAAGTCCACTTGGAGGGATGGGTTCGGATGTCGTACTTGTAGAGGGTGGTGTGTTGGCGTTGATGATACGTGTTGAGGATAGAAAGAAAGTTTTGATGAATCGATTAGTTGGGAAATGGTATAAAAGGAAGGTATGCACCCGATCGATAGGAACCCTCCTTGCTTGATGAGGAAGGGATGATTCGATGAATGATTGACTGATTGGAATTCAGCTTCAAAACGAAAACGAGAAGTGAACAAGTGACATCGGGGAGAGAAAAGAGGTATGATTCACACTTTTGTTGGCCTAAGTACGGCTTGAAACATCGAGGTTGTTATTAATTACATTTTAGCCCTTGAGACTAGAACTACACGCAACATCGAGTTCCATATCAGAAGCCTATAACTACACCCAAATAACAACACCCAAATTCAAAAACAATATGCCATCAACACCACCACCTCCGGGGGTTTACGTGCCCGTCCCAACCTTCTTCGTGGCCCCTTCCTCCCCCTCATACACCACCATCTCAACGCCCCTCGACCCCGATACCCAAGCCGCGCACTCGCTCCACCTCGCGCGCTCCGGAATCACCGGCCTCGTCGTCCTCGGTTCTACCGGCGAAGCAGTACATCTCACAAACAAGGAGCGGTCACAGGTATTACGGGGTATCCGGAAAACATTCGACGAGAATGGCTTCAAAGACTATCCTCTGATTGCGGGCACAGCAGCCCAAAATGTAGAAGAAGTCGTGGAGCAGTTGAAGGCAGCGAAGGAAGATGGCGTGCAGTGGGGATTGGTACTTGTGCCAGGATATTTCGCGGGAGCGAGTACGCAGAGAGGGATTGTGAAGTGGTTTGAGGAAGTGGCGGATAGGAGTGAGATTCCGGTTATGGTGTATGTTTACTTCACTCCCTTTCCCCTTTCCTCTTCCCCCCAAATCACCCTCGTCCAAAATATCCAAGTGAAAGGAAGGTGACTAACGAGATAACAGATATCACTACCCAGGAGTCTCCAACAACGTCCGCGTCACCCCCCAAACTTTTGCAACCCTCTCCCAACACCCCAATATCGTCGGCTGCAAGCTTTCCCACGGCGACGTATCCATCCACGCGCAAATCGCCTGCTCACCCCACATCGACCACTCCCACTTTCACACCTTCACTGGTCTCGGACAGCAACTCCTGCCTATCCTGTCCCTCGGCTGCGCGGGCACCATCGATGGCTCTGCGGGCTTCTTCCCAAAATCCGTAGTGCGTTTATACAACCTCAGTGTGAAGGAGAATGCGAGTGCAGAGGAGGTTAAGGAGAGGAGGCTATTACAGTACAAGGTGTCTGCGGTGGAGGAAATCGTAGTGAAGTATGGGACCGTGGGTATTAAAGAGTGTGTTAGTCGAATTTTGGGCATGGGGGATAAGGCGGGGACGAGGATGCCGCTGGAGGGGGGGATTCCGGGGGGTGAGGGGGAGTGGGAGAATTGGAAGGGGTTTGTGGGGGAGTTAGAGGGGGTTGAGAAGGGGTTGTGAGGTAGACGGCGGGTTGGAATTTTTTGATTAGAAGAGTATTAGAGGGACGTTAGGATAGGGTACCCTGGGTGTCGCCAGATTTGACGATAGGAGACGTGTGGCTCGATTAGCTGGACATGGACATCGCAGCAAACATCACTAGCTAATTAAACGAGCCTCATCCTATTGTCGTTTCTTAACTAGTAAGCGAAGAGGAAAACACAGGCTCAGAGGACAGATAAGCACGGAAAGGATGATAGATCCTTCTATATCGAGCACTCACTAGCCCAAGAGTAGTTGCGTTGCCGCTTTTAAATGTGAATTGGAAGAGAGAAAAGTCTCTAAGAAGTCAATCAGAGTATGTGGGGGCTCTGAACATTGAAGGACAGTTCGACTAATCTGCCTGTTGTCAAATTGTACTATAATGTTGTGTTGAAGGGATGCATCAACTGATGTTGGAATTTTCGGGGAGCCCATGAGAGTACGTACGTAGGTTAAATAACCAAAGTGTGATTCTTGTACTAGAGGTATAAACGAGGGGATCAAAATCTTTGAGGATCCTCTTTTAAAGGTATTATGTTAGGGCAGAGGGAACGTACCATGTAAGAGAGGTCCCTGCGAAGCGTATTTCCCTGCAATCCAAACTAAAGCATTTGGATTTTTAAACAAAAATTGTATTTTATTCTACTTTCCACTTCCTAGCATGATCTTGTTCTTTGAATCCATTATAAGTATGTGAGTTCTTACATTGTTGTAGTGGGGTGGACCAATTATACTTTGAACTTTTTCTACACTTGAAGGGTGTTCTGGCCACTCTTTTTATCGTAGGCTTTTACCATATCTTCTTAACGACAACTTTGCAACTCCAAGCTCATAAATTTCCTAAATCAGCTAACGGTAACGTTAATTAACAAAAAGTAGCCCTTTTAAATTTTGAGTCTAAAGTTGAAGTTATCATAAGGAACAGTTGTGATAATAATAACTGAAACCCAATCCTGTTCCCTAGCTTGAGGCAGGAAACCCCAATCTTTAAGTAACCTGACCTTTTTTTTGCCTAGATGTTATCCCACGTGATCTTTCGGCTATTGATTACATATCCGGTTAGCTGCTAAGTTAAACTCTGGCCAACACAAACCAGCCGGGTGCCGAAAAAGGCGTCACTTTTGCTGCCCTACAACCGTTTTTTTTGTGCACCTCCTGGCACATTAAGCTGTAAGTCACATTACGTGCCGCTCTGGGCCAACGAAGTCTAAATTATGGCTTAAGTCCACATAAATGTCGATAGCTGTCCTACAGCAATTTACTATTGATAGGCTGGTTTTGCGCACTGCGACGATTGAGTAACGATGCTTACATTGCCGCGAGAACCTCGAGTTGTTGTAGGCGCCAGCCTGTATTATACCTAACTAACATGCTGATTCAGTGGCTCAATATCTGCTTTGAACACCTTATTCAAACTCCTCGGACCTTGTCGAATAATGCGTCTCTTGGAACGCAACGTCGATAGCGAGTTCCGCTTGACGAAGGACTTCGGCGACGATGTTCCTGGCTATGCCATACTTTCGCATACATGGGGCGCGGACACTGAGGAAGTCACTTTCAAAGACCTGATGGATAGTACCGGCAAGAGTAAGGCTGGCTATGACAAAATCCGATTTTGCGGAGAACAAGCAAGAATTGACGGTCTACAATACTTCTGGGTAGACACATGTTGCATCGATAAATCAAACAATTCTGAGCTCACAAAGGCTATCAACTCTATGTTTTGCTGGTATCGCAATGCGGCAAAATGCTATGTATATCTGTCAGATATTTCGACAGATGAACACCCTCAGATCGATCCATCTTTGCAGTCGTGGCAACCAGCGTTTCGAAAAAGTCGATGGTTTACCCGTGGTTGGACCCTTCAAGAGCTCCTTGCCCCAGGTTCTGTTGAATTCTTCTCCCGTGAAGGCAAGCGATTAGGCGATAAGAGAACTCTAGAGCGAGATGTTCACGAGATAACAAAAATTGCTAGAACAGCCCTTCAAGGGACCCCTCTGTCTCAATTTGGAGTTGATGAGCGTATGTCGTGGGCAGAAGATCGTCAGACCACGCATAAAGAAGACAAAGCGTACTCACTACTAGGAATATTTGACGTCTATATGCCACTTATCTATGGGGAAGGGAGAGAGAACGCATTCAAGCGGCTCCGGGAAGAGATTAATAAACCTCTAAAAGGTGGGCGAAGAACTTTAGTTTCACATTCTATATAGTACTTAAAGTGAATGTTAATGAATAAGTCAGAACTCGATCGTCTTCCGTCTGCTGCTAATGCGGCATTTAATTCATACGACAAACAGCATGCTGATACTTGCCTCCCCGACACTCGAGTCGACCTGCTACAAGATGTTTATAATTGGGCTGATGGGCAAGACGAGCGGTGTATCTTCTGGCTCAATGGCTTCGCTGGCACAGGGAAATCGACCATCGCACGCACTGTCGCCCACAAATACTTTGATCAAAAGCGCCTTGGGGCCAGCTTCTTTTTCTCAAAAGGTGGTGGAGATGTTGGAAATGCTGGCAAGTTCTTTACGACACTAGCCGCGCAGCTCGCCCGCAACGTACCACAAATCCAATGGCTCATTTCCGATGCTATTAGAGAGCAGAATGATATTGCGAACCAATCCCTTCGCGACCAGTGGCGGCAGCTGATCTTCCGCCCATTAATGAGGTTAGACAGCAGCCCCTCGCCATCCCCGTATGTACTTGTCATTGATGCCCTTGACGAATGCAATAGCGAGGATAATATTCGAATGATTCTACAGCTCTTAGCTGAGACTCGAACACTGAAGACAATACAACTTCGAGTCTTTTTAACAAGCAGGCCTGAAATCCCAATCCGACATAGCATGTACCATATCCCGCAAGCTGAACACCGAGACTTTATACTTCAAAACATCCGGCCGGCGATTATTGACCATGACATTTTTCTGTTTCTGCAACACAATCTAGGAGGCTTCGGACAAGAATGGACTCTTGGAACTGGCTGGCCAGGTGAACAGGTTCTTAAGCAACTGGTTATAAATGCCGGTGGCCTCTTTATTTGGGCCGCAACAGCCTGTCGGTTCATCCGGAAAGGGAAGCAATTCGCGCTCAGAAGACTAGATACAATCCTCAAAGGCAGTAGCAGCGCTATTACAGAACCAGAGAAGCACCTCAACGAGATATACATTACCGTCCTAAGGCACTCTCTCTTGGACTTTACAGATGAAGAGAAAGAAGAATTATGCTCTCTACGAAAACAAACACTCGGAAGTATAGTAGTATTATCCTCACCCCTTTCTGCCTTTTCATTAAGCAGGCTCCTACATCTTCCAAGGGAGGTTTTTGATCAGACACTTCAGGATCTCTATGCAATTTTAGATATTCCAGAGGACCCAACTCGACCACTCCGTCTACACCATCCTTCATTTCGCGACTTCCTTCTTAATGAAGATCGATGTAGAGACTCGAGTTTCTGGGTAGATGAGAAGCAAGCACACCAAACTTTGGCTGCCAGCTGTCTACAACTCTTGACTACCTCTCTCAAAAAAGATATCTGTGGTCTGAAGGCCCCTGGAGTCCTTGTGACTAATATAACGAGTAGCAAAGTGAACAAATACCTTCCCCTGGAAGTTCAATACGCATGCCTCTATTGGGTCCAGCACCTGGAAAAAAGTGGTATTCAACTTACTAACCAGCTTTATCAGTTCCTCCAGGCACATCTTCTGCATTGGCTTGAAGCTCTTAGTTGGATTGGGAAGATATCAGAAGGGATTCGTGCAATAACCTCCTTAGAGGCACTTATTTCTGTAAGCCTTCCTTGTATTATATTAGATACCCTTACTTATTACTACCAAGGCAAATGAAAGTCCTCATTTACATGCGTTTATTCACGATGCGAGGCGGTTCGCCTTATATAATCGAATAGTAATTGAACAAGCACCCCTCCAATTATACTGTTCAGCTCTTGTCTTCTCTCCGGAGAATAGTATCGTTAAGAGACAATTTGAGAAAGATATCCCATCTTGGATTCAAATGAAATCAAAAGTGCAAGCATATTGGGATGCTACGCTGCAGACGCTTGAAGGCCATTCAGATTCGGTCTCTTCAGTGGCCTTCTCCTCAGACGGCAAGCTGGTGGCTTCTGGCTCTCACGATGAGACAGTCCGGCTCTGGGACGCTAGCACAGGTGGGCCACTACAGACGCTCGAGGGTCATTTAAGTTTGGTCACTTCAGTGGCCTTCTCCCCGGACGGCAAGCTGGTGGCTTCTGGCGCTCTCGACCGGACGGTCCGGCTCTGGGACGCCGGCACAGGGGGGCCACTACAGACGCTTGAGGGCCATTCAGATTCAATCACTTCAGTGACCTTCTCCCCAGATGGCAAGCTGGTGGCTTCTGGCTCTTACGATAGCACGGTCCAGCTTTGGGACGCCGGCACAAAGGGGCCACTACAAACGCTTGAGGGTCATTCAAGTTCGGTCTCTTCAGTGGCCTTCTCCCCAGACGGCAAGCTGGTGGCTTCTGGCTCTCACGACACGGTCCGGCTCTGGGACGCTAGCACAGGGGGGCCACTACAGACGCTCAAGGGCCATTCAAATTCGGTCTCTTCAGTGGCCTTCTCCCTGGACGGCAAGCTGGTGGCTTCTGGCTCTCACGACAGGACAGTCCGGCTCTGGGACGCTAGCACAGGGGGGCTACTACAGACGCTCAAGGGCCATTCAGGTTCGGTCACTTCAGTGGCCTTCTCCCCAGATGACAAGCTGGTAGCTTCTGGCTCTCACGACAAGACGGTCCGGCTCTGGGACGTCGGTACAGGGGCGCCACTACAGACGCTCAAGATTGGTATAACCAAAACTCTTTCATTCTCTGTATCTGGTCAATACCTTGAAATGGACTCAGGAATTTTAGATCTAAGCTCCTTTCTGTTATCACTAGGGTCTTCGGAACAATCACGTGCTATTACAACATCAGAGAATTGGGTAACAGAGAATCGGGAGAAACTTTTTTGGTTGCCCTTTGATTATCGAGCAGTATCTGTGGCTGTATGGAAGGAAACAATTGTGTTAGGACATTCAAGTGGACATGTTTCAATTTTTCAATTTAAGAAAGGGGCTAAGGATATTATAGTGTAAGATTGTTTTGCATAATCTTTATCTTTTGCTGCCTTACATATATTATAATATATTTATTTAATGACTTTTATACAGAGAGGTCTGCGGAAGGTGTTAATATACTATTTTTAAAGTGAAAACCGATTCTTTGTAATTAGGTAGTAGCTACTAGCACAATCCAGGCTCCTCTCCGAGCTTTGTCAAAGCTTACATGATCAGCCGCATATGAAGATGACAGTAGGACACTAAAACTCAGCTGTTTGAAGGTAAGTGCTTTCGCTAGGCTTGGCAGATGGATGAGAAATTCCTGCTATCCTTGCAATCTTCCTTTCTAATAGTCTTACCATTTGACTAAAATGTGAGGAGAACCATTCTAGTATCTTTGAAAGTGGTTGATATGGATTCTATCAGAATTTTAAGATGGGAAGTAGTTTTTCGGGTATAGCAAAACATTAAATGAAAGGAGCAATCAAAATCTGCTCTAATGTGAATCAACCTCAAAGCGCAATTAGTGCACCCTACCACAATGCATTAAAAGTAGTAACTTATCTTATCCTTGAAATAGTAGAAGCAATAGTTTAAATAAAACTCAGAGAAGAGATTAAAATTAAATTTACGTTCAAATGTTTCATGGTCGAGTCAAAATTGTAGGGACGATGTTTCAGTGCGTAGAGGTTTTCGCTTAGCAGGGAAGTCTCTTAGATATGGATTATTATCACCAAAATAGAAAAATATAAGCAGCCTCTAGAGAATGAGAAAGCGGGGATTTAGAACAAAGATATTGATAGTAGTAGTCTAGAGCTCAATTTTTATACGCCAGGTTTGCATGGACAATATTTCCGCTATTGTCAGCATTCCTTACAGCTCATGTACCAAGACAATTGTTAGTTCGGCTTCCTGACGGTCAAGAAGCATCGAGATCGTTCACTCTCGAAGAGATAAAGGCAGAATTTGTGCCCAGGAGTCGAAGCGCCAGTCCCAGGAAATGCAAGACAACCAATCTTGAAGAAGGACAATTCACAGCGAAACGAACCTGCCGGGAAAACGATTGGGCCGGAAATCAAGTTGAGGGATCATACACAGCTACGTCTCTGCCGAGTACCTGTTCACCAGAGAGCCCTCCGCAACCATCTCTGAGTCGGCAGGATTGGATTCGAATCCGACGTCCGACTAATCTTTCATTATACTGTTGCAATTACGAAATGGCCGAGTCAGATGCCAGAGCGGGGAAACCGGAAAAAGTTGACTGGGGAGGTGCATATCTCTGCGACCAATGTTTAGGTATAGAGTACCTGGATGATAGGGACAGAGATGTGGAGGTGGCTTCGTGGGATGATTGAGCGAATGTAGCTTCTGAAGTCGGACGATAGTACACGGAGACAAACTGAATGGCAAAGAGTGCCGTCCTTCGATGGCTCGCAGTGATGAATGCCCTTCCTCTCGGACTGTGGATACGAGCGAACTTCCAGATACGATGAGTGTATCCAAGCGCCGGCGGACTGTTCTCGGCCTCAATACTGGCGAGGAGGTGGTCGGCAAGGCAGATTCGTAAAGCAGGAGCAGAGGGCAGCGAGGAAGGCTATGATGGATGGCGATTCTTACAAGGGCAGCTTTCCAGAGACCGAACGAGAGTGATGCATGCTAGGTATCTCTCACAAATGGTTTGAAGAGATGCTGTAAGGAAAGGTGAATTACGATACACATATTTGGACTTGAAATGATGCGCTGTTCCTTCTGAACTCGAAACATGGATCCGAGCGATCCAGATGTCTCCTACCCTCGACCCGGTGATACACCAATATGTCACTTGTAGCAAAATCTCACGTTGACGACTTGATCCTCCCCAAGAGCATCCTGTACAATGCTCAATGACCACTATTTAGATTTATCCTCTGGCCACTGAAAGGGTCTTTAAAAGTCATACCCCACTTCTCTGCCTGAAGACTTTCCAAAGCAACATTCACCTCTTTTAGGAGATCAACTGCAAAATCCGGCAGCTCCTGGATGTCCTTGAAGACTTGATGGTGGCTGCGAAGAAGATAGCTTTTGGCAGTCGCTGAAACAAGTAACTTCCGTACAGCATGTCCTCTTGGCAAAAGCATGAGGTGGTACGAGTTTCCATCTATTGGGGTTACAAAAACGCTTTCCGACGCAGGCTTGTTGGCTAAAATAATCTTTTTGATGTGTTCTGTCATCATTGTCTCCAAGCCTGTAATCCTACACATATCCGCAAACCTTGTAAATTCGATCGATGCGGCAATCGCTTCGGCAGGAGATAAATCGCCATCTCGAAAGACGATACGATTATGATACACCTATTGCACTAGCATTTCGACGCTTCGTGTTGAAACTACACCATCGATCTTTCCTAGTTCAGTCGACAGCTCGGCACCCCCTTTGAAGTGTTATTCTTGAAACATATCTGCAAAGTACTGGACCTGAGTACAAAGGAGAGCTTTTGGGATTATGTATTCGTAACTGCCAGATTCAACGCTGATCTTAACTGTTGGTCCAGAATAAAGGTGGAGAAGCCTGCCGTTACATTCAGCACCATGGCGGTCGGTGAAGTAGAATACTTACGATGTTGCAAAGGTAGGAAAATGGGTGTTCAGAGGACTCCCTTCCAATTCTATGCCTACCATTTCTATAAGTTTTGACAAAGCTATGGTAGATGTCGTAATTACAAAAAGGAACTAATAATAGAGATCATTTTCTAGCTAATTAACTCATCTCGATATTGAGGAGATAAGTATCAAAGATCGAGGCCCCTTGCTTCGATGACCTGCTCTGAGGTACTAGAAACTTTCAAATTATTACTCTTCACTTTAACTCTTCTTATACCAATTCTTGAAGACAAGTATCAACAGTGAATATCTCACTTCACTCTGAGTTGTCTAATTTGATAGATAGCTTCATGCAAGAGACATCTGATAGAAGAACAGCAGAGAGGTACATAAAAAACCAGTTAACTCAAATAGGGTCCCATTATGATTATGGAAAATATAAATTCGACATGTCGAGGGACACGAATTCCACGAATTCCTCGCCAGCACCTTCAGCGATCATGAATCCTCACGAGGCAATTCGTCTATCCCCAAAGGTTATTCGATGATTTCTATGTCTTCGGAGCACTGATCAGAACCAAGCGAGTCAAGCTTATGTTGAGAAGCAATGAAACCAAAAAGGGTTACTTTGGAGAAAACCGATTGGGACCCTGGATGTTCAATAATCACTCTCTGGGAACACTGCACAGAGAATGATCTCAAGCGTTCCTATCATGCTATGGTCATTAATAGGTAAGTCCACTCTCTACTCCATGAAATAATTCACGCATTTCTAGGGATGTTGTCTTGTGCAGCATGCTACTAAACATGGGAAGGCCGTGGTAAGAAAGACCATATTAAAACATAGCCAGATCTCAGAGCCTCACTTGCATATGCTTTGTTTTACAATGCCCTCCTTAATAAGAAACCGAGATCGAAGGTTGATCTTCGACATACTTTGGCGACTGAGTTGATTTCAAACAAGTTTCCCATTACCGATAAGAAAATACTCAAATCTTGGCATATATCTAGGTCAAAACTTGAAGAATATATCGGGCTTCTCATTTGCAGAAGAGAGCTGCGCGAATGTTTATAAAGAGCAAATGGAGATAGCGTAGCATGTAGAGTGACCGAGTAAGTACCGACTGTGAACCAACCGAAACCCCCATGACCATTAACAGACAGACGTTGTATTTCCTTTCGTAGAATGGTGGAACTTTTCCTCGTGTTCTTGGAAAGACTCCGATTACGAATACGGTTCAAATTGAACTGCTTCTGAATCTTGGTAGTTTGAAAGAACAGGCAGGTTTACAAATAGATCTCAATAAGCGATAAATTATATTATATTTCCCATAGACCTTCTCAGTCATCCATTTTCTCTCCACCCCTCGTAGCCTTAAATCTCGGTCCATCCTGCAATTTCGGAAGCCAAGTCTGTTTATCCTTCACAAAAGCCTCCATAGTTGGGGCGGGGATCTTGCCAAAGATGCCCATCTTCAAGATGGTTTTGCCTTTATATAGCTCCGTCATGGATTTGATAGGACTAGTAGTCATCAGGTGTGAGGTTGACGTCAATTCGAAAGACAGAAGAAATGTACTTACTTTCCACAGGTCTTGCAGAAGTGTCTGCGAACTGGCTTTCCGCTACCTGTTTCGTAGTCATTGTAAACTGTAAGGTTGTCTTCGCCCGTGACTTGTACATTGGCGGTGTCGACGACAAGGTTGCATCCGAAGGCTTGTGCAATGATTAGCATAATCTGACTATGATTCAGTCTTACATGAACATGAACCTGAGCTAGCTGTCTTCTGGCAATTTTTACAATGGCAAATGAAGCCACTCTTCTCAGGCGAGACCTCTGGATCGTTTATTGTAACCCTAATAGCACCGCATAGGCATTTTCCTTCCATCTCGACTTAATGTAGAGAGTAAAGTTTTTAAAATGTATATTCTTCAAGTAATTAGAAATTCGCCTGTGGTTTGTGAGCACTATGTCCTGGAAATGGCAGTAAGTTGTTAAGTGGCATTGCTGCGTCATAGATGATGCCCCGCACACCACGCTCTTCCTAGCACAACACCACCATTTTAGCCCGTTGCTCCTCCCATGGTCGACATGCTTGAATATCTCGTGTAGAAGGAATGAAACATGATTGAGAGACCAATACTAGTTTTTAGGCCCGAAGCTTCTTCTCATGCTAGTTAATATCTCCGACGTGTTGACGGTGTTCATCGGCTTTAAAATAGTGTGTCCTCAATCTAAGACCGAAGAAAAAGGTCAAGTCCAATTCTCTTTTATGACGATGGAGGGTAATTTTGGAAGCATTTACTGCGAATGAGGGGAGGTAAAGGAGATATGTTATACCGCAGACAATGTTAGAGAGCTATTTTGAGACTTCACTCGCATAGAATTCGCTAACATGCTAATCCCGAGATACGTCGGTAGCAGCTATCGACACTCTTAACACTCTAGATACATAGAAATGACTTTTGAAACAAACAACAAATAGGGAAATTTAATACCATTATCTTGAGACGCGACCTTCTTTACTTGAAGAGTGAAGGGGTTATATCTCCTATTTTATTCCACGGTAACTGACAGGACTCAGAAAATGCTACCAAGTTCCAGGACATAGTGCAAGGAGAATTGGGCGTTATATCTAGCCTCCGAACTCTTTGGAGATCCTAGCCATGTAAGCACTCTAAGATAGTCTTGGAAAGGAGACAACAAAAGTAGAGAAGCTAAAAGTTGATGCGGCCGAGCTTTCCTAGATCCTTGCCTTCGGGATAGTGCCGAATCGAATCCTATTGCCTCGTGTCTTACCTTCTAGAGTTGCTTTCTTAAACGGTCCCGAGTCTCTTCACACTTTTCTCCTGAAGCTCGAGCCGCGAGCTTTCTTATGTACTCGAAGATCCCTCTCTTGTAAAGTGACCACCTTCGTATCTGGCCCCTTGTAAATATCCTACACCCTCACTTCCACTCAACCTTCAACCCCTTCAAAATTCCCTCCTCAAAAGCACCCTCTTCTTTCCTAAGATACAATGCATACCAAAGCGCCAACCCAAACGGCATCCTATCTTCCAATTAGCTTCAATGTCCATCTCATACCTCCCTGTCTCCAACCCACCAAAACCCTTCCATATTTCACTTACATATAAAACAAATACCACATCAAAATCATCCCCTGTCCCTTCCTCGCCACAAAAATACACAACACCAAAAATGTAAACAGCACAAACAGGATCTTCGCCGCCTGGTTACGATAGTATTTCTTCGTCGTGAGGCGCTCGGCACGGTAGAGGAAGACTTCTTGGACGATGCTGGTGCCAGCGCCGATTATGCCGAGGGTGCCGATTAAGCCGTACCTGAAGGGGTCAATAAAATTTCAATCGTATGGTGTGGTAGGGTATGGTATGGCTAGAGAGGGTAATGAAGATAGGGAAGAAAAAGGGGAAATGGGAGTATTACCAGCCAACGCTCTCTCCAAACAGCGCACTCATAAACAGCGCACCGAGGAGCGATATAAAAGAAACCCCAACAACGAGCATCTGTACAATCCACAACGGGACAAGTATATAATCATTCCATGCCGCCGTTGAACTCGAGGAGAAGGTATCATCGCCCAGCCTGATAGGCATGCTGATGGGGAACGGGAGGGGTCTGGGACGAGGAGAGGGAAAAAAGGCCTAATTAACAGTAGGGGAATGCCTTAGAAACAGCATAACATGAAGATATTCTGACATGTTGGACGGTGACGAAAGGATCGAGGTTCAATACAATGCCGTAGCCTTGCGCAGTGAGCGTGGCTGAGCAAATGCAGGGGAGAGATGAACCCCTGACGTTGAAATTGGGGGATATCCCGGGGCGCTCGAGGACGCTTGTGATTCGCGGATTGTTCTCGCGGCTGAGAGCTTAAAATGCGAGTTTGCGGAAGAGTATACGAAGGTTGTAAAATTCGCAAGAAAAAGTACGAAGGTCGTTATGAGAAGGTCTTGATAGACTGTTTGAACCCCTGGCCAAATGCCTTTGATCATAAACAAAACAGTCAAAACATATAATCCAGAATCAAAATACAAGAACTCGAGGCTGAAAACCGAACAATCCTGAAATGTTAGAGCGCTATTTAAACTCCATATGTGTGGCTTCTATGTGCCAACGCCTTATCAAATGCCGTTCATCCCAATTCCCATGCGATCTTGACCCCTTTATACTACAAGTCCATCGGCTGGACTCTCATCTCGCTCAGTATTACCAGCCAGTGCACCATAAACCCTGATAGGAACAGCTATTTCAAAGCTTTCGCACTCTAAGACTTCTGCAGAAGCTAGGGTAACCCCACGATCGTCTCTGGAAATTTCTTCTAAAAGATCTTCTTTCAACGCCATGATCTCATTACCTTCGAACGCCAAACGTGGAGTGACAAACTCTATTCGCACCCGCCAGTCGAGGCTTACACCAGTAGTAATAAATTCTGGTGTTGCTGAAACAGGTATCGTTGGACTGAAGACAACTCGCCGTGCGAAAAGGGTTGATTCTGAATGAGAAACATACACCTTGCGGGTCACTCGGAGGATACTAGCCTCCGAGCGCAACGCGATTGAATTATCAACTTTCTCTGACGATTCCAGGGACATATGTAGTGCGTACGTTGGGATATCGGCATCTGTAAACTCAATAGCTGCCGTGATGGTCTCACCAAGACGATAGGCTGGCCTGGCAAGAATGATTACGGCAACTCGCTTGCCACTTCGAGCAATCTCGAATCGATTGGCACTCTGTTGGGATTCTGTGGCAGTATTGCTTCGCAGAATTGCCATGTCAATAGCGTCTTTAGCCGTAGCAGGTTCTTCGATGCTGGACTGCCGACGATCTCTTCTTTCTGTTGGTGACAACAGACCGGCACTAGAATTGTCTCGAGGTCTCGCGAGTAAATCGTCTACGTAAGACAGAAAATCACTCAGCGTTGACTCGCTTGGCTTAGCAGCCGTCTTTACCTCCAACTTTTTTATAGAATCAGGACTGGAAGCTGGGGGGCTGTCTAGTGCCTTGATGCGGGCTTGATCGCGGAGTATGATATATGGCGACATCAGATCGTGACCGAGAAGCTCTCCATGAGTATTCACGCTTCCAAGAATTCGAAAGGGAACTTCAACGGACTTGACCTGCTGTTCCTTTGAGCCTCCAGGTCTCTGAGTTCCAATGACGAGTTTGTAGGATATCTTAATGGCCTTTCCACGATGGCTTGGTGGGAGACCTCGAGGAAGTTTGAAAGTGTACTGGTAACTCCTGCTTTCTCCTGGGCCAAGGCGGAGATCCACAAACAAAATTGACTGTGGTGTGGAAAGAAGTGGTATCGAACGAGAGCTGGCGATTCCTCGCATATCCTTCATACTGCTAAGCTCTCCGCCCCCAAGAAGGCCGCCAATTGACTCTCCAAAATTACCCCATCCAAAGCTTTTCAATATGCCGCTATCTCTCTTACTCTCGACTCCAATTACTCCCCCACCCTGACCACCGACAGCCCCTTTTCTCTTCACTTCCTCAAATGGTGCTTGACTTATCAATGAACCATCTAAAGTGAAAGATCCATGGAGTTGGGCATAACCCATCATCAACGTCTCCGGCGGTCGATGATGATTTAGAGGCACCAAATTTGAAGGCTTTCTCAGATGGCCCGTGTAAGGGGGAATACGGCCACCCTGTGGAGGCACATATTCTGAGGCAAGAGTTTCCGTAGAATTATTGCTGACCGAGTAGAATTCACCACTACTCCTGGGAGTGCCCAACACACTCGCTGGTGAGATAACTCGGGCTACTGGAGTCGGCTGAGTAGGTGGCCCTAGGCTTGGTCCATTTGTTCGGGGGGAAATCAACTGATCTTCCAATGTAGAACTGCTGTCCCCTTCCCCAGAACCACGTTCTGATGCTATCGAAGGAAACTTGAACCCATGAGGGAATGAGTTCGAAGGTTTTCGTCGCTCGTTTGGAGATGTCGAAAGGTTTGGAGTGCTCGGCGCAGTTTGCACACCGGACTGGCGCTTTGAGTTACGCTCTGAAAGATGGTAGTCTCGAGATAGGGGAGAAAATGAGGATACGAGAAGGGGTGAAGGGTGAGTAGAGGATCTCATTCCGAGCGGTGCTGTGAAGGAGGTCAGTGATCTACGCAGGATCTAGAAGTGACATTGATATTACCTGAAGGGGGTCCCCCATTGACACCATTCCTCCGGGGGACTATTTGTAGACTCGAAGAGCGAGTGTGTCCCTTCGACATCCTCGGTCGGTCTACCGATTTACCATTTCCAGCCGTTTCACCTATGGTACTACTCTCACTTGCCCCAATAGATATTATCGATACCGATCGATTGTGCCCCTTGCCTTCCATAACACCGCTCGTGGGAGCGCCATTCCATGGATCGGGGGTATGTTGAGACCGCGTAGAGCTCGCAGGAACATTTAAGGAAAGAGTGGCTTTATGGCCCCTATTGATCTTCTGTGGCCGAGGTCGTGGGCTTGCTGATCCATTTTTGGTCTGGATAGGAATTGCTTTTCTGGGACGATCTCCCCCAGGCGCGAAGCCATTACCGGCAGCGGATGAAGGATGTAACGATGTTCGCGAAGATGTAGGGGTAGTGGCGATATTTTTAAACGTTATTTCGCACTCGACATCCTCGCCAGCAAAGACGGTCGCCTCTTTCCATTGTACAAAGACTCTAATATTGCTCAACGATGTCGACATGGTAGATGTGCGACTGGAGCTGCCCCATTTGCGAAAAGATGATCGCGACGATCGCCGCCGGTCATTGGCGAAGAATTGACAAAGCAAAGAATGAGAAGGGCGAGAAGATTAGCATAATGAAATAAACAGAGATAATGGTTGATAATGGGAGCGTTTGCTCTGGGGAATATAAGAGCTCCTCATCTTCTCGGCCCCTTCTCCTGGCCTTTGGTGGAACGCAGCAAAGCTGGAGGGGTGTGATTAGCAAGTACGTCGGATTAAGGTTCGCCGCTACGCCAACGAACGGAATCGGCCCAAAAGTAAACAAACCAGTCGGACTTCCTGTCGTTTCAACTCTTCAATTGTGCTCACTTTTGTATTCGGCGTACCTAACCTCGCTCTGAGCCCAAAAATTCTGTGTCAATCTGCCAGATAGTGCCACGTTTCTGAGCCTGCTACCGGCTTTTACAAGTAAGAATCCGTGGTTGCGTAACATTGATTCCCAGGCTAATGTATGGATTGTAAGGTCCTCATTTGAAAGGAGAAATCCGACACCAAAGCAAGATGACTTCCTTCATCACCACCGTGTTAGTACTCCTCAATTTTTGCGATAGCTTCGAACATTCTGTCCTTTCTGAAACCGCGGAATGCCACGATTCTGGCACCTGTTTGCACCTTGACTCAATTCACATCCCCCAATACCATTGCCAGACCAAACGAAGAGGAGGAATCTTTTGGGCATGTCCCCGGGGAATATGAGACATCCTACTTACACAGAGGATTTCATAGTAATCAGCGGACAAGAAATCAATTTAGACCACGAAACACGGCCAAGGGAACCACGAGCTACCAATTAAAACAATATGCGGAGGCTACATTGGGCGGGGGTAGTCTTAGGAAAATAGTGAAGCTGCCAGAAGGCGAGGACGAGAATGAATGGTTGGCAGTGAATAGTAAGAATCCTAGCATATTGTTCACAAGCCGAGGCTAATCATTCCGCAGTGGTCGATTTCTACAACCACATAAACCTTCTCTATGGTTCGATAACTGAATTCTGCTCTCCACAATCATGTCCAGAAATGAAGGCCACAGACGAGTACGTATGGAATCTCTATTACAAGGCATATTCTCATGGACATTAGATTTGAGTACTTGTGGCAGGACTCCGAGAATTTCAAGCGTCCGACAAAGATGCCCGCTCCAACCTATATCGAACACCTAATGGCATGGGTTCAAGGCAACATCGACAGCGAAGCTGTTTTCCCAAGCAGAATAGGTAATGTTCGTGCCTCTGATACATGGACTCTCACTTATACAATTCAGGCGTTCCGTTCCCAAAATCGTTCCCAAGCATGATCCGACAAGTTTTCAAGCGCATGTATCGTGTCTACGCCCATATCTATTGCCACCACTACCCCGTGATTCGAGAGCTTGGCCTTGAGGCCCACTTGAATACTAGCTTCAAGCATTACGTATTGTTCATCGATGAACACAGTCTCGCAAGCGGAAAGGACTTTTGGGGACCATTGGGTGATCTCGTGGATAACATGCTCAAGAGTGACTGAAATTGGTAAACTACGAATTAATGAACTGCAGCATGGACAGATGAGCATATGATTGGCGTTTTGTGGGATGGCAGGAGTTTTTGGAAGCAGGTCTCCAAGGTCTTGTAGGGAAATTGCCAATCAAGGAGATCATGATGGCACCAAGAGTATCTTTCAAGCCACCTATCAGAGGGACAGCGATAGCAATCACAGAGAATCATTGAAATAATTGTGTCGCCAGCTTGGGGACACTTGCTTGCCGCATCCGCGTTCTTGACCCTCCAATCTAAAGTCTTGATATTGAAGATCCAGTCCTATGTGATCATAGTTTGCACAATTGTGAACGCGTCGGAACAACACCCAAATAAATCGAAAACCGGCTGTTCCTCATTGTAGAGACCATTGTGCGACCTGGAAGAACTCTAAATTCGGGTGTTCCCTGAAGGTCACGTGTGAGCTGGAAAAGAGCTCACACGTGACAATTCCGAAGAAGCTTTTGCCGAGCTCGTCCCATCAACATCAAATCGAGTTCTGCCATCACGACTCCAGCTTCTCGACTTCCCTCTTCATTCAATTGGACAATCCGTACAACATGTTCTCCAACCGCGCCCTTCTCCGCGCTACCAGGGCGACCGTCTCGACCTCTCAATGCGCTGCAATCCCTCGAACTGCTCTCGCAACCTCCCAGATCCGGAATTACGCTGCCGCGGCCCCTTCTACTGCAGACTCGAAGCCTCCTGTCGCCCTCTATGGTCTTGATGGCACTTATGCCTCTGCTCTGGTAGGTTCTCACCTCGCAATTTTGGGTTTGTAGGGGCATACGTAGATCAATTGGGGTTACGGAGCCCGGGTTGAGGTGGAGGTGGAATTGAAGGAAGGATGGGAAGGGCTTTCACCAGGAGGAACTAATGCTAACTTCGAAACTGTTCAGTACACCGCGGCTGTGAAGTCCTCATCTCTCGACTCGACTGCCAGAGCTCTCCAAGCCCTCCACGAAGTGTACAACAAGGATGCCAAACTCGCGACTATCATGTTAGCACCTACCCTCTCAACAGAGGACAAGACCTCCATCATTGGCGAGCTTCAAAAGCATGCCGGTGGTACCGATAAGGAAGGGACCGTTAAGAACTTCTTGGAGGCGCTCGCAGAGAACAACAGACTGGGTCTATTGAAGGGTGTATGTGAGAAGTTTGGAGAGTTAATGGGAGCTGCCAGAGGGGAAGTCGAATTGACTATCGTCAGTGCTTCGGTACGTCACCCTGATTAAATCAAATGATGAGGCAAACGTGCTGATATTAGGGACTAGCAATTGGACAACAAGACTCTCTCACGCCTAGAGACCGCTGTCTCGAAATCTCAATATGTCGGACAAGGAAAGAAGTTGAAGGTTACTAATAAGGTAAATAACATCCACATACCCTCTCGCATAATTTATACTAATATTTACTTCTTTCCAGGTCAACCCAGATATCCTCGGAGGCCTCGTTGTCGAGATCGGCGACCGAACAATCGACCTGAGTGTCTCTGCCAAGATCGCAAAGATGAACAAGCTTCTCACCGACAACCTGTAATTCTACCACCACTACTTGCATTTTGTTCTTTTGTTAGGGGGCCATGGGTTGGTTGACAACCTTGAGATTCAAAGGTAGAGATGGTGGAGTGTGGAACGGGGGAGCAGCTCGGTGTGGACGAGTGGAGAGAGATGTCACAATTGTACATGATCGACGAATGGAATAGTGATTGATACAATAGAGTTTCTTTGACTGATTTGCATTGAGAGCGTCCTCCACTACGAGTGTGAATGTGTCACTGGAAAGGTGGGGTCGAACCAAACATTGAAATGGTGAGGGTAAGCTATTTTATCATCACAAGTGTGGCTTACCGGATCCTCTTGGACCAGCTCCCTCTTCCTTAATTTTCCAGTAAGAAACACTTGCCGCTTTGATATTTTATATTTTGCTGCATGTCGTACTGTTAGGCTCTGAGACCCTATAGACAGGAGTTTCGAAGCCTGGAAATCCTTTCTTCTGTCATGTTGTCTAGTGGGTATCCTTGGCAACAATACCACGATTTGCTGAACATGTTCTCATGCTATGTTTGCATGCTGGATCTATTATTGCGTCCTTTGAGTGCTTGTTAGATGTTTAGGGGTGGAAGATTCATCAGCGCGCTCCATGAGTGAGTAGAGGAAGGGGCTTGGGCCTTCCCATACAATTATTTTTACCCCTCACTTGTTCTACAACATTGTCTAGTTGCTTATATTTGTTGACCCCTTGTCCTCCGTTGGCTCTCGTACACTAGAATTATATTTCAGGACTCGTTCTTGTCAATGTCAAGCTTTGTTAGTCTCAAACTATGTAAGAGGCGCAGACCCTCAAAAGGAGTCTTGAGGTATCTTTTTATCCTTCAATCAGATCGCACCCAAGTAGCAGCTATGACGTCCATCACGATGCACTCACTCAACGCTTACCATTTCTAGGACGAGCTGATAAATCTGTTTATTTAAGGGGTTTTCATAATGTAGCCATGATATCTTGGAAATTTTGATCTTAGTAGGTCTAGTTTAAGCGTATGATATGCCCATCTCCGCCGGCATCCTAGCATCTAATCCTCATGAATTCAGCAAAGCAAATGAATTATCTAAGAATTGATGATGTTCAGGTATATAAGTTTTAAAATACCGGCTGACTTCTATAGCTATCTCCTGTAGCTGCACCCGCTTTCTCTTTATAATACTTACAGTTGCTCTTTCAAAGCAATTTGGCTTCAATATGTTGTTCTTGCCTTTTTTTGCTGCTGTTATCCTTACTGGCACAAATATAGTCCGACTATTGAAAGCCGAGGAGATATCCCAGATACTGTGTTGAAACAAAATGAAAACCCAATCCAAAGGTATTATACAGGATGTTGCAGCTCAGAATATCCCACTTCCTCGATTCAATATTGTGGTAGAGTTAATTGGACAAGGCATAGAACTTGCGAAGTAGCGTGGGAGCCCAAATGCATACATGACCCATGTGAATTTCAGTCCTGTGTTCAATAGGTATTTTGTCGTATCTTTTGACTGGGAGGCAAGTACAAAAACTCCCCAATTGACACTGCCAAATTAATATTTTCCTATTAGTCCAACGATAAAAAGCCTCAACTCAAACAGGTCATGCTCAGAAAGCTCCCATCGTCTCAGGTCTCCTCTCAGCCGGTAACAGGGCACATAGGTAATATTGAGTAACTTGCGTTGTTCCCAAAACTTGGCCCTATACGGCAGGCCCGAGGCAATCAGATCGCCTATACATGCCATGATGTGCTTGGAGGATATAATACTGGAAAAATGTAGCCACCCTACTAAATTTCGTTCTCTAAAAATTACAGATGCTAACATGCAACGCCTCAGTCCTGCTTATACGTAGATACCCCGTAATTTACTTTTTGGCTACCATTAATTGCTATGCTGATCTTTGGAATAGCCGAGGGTTATATCACCACGTTTTGCCCCCGATTCTTCAGACCAAGATATCTAAACGGCATCATAAATGGATATAAACAAACTCTCGATAATATGCGTAGTATTTTATCTCAGGAACATGCCATGGTCCACGAATGGCTTCATTCAGCCAAGATAGTGACCAAACCATACAGACTACATATCACCGACGTCAGGAACACGATAAATGGGTTCCAGATGTTACAATTCAAGTCTATATCTATTTCGTCTGTCACTGAAACCGTACTAATAGGTAGCCTATGGACCATACAAATGCCGCGACTGGGCATGGGCAAATGTAATAGGTGACTTCGGCAGAGACATCAACATCTACACAATCGGCAACAGTAACACACCACTTCCCATGTCCACTCCCCTGTCAATTACTAATCTTTCCTAGATGACAACTATGTCTGGGTACTAACAAACAACTGGTTCGACGCCAAAGGCAGCAGTCCCGCCAAACCCCTCGACACCAAACATCGCCAGGCCGACACTCCTAAAATGAGCCCAAGCGATTCTACACCCGTCATAGCCCTCAATCTCAGCTAAGAACTCAAAGACACCGTCGACAACTGCCTCTCCACAGAAATCTGCAACTACATCGGACAATCGCTTGAGGGCTACATGACGTCTGTAGCGCTATAGAAGACGGCAGGTATCATGGCAGTGTTGCACTTTACTTCCAAGGGAGGGTGCACGCCTTCATAAGTTGCAATGATGGGAGATTTGATATGGGAGAGACCAATGTGTGAACTAGGGGACACTGTCATGGGGCTGCGTGGAATGAGGTGGATCCGAAGTGTGCTTGCGCTTGTGATAGGGCGAGGGAAGCCGTTGAGAAGTACGTCTGGTGCTAGATTTAAGGGGAGTCCGATGACTGCTGCTCAGAGGGTCCTTGCGGGAATCCTTACTCAACGCTCGCCATTTCGTGAGATGAACTTTTGCTGTTGCTCATGTAGGTAATTCTGAGCTTGGGGTAATCAATGTGTAGTAATACGATGCACGTTTTATTTCTCAGCGGCCTAGTCTAGGCTGAAGCCGCTGTTGATTTGTATATACTAGACTCATATGGGTCAATACTCTAGAATTTGTTCATTTACAAATTGAGTATGGCGCGCTAGCGAACCCCAAGCATGCCAGAGGAAAGGGGGAATTGTCGATGTGAGTGGCTCGCTTCGTTCTATAGAAGAAAAGCTGAAGACGTTTTTACATGCGAGATCGTGGAGGAACAGAAATTTCGATTCGGAGTAATCCAAGTCAAACGGTACATCAGTGGAGCGGTGATTTCAAGGGTTGATCGCTTAGATGAAGCTGGAATTTGCTTAAAGGGGTGTATAGTAAGTTTCCAGGCAGTTTCAGTGATGCTGAGAAGTAAGGGCTCTAGAGGGGACAGTAGCCAATCATGTCTCCTTCTTCTCCTCGTCTTTGAGTAAAAGCAACATTGCACTAAACCATCTCACCCGATGGACAATAGTTGTTGGAAATTATGACACAGTGTAATATATTGTGTTTGTTTCACTTATACACGGAACTGCTGAACTTCATTACTATGGTTTCCTGATAGTATGGCCAACCATGTAGTACTATTCCCTGGTGTCACCCTGAAAACAGTATGTTGCTGTGTTCTTGACATACTTGCTGTGCCTGAGTATCTACTCACCACCTGTGACGTTGATCATCTCAGACAAACTGCAGTTCAAGATTCCCCTTTCCGTATGTCTCCGAGTGAAGAATAAAATGAAGCAACATCTCACAGGTATCCGTAGTTTCCATTGCATTGTTCTCCTCGTTCATCATGAACCAGGAGAATTCTGGTAGATAGTGGTCAGACCACACAAGTTGGTAAAAGACAGGGTCCGCATCGAAGTCACCACTCGTAGGCTTCAAAGTTGCGCGAGTTATCTCGAAGTAATCCGGGATCAATTCCATGCCTATCACTGAACTTTCTAATTCTTTCGACAAGCTACCATTTGATTTGTGTGTCGGGGTCGACTCTGTAGAACTTGATGACAGGTAGCGCTTCATGAGTCTCGTGAATAAAACGGACAGTGATTCGACCCGATGGGAGTGAGGAAATATTGAAGATTTTGATTGCCAAAGATGAATCATCATTAATAGCATCGCTTTAGATTGTGGTATCAGACCCTTCTGCTGTCGGCATGATTGAGATCTTGTTGGTGGTGCAGTAAGTATCTGAGTATACTGATAAGAAAGCTTGTAAGGGGAAGACTATTTGCAAAAGACAAGAAGAGTCTTTATTTAAGTGTGTCAGATGTTTACTTCTATTGTGAGGAGAATAGACAAACACCATGATTCTACCAATTTATTACTTCTTTCCTTCTTCACAATTTAAGAACAGACCACAAGCTTCGACCAGAGTCAAGTAACAGTATCAAAAGCAAGGTCTCAACAGCCAACAAAGACTCAATCAAAACAATTCAACCTACCCTCTAGCAAAGCAGCGCTAGCACTATAGCTTCAGAATAGCGATGATCTCCCTCCACATCTACGGCATCCCAAGCCAAGCAACCTTTGAAAAGATCGACCACTACATTGAAATTAACATCGAAACAGCCAACCCAAGCCTCGCGGACTTCAAGCAAGCCATTTAAAGCATCCTCCGAGACCTCGACAACATTTTAACTATCAAGTCCAGCATGAAGGATCTAGTGCATGGCAAAAGAGCACACTCTGTGAATTGAGATCGAGGGAGGGAACTCAGAAAGCTGGATTGCTATGGAGAAAGAGTTCCAGAATGTGTTTAGGTGATGGTTGCGAGGGGTCAGATATGTTTTTACACTAAGCTGTACTTTGCTGAGTGGTGTTGCTAAGAAGGGTAATAGCATTTAGATATTTAAGAATTCAACAGCCCATCTCGTGCTTTGGAAGATGAACGAAGTCTGTGCTGTGAAGAACGAAGCCGTAAGCTAAAAAGCATTATCTCCAAGCAAGGCGAAAGGACTAGCTAAACAACATCTAATCATTCTTCTTCACCACCAACAACACCTCGTAAGCAACCCTCGGAAGAAGAAGAGAAGAAAGTGCTTCACACCCTAGCCCCGAGCACCTCTCTTCACTGCTCGCCACGCCCACTTCTTTCTTTCCCCCTCTCAACATCAGTGTTCATTTTTCCATATTTCATCACTTCCCAAAGCTGCCATAAATACTAGATGTACTTTCTGATGAAGATTAAGTGAGACATAATAATAACTTCAATCCAAACTCAAAGGCAAAATGGTAAAAGAACACAACATTAGCAATGACACAAGTTCCCTTAAGCATGTCCATTTGTGCCCTGTAGCTTCTAATGAAGCTTAGTTTCGTGTCTAGAAGTATTTAAAACTTGAAGTACTCTCCTCATTCTTGACTCTACTGTAGGCGAGGAAGACCCGTGCTATCACGTGACTTAACTTCGAAGTTAACCTCACATGTCTGAAAAATGAGACAGCATACCAAATGACTTCATGCCTTATACCATGTCCGCTATCCTCTACTTCAATCCAATTCAGCAACACATCATGGAAGATGGAGGGTGCTCACGCAACACAATGAATGCTAAACTGAACTTCTTCCACTGAGCATTTCTTCCACAAACCGTCCTTTACAAGGAATGACGAAAACAAATTTGACCATCTTATAAAGCACCATAGAGTCCCGCAAAGTGAAGCTTGTAAGCAGTGAAATGAAGGCAAAATAGCATAGCATCTCATGCTCGTTTTCTTATTCGTCTTCACCGTTTACGAATGCGACGTTCGCACCAATGCCAGCAACGTGTACGAGCCGAAGAGGTGGGAAGCAAAGAGGACTGTGTGGCTGATAGTATAACCCTTCAACACAATGTGTAATAGATTTTTTATTCTCAGTATCAAAGAGCTGTCCAAAGCTATTGGAGAGGGCAAGTAGATCTTTTGAGTGAATGGGCGACTCGCCATATTTAAATTTGGTTCAATTTCTAATAACCTGTGTTTTTTCTTCTTCTTCTGAAGTCTTCTTCTGAAGACTGTAATTTTCGTCATAAGCTCATTAATTGCTCCAACTCCTCCCTGGTGTCATGCTTTGAAACTTGTGCACCCAACGCCAATTTAATCCATACATATTGCACAACAATCTCCTTTCAAATCCCCACATCTTACAACATGCCAAGAACGGCGAGGAAAGCACCAGCAAGAACACCGATTGCTGGAATAGTGACATCACCAGCGGCACTGCTGGTGGTAGCAGCTGCAGCGGCATTTGTAGCTGTCGAAGCAACTTGGTTGGCTGCTGAGGTAGCCGAGGCTTTCACAACTGAAGCAAGGCTTTGTGCAGAGACGATTGCGGATGATGCAGCGGCATCAACGTAGGTTGATCCGGCAGTTTTAGCCACACTAGCGACACTGGAAGCAATCGATGATGCCTTTGATATCTCAGAATCGCCCGCGGTACTGGCAAAAGCACGAGCACTAGAGACCGCCCCTGAAGCTCGGGATAGCCCTTCGGATGCGAGGCTGGTGGCAACGCTACCAGCACCGCTAACTGCGGTACTGACCCTGCTGAGGACCGAGGATACTGCTGGGCCAGCTGAAGATGTGAGGCCAGCTGCTGCGGTTTGAGCTACACTAGCTGCGCTTGATGCTACGCTAAGAGCGGCACTAGCACCAGAATCACCGGCGGTTTGGGCGACAGAGACGACACTAGATGCAACTGAGACTCCCTGAGAAACTCCCGAGACTCCAGCGGATGCGGCTACAGATGCAACAGAGTTGAGGAAATCTCCAGCATTTTGACGCTTGCCGAATTGTGCTTCGTAGCCTTGATTCAGGGCGTCGGCGACGGCGATTGCTTCTCGGGCTCGGATCTCTGCAGCGAGGACGGCTGCTTCGGATTCTGAGCGGCCAGAGACATCATTTCCTGATCGGGCGTCGAGAGAATCCGAGGCTCTGCGGAGGACGGCGGCGAGGTCGCGGTCCCAGTCGAGAGCGAGGGCTGAGCTGCAGAGAGCAAGGAGGTAGAGAGGAGTGAGTTTCATAATTGCGTTTGAGGGATTATAGTAAAGATTGGCAGGTACGAAAAGATTGGACTGTAAGAAGAGAGAGATTGACGAGGATAGATTGAACAATTCTGTGAGAGCGAGAAAGAGTTTATAAGAGACCTTAGTGAGCCCTTGCCGCGTGTACTGGGCAGTGCAATGTTATATTTGGAAGGATTGGGGCTCAAGCTGCAAACAGGACCAGGACATCTCCTTGCAGGCGATGCTGACAACCGAATGATCCACTATTGAAACTTGGCAGACCGCAAACAGCTGGTCCTCAGACCCTAAGACACAGAGGAAATCTGATTGGTGCCTCATTCCCCAGATCACCCTGAAAATCATCTCTTAATATCGTCGGAACGAATCAGGATCTTCAAAATTTTGAGTGGAACGGGCGCGGAGAGTTTCAGATGCAGCCCGACAAGGTTGAAGAAAGGCATAATCCCATTAATCCCATAAATCCCTTCAATTGCCGGGATTATGCCCCAGCTTTACGGACGAGGCCGAGTGTCGACTTTCTCGCAAAACTTTAATGGATACTGGGACCGGATACGAGGGGAATTTGAGAATATCTTGAGTGAGAGCCTACAGGTCAGCATGTGACGATGCGAAAGTCCGGATACGTAAACTCTCACCGATGGGACAATATTGTTTTTGTAGCTGAAGATTCGTGGACGTTGAGGCGTTATGCATTCTTTGAGGCTCGAGACTCACGGATGAGAGATTGCTGTGCCGCAGCACCGAACGAGACCCCTGATCTGCCTGGGTTATGTCAGCCCGCTTGACTACATTCGGAAGAATGACGCACTTGGTGATTGGCCTCAATTAGGAGCCCTGTTCAGTTTCCGGATGTCTCTTCCCCTAGGAGTTGTACAACACAACACAATTCTTCATAACTGGTTCGATCTTTCGTCATTCTTGCCTTGCATCACGAAGCGAACCTGATACGTTTCGAAACGTTCTCAACTTCTCGTGCAATTTGATGAGGCACAGCCATATCAGATGCCTGCTTGTCTTACCACTTCTGCTTGCTCAGGAAAGTCGTCCACACTTCATGACGGAGGTTGGCCAATTGATCAAAGCAAGTGTCATGAGGCTGGAGGTTCCAAGCAATTTTTCCTTAGTTTGTTGATCATGGATTTTTCTTTCCACTTCTTAAGTAATATATGCAGTCAGCATGTGGTCTGGGCGTTGGGTGCAGTTGTTCGTCGAGTACAACAGGACCGTCGATCTCACAAGACCCAAATCCACCTTCCGAGATATTCAAAGCCTTCAAGCTCTCACACACTGGCGCACATGTCAGACCTTGTAATAGCCTCGTCAATATTTGGTTGACAGCTAGGAGACAGCACGCTTGTTCCAGCCTTGATGGTGGAGAAGCATGGATACAACTAGATATTTTAGCTCACCCTAGTCTAAGCACCTTGACAGCATACGGAACGCCTCTACCTAGCGATGCTGGAGATGAGCTGATCCGAACATCAACTGAAGCCAATTGCTCGGCGCAGTTGAACAAGAAAAGTGGCTGCATCGACATTGAATTGCTTGCCCTCAAGCAGAAAGACTCACAGCTAGATGAACCAGCTTTGAATCAGCCAAGTCATGTAACTTTAGCACTTGCCGAGGTTTATCTTCTATTCAATCTGCTCGAGTGTGCACACCTAGCTATCCAAAAGTCGAATTACAATGTGACCGGGACCTAGCTGCGTGCAATCATTGATCGAGCAGACCTCTTCGACTTCGGTCACCAGTCTGCAAGAGTTTATAGGGTTTTCAGATGCTCAAAATTGACTCCGATGGCTACTTGTTACGGCAAGGTTAGCTCCCGCCTACAAGTTGTTGAGAGACACTCTGAGGTCTGACGTCTGTCTTTCTCTCTTCCACTATCTCAACTGGGCCGGAGCGTAGTAATAACATCTCGCGCTCTACCGGATTTAGTTCTGGCTAGCAAATCCTTATTCTCGGGAGTGTTGGAGGTGGCACTAGATTGGTGACCAAGCTTTCGGGCCTGGCTGTCAATCTCTTGCCTTTCCTGGGCAGTGAAGATGCTCTTAAAGACGCCTCAAAATCCGGAGATCGTAGTCTTAGACCCTGCAGTGGTGATCATGGCAGCAATGGGGAACTTCCTAGGAGCCTCAACAGCCCATCAAGCATCACAAAGTCTCGTTGCGGAATAACGTCGCGGGTCTTTTTGGATCGACGGCACCAAATGTGACTTCAGATTTTAGGAGGACGACTTAAGAAATTTGGTCACTGCGATGTTCTGACATCCGTCGGTTGTCGACGTCACAGAAATGGAGTAGAGAAAGGGTATAATTTATATAAATAACCCAGGCGCAAGTGTGAAGTCATTTTGAATGCTATTGTCTAAAGTCACTCCATCTTCATATCATTATGTATACAGTATTCTCCTTCCTCACCATCCTTTTGGCGGCAGCGTCTACAACAAACGCTTTGCCATCTGTCAAACGAGAGCAGCAAGAGATCTTGCAAACACCACCTGTGCCTGGTTTTAGCAACTACTACAACACCTACCGTGGGAAAGCTCCACCATACCCAGGAAACGAGACCGCTCCTATCCCAGCAACGACAAATGGTACTGCTGGAGCGGACGACCTCCTATATCAAAATCTGCTCTCGGCAGAATGGGCTATCTTTTCCTTCTATCAGCAAGCTGTGGAGCAGTTCAATGCTTCAGATTTCGTAGCTGCTGGCCTACCAAACAACACCTACGATCGTGTGCAGGAAATCCGCAATGCTGAAGCTGGTCATCTAGCTATCTTCCAAAGTCAAATCTCCAGCAATTCTCTAAAGCCAGGCCCTTGCGAGTACGAATTTGGGATTGCCAATGTTCCTACGTTCGTCCTGTTGATCACTCTTCTTGAGCTTGCTTCAATGCTCTTCTTGACTGGTCTGGTTCAGCAAGCAAACACTCTTGCTACTCGTGGCGCTCTTACTGCTATTGCCGCCACCGAGAGTCGTCACGAAACATGGGTTCTGATGGGACTGTGGAATGAGAACCCATTCGGTGGTCCAGCGGATACGTCCTTCCCTTACGCCAACGAGATTCTAGATACAACCAATCAATTCATCGTTCCTGGCAGTTGCCCAGCCGAGAATCCCGAATACCCATATCCAAGCCAGAAGTTGCCTCAATTCACCTACAACCCACGAACCAACTCTAGTCTCCAATCTGGAACCGAGGTTGAGTTCATTTTCACGACTCCTCCACCAGCCTACGAGCCAGGAAAGCAATATTTCGCAGTCTACTTCCACAGCATCTGGAATGTCTCAGTTCCATTCGATCATGTTACGAACACAAGCAGGATTCCCGACTTCGAATTGGATAAGGGTTTGATTGTTGGTGTCATTTCGAACACACCAGGCGCGCCAACGTTGGAGAATGTGGTTGCTGGACCAGTCCTCTTGGTGCAACAGCCCGCAGGCGCACTGAAGCTGGCTGGATGAGCGGTCTCCACAATAAGCTTTCTCCGCATACTTACCCCCAAAACACATAATATTTGATTTATATATACCTTGCGCGTGTGTAGATAGATACAATTGGAAGATAAATGTACAATTTCAGATTTCATACTGTGCATTTTGTTTTTCCAATTTTCTCTCAACCCATGTGAAGTTGCGCAAGTTTTACTAACCACCTATATGACTTCATCTACACTTAAAATCTACACAACTACTACCCTGACACAAGGCTGCGCTTCAGCCCTCCACAACTCTTCAAATCAATCCATCCAATCAAGGCACTGATTTCGCTGCAAGGTAAGCTTTCCACGACGCCGTCTCCTGCCAGAGCGCAAGGCTAACCCCGAAATCAGCGATCGGTCCACGCTAGTCACGATTGTCTCCGAATAGCTTCAAGATCGCCTCTTCTAGTCGTGGCACTATGGCTCCCGGACCTCATCTGTCATCATGCTGCAGCTGCCACTCAGTTTTGTCGATCTGAGTGACGAAAACTCAACGACGACCCGATGGATTGATGGCTCCGTTAGTGGAGAATAGATGGCTGGTTTGTTGCACGTACCGCTGGTCATCTTTACTGTTTTGGTGTCACAGCCGCGATGATATTGTTGGTGAACCGTCGGGATGGGACTTCCCAGAGACTTCGCCGAGGTCTCTAGGAGATTGTGAGGGCTGATCTGGGTGACCTTTGGATTAAGTTTCCCCAGGTCTTTATGAAGGTGGAGATAGCTTCATTCTAGAGGAGGGGTTCTCCTTAGCTTAGGGATCTCTCGTCCCCTCTTCTTGATATCTTCTTTTATTTGTTCAAATTGGAAGTTTTTGTTTTTCTTTCAACAACATTTAGGCTTCTGTATATACACTTCTACTATAACTTCATTTCTCGTATCGTTCATAATTACCTGAAGCTCTTTCACAATGGCGTCTTCAAATCCTAAATCCAAGTACAACCAGCCTGTCGCTGACCCTCTCGCGCATTTTAAAGCAATCCCATGGTGCAATGACTTACTCTGTACGTGTTACTTCCCGTAATCTTATTTCATTCCAACATAGAAACTCCAGAATCATTCATTTCCTCCTTCTCCTCTCGAACCCTGAAACCCCGTCACCATCTCCTCCCCCTCAAAACCCCCAACTAATACCCCTCTCCCTCCAGCACAAAAATCCATTGTATCCATCTCGACCCCCGATCGCACGCCACTCGCCTCTACCGAATCCGCCATGGTGCGCGAGACCTGCAACACACCCGACACGGTCAACGCCTGCGTCACCTACCTGCGCTACATCAAACCTGAATCCAAGGAAGCGATGATTGCGAGGGGGGAAAGTAAAGAAAATCCGTTTTTGGAGGTGGGCGCGCTGTGTGAGGTTGGGAGGGGTTTTAATGGGTATGCTGGGACAGCGCATGGGGGTTTCTTTGGAGTCGTGCTAGATGAGGTTCTAGGGACGGCGGCGAATTTACAGAGTAGTATGTCCCTCTTTCTTTCTTTCCTTCCACATACTAATCTCCTATTACAGAGAATGGCGCATACACAGCCTCCCTCACGGTTGACATGAAGAAGCCCCTCATGACGCCCGCCGTCGTCATCGTTCGCGGACGTGTCGCTAAAATAGAGGGCAAGAAGATCTTTATGCAGGGTAGTTTTAAGGATAAGGATGGGAATGTGTTGGCGGAGGCGAGGGGACTGTGGGTTATGATGGGGAGGGACATTGGGAGGTGGACTACGAAAGAGCAGAGGGGGGAGAAGGAGAAGGAGGCGGAAGAAAGGAGGGAGAGGCGGGGGGCGAAATTGTGAGAGAGGAAAGTTTTCTGGAGGAATTGCTAAAGGATTTGTTGTAAGGTTATAGTTGCTACTATATCTGCTAGAGGTTAAGGATGTATGGGCTTAATTAATAGCACTGTCGGCTTGCTTCATTTGTAATAAATATCCATGGTTCGCACTAGGTCTGTTAAATTTGAAGCAGAGACAGTTCGTGGTATACTCACATCTCGCTTAACTTTCGGAGAAAGAGCAGTCTTGAATTCCTTGGCGACTATGAATTTCAAACGTCCATGACTCACCAAAAGGATACTTTCGTTTTCACCCATGGTGGTTTATAACTCCTTGAGCGCAGCGTTGAACCCCTGTGCATTCAAGAAGTCAAAGTTGAACCTAGATCAGTCTATTTATAATCAAAAGGAATATCTAACCGTTTCAACCACCCACTTCTTTCCCTGCCGTAAAGCTATAGCCCTGAACATGAACATCCTCACTATCCTCCCGGTGTCATAATATCACACTTCACCATCCCATAGAAATACCGTCGCACTCCTCTCACAGTAAACAATCCCACCATCTCCTCAAATTCCTCCCATGTCTTCGAATCCGCTTGACAGTCGATCGTCCACCACTGACTATCCCACTTTAATCTGCGTTCCTCGCTTGGAAGATTGTTGTAATACAGAGCAACCCAGACTTTCATGACCAATGATTCGGTTAGCGGATGAGAAGAGTGCGAGCTCTCTTCGGAGAGAACTGCCTTGAAGGGGGTGAGGGAAGGGTGGGGAGATAGATGGAGATGTAGAAGATTGAGTCGCGGAAGCGGGGGGGGATATGTGGGTTTTGTGGAGGATAATGGTGGGGGGGTTAAATGGTAGGTGTATTGATTTACATTTGTGTTTGGTGTGGTGGGGGATGACTCAGTGGCATTGGTTACATTTTGGGGGAATTGATGATGGGTCTGTTGAAAGATGGATTTAGTAGAAAGAGAGATTTGATTTTCTTGTTTCGGTTTTAAAAGGTGTATTGTATAATGGCTTTCTTCTAAAGCAATAACTAAAAAGAGCTACGTGGGATTTTTATACCGGCGATTTCTATTTCCAGGACTGTAATTCATAGTGATCTCTACAACCGTAGCCATAGGCATATTAAAATCTTATAATCATAGGAGACTATAAGGTAGATAATGATATAGTTTCTATATGATTGACGATTGTGGCTTTGAAGTTGTCCAATTAAGGGGGGGCGAGGTCGATGGGTACTAATTTTAATTGCAAGATTGATCTTTCGTGGGCGTGGAATTCATGAATATGAAAATGTGGGCTGAAGTTATGGCATTTATGAGATGGTTGAAAGTGAAGGTTGAGGAGTTTCTGGCGACTTGTCGGTGGCCGTTGAAGTAAGGTTGGACTTGGTAGGGTTGAGTATATTCAATTGTGGGTCAATATTTTACTTGTTCGAAGACAGTTCTGTTGGATCGTTTTTCATATTGTGCTAGCGGACTTAAGGTACGCAGTTGATCGCTTTCTTTACTGGAAAAACATGAATCTCGCAGGGAGATTATATATCAATCCTATTTAGGTCCGTGGCGGTAATTCACACAGTTCTAGATCATCAAGTATTATACGAGGTAGCTAGTCTCATGAATGCATTAGTTCTATGTCAGTGAGTACTTCGTGTCGAGTTAAGATGCAACATGATGAGCTTCGCCTCGAGGTTCAGAGCTGAGCGAAAACCCCCTGACAGGGATCAAAGGAAAACGGTATGGTTCCCGACTCCATTTACTTTACTGTGTATCCTTTCTCCTGGGAAGTTCTAACCACTATAGCAGAATAGCAGGTCATTGAGAGGCTATTATTAGCACTAATATCAATCCTGCTCTCTATAGTAATGCCATTCAACGCCATATATACTAGACGTAGCCTTCGCAAAGAGTACTTAAAGTTGGGTTCATAAGCTCTGGAGTTATTTTCTGCAACTCCTGGAAGATTTCCAAGGGAGTCGATTGTGACAGTTGTTCCTTTATGTGATCGAATGTGACTTTGGTGCTTAGATCAAGGCTGATGATGCTAGTCTTGACGAACGCAGCTACACCAGCATATGCCCCATTTTTAAAAGTCAAGGAAAAGAAATAGAGGTCAGCGATCAGCGGGAGCATGAGATTACAGGCTTGGGGAGTCGCGAGTACTATCTGAATTTGTCTGTGTACTGTACTCTCGTCTCGGAAGTAGCTGGAATGAGACCGCTTCTGAGGAGAAGTCATTTGGTGAAAGTAAAGAGGCTAGGCGAGAGTTGTAGATATCTTATCGTTGGTACGACTTTCTCATAAGACTTTGTTTAATGAATGGTAAGTGTTGATACTTACTTCTATTCCGTATGTCTTAATGAGGACTTTTTTAACCTTGCATGTTTAACCAGTAAGTGGTTGGCTTTCAAAAGGCGGCCGATATATTACAATAATAACTAGTTGTGGATTTGATGTTTGCTTAAGCATGAATTCTCTGTAGCAACTAGATTACCGTGAGCTCAGTATCAGTGGATAGGTGACTTTATATCAAAATTAGCAAGTAATTGTGGATGGCAAGAGCACGAGCACTTGCCTTGCGTAGCTCTGTATCTTGCTCAAATTAACAGTGCAATCTAACTAATAGTGTAATGTGGAAAGTCAGGCAAATATCGAGAAAACTTCCTCAGTCACATCCAATTTAATTAATTTAATTTACAATGTCTCCTAAAGATGAACTAGCTACTAGTACCCATGGGAACGCACTTTTCGTGATCACCTCGTGCTAGATATTATTGACTGGAGTCGCGGGCGAAAGCCTAAGATACACTGGACTCCAATATCGTTTGAAGACACTATTATCACATGTTAGTAGAAGAGACAATACTATGAAGTGATGTTATTGAAGATCATAAGGTATTAGAAAACCGCACGTTCACTATGTTGCCTCGCTCGCGCCTGCCTTGCTAGTTCATGGAATTCCCTTGCTCGATTTCTGCTGTACTACCTCTCCGGCCTTGCTCAAAGCACTTGATTCTCTGGCACAGTAGAGATCGGCAACGAAATATTCCTTATAAAATTCTATCTTCATCATGCCAATAAGCGTCAAGATATGATCTTGGTTCTTGATCAAATTCTCGAGCCTGAAATCGAGATGGCATCTTCGAATTTCCCACTTGACTGAAGCTCTTGTGGTCGCATAGTACGGTGGTGGATAATTGTCATCCTCAAACCACGGGGCAATAGCTCGAGCCATCTGCTTTAACGTCTCAACATTGAGTGCAATGCAAAGGCCGAGAGTTACGATATCAAATTCCTCTCGAAATCATCATAGTCGGCGTTTGACATGTTGTGTGATGTGCTTACTATCACAGGAGATTGATGTTGGGTGGTGCATGGAAGCTGTGGACAACTTATGAGCAAAGTGGTGTTATGGCAAGAAAGTTGTTTGAGAGAGGCCGGAGAAACGATTAATATACTCCTTCATATGCCAATCTTTGAAAACGGCGTTGCCAAATAGAGTTGCTAGTAGCCATTCACGCCCACTTCTGTTCTCATAAATTAATCACAAACTAACCTAGAAGTGTATCCAAAGTCGGAGCCTTGTACCTGAAGATGTAGAATCAAGAGCGTACGTCAAAACTCTGGGTACATCCGGGCACTCTCTTAGAAGAGCAACTAAATATAAACCCAAAAATCAACTTCTCAGAACAATCTGTGTGTTATCTTGCTAGAGGCTATAGGACCTGATATGCATCATAAATAACCCTCGTTCCATTCCTCGCTGAGCTCGCAATCGCAACAACACTATTCAACCAGCTATACCTCTCATCCCCACACTCGAACGTAAGATGTAACCTCATACGATAATCATCCGGCGTATGTTTATCCTCCTCACCCAACCCTTCCAAAACTGTCTTCTTCCCCGTTCTAGTACCAGTTGTCGTCAAGAATATAGTGACCTTGTCGTGAGTTTCTAGATTATATCTAGTGTCCAAATGGGCAGTTTGCTGATCACCGTCATGATCTTGGACCGTTTCCCAATCTCCACCTCCAGGCAGAATTTGACCGCGGAGTTTTGGACCTTCGAAGCGGCCGCCTTTGAAGATTACTGTGCTGCGGTCACCGTGACCGCCTTGACCGATGTAACGGAAGGATTCCATATCACATTCTAAGTGGAAGAGAAATTGCAACGACGGGACTGGGAGAGTGAAGTTTGGTTTTGCCCCTATTAGCATATCAGTAGAATTATAAAAATGGAATTTAAATCATACATTTTGTATTGGTGAGAGACGCAATCTCATGGGCTGGTTCGATGGTTCCAGGCTTCATGGTGATGGCAAAGATAACTCGGACAGTGACTTGGGAGCCTTTCGATCCGCTTGAGATTGACCGTGACAGAAGACTTCGTTTGATGCTTATTCTCCTTGAGAGGAGGTCCAGATAACATGTAAAGGACTCGAAGTAAAAGTAATTTCAGCCATGACGTCCGTGAATTGGTCCCTGATTTTAGACCTGCGGCTAGGCCCGAGGGGCTGTTGGACTCGGCATTTATGCCTCGTAAGATAAATGCAAATGCGTTGAAGCTGAGAAAGGATTTATCCTGCAGCTTTGAGTTGACAAACGAGGTTTGATAAAGTAACATGGTCTTCCTTCGGCTGATGCATACACTCTTTCCTGGTGTGGGATAACATCGACGAGGCCCCAATGTAGAGGCCCCCTCGAATCATTCGAATATTCTTCCTCGCCAATATCAAGTAGCCACTTCTGCAGAATTTGTCGTATGAATAGACGACTTGCCTGATGGCTCTGTGCCTGACACGGAAGCAGATCCAACCATAGTGACAGCGGTTGAGATGCCACCAATTTCTGCCTGTGCTTCTGTGTTAACCTGCTCCATGTTCTCGATCATTTCGTGTTTCGCTTCCTCTTTCCCTTTCCCCTTGTCAGTTTCTTCGGACTGGTGGTCCATGCCATCCATTGCAACATTTCCATCTGCATCCACGCTTGAAGATATCCCATCAGCATCAAGCCTAACACCGCCCTGGCCATCCTCTGTCATATCCTCGTCCTCGCTCCCACTATAACTTCCACTATAACTCGACCAACTACTCCCACTGTCACTGCCTCCGTTGGCCAACCTAATCGTCTCACCCAGAACCAGAAAATCCCGTTCCAAAACCTCTGCCCAATTTTGCACATTCCCAAGCTCTTTGACTCTCTTCCCTCCCTCCTCTGCCACTTTCTTCAGCTTTTCCCCATCCTTTCTCAGTCCTCCCGTAGCTTTCATCAAGTCCTTTTGCTGTACTTTCAATGCTTCGGAGTTTTGATGCAGATTCTGCGCGCGCTGTTGTATATCTTGCGTAGCAGATTGACCTATGGCGGACATCTGCGCCAGCAAAGCGGTGCGCGACTCATGGATTTGGCGCTGGGTTTCCGGGGAGTGAGCTGGTGGCTGCGACGGTGTGTGAGGAAGGGTGGATGAAAGCGCCGAAAGGGATTTCGAGGTCGAAGGCGCTTTTGAGGCATGTGTGGAAGCTACGACAGAAGGAGCTTGTGAGGATGCTTCGGATTGAGGCGCACTCGGTGGTTGGGATGTAAGGTGTCGAAGGATAAGCCCGGAGGCAGATGCAGTAGTAGACATTATAGAAGATATACAATGGATTGAAGTCAGAAATTATGCGATTCAAAAGAACTATACAATGAGCATACTACCGTGTAGTGTTGGAAAGGAAGCAAGTTGGCGCGTAGAGGATGTCAGACGTTGTGAGGAAGCAATGGTGGATCGTGGGGTCATGCGGGGTCAAAAATCACAAGGGTCATATCGAGGCATATTAACAGCCAATTACGTTTCATGATAGCGGGACAGCAGTGGATACGAGGAGCTGTACTTTTGGTATTCTTTTGATTTTGTCAAAGCCCTGAAAAGATCATGTTACCATATAGCATTTCGCAAAATGCAACGCCATACCATGAATTCCAGAAGTACACGCCCCAGACCAGCCCAAACATGACTTCCTCTACTTTCTGAGTTGTCTCTGGTAGAAAGCCAACTCCTCTCCCTCGAGAATATAGCCATCAACACGTCCACTCTGTCCAGGTCGGGATGAGACAACGGCGAAAAGGCGACCGGCCTCGAACTGCTTCTCCAATGCTGGCTCGACCTTTCCTTGAGCAGCGAAACGTGCAGCGTGCTTCTTTTCGACACTCTTGCTCTTCTTCTCTGGCTCAGTGGTCTCTTGTCCGGCTTTCTGTTGACGTCTACGACCCAGGTTCTGACCATAATGTGCCTCGTACCATTGTCGGAAAGGAGCAGCATCGACTTGGACAACGGCGGATTTGGTGAGGGTGTTGGTTCGGACCAACTCGTTGTTGGAAGGATGGAATGCGACGACGATCACACGGACCTTGCGGGCAATTCCCTCTGAACCCCATGAGAAGTTACCGGCTTCGAGACGGAGGGCACGGAATTTGCGGTTGCCACCACGAGTACGGACGAGATGGATTCGCTTGGCTCCGATACGGGTGTTGGATTCTTGACGTCCGGCTTCGAAAGCGCGCTTCTTCCCTGTAAAATTCTTAGTTTTCAGGTTGGAACATACGTCAGAGACATATGGGCTTTCTACTACGCACGGTAATATGCACGCTTAGCACCAGAGGCACTGCGCTTATGTCTGCTGTCACGACTGATACCCATGATTGCGGTTTCTGTCGAGTGTGAGAAGTTAGCAAGGTGCACAAAAGTTAGGGTAGAAGGAGGATTCAAGCCCAGAGACACTACACTCGATTCAACGGCCAGAACATGTGCGCAAAATTGTGCTAGTTGCAACGGAAGGAGGTGCCTCGCAAATCGAGGTTTCGCAGAATACGTAGTAGCTTTGATCGTTTGCTGCGTGTACGATCCAACGAGATCTCGATTCTCCACCCCGCTTCCGCCAACAGATTCTGGTCGCGAATATTGAAAGTAATGTCGCCTAGTTACTCAAGGATAATGATTCCGCAGTACTGACCTGATGATTCGTATCAACAGTGCAATCGTTGTCGTTAGTTGTCGTTGAGGTTTGGTCGTGGATTTGAAGTTACGAGAAAATTGGCGCTGTGAGGACGAAATTCTACAAGCGAGCTGGTCCGTGCGCTAGGGCTTCTTTGTGTCACGTGTTATTACGTTTTCTGTTCCAGCTTCTTTCTATGTTTCTTAGCCTTTCGTTGCCAACATTACCAGTACAACCAAATGTGGGAAATAACATTCTGTGAACTACTTCAACGGCATTTTCATTTTTGTATAATGATGTAGTCTGATCTATATATTTTATCGATCCTATTTCGCCTTGAACAACTACATTCGACGCTTCTCAGGTTTCTATGCCTTCAAGAACTTATATCTCTCATCGGTAATTTTGAAGATCTCGGCCTTGTCGACTATCCCTCTTTTATCTCGCATTCATGGTGACCTGAATTATTATGTCCGTTGTCCTACAAGTGGATAGAACCTCCAACCGTACTGCTTCTAGATTGAGAGAAACAAAAAGGAGACGTGGTTAACATACCTCATGCTCTTCTCCTTCGTGGCATCAGGATCCGGCAGAACTCCATCGTTAATCACAATCCTAGCACCCTTATTTCGATCTGGTCTCAATTACCTCAGTGTCTCAATTCACCCTTATCCGAAAAGCTTTGAAAGATCCAGCGGAAGTGGAAGCGTTTACAGTGGGACCCTGTATTTCACACAACATCCCTGACGCTCATACGTGGATTTTAAAAGCTGTACATGGGAAAAGCCCATAATAGCTTTATTGGGAGAATGAGAGAATTTCGGGCATGATAATCCTAACCTTCTGAACTCTTAATATGACAATTTGGACTGATTTTAACAATAATAGTCAACCCTCCTTCTACCTCCCTCGCTCGATGCTTACATTTATCTACATATCTTAAAATACCAAACAAGCCACTGATCCCAATAATACAGCCATCATACCCATCTCAAACCCAGCACCTGTCATTGCGCCAGAATTGCCTGACGGAGACGGTGTAGCGGTCCCTGCTGGAGCGGTTCCTGAAGAGGGAGCGCTTGATGAAGTAGGACTGGTGCTCGAAGAGTTCCCAACGGGCCCTCCAGTAGTCGCTGTAACCGGCGAAGCAGCCTCCTTCACAAGCAAACCTTGCACGAAGCTCAGAGCGCTTAACTCATTGCCAATATTAGTATCATTCCCGCTCTTGGTACTTAGACTGCTCCAGTTCAGCGTGCAAACACCACCATCACACGCCTTCGCCGCTGCCTTGGCCGAGCTCTGCAACTTCGAAAATATTAATGGAGATGTGTAGGGAGCCACTTGGATCGTGTCGACCAGGTTCTGTGCTAGTACACCCTTGAAAGCATGCATGTCAGTATTGCAATTCCCAGCCTTCTCGCAAGAAATTTCCTTCGCGATGCCATCCGGGAAGAAAGTTACGAGTGTATTGTTCAGAAGCCCGTCGAGTGCAGACTTCCATTTTGCATCGCCGTTTGTGGTGTTATACATGTGCGCGGTGCCAGAGATGAAAGTACCAGCGACATACGAGAACTGGATCTTGTTGATTGCGGTGCAATTTGTCTCAGTTTGGGCGCCATCAAAAGCATTCCATTTGGCATCAATAAAACCCACGGATTTTGCCCATTCGAAGGATTTAGACGCCCAGTCTGAGTAAGTCGAGTTGCTGGTATGTCTTGCGAGTCGTGACGCAAGCTGGAAGAATGCCCCGTTCGAGATGCTGTTCTTGTAACTATATCCCGCGTTGAAGGGGAAGATCTGCCATCGTAGCCCTCCCTGGCATGTCGAGTCGTCCCAGCGGGCGACTTCATCGTTGAAAACAGAATCAGCGAGCGATAGCCAAGTTGCTTTTCCTTGTACCTCTGGGAATTTCGACTCTGCTGCAGTCATAGCCGCCAAAGCCCAGAATGCCTGGTCATCATTTCCCAGGGACTTGGTCTGATTGGCGGGCATGAAATCATTCTCGTCTCCTGTTTGAGCTTGTATGCCTTTGCTGACTATGTCATTGTATTGCGAGTCTCCTGTGACCTTCCAATATCTGATGAGTGTGTCGAAAAAAACTCCAGATTCCCACCAATAATATGGATCTGGTAGGACGCCTACTGCTTCGCCAGTTTCATTGCCATTGTAATATAATACCATTCCATTAGCAATTGTCGAGGCTGTCGACTTGATTGAGGCTACAAATCTTTAACTTTAGTCAAATAGTATTCGGGATGACAAGACGTACCTGAATTTGTTACATCGAGGTCAATGCCAAGAACTGGCGAGAACATGACCGCGAGGCCAACCAGAGAAGTACCGCGAACCATATTGAAATCTTGGATGGAATTATGAGAATTGAAATTTATAGCGACAGGATCTGATATTTAAGGAAAGCAACAAAAGGAATAGCTTATGTACGAGACTCAAGATATGAGTTTTTTGTAATGTCGGGACGAAAAGACATGAGCAACGCTCCCTCGTAAGACCCAACAACGCTGCTCCGCGCCTCTTTAAAGCCATCTCGATGTGGATCCACAACCCTTCTCATAATTGGGTGCTCAAGTCATGCCTAATTGTTGTGCCGCTGAGCACTACCAGTGTCCACCTTCACGTACGGCGCAGCGCAAGGGGGAGGATCGCTCTAGCGCGTAACATGACCACTAACTCAGGGCGAGGGTTATAAGACACGCCACCTACGAGAGGAATAAATCTAGACATTGCTTATATGATTCTACGATTTCCTAGCATGCGAAGCCTTAAAGAGGAAGAGTCTCACGACTAACAGCGCCAAAACTGAACGCTTATTTCTCTTACGGAGAAAGTTTACTTAACTTTGCATCCTAATACGGCGCTTGGGGCCAAGGTTTTACGAGTGTTGCCGCCTCATTCGCAAACCAGTACGATACTCCAACATGTCAGCCCTACCGATCCGCCGCAGAGGTTCAAGTAAGCAGTTGATCTTTACCGATCAGGGTTTCGGAAGGAATTATTCTGCTTCATGAAGTCATTCACGGTGGATTAGCAGCCAATCGTGAATACGTGCTCGTGTAAACCAACCTCATGAAGATGATAACGGCTGTGCCTGTGTGCCAAGCGAAAATAACAGGGATAGTATATAGCCGCTCTCGAAGTGGCTTGGCTACTGTCCCCGCAGAGGTCTGTCTAAATAATCGGATCCGAGTTCTTAGATCCGTGAATATATCTATAAGTCTCAAGGATTCTCACCAATGTTTAGGAATTTTATTACCTAAAGCCTTTGGGAGTATGATTAGCTTGCGCGCAGACTCAGCGAGTATTTTCGATTTAATAGACACTTAGAAAGTAGCAATCTTAATATTAAACTAGCGTTGCTATTCTAAAAGCCGCGAAAGAGGTATTTATGGAAGGAAAAACCTAGGAACAACTAAAGGTAAGAAATAGAAAATCTTCACATTATATTAATTATTATTACTACGGATTATCCGTGAATCCACTTATAGATCCGTAATCCGGATCCGGTTACATTTCTATATATACGGCTATGGGTATCTCCATGGATATAACCCCCTCTCCCCCCCGCTGCTCAAAGGAGGGGGATTTACTATACTTACGAAGGAAGATCCAGCTTACCTCAATCTGCCACCAAAGTAGACCAGGTCGAAGCAAGGGGCGTCCGAAACGGCTCGACTTGATGAAGACACCAACAATCCGAAGGAACTAAATCGCTAAGCGTTATGACATTTAATTAGCAAAAAGATACCTTCAAAATGATGGGACGATACCAGCGGCCGTTCGAAATACGAGGAATGAGGGGCAGTCTGCAGCTTTTGATGTGAATTGCAGAAGTCGGGGCATTATTGTTGAAAGTGGAGACCGGGTACCCGACGGATACGAGAGTCGCTCTTCGACCTACATGAACGTGGCAATGTCAATCTTGGCATGCTTCTTGATGCGCGAGTCCTTTGAACCGGGGGATAAAATTCCTTGCTAGTGATCCTATTCGACCTTCAAATTAGCTATATGCATTCTTTGAAGAGCTTTATAAGGCTGACTTGCGTGCGAGGCCCGGCTACAGCATTTAGAGGCTCCAATACGTCAAACTAGGAAACGAATTCTGAGTTTGTTGTCGTCCATGCTTTCTATGGAACAAGTGTGAAAAAGATGAGTGCCCCTAAAAGATTAGGCAAGTTAAGAGCATCACTGAAAAAAGAGCATCGTCCGTTACACGGCATGACATGAGTGAAAGCATCTTCCTCTACAAGAACGTCGTTAAGCACAAATAACCTGCACATCTCGTTCGATCCTGAGGTGGCAGTTGCACATAGAACAGAACAAGAGGAGAAATTTGCAAATTTTGTGAAACTCAACCTTTTGTCAACAGTAACCGAATCATCCTCATGTGGGGCATGGTGACGGCCTGCTGCACTTAAAAATGGTAAGCAAAGACTTGAAATCTGCCCTGGATTCGTAGTGAGATTTGTTCTGTATTGATAATTTCCTATGAGCTTCGTGAGTCGTGCCCGAAAAAAGTGCTTCAGTATCTGAATCTGAGCCTATATCGTAGACGTATTTCGTAGATGTATGGACTGCATGCCGGCCATGCTGTCGGTATCCGTAGTTGGCACTGATATTAGTCTTGTATTTAATTAATAGCTCCATCATCTCGAATGAATTCTGCTCAACTGCAACCTGGAGGCGTAGGTGTTCACCACAGTCATAGATATTTGGGTTAACTCCTTCCTCAAGGAAACAATTTACCACCTTCGGTATATCCTTTGCACAAGCAGCTTGAAGCTCTGTCATCCCCTGAAATCAATCGCCATGGAGCACGTTGATATTGATATCCTGAGAGAATGCTTCTGAGACGCGGCAGAGCTGGCCGGACTTCACAGCTTTAAAAAAATTCGTCATAATTGTTGACAGGATCACCCAAACGAGGTGGCCATATCCTCAGAGGCATTCCTAAGGTCTGTGAATGTGAAAACTGGCCTCGGTCTTTGTTCAAGTGATACCATTTCGGCAGAATTGATGGGAATTGTTGGTGTGAAGCACGTAAGCATGCCATAATAGGACCACAAGAGCAGGATTAAGAGTCTTGGACTCTTTCCAAAGAGCCAGAGGCTTTATATATATCATTGAATGATCGCAGGGGGTTACGCCTAGTACGGGGTTACGCACGAGGTCATACACGTGACAGCGTTCGAGCCTTTAGCTCACTTCTCGCACTGTTACCACTTCTGATCCTGTACACTATTTGCAATCAATCCAGCACCGCCATAACGCTAAATCTGCTACACTTCACATCTCAACATATATGAAAAAAACTGTATCGTTCTGGCCATACGGCTTCGACGCCGAGACCCCGTCGGAGCTTCCAAATAGCTTTCTCATACGATATCACCGTATTTTCCAACAGGGATGACTGAATCGGAGGTATCAGTCGTGTTATTCAAGCTGTTCTGCTTATGTGATGTGCTCTTGACGACAAAGCTATTCTCCATTCGAGCGTATACCAGCCGCTACATCTACTATAATCAAACTAGGCATCAAAAATTGCGTATAGAGGTTGGAGAAAGTCAGATGTTAGTGAAAGCAGCATATTCGCAACAGCACGTATTTTAAGAGGGGCAAATGAACAATGAAAGAAAGGCAAAATTAATCCCAAGATAACGATTTAAAAGCTCAGTTCTCTTCTGAAGGCAAGAAAAAGTAAACACACGTCTCATACCGGCAACAAATGTAAGTGATGCAGCTAATCTAAGCTTCCTTCTTACTGAACTTCCCTCGAAACTGTTCACTCTTTCAAAGAGTTCTGAACACACCATCTCAATGAACTTCGTTTGTGACCAACGAGCCCTGACACCAATTTAAGTGAAATGAGAACTCAAACATTATATAGTAGATTGTCTAGACACAATTCCTGTTCAGAATGAACAACAACTCGAAAAAGTCTCTTCACTCGCACAACGACACCCCAAGAACAAAACCCCATACAAATGGATACATTTCCGATAAACCTCCATTTCTCCCCACCCTCTCCATCTTCCCTACACATCTTATCCTCAGCCCTCTCTTCACTCTACCCTCAAGCCTGCCCAACAGAAAAAGACAACCAAAATGTCCAACCCCATCCTCTTCGCCCCCCTCACCATCCTCCTCCTCCTATTAAACCTCACATTCCTAGCCTACACTCACATCCCCGACATCCCCCCACACCCCGTCCCTTACATCCCCCTCCGCCCCTTCCTCCTTCCCCTGTTTGGCCTCTACTACACACACGGCCCTTTCACCACCGCACCATCTCACACGATCATCGCACCCTGCGAGTACGTGTTCTTGTTATTCGGATTGTGGATCATCAAGGGTTATATCATCTTGGGAATGCTGGGTGATGTGGTTATGTTGTATCGGCTTTGGAGGGCGAGAGGACTACCATTGGAGGAGTGATTTAGGGGGGGGGGAGGGATTTAATGGCAAGAGAAGTAGTGAAAAGGCCGCATGAGGCTGTGAGGGATGTTTATTTGGCTTTGACCTTCGCTTTTTACCAGATGTTGGGAGTTGGTAAATGACATCTGCAGCAGCAGGCAAACCTAGTATCATTGCCTCTATCCTCAAATTTTCTCTCTCCTTTTTCCGTGACGTTCAACCATTAGCATTAAAATAATTCAATACTAATGTTATATTACCCTAGATATCGATAAACAATTTTCTCACATCACATGTTTCCCCCATGGACAATGCTCTCGATATTAACTCGTTTGGATCTCTGCCCTCTAATAAACCTTCTTTCTACAACAGACAATCTTCGAATCCTGTTTCAGATTCTATCCATATTATATTCAGTACCAATTATATGACGGCCCCTTTCCTTTATCTCTCACGTCTAATTCTAAGGAGTGAGACGAAAAATCTCCCGTTACGTCCCAAACTACTAAGTTTTCATCTCTCCTTTTATACACTACATCATTCTCACCACCTGAAAATATTTCCTTTGGAATAAAATATGTGCAATTCTACCACTACTTTCCAAACACGCAAATCTTACTACTTCTCGCACGTCTCCAACACCAACAAAATATATTGATATCAGTATCTAAGAAGATATTTGGTCTCAACGAGTTTAAAGGCTGCTCGGGTCCACTTGCATTTTGGAGGATCGCAGACAACGGGAATTTAGGTCCTCGAAGCACAATCATTGTAGACAGAATGAGAAAGAATGATCAAATTAGATAATGTTACTACTCTTATAATTCCCGCGAGCTGACTATACAGACACTAGTATTCGTGTCACCAGTAGAACCATGCCGTTTAAAACTCAATATCATCCCCTCTTCCCCATCCCCACGTCCCATAACACTACCACTTCTAAGCCGTAAATCTATCTCCTCCAAACCAACAATATCCCTCCTCATATCATTCCCCTCATCTTCACTCGTCTCACCATGTATCTTCACTCAAGGACTCTTCTTCCGCAACCTCACTCCATAAATCTCCAACACAAACTGAATTGGAAACATCAGACAAGCAAGTCACCCCAGCAAGTTAGTGTAGCTCCCTGATTGCCTAATTTATTGTACATCTGTGTGCTAAAAAGAGGGAAGCCTGCTCCAGCTAAGTTCCGAATGAGCCCAATACTAGCACGTGCAGAAGCGGAGAACGTTTTATAGAAATATTGGGTTTATGTACATACCATCGAAATGAGAGTGCAAAACGACCATCCCCATAAAGCAGAAGCAAGAATAGGTAGAAAACACTAAGCAGGGTCAGCTATGATAGCCTAGTTCAGTACAAGGAGCCTTGAAGCTGAATTTTATATGGATTGAAGCATAATTCGTCCAAGCAAACCAAAATAAGCTCATCTGGAATGTGACACCTGCAATCTTATCAATCATGACCCTTGCTTCTGGCACATTTATCCCATTATTTTCTCTAAGCTTACGTTGAAAGAACGGTTTCCGGAATGCACTAGTGGTGATCCCTACACAACTTCCAAGAAATTACAATCCTGTGTTAATCGTACCTAAAACATGCCCACCAGGTCCAAACACCATCCAGAAGCACTGTTGAACAAAAAGGGTAGTCTATAGAGATAATGTTGGTGTGATGCACGTAAAAGCATCATCAACAGAGCTACGAGAGCAGGAAGAAGAGTTTTGAGTTCCTTGTTCTATTGTCCTAGACGGCTGAAGCTTCTCTATATATATTATATTTCTGTATCACTCTAGCCATACGGAATGACCATCGGTAGGTACTCCCGCCGAGGCTTCCGTATAGTATGTAAATGGCTTTTCTTATGAGGACATCACCGTACCTATCAACAGAAACCATTGTATATGGCGCAGAATTGGATGATGGCCTGTTTTAAGAGGAAGATAAATGATCGTTGTAGCACTTTCTGATAAAGACTCCGTAGTTCGAGATCGAACTTTTGCGATCTAGAGAGAGTGGAAGATAGTTTTGATTTGTGTATGAGATCGAGGATGATGCTGTGTCGAGTTTCGCTAACTATGGAGGTCATAAGAAGTTAGAAGCCATCGCAGATTCCCATCAGTGCCCAGAAGACATCACGCAAGCATTCCGTAGCAGCGAAGAACGCGAACAGGATAATCTGATGGGGATCCGACCAGTGGGTGTCAGAGCTGCAGGGGAATCACCAAGAGAAGACGCACTAGTTCTTTCCCACAAGAAAATGGACATCGCAGGCCCTGTCTTGTGCCACTCGAAGAGGTCCGCAATCGCCCCTCCAGAGTTTGCTACAAGAACCAGTGCCAAAATTTCCCTTTCCGAGTATCCAGATTTACCAACAGTGACCAGAGAAAACAACCCACGCAAGAACCTCAACACCAGAAACCCTCCAAGATTCTGCGCCGTACCAAGCAGCACGAGTAATAACACTTGATAAGAAATGATATAAATCAATCTCGTGCCATAATACTATACTACCTATTTAGTATTTCACAACTTCCCTAATATCTTCGAAATATTTCAGACCACGACGCAAGCGTCATAGGACCAAATGCGAGACCCAGGACATAAATACTTAATCCCCTACCTCTAATGTCAGCAAAAGAGCACCTCGAATTTGCCCCCCCTATACTCTGTTCTTGTACTCACAAATCCTAAACCCAAACAGATCTTCAACCTCCATCTCCGTAGGTGGTAAATGCTCCATCCTAGTTCTGCCCCCCTCGGAAGATTCCAGACCTACCTACCCCGTAATGATCACTCCGCCTCCCAACAACCTCAACAAACCCAAACACACCACAAAAACCCAACATTAAACAGCAAGATACCACGGAACAGTCTTGAACACGAAATCATCTAGGATACACCAACTCCTCTCTACTGTATGCGCGAAATAGATGAGTAAGGCGTAGAATGAGGGTGTTAAGAGGCTACAGGGTCGAGGTTGATGAAGAGAAATGGCTTGGAAAAGATGAGGATCTGAGAGGGTGACGAGGAAGAAGACTGGGATATTTGGGTTGCTGGTTGAAAAGGAGGAGAGGCTCATGGATTAGTGCTGCATTGTATCGATGTGCCGGAAACTTGGGAATTGAGGCTTAAATGGCTAGACATGTTGGACTAGGAAGCACACTCGCATTTTCTGAGCCTTTGAACGCATGGAGTGATAGGATCGTTTTTTCCATTCTAGAGGAAATTTCGTAACTGATCTGCAGCCTTGTTATCTAGCCTTGCCGAGGCTTGGCGTCAAGAACTTGACACTGCTTTCGCTAGGACTTTCTCCTGTGATCAATAAATTTAATTTCATTGAGCCATCTCTAATCCCAGCTCACCACTACTTGATATTTACCACCTGTTCTATAGGTGAGCGACCACCTATTCTATATACAACTTCATCCTCTACCATTGGTGGGATGTCGTACCCATGAAGGGTCAATCAATCAATACACTGATCATAACATACATTAAGACCCTGCCTAAAGCAATATTTGCACCATGCTGAGGCAAGGTAATTAGGAAAACCGGGGGATATCAAAAGGGAATTTCTTTTTGTCTTCATCGTAAGTATGTATGCGTCGCTAAGCCAAATCATGAGGGCGCTACCAGAGTTTTAGATGCCCTTCTCCAAAGTCGAAACACCAGAAAGATGTGAGGGATGGAAACTGTACAAGTCGAGCATATTATGGTAGCAATGAACGAATGGAGCGCAATGGTACATGTGATCAATCCAGGGCTTTCCGAAGGTCGGTCCATTTTCGATTGAGAGCTTCGTACTGCGCGCTGCTCTGGGTGGTGGTGTGTCAGAATTACGCAGATAAACAAGAGAGGGAATTCGAACTTACCTCTGCATACATCATCTTGGTCTCCACAAGATTATGTTCCATTTCGCTCATTTCTTCCTCGAGCTTTGTGTTCTCTTCGTGGACTTCTTGATTCCGCTTCATCAACCTATCCATTTCACTCTTCAACCTAGCTTCCACCTCCTCGGGTTGCTTCTCAACCACGATCCTGAGTTCCCGTACCTGACCCTTGAGAGACTCATTCTCATCTTTGAGTTCTTCATTGTCGACTTTCGTTTTCACGAGATCGGTGGCAAGGGCGGCGTGTTCGGTGTCGTGCTCTTCGACTCTTTCTTCCAACCTCCGCACTTTAAGAGTCAAGGCATGATTAGTCGACTTTAGATTTTCAAGCTCAGTCTCGCGCTCTTTTTCTAGGCGAGTCTTTTCCTCCCATTCCTGGCTATACGTCTTGAGTACTTCGGGTGTGATTTTGACAGCGCAGGCATCTTGTATCAGATGATCTGCTCGGTAGACTTCTTTATCAATGCTAGCACCTGAGCTCCCGAAGAATCCGGACTCTAGAATCGAACCAGCCGATGGTGCTTGGTCAATATAGACGTCGAACAATCGATCCTTTAAAAATGTGGTCAGTGCGACCATGTCGTTCATCGCGAGCAAAGTCGCCGCATTTTTCTGCATCAACACAATTCCGAACTTTAGAATTGCAGCCAAGCCTTCGCTAAGGATAAGATCGTAGATTCGTAGCACCAGCTGAAGAGGGAATCGGTATGCGAATAGAGTTAGGAACCACTGTGTTGCATATAGATGTGGTGTTACTTGTCGGCGATGCAGGTGGCAGTAAAGGGCCGGCTCGAAATCTTCTAATAACCTCTCAAATTGATAGAGGTGCATGTGTAATCCTGGCATATCTTGAATGAAGAGGTCGCGTAGTTGATACTTGTTCATTAGTCGGACAAGTAGGCAGAAGGCCTCTTCTTCAGGCATCTATAGTCTGTTAGCACTTTCCCTGCGGTACAACGCGAGTCACCTACATTGAAGAGCAATGGCATTGCAAGAAAGTTCATGCCCTGTGCGTAGCCAACGCCCTCATCGAAGAGTGCGTACGCCTTGCACAGACCAAAGAGACCTTCTTGCAAGCCAGCGCTAGCTGCAAATTTCGAATAGCTTGTTCGGGCACCTAGGTCTCGCCTAATCGCTTTTTCTAGCTTCTGAAGCGAAGCAGCATCTTCTTTGGCCTTCTTCTTCTTTTGAGCTAACGAGGCAGCGTGTGCTTTTGCCAGAGCATCGGCATCCTTTGGTGGGGATGGTGATCTTAGGCCATTCATATTGTATGCTGGAGTAGAGTGATCTGAGTGAACAGAAGAAGCCGATGATACGACCTCCTCTCTACCACTGGCGGAACTTGAGCTGTGTCCCATGCTGGCAACACCACTCGAAGTGCTCATTCTATCCTTTTCCTTATCTGTTCCTCGAGCAATCAAATCTCGATAAACGCTCTCCAGATCTTCGTTTTTACTTTGAGCTAGAACTTGCCATACAACACCTCGAATAGCGTTTGGAATTCCGGTAGCAATGGCTCTGTTCAGTTCCTCTGCGCTCGTTCTGGCTACAGCTGTCGGACCTTCGTATACGACTGCCTGCCATAAGTCCCAATCGACTGGCGCAGCAGGATCACTCATGGCAGACGGACCAGCGGAAACTCCCGATGCTGTTCCTGGAGCTAGTGCCGGATTAACAGTTGCAGGATTTGGACTTGATGGATGTGGTGAAGAAGGAGAGTGGGACGCAAGCGTCAATTCCCTTTCCTCTCCGTGTGGCGGCCCCAGACTCGAGTTCTTTCCGGCCAAATCATCTTCCGCAAGCCCTGTAATACCAGCTTCTTCTCGCATACGTAGCAGTTTGAATCTGTCCCGTAGACTATTCCTCGTCCCCCTTTTATTGACCCCATCTGTTTCATCGCCTTCCTCTAATTTGCTCAACATCATTTCAGGATTACTTCCAATGGTGGCAATCGATGAAGCCGTATTCCTTCGTTCGTTGTTCGGGGAGTTCAAGGGCGGGGAGGTCACGGTCTCCTTTGGGGCAGATGTATTTCTCGAGAGCCAAGAGAACGGACTTGTTAACTTTCTTGTAGGAGGAGCAGGCGGAGGGGCGATGTGGATTGCTGCTGGTGGAGGTGCCGGAGGAGGTGACCAAGGAACTGAAGGTAACACCCCCGAAAGTCCCTGAAGGGGGGTTTTCGAGGTCTTTGGTGGTAGAGAAGGAGGCCTTGACGCCTCTACTGCTATGAATACAAAGTTAGTACTGAGTCTGAGAGCCCATTTCTATAGAGTTGGTTACCTTTGGGTGGTTGAGGTTTGGTAGATTCTTCTTCGTCGAGGTTCACATTGTCTAGAGACGTTGTTGAGAGACGATGGGATGTCAGAAGTGGTGATTTTGGATGTGTGGTGTCTTCTTTGTTTTCAACTGCATGAACCACATCTCCATTCGCTTCTGCAACAGGTGCATCGGGTATATTGGGAACGGGTGGAGGTTCTGTGGAGGAGTCTCGTTTCGCACTCTTAACAGAGGAGGAACGTCGTTTTGTTAAGGATCGTGTCCGGACAACGGTCGCCATTTGTGCTGATTCGATAGCTGCAGTGTCATTGGCATCCTCGAATGTGTCCTACACAGGTAAATCGCCATTAGCCAGATTCTGGTTGCACTGGAATGCAGGGGCAGCAAGCCGTTTGCCATGAGCTGTCAGTGGTGTCCTTACATTTTCTCGATCAGACAAATCTAGGTCAGAATCTATGCTTTTCCTCTCCACTTCCACCTTTGGCTGTTCTTTTCCTTCGTGGTCCGCCATAATGCTGAGGAGCTACACAAGACGAGGAAAGTTGCTCCAAGGGGCCGGTTCATCAACAGATGAGCAATGCCATCCAGGGCCACGGATGTCCGTCTAGATGCGATCGATGTTAATAGGATGTTCTATTGTAAGTAGAAGATCGATTCTAAGGTCGCGAAGGGTAGTGGTGTGTATGGTTCTGAATGGTGAAGTTGTATGTTGATGTTTATACCAGGTGGACAATAAATTGTTATTTCGAGGTGTCGCTTCTGATACGCGGCGCTGGGGGTCCGATGCGCTAGAAAGACATCCTCAGACAGGGGAAAGCTTGCTTGGTTGAGATTTGATGTGTTGTAATTTAGCTACTTCAATTGCGGAGAAGGGACAAGGAAAGTGAGTTGGACGTAATTTCCATTTTTTACGAGTACGTTGTATTCCTGCTCGTTATTCACGGCCGACACAAAGACGACGAAGCCACATTGTCCATCACATCAGCCCCGTCAGATTCTCGTGTGCCTCAGCGGCGATCGCGAAGCTGATGGCCTTGCGCTTTGAATTGGAGTAATCTATTCGAGGCTCGTTCGGCGCCGAGGTGTGCACAGAGTGTCCGGCCATGTCTGGCTAGTTGCACTCACGAGCCACCACGCAACGCCACAGTTTAGCGGCGGGTTCAGGAGTCGGTGTCGGCCGCACAAGATCTTCAGCCTGTTGGAAGAAAGCGATGTTCGCCTCTCTTTCTTCACCTTCTTGACCAACCAAGCAGAAGGGATAAAACCGTCTGAAACGGCCTCAATTCTCACCGAGTCTGGAGGTGAATGCAGTAAAACCCCTCACTCATGAAAACATCCGATCCTCCTCCCTGTTTCAGAAAGTACCTTATAGTTAGTAGCCTTTCCACAAGGCTGAGAACTCGGCAAGGCTGGTGGTGAAGGTGTATAGTGCTTCCATGAGTCCCACCTCTGTATGGCTGTTGCAAACATATAGCTCGGAAACTGATCAAGATATTGTCCCTGGAGCATACTCTTTTATTTATGTATATAATGCTTGTTATTTAGTGTTACGGTTGTAAGAGTGTGTCACAGCTGCATATGTGGTCCGTTGCCTCGTGGCTTTGAGGAATCCTAAATCGACACTGCCAAGACTTGCTGCAATACTGAACAAAAACCCTGTGCTTTGAAATGGATGGCACGCTGCGTTATAGAATCATGGAAGAGTATGGCCCTCTTTTCCTTCTGGTAGTTAAACCTTGCAAAACGTACAGTGTTGGTTTTATTAAGCTGAAAGCCTACTTTGTTGGTCACAGTGTGTACCTTGAACCTCCCGGAGTGCGAAATCAGAGACAAAAGGCGGAGTACCTTACAGAAATGGAGGAGCAATTAATGAAACCAAATATAGGACTACTTTTTAAGATACACCATTTAACATTACTCGTAACTGTAAAGCCAGTGATCTTGGTATCTGCCTAAAGTGGGCAAAATAGGTACAGTAAAGGAGACCTTCGTTGATAGCGCCTGTTATTATTCAATGGACGCAGCAGGATACAGTTCTTGAGCTTTAATGTACAAAAGTAAAAGTAAGATCAATAATCCGAAATTACTAGAACGTTTGTTGCGCATGTTGCATAAAAGAATGAATGTGGTTGGAGCAGCATACAGTATCGCTGACGTAGAAATAAGCGCGTCCTGTCCGGCTGCTCTTCGCGAAATTCCAAAGTTTCCACGGCTTGAGCTCTATTGCAACATCTCAACTTTCTTCTTCCGCACAACCACATCAACCACATCCGTACAACTCTTACGCACCGCTCTACCTGAATGCTGGCTTTACCAACCAGCTTCCCACAGGAATTTCTATCGATCGAGGTTTGAGAGGCGCCTGCACCGTTCCTCTCCGCTTGCTCTTTCGATTCATCACGACCCTACGATACAACTCACCTTCAAGCCAACGCACACCACAAACCACGCGATCATCCGCGTATCTTCTCCATCTTCCATCTGCTCCATCTGATCTAGCTTTAGCATCGGATTTGCAGCTGTTATAACGACAATAAAATCAGCTTCCCATCATAGCCTTGTCGATTCGCGATTGCAAAGAGTAGAGTGCCCATTACAAACCGAGAAGACATCGCCATCAAGACTGGAGCTGCCCTCTGGAGGCCGCTCCGCACATACCAAATCAACCTGTCGCCAGCTCAGATCACGCCTGAGATAGTGGAGGGGGCAACTAATTAGGATCTTGCGGGTTCGCCGCTCCCGCCTTCATCATGGTCCGAATTACGAAGACTATGCAGGCGAAGCATTCTGAGACCCTGGTGAGTTGAAAACCTATAAAATGCTAGATATTTTTACTAATGTGTTCGTAGTCACCGTGGATTAAAGATTTCCGCACAACAGCATGCTCAACTTCCCTACCCCTCCTTGCTCAACACCTCTCCTCGTTCCCGACAAGATGGCCATTTCCTCGGGGCGATCTGTACCACTGGGTCTCTCTGTTGAACAGATTTGATATCATCCTGGAGCGGTTTTGCAAAATCTACAAGCTGAGCGAGGGACCACAGACCGTCGAGTTTGGCCGCCAAATTCTTGCGTCTACAAATGGTGAACCAGGCGATGATTCAAAGGAACACCCTGAACTTGACGATCTGGGATATGCCGCAGATGGGGATCGACAATTGGTTGAAGCAATCCTCGACTTCTCCCGCATGCTTCTACAGAACTGCGGTAATCGCAGCATTTATGCGAGTAGTGCACACCTTAACAGCCTGTTGAATTCGACGTCCTTGTCAATACTCGAAAAGACCCTGTTACTTGGGTCTGAGTTAGCACAGAGATACCAGGCAGCTGTCAAGCGCCTTCACATGCCTGCTCGACACTCGAGCAATGCGCTGCTCGTCAACCACTACAACATTGACCTGGATCGAGTGCTTCAACTGGCGCTACCATTCACGAAGACAATTACTTCTTCCGTTGAACCTGCGCCGCCCGCAACTCCAATAACGCCAACCGTCAAAGGCAAGGAAAAGGCACTTTTTCAAATACCTCCCGCTTCTCAAAAGCCCGCAACTACTGTTCTATACGCGAACGATCTAGTATCTATGGTCAAAGGCGGTAGTGGTGTTAGTATCAGCCCTAAAGCGACCAGACACGCGGCTAACAATAATTTCTCCCTGGAGGACTCTAACTGGGAGCAATGGGGGGACGTCAAGGTCAAATATTATCCAAAGCAACCAGCAGACACCGAACCGGTGGACGACACACCTCGCACTGCCAACACCACTCCTTCTGTTGGCCCAGTCACTCCAACTCCTACCCGAAGAACTTCAAATTTAGGCCCCTATGGTCAGCGTTCTGCCCGCCACGCACCAGCCGACGAATCTCCCTTCGGAAAATCTCCAAATCTGCCAAGCGAGGACCAAACTCGTTCTGCATGCAAAAACATCGAGATATCGTCCGCCACGCTGAAGTCGTCGGATCTACATACACTCATTCAAGAGAATGCATCAGGTCTGCCAGATTCATTGCAGTATGAGCTCTTGGCAAAGCTTCGCGTTGCAACTGCTTTGACAACCTCTTTGGAAAACCGACGTCAAATCTTGTCAATTCGCCTACTCGCAATCACGAACTTAGCTTATGTGCACTCCGAGGCTTTATTCCTAGAGAACGTGTTGAAACAAGATGCAGATGAACCTCGAAGACTTCAGCTCACATATCAGCTCGCAGAGATGGTCCACCCACCACCTGATGGTGAAATTGCTATTCCCATGCCACTCCAAACCCTAGCTTTATCTGCACTTGAGGCTCTTTCCACACATCAGAGCAAGTTTCCCGACGTCTGTACGGCGCTCAATACCAACGTCAATCATGGCGTTTTACTCTACGTTGTTCGAAAGGCAGTCGCGGAAATGAACACCAATGATGCGGGAGATATGCTCACAGAAATGGATCAATGGCGTGACGGCCTTTTCTCTCTCTTATCGAGCCTTTCGACCAATCCCCGAACCGCAGGAGATCTTGTCACCGCTGGACTTATGCCGATCTTAGTGGAGGTCTTGAGCTTACGTACCGATGTAGCAGAACGATACCATCCCAAAATTCTCGCTTTCCTAGACCAGATGATGTACAGTGCGCGTGATGCGTTCCAGGCCTTGGTTAGCGCGGATGGCCTTGATGCTGTATCCAATCTGATCGTTTTTGAGGTCAAGACTGCTGCAGAAAATGCTGCCGCAGGAAGAGGCATTGGGGAATCGTATCGGTCAGCAGTTGTTGATTACGAAATTCCTTTTTATCAACAGCAGACGCTCAAGTGGCTCTTCAAATTCATTCATCACATGATGTCCACAGCTGGTGGCCATGGTCCAAACTTTGATCGCCTGCTTCGCAATCTCATCGACTCTTCTCAGCTACTAGGTAGTCTTCGCCAAATAATTGGGAATGCCCGCTGCTTTGGTTCAATTGTATGGACGAATTCTGTTAGCATCCTAAACGATTTTATCAACAATGAGCCTACTAGTTTCGCAATCATTGCCGAAGCTGGGTTGAGCAAAGGTTTCCTCGAAGCTGTCACATGTACTGAGATTGCCACCCCGTCCACAAAGAAGCCCGAAGTCGATGCAGAAGAGACGACCGAAGCAGATCCCGAGTCGATCACACCTGTCGTCCCTTCGGAGGACGATGATGATGATGATGATGACGATACAAGTGATGGGTACGATGACGAGTCTCCCATACCAGCCCAGCGGCCTTCTCTCGCATTATTACAAACCCCACGAGAAGGGCCTCTCGCTCAGGGAATTCTACCTAGCTCCGATACTATCAACATTATCCCCCAAGCATTTGGTGCAATTTGTCTAAATAATGCCGGCATGAAGATGTTTCAATCTTCGAAGGCTCTGGAGAGCTTCTTTGAGATATTTGAGAGCCCTGAACATGTGAAGTGCATGGAGACGAACAAAGATCTATCATCGAATCTTGGTGGGACATTTGACGAATTGGTGCGCCATCATCCGCCACTTAAGATCGCTATCATGAATGCCATTCTCAATATGGTTGCCCGAGTAGGCTATCTCTGCAAGATCAAAGCAGACAAGAACAAGACGGGTGCTAAGCTGTGGACCACAAACTCCTCTGGTGAACCCGTCATTGCTGAACGTTCAAGAGTCCAAGAGGCCGTTTCTTCAGAAGGTAAAGAAAAGGCCACTGACGGCAGCTATGATGTGGATATGCAAGATGCTCCCTTTAGCACAGGCGAGGGCCAGCTTGCAAACACAGATACATCAGAAGAGCAAGGTTCAAACGCCTCACTGACTCCGTATATTTCAGCTGTTGCTACCTTTTTGTTAGCAATGCTCAGTAACTCTTCGGTACGCTCTGAATTCTGTGCAAAGGGGGGGATCGAGTATCTTCTCGACCTTGCTGATTCTCCTTGCCTGGCTTATGATTTCGCCGATACATCCGCAAGCCGGCATCTCCATAGCGTAATTGCTCTACTTGCTGAACCAAAGCCGCATCTCACGATACCATCTTTACTTCGACGCACACAATCAGCCGTTGACACCCTTGCACCCTTTGTCAATCATACGGGAGAGGACCCGTTCTTTGCGCCATTTGTCAACCAAGAATCAAGACTGGCTGTTGGGGAAGATTTTCTTGTGCAGGGAACAGGGCTTGCAAAGGCTCTTGTCAATGTTCATTCTTTGGTGGCAACTCTTTATACATGTTTTCAAGCTACAGCCTACAGCCACAGAAGCTCAAATAACAGTTTCAATCAACTCAACGTCGGCGACTACTACGTACGTTTGGTAGAGACTGTTGGGCCTCTTTTAGGAGCTTCTGTACGAGAAAATATGCGACTCACCAAAGCAGTTCCCGAGAATTGGAAATCCGCAACTCGTATCAAGAATAACGACGTTGGAGAATCCAACGCAATTCTTGGGATGGATCCACCATCTCCTGCTCCAGAACCGTCCGAGACAGGTGTGCCAACACCAGATTTACTACCGCCGTCTCAAGGTGGGGATCGGCCTGTGACTGTTCCTGAGAGTGCTACCTTGAAGAATAAGGGTTCGGTGAAGCATGAACAGAATTCTCCGTTCTTCAAGAACTTTCAGACAATTCGCTATTTACTTGGTAAAATGCCTCGCACAATATCGCCCTTCTTCCAAACATTGGGAAAGAATCTGGTCCTTAAGCGAAACCCTGAAGGTTTCCAAAAGCAGAGCCATGCAGCGATTGCCAAGGCATTAGCCGAGACTATGGTTCTACAACTTGCAGCCCCGGAGAATATGACAACAACGGATACTTACTCTTATTGGATTAGTATCCTTCCGGTATTGAAGGATACGCTTATGGACAGTGAGTTCTTAAATATTCTTCGTCTATGAAAGTCACTAATGTTTGTGTTCAATTTAGTATCTAGTCGCCATAGTGAACGCTCAGTTCAGATTATTACTATTGTTCTACAAGCTTTCAAAGATAGCGGTGGGTTCAACGCTACCAACAAAATTTTGGAGACCTTCACCACGACAATCCGGTCGAGTGATCGAGCCCAAAATGGAGGTGAAGAGAACAACGTTGCCAATTTTGTTGGAGTGGACTTTGCATTGGCTGGTACCAAGGTCATTCTTGCCCTCTACAGCCAACTTGTCAACGGCAAACTTCTTGCAGACTCCCCACAGACAACTTCCATGAACACACGTTCAGACAGAGATCGCAGCCGTCCCGACCATTTCTCGCTAGACCAGTTCCTTGTTGAACTGCGCATGGAGATTCTGCCGCTAATTCAACGCCTTTGGCAGTCTGATCTGATTGAGAAGGGAACCAGTGAAATATCCGAGAAACTGATCGAAGTTATTCGAATTATTTGCAAGGCTGATCACGAGGACAACGCAGCAAAGCGCTCAGACAAGCCGGTGCCTATTGTCCGAAACCCCAAAAAATCGTTCAAGATTATTGACGAGCATCTGTCTTCGTTAAAGGGAGGCCCCAGTCCTTATGATTCGGATCTTGCGAATGAGGCGCTCTACCGCTGCAATAACAGCTTGTCATTTGCTTTGGAATACTGCAGAGAGGTAGTGGAAGGAGAGAGCAGACGAAACCCCGTTCCCGAGGGTGATGTCACCCCGAATTCCGATGCAGCCCCTTCAAAATCTCACACTGGTGCTTCGACGGGTACTGCGACACCAGAAGATCACACCATGGGAATGGATATGGGCACCAATCTACCAGAGATCATTGGCTCATCATTCAATCAAAACATGCCTCCGTCTAGCATCGACACGGAAGTCCCCGCGAACATCGAAGCCTTGTTGAACCAATTTTCTCAGAGCGTACCTGGAGCTGAACCATCTAGACCAAGTTCCTCCACAGCTCCGCCACCATCAATCCCTGTTACCGACATAGAGCTCACTCCACAAGTTACGGTTGATGATTTGAACGACGTCAGAGACAGCATCCGTGAAGATCTGATTGACAAATGCTTAGACGTTATTAATGCTCATGGCGAAGTTACATTCGAAATCTCAGACTTGATCGCAACTGTCAACAAATCTAGCGACCATGAACATCGCAAAACTGTCGGGACGACTTTGGTGCTTTCACTTATGTCATTCGCAGGCGAGGAGGATCTTAGAGAAGTGGGCAAGAAGATCGGCGCATATGCAAACCTTTTAGCCCTTATGCTTAGAGACAGGGAGTTCTATGCTGATACCATCAAAGACCTCAAGGACAATCTTAGTACATTGCTAAGCTTCATCAGACTCTCCCCAAGTCATTCGTCGGACGAGCCTTCGCCTTGGGTTTCTCAGATTCTTCTTGTCGTTGAGATCCTCCTGAGTGAGGATGCAAGCCCAATAAAAACCATATGGACCATTCCGAAGGATGATTCGGAAAACATCGAGAGTCCAAAGCTCGAGCCGTACGAATCGGCCGTGTCCGAAGATGAAAGATCTCAGCTTTTTGAGGGCATCCTCGATATTCTTCCACGCATTGGCAAAGACGAATCTCTTGCACTTGCGGTTCTGCGAATCTTGGTTATCCTCACCCGAACTCGATCAGTAGCTCAGGCGATGGGTGAGAAGAAGAATATACAACGACTTTTCGTTATGGCAAAGCAACTTGCTGGTGCTAGTTCAACCCGAGTCCAAAGCCCTCTAATGCTCATTCTACGGCACATAATTGAGGACGAGGATACCATTCGTCAAATAATGAGTGCTGATATCAAAGCTTACTTCGAAGCATCGCGCCAACAGCGAAACGTTGATCCTTCGGCATACCTCCGTGGACTAGCTCATACTTCAATCCGCAATCCTAAAATTTTCGTAGATGTCACCAACGAGATGGTCAAATACAGCCGCTGGGTGTATCCAACCGACGGTCCCAGTCGCCACATCTCACTTGTGCTCAAGGAACCCCCTACATCACAATCTGCTAGCAAGTCCACTGATGATGCTGTCACACCAACTGTACAAGCAACAGAGGATTTGTCGATCCAGGATGTCAAGACATCAACTGAGGCTGGGGATAGTGAAATGCCAGACATTGCCAAGCCCGCCGGTCCTGAATCGAAGTTCCCGGTTGTGGAAAATCCCGACGGAGTGATTCACTTCCTTCTATGCGAGCTACTGAATTACAAGGATGTTGATGATAAGGAACCTTCTGTTCCTACAATGAATTCGCCTGAGAAACCAGTCGCAGGTACTGCTGATGATGTGCCAATGGGAGGGATACCATCAACTCCCCAAGTTGCAGTCAAAGAGAGCAAGACATCTAAGTCATCGGTCAAACAGGAGTTCAAGGTCGAAGAGCACCCCATCTACATCTATAGATGCTTCATCTTGCAATGTCTTACCGAATTGCTCTCGTCCTACAATCGAACCAAGCTCGAATTCATCAAGTTCAAGCGCAGTGCTCCCCCTCAAGCTATGACTCCATCTAAGCCACGTTCGAGTGTGGTTAATTACCTACTCTCGGACCTTATCCCAATAGGCACTCTCGATCACCCCGAGTCGACTATACTGAAAAAGAAAGCTGTCACGTCCAACTGGGCAGATTCCGTCTTGGTTGCTCTCCTGAGTAAGACTGGCGAAACCTCGATTGACAATAAGCGCCAGCCTTATGATAGCAACGAAGATGAACCAGACTTGCTATTCGTCCGAAAGTTTGTTCTAGAAAACATCCTAAAAGCTTACAAGGAAGCTAGCTCTTCAACCGAGGCTCTGGATAACAAATATTCTCGAATGCTTGCTCTTTCTGATCTCATGGGTCACATTATGAGTGGCAAAGAGAGTATCGCGCTTTCGGATACGGCTTTGGCAGGCGTCTCACAAAAGCAGCTTCGCCGTATCATGTTCGAAAAAGGGTTTATTTCTGCTCTTACCGCCTCGATCGCAGACATTGACTTGAACTTCCCTGGCGCTAAGCGTGCTGTCAAGTACATTCTGCGTCCTCTTAAGACATTATCTACCACCGCAATATCATTAAGCGACCTCGGTCTCATCTCAAGTACTCCTGGTCAAAATGATGAAGAAGAGATTGAGTCCGCTACATCAGTCTCAGATCTAGAAGACGACCGCGAGGAGACACCAGATCTTTTCCGTAACTCAACATTGGGCATGTTTGAGCAAGGTAGAGATGAGGACACTTCGTCTGAATCTGATGATGATGGTAAATTTCCAATGTAGCCCATTCCCAATACACCGCTAATACTTTACAGATGACGAAGAGATGTACGAGGGCGAATATGACGAGGAAATGGACTATGAAGAAGAACCCGGAGATGCTGAAGATGGCATCAGTGATGAGGATGAAGAAATCGAAGGCATGGGTCCAATTGAAGGTCTTTCGGGAGATCATGGCGTCGACGTCGAGGTTATTATGGACGAAGATGGTGATGAAGATGATGACGAAGGATCCAGCGGCGATGATGACGATGAGCACGATTCTGAAGATGACGACAATCGTGTCGAAATCATCGAAGAGATTGAAGACGGACAAGAAATCGGCGCTGATGATATGGATGAATGGGAAAGCGACCATGATGATGATGACGATGGTGACGAAGAAGACTATGAAGGCCAAGCTGCTGACAATGAAGAGCGTGAGCTCCACGCTATGGAAGCAATGGATATGTCTGCAGGTCAATTTGGTCACATTGTTCGTGCACTTGGTGGCGAGGATGCCGCAGATATCATGGAACGCATGGAGGAACAAATGGAGGCTGAAGGTATGGAGCTTGCACGAGGCGATGATGATGAGGATCGTGTTGAAGGCGATTTCATAGAAGATGGAGATGAAGAAGGTAAGCTCATTATTTTAAAAATATTTGTTGTCACGCCCTGATAGAAACAATTTCTAACCCAATATAGACGAGGAAGACGAGGAAGATATGGATGATGAAGACATGCTGTTCGATCAAGGTTACACAAGTAAGTTAATTCACCGCCATTGTTCCTAGCCGCCACTCTAACACGCTAAGTGGATGGCCCAGGAGGACTTGGATGGGAGGGTGAAGCAGAGCCTCCGATGGTACTTCACAGACGCCCTCGTCCAGCTGGCTTCCCTCCTTTCTTCTTCCCTGGTACTGGCCGTGATCCGCTAGGCGGTATGTCAATGATTTCACTCGTCATGGATGTGCCAACTGGAGTTCCCGACGAGACACTCTCACACCTGAGAGATCGCATACTTACCCAACGAGAAATTGTGCGCCGAATTGCTGACCCTGATTTAGTTCCAGAATTTCGATCGACCTACCGCACGCATAGACCCGGCGGCCCGCCACCTCGTGGTGCTGGAGATGATGGAACTAACCCCCTCTTGCAACGAAACTCGAGGCTTCCCACCCACGACCATCCTACACGCCATGCCACTCTTGGTAGCTTGATTCAAGCTATCGGAGAAGCTGCAGCACCGCAAGACTTGCTAGAATTGGGAATCAGTGGCCGGCCTTTTGGTGAGACAATAACATCAGCCTTTGTCGATGAAATGATGAGATCCTTACCAGCTATTCCAGGTACGATCGCGCGAAACGGACAAGCACTATCATTCCAAATCACCGCAGGTCCTGGCCAAGATTTCCATCGAGACCTTCAAGCGATGTTTGGTATGACTCGTGGGCCAAGATTCGAGGGCCGTCGTGAATCCAGCGAACCCGGTAGTGCTGCATTCTTCACCCCACAATCGACCACCTCAAGATGGCTCGAGGAAGCAAAGCTCCTATTCGGTCCTACTCACTTAGAAAAGGCAGCTATTCTTGCTAATGCTGTACAATCAGTTTTGGTGCCCCCTGCTATTGAGGCTGAGAAGGCAGTCAAAGCTGCCCAAGCCGAGCAAGCCCGTAAGCTTGAGGATGAAGCCAAGAAGAAGGCCGAAGAAGAGCGCATTGTACGAGAGGCAAAGGAAGCCGAAGAAAAGGCCGAGAGAGAAAAGAAGGAGGCTGAAGAGAGAGAGGCAGCAGAGAGAGCTGCCGCAGAAGCTCGTGCAGCTCGGGGTCCAGAGGCCGAGTCTGAAGATGCACCTATCAATGACGAGATGGATGGAGTAGAGGTCGAACATGGTTTAACAGCCCCTGAGACCGCGCCAGCTGAAGAAACCCCAGCGGCTGATCGACCAAGAGTAACGACCATGATTCGTGGCAATCCTTATGATATCACTGATCTGGGAATTGACGCTGAATTCCTAGCAGAATTGCCTGATGAAATCCGAGAAGAAGTTATCATGTCAGCGGTTGCGGATCGTCGCAACCAGGCTGCAGCAACTGGTGCTAGACCCTCGGACATTGATCAGGACTTCCTGGATGCACTACCAGATGACATCCGGGCTGAGATCATTCAACAAGAAAGACAAGATAGACGTCGCCGTGAGCGAGAAGAGCGCAATCGTCAAGCGGCTGCTGCCAATGGGGGTGCTGGTGGTGCCAATGAAATGGATCCTGCTAGTATTCTAGCGACATTGCCACCAGCCCTGCGAAGTCAAGTCCTGATGGAACAGGAGGAGGAAATCCTTGCCCTTCTTCCACCAGACATGGCAGAACAAGCTCGTGCAGCCCAGCGTGATCTTCCAACCCACCATGGTAGAGGACCACCTCAATTTGCTCGTCGTCAGATCCCAGCACCTGTTGCCGGACAAGAAGCAAATTCACAACGACCTGCAAGACGGCCTATTGTTCAGATGCTCGATAAGCCTGGTATTGCTACACTTTTGCGATTGATGTTTATCTTCCAACACGGCAGCCTTCGCAACACGCTCAATTCTGTCCTACAAAACGTCTCAATGAATCGCCTCAACCGTAATGAGGTACTTGGCACTATCCTACATATTTTGCAAGATGGTAGCTTTGACATGACGGCCGTAGAGAGAAGCTTCGCACACCTCTCCCTGAGAGCTAAGCTTCCCAAGGAGAAGGACCCCAAAACTCCTCAGACATTAAAGAGAACCCTCACGGGTACCAGCGTGGCTTCTGTTCCAACAACAATCACAAACTTTGAGGCTTCTCCATTAATGGTTGTTCAACAATGTTTGACTTCTCTAGTGTATTTAACTCAAGTCAACCCTCACGTCCCGGCTTTCTTCCTGACGGAACATGAACCATCTGGCGGTCTCAAGCGCAGCTTTAGTCGTAAGGGCAAGGGCAAGGAGACCAAGGCTGTGAAGTATCCACTTAATTCGCTTCTTACCCTTTTGGACCGCGAACTCATCATGGAAAGCTCTTCAGTTATGGAATCCCTCGCTACGCTTCTCAGTATGACAACCTCTCCACTTCAAGCCTTGCAACGCAAGCAAAAGGAAGCAGCTGAGGAGGCCAAAAAAGCAGGAGCAGCACTGCCCGCTGCGTCTTTGACCACCGGTTCGCCAGCTATTGCAAATCCTACTTCTGAGCAATCTACGGAACCACAGGTCGATCCGACCCAGGAGTCAAATCATCCCACCACCGAGGGCACTGTAATCGTCCCTATCTCTGCCAACAACGGTGATGCATCCACTGGTGCACCACCTCCAGTCCCCGAATCCGAAATCGCTACTAAAGAGCCTACCAAAGAGCCAGAAAAGAAGCAGCGCCCTATGGTCCCCCCAGTGGTCCCTGAGCACAACTTGAAATTGGTAATCAACATCTTTGTCGCGCGTGAATGTAGTTCCAAGACATTCCGCGAGGCACTTTCTACGATCAAGAATTTATCAGCTATTCCTGATGCCAAGGCTGTGTTTGGCAAGGAGTTGATTTCGAAAGCCCAAGGACTTGGGGAAATTATCTTGACAGATCTTCAAGATCTCCTTCCTCAGATCGAGAAAGCAACTACTGGAACCGAGATTCAAGGGGTTGCGTTGGCCAAGTTTTCCCCTGGCGGTTCTGACCAAAACAAGCTATTGCGCGTACTTACTGCATTAGATCACCTTTTTGATCCCAAGCGTGACAGAAAGGAAGGTGACGATGTAGAGGGCGAGTCCTCTCAGATATCAGAGAAGCAAGACCTCCTTTCCTCTCTGTACGAGAATTCTACCTTCGGACCCATGTGGGAAAAACTCAGTGAATGTCTTCGAGCCATTCGTCAACGAGAGCATATGCTCAACGTAGCGACTATTCTATTGCCACTCATCGAAGCATTGATGGTTGTATGTAAGAACACAACCTTGAAAGATGCTCCAATTTCCCGCACTCATGCTGGTAAAGAGATGTTGTTGACAAGCCCACCTCCCGAGTCTCGCATGGAGAGTTTATTCTTCACCTTTACGGAAGAGCATCGAAAGATTCTCAATGACCTTGTCCGACATACACCAAAGCTCATGTCAGGCACTTTTTCATTGTTGGTAAAGAACCCCAAGGTATTGGAATTCGACAATAAACGAAACTACTTCAACCGAAGCGTACATACAAAGGCAACAAATGCCCGCTCGTCGTTCCCGCCGATTCAATTGTCTGTGCGCCGAGATCAGGTCTTCCATGACTCCTTCAAATCCCTCTATTTCTTGAAGGGTGATCAAATGAAGTATGGCAAACTTAGCATTAGATTCCACGGCGAAGAGGGTGTCGATGCAGGTGGTGTAACCCGAGAATGGTTCCAAGTGCTCTCGAGACAGATGTTTGATCCTGGCTATGCTCTTTTCATACCTGTGTCATCCGATCGCACAACTTTCCATCCCAATCAGCTGAGTAGTATCAACGAGGAGCATCTTATGTTCTTCAAGTTCATTGGTCGAATCATTGGCAAGGCTCTATATGAGGGTCGTGTCCTGGATTGCCATTTCAGTCGCGCAGTTTATAAGAGAATCCTAGGAAAACCAGTCTCCGTGAAGGATATGGAGTCCCTTGATCCAGAGTATTACAAGTCTCTTGTTTGGATGCTGGAGAACGACATCACCGATATCATCACGGAAACCTTCTCTGTTGATAATGACAAGTTTGGTGTTGTCGAGACTATTGACTTCATCGCGAATGGACGCAATATCCCTGTCACGGAGGAAAATAAGCACGAATACATTCGACTGATGGTTGAATGGAGGCTCACTGGCTCAGTGAAGGAGCAACTAGACGAATTCTTGAAGGGTATGTTCTAACACAATTCTGTGCGACTGTACTAAATTATGACTAGGTTTCCACGACATTATTCCCGCTGAACTCATCGCAATTTTCACTGAGCAAGAGCTAGAACTTCTCATTTCTGGCTTACCAGAAATTGATGTTGACGACTGGAAGAGTAACACTGAATACCACAACTACTCTGCCTCTTCTCCACAAATTCAATGGTTCTGGCGAGCAATTCGATCTTATGACAAGGAAGAACGTGCCAAGCTTCTACAATTCGTCACGGGAACTAGCAAGGTACCGTTGAATGGATTTAAGGAGTTAGAGGGCATGAACGGCTTCAGTCGATTCAATATTCATCGTGATTATGGAAACAAGGATAGGCTTCCAAGCTCGCATACTTGCTTCAATCGTAAGCAACCTTACATCCCCTTGAAATTGCTCATGCTAACCCTACCTCAGAACTTGATCTTCCTGAGTACGAAAGCTACGAGGCGCTCAGACAGCAGGTACTTACTGCAATTACTGCCGGCAGCGAGTATTTCGGTTTTGCATAAGCCAATTAATCACATTTCCTTCATTGATGAATCATGCATGGCGGGCCTTGATTAGCATTGGACGGCGTCTACAGATCTTTCCCTCTTCATGACATGTATTCGGCAATGGTGTTCTTACAGAGGGCGTTGCCATAAAGTGTGCATAGGCGGTGGAGAGGTTATTACGATTCTCTTCATTAGATGTTGTTATTTGTTTGGTAGAAAGGAGAGACTGCTGTTTCTAGCAATCACGACTTGAGGATTCACGACGAAGTGCAGGTCGTTCGCTGAATCCACCAAGCATATTGCAAGGAGGGGGAGTGGGTGCGAAGATAATAAGCTCGAGGGGAGAAACAACTCTGTACATTAGATTACGGGCAACACATCAAAAACTGATGATTGCGGCTTCTCTATAGCAATACAGAGCTTTATGAAATCATCTGTGCATTCAATATGCTAGCTGCCGATCTTTGATACGACATTGACCATTGACATATATATATCACTCGGCGTAAAGATTAATCCCCCTCCGTTCGGCTTAAGGTCGGCTATTAAAACCTGTGATCATTGCCCCGCTAAATAATTTTCGGGCACGCAAGCTGACCACCTCTCACCAAGACGCGGCCGCAATTCGTTTCCTTGCTCTCATCAATTGCATATGTGGATGGTGAAGTAATAGCCGCCGGACAAGGACGCTACACTTGGAGCAAACTCACTTACTCCTGAACAGCAGTAACGTGCCAGCAACTTACACTCAGAGGCCTTTGCGGAAACAACTGAACTTCACCAACATAGACGTCAGTAGAAGATAGCGGCAAGATAGCGGCAAAATGGCGACAAATTCAATTAAGCTCCTGACTGGAAACAGTCACCCTCAGCTTGCGAAAGCAGTTGCAGACAGGTAAGCCGTTCGATCTATCCCATGGATCACCAAAACATAGGAAGCAGGTGTACTGACGAGAGGACTTTAGATTGGGAATCAATCTTGCTAAGACAATGAGCTTGAACTATTCCAACCAGGAAACAAGTGTTACTGTCGGTGAAAGTGTGCGGGACGAAGATGGTAAGATGAAGTCGACTGTTAAAGCTATAACATGTAAAAGGGCTCTCTACTAACGCACCACCCTCCCAGTATTCATCCTCCAATCCACTGCCCCCGGCGACATCAACGACGGCCTCATGGAACTACTCATCATGATTAACGCCTGTAAGACTGCCTCCGCACGCCGCATCACTGCTGTCATCCCAAACTTCCCATACGCGCGGCAAGACAAGAAGGACAAGTCGCGTGCCCCCATCAGTGCGAAGCTCATTGCGAATATGCTTCAGACGGCAGGTTGTAATCATGTTATCACGATGGATTTGCATGCGAGTCAGATCCAGGGGTTCTTCAATGTGCCTGTAGACAATCTGTATGCCGAGCCGAGTACCTTGAGGTGGATTCGGGAGAATCTGAATGTGAGGGATTGTGTGGTTGTTAGTCCGGATGCTGGAGGGGCGAAGAGGTACGTGTTTCCCGCCTTGATAGTGTGTTGGTTGTAGAATAAAGCTGATGTTGAGTGTGCAGAGCTACTTCTATTGCAGACCGACTTGATCTCGGTTTTGCACTTATCCACAAAGAGCGTGCTCGACCCAACGAAGTCTCCCGTATGGTCCTAGTCGGAGATGTAGAGAACAAAATCGCCATCTTAGTAGATGACATGGCAGATACCTGTGGTACCCTCGTCAAGGCTGCTGAGACAGTTATGAACCATAAAGCTCGCGAGGTTGTAGCTATCGTCACACACGGTATCCTGAGCGGCAATGCCATTGAAACCTTGAACCGAAGCACACTGAGCAGAGTTGTGGTCACCAATACTGTTCCATTAGGAGACAAGAATGAGAGATGCGAGAGGCTGAGAGTCATGGATATTAGTCCTACGCTTGCTGAGGCGATTCGGAGAACGCATAATGGGGAGAGTGTCAGCTTTCTATTCACTCATGCTCCTAGTGATTAAGCGTCAGTTGCTCTGGGCCATTTCTCCAATCTTTTGCCCTGTGCGAAGAACAAGTTGAAGACAATGGGTATTTGGTAGGATATCTCTTTACACAAAAATGGTGTTTCGGCGTTGTATATAGGATGGAGCAATGGCTTGGTTGGTAGATCATACCTATTTGCAACACAACTCTACTTGTTCGTAGATTAAGAAACTGAAACGAGGGTTTGAGATCAAAAAATACTCATCACACATATCCCGGACTTTAGGCTGGAAGCTGCTTAAATTAATGGAGATAGAGAATAGAGAAGATTTTGGATAAATCGGCAAATATTTATGGTGGACCCAAGTATTCTGACAGATTTCCTAAAGTACCCTAGAGAAATATGATCCGTCTTCTCTCCGCTAACACCAACACCAAGCAAAATCTACGTACACAAGGATGGAGACTTTATCGAATCTCAAAATAGGGTTCCTAGTCAAAGATCTCATACAAAATAGCTACAAAGTTGTGAATCAAGCATTTAGAATCTCTCTGATTTACGGAAGTAGTCCTCCATCTTGTCTTCGAAAATATCGATATGGAGCAACCATTCTGCTTACACAATGATAACAACCTTTCAGGTCCCAAGATCACCTTTTCTAACCCAGGACAATTAAATCAAATAGTTGTGAAATTGCAAAAACAATTCAGAGTATCCCAAGATTTGCCAGAGAATAAAATATAACTTTTTAACTGATAGAGAAGTGAACTATTTAATCTCAGATTTGGTCAAGAGTAGGCCATTAGTATCTTATTTTGTTTGGCGGGGAGAACGGAGGAAGATCTATGGGAATATCAGGTAGATATCTAGCTTTAATGCTGTGGTATTGTGGCACGGACATGGACGTTGCGCAATGTTGAACACAACCTCAACTTGGAAGTACCCATCTGCCTGCTCGACTGCTCTTATCAGCGTCTCAATTAAGAGTTTCCCACGTTTGAAAGTTTTCCAGTTCTCCTCTTCCAAATACAGACAATAGAAACCGTACTATAACGTCATTGGCTGTAAAGGCGAACATGGGCTTGGTTGTTGAAGTGTAGGGGAGTGGGAACGCGTTGGAGTTCAGTTGCGAAGAAATGTGGCGATCGGTCATTGCATTGGAAGCCAACAGATCAACTAAGACGGAAGTTTCAAAAAGTGCCTGTTAGTGAAGATCAACTGAGAGCGTAAATTTTGAAAAGGCCACAACCAAGTATCACATGAGTAATGTACACAGCAATTCGATGAAAATCAAATTGGTATCAGAGTCAGATCAGCATTTTTAGTAACGCCAAATTTAGGTACATTTGCCCACTGTGCGAAAAATGCCCTTTGCCATCATCAGAAAATATGCGAAAGAACAGAAGGCTCATGACGTATGCAAACGACCACAAGAAATCTCTCTCGATATCCCAATGTGTATCATGATGTCGTCCCAGCCACACTAAAGCAGCTCCATTACACCTGTAATGCGAAGAAAAACGAAAAGTCTACTTGCGCATGGAAGAAGCACGACGCTTACGGGCATCGGCCTTCTGGGCCTTGCTTTCAGCGACACGCTTGGCGAGGAGGGCGGAGTACTCATTCTGCAAAATAGGTCAGCATTTTGAAAGAAAAAACAGGACGGCGAAAACCTACGGCAGCGTCCTTAGACTTCTCGGAATGACGACGCTTGAGTGCGATGCGGTGACGCTTGTGTTGGAGGCGTTGTGGGGTGATCAATCGCTGGATCTTGGGGGCCTTGGTGTATGGCTTCTTACCCTCACCCTTTGGCTGAACCTCACGACGAATCACAAACTTACGGACCTAAAGTAGAAAATTCCAGAATTAGCGTATGTTCCGCTCACACTCCGCACAATCTCCTCGGGACAGGAGATTGACGGGCGATGAGGATATACGTGATACGTACATCGTCATCCTTGGTGAGGCCAAAGAATTTGCGGATCTTGGTTGCGCGCTTAGGACCGAGACGCTTTGGGTGGACGACATCGGTAACGCCTGGGATATCGGCATCACCTTGCTTGACGATACTCAAGGCCAGAACGGAGAGATCCATGGCGACGATGCATCCACGGACGGATTTACGCTTGCGCTCTCCAGTTCGGCGGGGTCGGTAGCAGGAGTGGCCATCGCTGAGGAGAAGACGGACACGAGTTGGGTGCATGACTCCTTGCTTCATTGGGAAGCCTTGCTTGTCGTTGCCTCCGGTGATTCTGAAGATGTAACCCTTGAACTCATCACCAACGGAGTCTCCAGGAACCTCGGCGCCCATTCTGTAAAGTATGTATCAGCCACGATTGTTCAATCAAAAAAATCGCAATAATCGTACCGCTTATCCATGAAGACGCGTAGCTTCTTGTCATCTTCGATCTCGATCAGCTTCTGGCTGCCATTGGCAGGCTATAATTCTTGTCAGTATCCAAATTCGAAAATTGACGATAGCGCATGTCGAGGAACTTACGAAGGAGATGTTCTAAAATCATGAGAGTTAGTATCTTCTCCATGTAATCAAACACAATGCGCAAAGGTCTGGATTAACTTACAAGCTTCATGGTGGCGGTTGTCGAAGTTGTCGTTGATTTAGTTTCGAGAAGCTGCGAAAGTCAGAAAATTGATGTTGTGGGCTGGCAAATTCGCTAGCCCCATGAAGAGTCAGGTGACTTGACATACCTTTTGCCCATGGGAATGCTTTGGCGCACAGACCTGGAACCTCAACTGGCGATACAACACCTTCTTCTTGTAATCGGCACTTACGCTCGAATTTCTTATAATCGCGATGATCCTTGTACACAACCCAGCAACCTTCAAGGTAGAGAAATGTTCGATAGAAAACATTTGGCATCTTGCTTGACTAGATACCAAGCATTAGCTCTAATCACGTGGAGCTGCCAAACCATAGATGCAGGAGTTTCAACCTCGGCAGGTTAATAATATTTCCGATCCGAGAAGCATGAAGACGCCAGGCATCAAGGCACCAAGGTGAAGCCTCCGAAAAACTGCCGGTTAACGGGAAATGAAACTCACAGTTGTCTTGTTGTGTTCCGATTTTGTTTCTTTTTTGTGTTTGATATGTTGAATTGTAGAGAAAGACGACAGCCTCTGAAAATAGTCTGACCAAAGGAAACGCGTTTGAGCTAAACCAAAAATGGACAAACCTATCACGCTTCACGACTCCAGAGCAACAAACTCTCTGCCTGAAAACGTCAGCCAAAATCTTCTACCTCAACTTTTAAAAACACCTTCTGGTCTAGCTTTGCTGGAACTTCAAGGAACAATCAATCTACCCAATCAGTACGACTTATCACCAGAAGCACAAGGTGAAACACCAATTGGACGTTTGATCTTCCCTGAGTATGATGTTCAGGACAAGGCCAGCACAACGTGGATGAAGCGCGTCTACATGTATGTTGGCAAGCATCAGAGACTTACAGGAGAGGTGAAGAAGCTGCCAAAGGCTATTGCAGTCATCAGGAAGAAGACAGACAACTCTCAATCTCGAATGGATCTAGACGGAGGTGCAGAGCAAGACTCAGGGGAATTTGAAGATCTTGAGATTGTGGAAATTGTCAAGTACAAAATAATTTTCTCATCAAGGCCAGAGCCAGTTGGAGTTTACGAGGCTGGAAGTTGAGAGCCATGTTATCTTGAGTATTATGTTCTGGCTACAAAGAGGATCGGCGAGACCATATGCCTTAAAGCCGAAATACCCCACCAACACCAACGCCATCAACTTCATCTCTTTAACGTCGAGTACTCAAATCACCATGCCTTCACCATCTGCTCAACCAGAGCAATATTTCATCAAGAAGTCAACACCATACGTTCCCAATTCGCCACTTCCAGTCCTTGTCTACCGATCAGCCCTACCCCTCAATCCAGACCCTACTTCAATATGCACAACTATTGAACCCAATGATTGGATCAAAGGTGGAGTCTTCAAGCATTATAGTGCCCATCATTTTCACAGTGTGACACACGAATGTTATGCTATCTTGAGAGGACATAGTCGTCTGCTTCTTGGACGTGGGCCTTTGGACCCGGAAGACAAGGAAGATTTTCTAATTGATATTGACGTTGGAGATGCGATTGTACTGCCAGCCGGCGTGGCTCACTGCAGTATTAACAGTAGTGATGACTATGAGTACGTTGGGCTGTATCCAAAGGTACTATTTTCTTTCAGGGCCTAATGTGTTGATCACGCTAATCTCAGCTTAGGGAAGTCCACGTTGGGACAACAACTTCTGCAAAGCTGGTCAAGAGGAAACACGAACGAAAGAGGCAAACGCAAGAGCTGTACCTATTCCAGACTCGGATCCAATATTCGGTATTGGAGGGCCCTTGGTAGAAATATGGACAAAGGCTATTTCCAATTGATAAGCTATTCGTTAGTCTGTTTCTACGAAATCTATACAAACTCATCGTGAAATTACTTCAATTTTGCATCACTTACGCTTCCAACTTGAAAGTGGCTAAATATATTCATTACCAGCACCTTAAACTGATGCCTAGCAACGGTCCTCACGTGCAACGCCATGTCTAAGCCTTCAGCTTGACATAATACACAGCCTTCCCATATACTTTCTTTCCCAGGGTATACAGACTTCCCACCTACATATGTCCCCTAGATTTCTCATCATCGAATCTGCAAATCCAGCAACGAATCCCGCAACTATGAACTCTACCAAAGCTGGCTCAGCTTGGCCTTCAGTCCAAAAGTCCAAACCCGAATTCACCACCACACCCAGAACAGACTCAATGTCCGAAAAAGACCCAGATAACAATGCTGGACCAATGCGCAAAATCATAGAAAGTATCTTACAACCAGTTAACGGATGCCACATGTTGCAAGCAGAACCTCCAGGAATCGTAGCTCTGCTCATGTTCCGACACGCAAGGCGCCGCCAATACATGTCGAACCTGATCGTCACGAGAAGGTTCCTCCTCGCATACCTTGTGTTCGGAATTTCTTACCTCGTGGCGGTAGTGTTCATCTATCAAGGGAAATATCCGCTGCTTAGTATTGGTAAGTTCTAAGTTCTACAGCGAACACATTGAATTTGTTAGAAGATTAACAATGAACTAGGAGTTGTGTCTGCAATTATAGGTTTCTCCTGCTACAGTGTCTATTATGTGTACGAAAAATTTACAGATCGCTTCGAGAAGGAAGATAAGCAGACTTTTTCTTGGGTGGAAAAGGAGGTGGAGAGAAGGGAAGCCAAGCGAAGTTCTTCTGGTAAATCAGCATGAGTAGAAGGGTTTGTATATCTGGCAGTGCCTATATATCGAGTCTTGGGAAAGTCATTTGGGATGATCTTTAGGAGTTAGAAGTGTTCCACATGCACCGAGTGCTATATCCAGCGACTCTTCGATGCCCGTGTAGCGGAGACAGATCGCCTCCATATAGAAGAATACAGGGTCATCAAGTCAAACAGGGTCATGAAGTTGGTGGAACTTGTAAAGAGACTCACTTGGTTGGGCATTCCTCTGGCCGTAATGATTTGCATTTGGGATGGAAAAGGGATACCAGTGATCCTGGGTCTCTTCCTTGCTTAATTTGTTCAACAGCTAAAAGTTCTTGTAGTTGCTTTGACGAGCGCGCATGCCTGTTCCCTTGATTCACGGGTTCATGAAAAGAGACTGTTACAGAGGATGAGAAGAGAGGGGAAGGATAGCCAGGCACGACTAGTTGGACAAGGAATGGAGAGTAACAAGGTTATTCAAGTCAAAGTAAGATCCAAATTTTAGGGTATAGATGAGCGGGTACCTTATAAGGCAGTATTATAGATGCTAATTGCAAATCTGTCAAGGTTGAAATGCTTAATGTTATGATCATATGAAATCCTTGAAACCAAATATACATCCTCCTTATGGTCCAATTGTCGCCGTCTATTACAACAGGCAATCACATCTTCACATTTTCACATCCTCAAACATTACGCACCTAATTGAAAACTATGATTAAGAGGTTGCGCATCGGCTGAGAGCTCTTGGGCTTGCATATCAGAATTGGTAATATTCACGAACTGTGGACCTCCTTGTTCAGTTGTGAATGCTGGTCGATAATTCTTCTCGTGTCCTTTTCATTCGAATCCACTCCGCATATCATAAAGCAATTCGAACTCGAACCAACCCAATGCCAATAAAGCGCTATTTCAACTTTCGATCACCCAAATAGTCAACATGTATGTCATCGAAGAAAATTTATAAGCTTCGGTGCGAAGATCGAGCTCTAAGGTCCGACGAGTTGTTGGGCAGGATCTATAAAGTCTATGCTCTACGTTACCTAAGTCTCAATCTCTTACCACTTCTTGTTCTTTCGTGTATGTCGTTTGGACTCTACAACAGGCCATATCTCATCAAATTCAGTGCGTAATCTCAAATATGCTCCAGTAATTTTTGCACTCTTCCATAATAATTTGGAGAAAAGGCTTACCGTTGTAGGCTCTCTATGTTTCATCATAGTCTGGTTCACCTTTCGATGGATACATTTGAGCGCCAGCAACAGATATAACTTGGTGGAGGAGGGAGATCATCTCTTGGCGAAAGTATTCGACAAATATATGAAGGAAGTTAATGCTTCACAGCGCAGAGAGGCAATCGAAAATAAAGGGCCTAGTAACGCTAGAGTGATTGAGACATTGGGAAGGACAGAGCGCGAAGTGGACAGCCACTCGGGTTTTCGACACCGCTAAAGTTCATTAATTTGGTGGTGAGGCATGAAATAACAGGAAATTAAGCCACGATGGGACATTAGAACTTCAGTTTGACACTTCACCTCAATGTGTTTCCTTCTTTCAAACTCTGCACCAGTCTCTCCTTCTCGATAATCAATTATGTGTGAATATTGTTGTGGTTGGTAGGTGAACTAAGTTTTTTCAGCAAGCACTCAACAACCACGATAGAATAACCTAAGCAATTTCAAGGCCAGGGTTTCTAACACTTCGAGGTTTTTCGAACGTGCTTGCGTAACTGCATTTTGTTTCTGTGTAGTATGCGAATGAACATTTTTTTGGCTAATTTATTGCCTAGCACTGTGATCTCAGGAGGATACACTATGGATATTGACAGAACAGGCCTACTTTCATGATGAAAGCTATAACGCTCCGTGACAGTATAAGCTTTCGTGATTGAAGTCGCGTAAAAGTCAATAATCATGTGATATTCACAGAAGTCGAAGAGTGTCTACTCAGCCTTTTATAATTAAGCATTTAAGCGAAATGTTAGTGAGGAAATATCTTTCAGTCTTATTTATGATAAACATCATTCAAGAACTCAAATTGGATGACGTTCAGGGTCGTTTCGTTGTTTCATTGGTCGGATAACGAGACAGCTCAGCTCGATCTCGGGTATTATACCAAGACCGGAGAAACCCGAAGCTGACAAGCCTTCTTGCCACGACTATAAAATCCCAAAAGGGCCACTTGAAGCTAAATTCTTCTATTCAGCATTTCTCTTAAAGACATTTTTTCCTCAAATCTACGATGCGCAAGGAGTACTCTAAAAAACCGCTTGAGAACGGAAATCCACAACCTCATCCTATAGAGCTAAATCCCAGCACGCGAGTTATGATGGTCTCGATCATGCTTAATATCGTCTACAGCTTGATTGCTTTACTCCTTGTCATATCATGGTGTGACATGTATTTCGTTGGTCGATGGGGTTTCAATGCTTGTGAGTACTACCTGACGATTCTCGACTCCAATACTGATACTTTTAGTCAACTCGGTATGCCTGATTAGCTTCGGTCTATACATGCATCAAAAGAGTCTTGGGCATAAAAGGTCTCCTACTACCCAGGAACAGATGCGTTATGCTGTTATGGCTAGTTGGTTTGAGGATGGATATGATGGTTGAAAAGAGACAATAGCGATTTTTGTCTCTGCGCCACTCTAAATCAGAGGATTACCAACGAAAAACCAACAATGAGATTCCACCACGTTCCCAGCACAAAATTGAGGATGAAGCTTACTAGCTAAGCATCAATATACGATGCCCCGCATTTGGAAACATATCAGTCCCTTACTAGTTGGAGAGGATAAGATGAATGTGAGGGTCATCGGAGGCTCTTTCATGATCCCAGTCTCATGAGATGCTCGATTTGTCAGTGGAAAGAACGCAATTAACTCGTCATATTTTGGAATATAAGGATTAACATTGGCCCGAGGAGGAAGGAGAAATGAATCATAATTTACAAGAATTGCGAATAAAGATCCACTGTAGAGCGGAATTGTGAATCCAATCTAGAGCCTTGCTCAGGAAAGTCAAAATAGTGATTGTGAACGTTTGGATCTGCCACAGCAGGATTTAAAGGTATCTCATCCTAAGCCGCCACGATGTAAGACCTTCATGGAGAACTACAACAATTTAACCGACCAGGAGTCCAACAACCAAATAGGCCCGGCAACATCAGTCTCTCTGATTCCGCCGAACTCTCATATTCAGATCTCAACTTCTTATGTTCTGTCACTTGCGCCATTATAATCGTCCAGATATTCTGACTCGGAGTGAGGATTCATGCTAACAGGAGTAGTTATGCTTCTTGCTGTTTTTTATGTTGGCACTTTCAAGAATTGTGCGAATGCAGCAAAATTCAATGCTGAATATAATTCGGAGAAGTCCTAACGGGTTCGCGGCTCAGTTAGTCGAAAGCCGATTATCGAAGATTAATTTTGTTCGCTGGAAGTAAAACAATAGAAATTTTCTTCCACTGCATTCCTTGCCCCAAGAGATTATCTTATTCCCCATAAAAGTCTTCGATTTGCTGGATGCTGAGTACACTTCACCTTGAAACCTTCATACAACATTAATTACTAAGAACATCGCATCTGCAGTAAAATTACGTTCTACTGCTCATATTTTGACAGTCGAGACCAAAATATACTGAAATTCTAATGTGAAAAATACAGAGTTATTGTATTCGTGTGAATTTCTGGACAATATTGTAGACAAGCAATAAAGCAAAAAATGACTTCTTCTCCGTGAAATAGAACATGATTTCAGAAGCGATACACCACACTCTTATGTTGTTATGCTGTTTCACCACTGTCCCCACGTACTCTCTACTAGCACCAATCATGAGGAATCCGTTTATGTAAAGCTGCTGCCTTCACCTTAACATCCATGATTAGTGGAAACTTACATACTTTCTCAGCCTTGTGACTTCACTTCATTCTGAAAGGTGCGACAACAGCTACTACCAAGATCTTGATACTTTATCAAGTCTATGATAACGATACCTCTATTGGTGTGAGACAAGTAAGAATACCTTAAATAGAGCCACAAGAGCAGGAGAAAGAGTCCTAAATTTCTTGTTCTGCCGTCCTAGATGACCAGAACTTCTGTATATATTATATCTCTCTATCAATCGAGCCTATGGATTTGCCATCGGTACCCCCATTGGGCCTCCCAAATAGTATATAAATGGCCCTTATACGGATATCAACGTACCTATCAACCTCTATGCCAGATCGTAACTTTCGAGGCGTCGCCTAGTCAGCCCCAGTGACACATACTTACATTCACCTTGATAAAAAGAGCATCTTACCACACGCGTAATGAGTTGCATAATTTGCAGTACAATAATTCTGGAGGGCCTGGCTCTGCAAAAGGGGAAGAGAAAGACATTTCCTTTTCGCACTTCTTGGGCTGATCTCAAGCAAGCTGCTATCAATGGATGCTCGATTTGCATATACATTGTCAGAGGAAATGATTCTTGGTCCAATTGCAAGAAAAGAACTTTAGCACGTTAGACATATCATGTTTTCCTAGTATAGGGCAGTTTTGTACAAGATGTACTGGTTGTCAGCACAAATAACAACGTTTAGTTACGCAAGTATGATATCTATGTCACTGTCATGTATCTATCATGGCTTGTTTCTTAACTACGTTGATTTGATACTATTGATCTTTCTAGGCTTGGAACAGAGGATAACTTCAGGATGGAAACTCTCTATGAATCAGCGGCCAATTTAAAAATCCTCCAATTCTCCGCACTGTTATGGACTTGCAAAGGAAGGGTTAATGTAGTATCTTGAAACTCACAGCTGTATTTCAAAAGGTAGACAACTGGGTTTTTAAAGAAGGGTCATTGATGTTGGCTGCTCTAATGTTCAAACCATCAAGTCGCGGGAAACAGCTGGTGAAATGGAACAATGGGTCGCCATAAGTCACTGCTGGGGTGCCAGTAGTCAAAATATTACGACACAAGCCAACTTGATTGAATATACCAGTTCCATTGACATGACTCTTCTACCATCGTGGTCACGCGAATACTTAAGTACCGATATCTATGAACTGATTCGATATGCATCATTCAAGACAATCGAACAGATTGGATTGCTGAGTCTAAACGTATGAAGGTTTATTACACGAATGCAGTAATGACAATAGCGGCTGCTGTTCAAGCGTATCATACATTATACTTGAGACGAACTTAATGGAAGTGCCTGAGTAGTAAAAAAGTTGAACGATGAAAAGGTATCATTGACCCATGGCGTGGCTTGCTTCACTTGTTGGCCCAAGTTTGTTGAGTTCTGTTGATAGGTGCGGTGATATCTGTGAGGAAGAGCCATTTATACACTATTCGGAAGCCCCGGCGGGGTAACCTATGGTAACTCAGCATATCTGGAGTAACAGAGAGATATAATATATAGAGAAGCTCTAGCCGTCTAGGACAGTATTAAAAAAAGAATAAGGAACTCAAGACTCTTCCTCCTGCTCTTATGGCTCTGTTCATGATATTCTTACCTGCCCCACACCCACAGATTCAATGAGGCGGCATCCCGAGTATGAACCTGGATACTGGTGTAGTATTGTTGGTGATCATAAGTCTCGGAAGGTCACCTACCAGCAATATCTACAGTAGCAAGATATTCTGCGGTAAGGAGTGGTCACACATATCTGCCACACATCTGCGGGAGTTTGGGTGACACAATTTGCTTCGGGACTGTTATGTAACAGAAATAGAGACTACACCGATAGAATGCCACCGGCGACCTTTGGAGCTGGGCTTCCCTGAAGGGTGCCGGATACGTACGCTGGTACGAATCAAGCAGGAGCAAAGAAGAGAAGTCCATAACTTCTCGTATTGTTAATTACCAGGTGATAGCCGCTGAAGGCGACCCATTTGGTTGTTTGACATTAGGATGTATCCAAATCCTGGTGCTGTTTTGTTTTAGTTTTGGGCACAAGAGTGTCGGTCATAGCTCTACTAGCCACTCTCCATGATGACTCCAAAACGTCTAGAAGACTGACGCGAATTAGGTCATTATTATGCTCTTCCTTTAGAATAGAGGAACAAGTAGACAATAATACGTCTGGTTGGCTACATAACAATCGTCTCACGGTACATATCAAATCATTGAAAAGTGATGCTTCAGGCAGCAGCAGTATCGTCGGGGCTGCACAGTACAACGTAAGCGAAGGAGAACAACATCACATTCACCGGAATCTTCCATATTACGGTAAAACTTTAGTACACGATTCGATCAGAACGAGAGTGGGTTTTGCATCAGGATGCACTTGAGGATTAATGCAGAGCGCGTTGATCCATGCAGTGTTGTTAAGCATATAACAGAGGCAGGACGAATGATAATTTTAAATGACAGAAAGATGAAGTCTAGAATGATTTTAAACTTGATTCTGCATCGTACGTTGCAACTTGCAACAAATTTCGAAACGGAAATGATTGAAGTTGGTAACAGTTCTCTCCTTTCAGATTGGCACGTCTGGTTGTACAAGAAGGTCATTCCAAGAGAAAACAAACAGAACCTAACGCTGCATTATTATCGCCAACGATACTGGCGATGCCATACGCAATACGCCTAGCCCAACTTTCGCAATCTCTATGTTTGGAGCAATGCCAGGATGGCCAAGTTCAAATATGTATGAGAGAAGCAAGCGCTAGACAGATTGCGCTATAATTTTCAATATATAGACCTTACTGATCCCATCTCACTAGGGCATGAGTAAAGTTTTTTCCCCTTCCTGGTTGAAGCCTTTTCTTAACTTCTATTCGAATGACAACGCCTGATTTGGTTGCAAAACCTTTATCAAGGAATCGTGCAAAGAAGTCTCTGGGTGACTCCTTTTTGGCATTGAAGATATTGAAATAGTAATTTGCCACCAGCAAAAAACTCTCTCTGCAGGGGTACAGTGGTGAAGTATTGTAACCCTTCCCCTTTCCCTACATATGTATGACGCTAGATCGAACCGAGAAATTTAACAAGGTCTACCAATCGGTTGACCATATAGATGGAAAGGGGGGGTTACAATACTTCACCGCTGTACCTCCGTAAGTCGCATCAGGGTTAATGCACACGTGATCTCCCCAAGAGTAAGTAACCCTTTAAGTCTTGCCGACTTCAGAAGAAAGAAATGAAGAGCTTAAGAAATGGCTATAGATAGACATAAGAACGAAAGTGTCGAAGTTACTTTTAATTATTAACTTAATTTTTTTATTTGAACATAATCTCCGTCTCTCTGCTTCACTAGAAGCCATATTTACCAACCAGAGCATTCCAAAGCTCGAAGCCCATCCAACATACTCCAAACCAAAATATCGCACTAGGGGTATCATAAAATTAAAAAGTAGCCTTTGCTAGATTATCCAAAAAGTTTCCATCTTTAAATGGCACATTCGCTGCCCCAAAATCCGTACTTGAAAGCGCACTTTGCGCCGATGCAGTCAACGATTCCCACGCAACCAGAGGTTGTTGCCCACCAACAACATTCGTAAGTTCGCACGCGTGGTTGACGGGCCAGACACTCTCATATTTGATGAGGGGTCCGGTGCCGGAGAGGGAGTAGCCAGTTGAGCAGTCCCAGCCGCCGTGGGCAGAGGGGCAGACGGAGACGATGTTGGAGGCGGAAGTAGAGGTTGAACTACTGAGCCAAACGATCAGACCTTCCCAATCGTGGCGGTGGCCAAGACCTGTGCTGGGTGAGTCTTTGGGGAAGTACCTGAGGGAGGTGTTAGTAATCTCTAGAGGAAGATATTAAGGTTTTCCTTACCATGAGTACATAACAGCGTAATAGCTGCCGTATATAGTGCCACGAGTGTAAATTTGACCAGTGCTGCTGCTGCAACCTGCACTTGAAGAGCCTGTAGGGTTGAGACCACCACTATGATATGTTAGCGGTTGTAGGCGAAAGTGGTGAAAATAAACTTACCCGGTATTTCCAGAAGCATCGACCGCTGGAAATGGCACGCAGCCATTGACGACCTTTAGGAACGGTTGATATGCCTCATAGACAGCACCAACAGTTCCAGAAGGAACTTTCTCAGGAAATCCTACCACCGCATCGTGAGCAATGACGGCTCTCTTCTCAACAGGCGAGGCGTTGGCAGCATTTAAAGCCAAGAGGCCAAGGGAGAAGAATCGAGAGAGAACAGCCATTGTCCTGAATATTGTCGATGAATTGCGGTTGAAGAACGAGCTAAGATGGGGGCGATGACTTCTACTTATACATGTCACTCTTGCCAACCACTTGGCTACAGATGTTTCCAGAGGTGGGCATCTCAATGGTGCTTTCGAATAATCCTAGCTTCATAGCGGATATACATTGACGGGATTTGTTCGGGACCCTCAAGATCTCCCAATAGTTTCGATGAGTGCATCACGGGTCCGTCCCCCAGGCTTGGTAGATTCGGGGACGGCTTTTTCAAGGGCTAATGCCGGTGTCGTGCGCCTCATTGCGTCCTCGCGTCGTAGATCCACATCCCCACCATATTGCTTGTTCCCAAGGGTCTTTCTAACGCGCTTATCATTTGCGCTTAACAAATTTATCTATATGATCAAATGCGTCGGCTACGAATACTTTGCTCATATAGTCATCTGCCCTTCTGAGGTATTAGAGCTTCAGATAGTACGAAGCGTAAAAGTCAAAGGCCAACATTTCGACTCCAAGGATAACTGCCAAAATTTGAGCACGTTCCAAACGGCCAACCTAACCTTATTTAGACGACCCCTCACGAAACAAAACCAGCTGATAAGATAGAACGACATGGGTAGACCTGGCAAACGATGGCAATATGTTATATAAGCTTTGTAGGGATATGGGTTCCTAGTATAGTAACGGGAATATACCTGAAGAAGGAAGCTACAATTTCCAACAAAGAGACATGTTCTCTCGATCAATCGCGGCATTGGTGGCTTAGACAGAATCGGAGAATCTTAATTGCGTGTAAATTCTCCGTGGCACATCAAAGCTGCCAAAGATTTTTTCCTGATTCAATAATGGTTACTTGCCAATCAATTCTCAACGTTGCACGTTTCGAGGAAATTTTTTAGAAACGTATTGCCACGAACCTCCACTTCGACTGAGGCTGAACTTTTGGCTTCGAGCCCAAACATTACAATTCTATTCGTAGAAGTCTCGAAGACTGCTTGAAAGACAGACTTCGTGAAAGACAGACTTCATGAAATAATATGTCATATAGTCGACAATTATCTGTACTGACATGGAGCTAGCAAGAAATAGATATGACGAGGAAGGAGAACTAGGTATGCAACACTTGTTGAAACACCAAAACGAAGGCGCCGCATGTAATTAACCAAAATTAAATAGGTATCGTCTAAATGCGCTCAAAAGGCACCAAACGCCAAAACACCAACTATTACAAACACGAACATCATCCAAATTTTGTGTAATACCTGCACCCTGATTCCCCCCGATCGTTTAGCCGTTGTCACAGCACCTGTCGGCTCCGTAGGACCTTCCATGACCGTCACAGCCGGTGCTGGGGATTGTGCTTTATACATCGGAGTATTGCCCAGCGTCAAACTGGTCCCTCCATCATCGACTCTCCCACTACCATCATATGGAGTTAGTTCGCCTGCTAATGATGACCAGACCGCAAAAACCCCTTGATCTACGCCAACACCTCCTGCGCCTACAAGTCTAAGGTTTGGAGGTGGAATGGGCTTCCGATGCATGGGGTCGTCGTTAAGGTATCCTGGATATGAGAGTGAATTGTTGACTGCAGCGACGTTTGGTGGTGGGTGGTTCCTGTAACCCGTTTTCGTTGCAGCAACATTGAATACATTCGCCCCGACATCGTAGCGTCCGAGACATGGTAATTCCCAGTTATTTTCTAGAGTCGAGAGGATGGAATAATGTGTATAAAATGTATTATCGGTTGTGCCTTTCTTCTCTGGAGGTATGGAGTTGCCGAGCAAGAGAGATACGATTTTATTTGGAATGGGATATGTTTCGCTTTCGTCGTAGGTGAGGAGGATAAGAGTATTTTTCATGAACTGTTCGTTCTTGAGAAGAGGCGTGAGGAAGGACTCAGTCCAATTCGCTGCGTATTCGAGAGATGTATCATGCCCATCGTTCAGCATATCTGGCGATATGTGCGCATATTGAGGAACTGCGTTAGCGGCAACATCGCGTTGGAAGGACATGAGACTTTGGAGTTGCCCCAGTCGTGTACCATTCATGTTGATACTATCGTAGGATACGAAAGGGCTGGGAATGTCAGAAAACCTCAACAAAAATGGATGACAACATTTTCGCAGACTCCCAAAGTCATAGAGCAAACTTACTTGTGCTTCCTAACATATCCAAAGCCATTACCATCAGGCCTCGTACTTCCCTCACCCATATAGCCTGGCCCAGGAACTCCCTCAAAATACCCTTTCCACTCAATTCCCTTCGTATCAAATAAATCCACTACTGTTGAAACATTTTCCGGAATCGTCATATAGTCGTCATGGTTCATCCCAAAATAATCTCCACCAACACTCGCGATATAATTCGGTTGCGAAGGATGCGTGTGTGCATAATAATTCGTGAGGAGAACTCCCTGCTTGATCAACCCTTCCATCTGCGCATTTTTGGACACCTTCGCGAAGTCCTGGAACACAAATCATCAGATTATCTCCCTTAAAGTTAAAAAAGGAACACATGCCTGGTTCTCCAACCATATCGTAACAAAACGATCGAAAGCCTTTCCCGGAACATACGCTGCATTCCCCGTCGCGAACGTCGCGAGCACAAACAACGAAGCAAGATACATAGCGCCAAAATCAAACAGTAAATCACGAAAAGGAAAGAGAAGGACAGATTATCTAGAAAATTCCATGACGCGTAAATAATAAATTGTGCCGTACGGAGAAGAGCTGGCACATGTTGGTCGTTTGATCCTCTTTCGAGGCGCGGGAGCACCTTCAGCAATTTCATGGGCCCTGTGCTCATTTGGGCGATCCGGTTCGAGGCCCAAACGTAAGCTTTGGGGGCCGAAAATGTCAGATCTCCCCCTTTTTCCCGGACAAGCGAGAGATAGGAGATCAAATGTGAAACAATGGAAGAACATCATCCGTGCCGCACCAAACTCTAGTTTGAAGACTGTGACCTATTGTCTTATTTAGGAGAAAAAATATGAATCATTCTCCTATTCCATTAGTACATTTGATGTTATTCTCCTAGAATTTCAAGGACAATGTAGCGTAGCATCTCACAATATCTAGGAGCATTGTTGAAATAAGCCCTGATCTTTCACAAATTTTGAGATCATGTGCAGAAATATACTTTCCGCGAAGTAAGATCAGTAAGAAACTATCGTACAAAAATAAACACATGATCATAATGTATTATTGTATCCCTCTAATTCATCTCAACGTCCATCTCTCCAGATTCGTCAATCGTGTTCAAACTAGGATATTCTGCAATAGTATTTAAAATATACTGCTCCAGTGGATCAGATTGCTGAAGTCGAGGAACATTTGAGAAGTCAAGTCGGATACCATCATTCTTTTTCTGCGCATGGATTGCAGTATGACTCGGGCTTCGACTCTTCAAGGGGTCGAAAATTTTCATCTAGGGTCGTATTTTTAGCTTTGTTCTTAGCACCATTATCATAATGGTGGAGACTTACCATCTCTACGTCATTGACAGCAGGCTTGGGAGGGCTCATGTCAAGTCGTAATGCGTGTTCGAGATCAAGTTGAGCGTCTGAATCTGCGAATCTACCTTGACTGACCAAGTCTTCAAAGCGGACCAGAATCTGATTTTGGATCTCAGTCTGATTGAAGATACTTTAGCTTAGCCATTGGCTATGGGTGGGAAGGAGTTTGGGTGCACAAACCAATTGTGAAGGTCCTCTCTCCTTCCACTATTTTAATTGCGCGAGTCTTCTTGCATCTCCTTCTTTCGAAGTCGACTGGGCACCTTGGTGTTGCGCTTTCTGTCTACCTCGGGCTACGCAGTTGTAGTAATAAAGGAATCGATTTTCATTGGCTGTCTATGAAGTATTAGCACCAGTCCGGGCAAATGTGTGGATTCGAAGTAGTATTTAAGAGAGTACGTCAAAATTCTGGATAACCTAGGCACTAGTCTGATTACTCTGAACTACTGTCTTATTGAGGATAGGAGAATGACTCGCGGAGAAGAGAATACGGGCCATTCTCTTATCAAGTTTAGGATATTTGATTTCATTCTCCTAAATGTTATAAGACAATCTAGTGGAGTGTCTTATAATGTCCAGGAGAATTAGAGAGTGGTATACATAGAATTTTGGCCTAAGATCTTACCAAATTGTCACCATCATTCACTCTTGACTGAAGGTAGAGTCTCTTATGTTCCTGCGCCTTGCTTAATCCTCGTTGGGCTGAGAAAAAGCTTGATACTTCATTAAACGTGCTCTCTGCTACCGTGTTTCGATTATGTGCAACGGGGTTTGTTGTCGTGTCGGCCTGAGCTATCTCATCATACTTGACAAGAAGCCTCTGCCGGCCGCGATTCTGTAAAATGACAATTAGCGTCTATTCAATTGTTGCATAAGAAAAGTGCATACTAATCCAGGCTCGCAGTCTAATCTTCCTTGAAGCAAACTTCTGTGATGTTGTTGGAGATTAGTCAAATCTGCATGGCTTCCTTTCCAATTCTTTCTAGCTAACTTCTCATTTCGATTTCGAGAGGCCTGTGTATCGGTCATCAAGACATCCGTTTTCTGTCGGCTGGCTTTGAAGACCTCGCGTTCTTGGCGGCGCTGCCGCTTTCCAGCACGCTTTCCTAATTTCTTCGGTGGAAAAAAAAGCTTCATTTTGGGCAAAGAAGCTGTCTGTGTTCTATCGCCCATTTCCATGACAGAGGATTCACCGGAGATATTAATGCTCATGGTTTTGCTTGGTAGTGCTTGTTTGTTGTCAAGAGGGCTGTCAGTAGCTACATAGCCCAAAGTGTTTGGTACTGGATCTGTGGAGTGCTCACTGGCAGAGATTAGGGCATTGAAGTCAAATTACGGTTCCATATCGCCCAGGAGAGCCTCATCCTTCAACCTAGCTAACCGTGCCTCTTTATATTTAGCCGCAGGATTATTCGCCGGTCTCTTCCTCTCTTTGGCTGAAACATGATTGTAATCGTCCTCATCATCACCATCAGCAGACCCAAGCCCCATCTTCGCAAACTTAATATCCATACGACCATGCTTCGACGTAGAAGGTCGGACTTGAGCATTGGAAAGTTGAACATTATGTCCAGCCCACTTGCGGTACCGCGTAATATCTTCCGCGCGCTTCTGATCATCGAAAGAAGAATTCAATCCCAGACCAGCGATCGCGTTGGCATGGCTATCATTAACGGCATAGGCACCGCGATGACTGCGACGAAGGCGACTGTGAATGATGTTTGGTGTGTTTATAGCTCCCAGGCTGTTAGGAGGTGACTCTGATGAAGTGGGAACGTTGACATCTGACTTGAGTTCGGCCTGAAGTGTGCGCCATCCTTTTTCTCTCACAGAAAGTTGACGATTCGGCTCCATCGCTGGTTTTGAGAAGCTGTCAGTGGACTCTGGTACTTGTGTGGATGGATGAAGTTTACCTGATGTGAAGAGGTCAGCGTTGAGCAAGAGATGCACCGGTATGGCAAAGTAGTATCTACGGTCAGAAGTTGAGCGTCGAACAGGGGAGCTGAGATGTTGGAAACAACTTCCCAGATGTACAAAGATGCAGGTTTGGGAGAAATATTTCGTGGCGCGACTAAAAGATGGTAGTGGTGGACTTGTTGTTCGGAAAGACTATTTCGTACGTAGGGAGTTCTCCTCGGCCCGTAGGTTCCTGGGTGATCAAAATGTTCGTTTAATCACGCTAGCTGCCGCTTACAGTTTTGAGTGGCCCAAGATCGTTCTGCCGCATCAATTAGAGGAGAGTGATTTCACTTGAGCGATGTGCTCTCGCTTAGGGCAGCCGCAAGCTAGAGTACTCGTCCACTTAGTAAGAGAGTGCGTTAACACTCTGAGGATACCTAGGTGCTGGTCTGAAGCTCTAATCTAATGTTCTAATCTAATGTCTTATCGAGGAGAAGAGAATACAGCTTATCCTGTCATATCTTGAACATTTGAGTTTGTTCACCTAGAAATTTTAGAGTAATCTAGAAGATTGTTTTATAATATCGAAAGGCATTAGACATTGGTGAGCGGCAAACAACATAAATCGCTAAGTGTAAGAGCATCAGAGATATGTAAACATCAAGATACGGACTTCCTCTGAGGTCATATTACATATATTTCAGGCCTTTGTAATGGATGTGCCTAGCCATTACTAAAGTAGTACAGCTCACCTGGGTATAATAAACACACCAATTCTCCTGATACCACTTATACAAATCCCAAAATCTCTCTAAAACTCTCAAAATCATCAGGGTCCACAACCTCGACTTGTTTACCCCTACCCGCCCCTTTTGCCTCTAGATCGGGCAGCCTGAAGGCTATTCTGGCAGCCGATTTTCGCCTTGTCTTCTTCTGGGCCCCTCTGTTTGCATCTCGTTCGGTCAGAACATTAGCTTTCTTGATGACCGAGTCCTTCCAACTGTTCCAAGCAGCAAAGTCCTCCTTCTGCTTCGCCACATGGTATTGCGGAGTGGTCTTTGCTGGGCGCCACGCCAATCTGTTCTTTGGCATAGTGCTAAGGTCATACACGTGGGCTGTGGTTGTGAGATTGAGAAGCTCGTTGAGAACTTCCTCCCCTTCGGAAATGACAAGATCTTGGCGTTGTTCTTCTCTAGACCTTGGCTTGATCAAAGGAGCTGCAAGCCATTCGAGACCATGTGAATCTACTAGCCGTGCACGTCTGTTGTCTTCCCGCAAGTAACGGACAGCAGCTTGTAGGCTTTCAATTTCTGTCTTAAGAGTATCCATTTCTCGGGCGGTGGCAACCGCCCGCTCTTGGCCAGCCTTTGATCCTGGCGCAACAATCCCCAGTGCCTTTGCATCTTCTGCAACCTTTCTCCACTTCTCTCGATCTGCATCGAGTGTTGTGAGTTCTTTATTTTGGGATTCGAGAGACCCTGATAGTTCGACCTCTCGCTTCTTTGAAGTTTCAATCTTCTTCTCTAGCTCTGTGATTCGCTCGTTCTTCTTGGTCGCATCTCTCATTCGGCTTTCTAGGAGCTCAATCTTGACAGTTGCTTCGTCGAGAGTCTGATCCCTCATAGCTATCAATCGAGCACGTTCGTGGTTGTCGTCCTTTAGACGGCGAATCTCTTCCTCCGCATCCACGGTCACTGTCTTAGACGACTTCAATTGCTGAGAGCGTAAGACCCAAGGAGCCGGTGCTCGTTCGAATTCCTGCGTCATTTCAAGGTCAGATGCAAGAGCAGCAAGATCCACCAAGGATGTTGTCAATGCTCTAAGTTTGTTCGAATAGGTGGAGAATAAGTCTGATTCACTCGAGGAGAACACCGCTGTAGTTGTCCGGTGAATCACACTTTGGACGTCATAATAACTGAAGGGCTCTGATCTCCCCTCTTCGTGCAACAAGGTGCAAAGGTCAAATCCAACTTGACGAGAGAAACTGGCAAGTTCCTCTGTTGCAGTCTCGCATTGCTCAAATGTTTGAATAGTATCAGGGGTCAGGGACAAGGAGCGATTCTTGAGATCCTCGAGAGCTCTAACGGCTTTCCCAATGACCACCTTAGCACTTCGTGTTGACGTAATGACTGATTCCGTCTTCCTTGCAAAATGCTGAGCATGTTCGTCCTCATCTCCTTGTACCGGTATGGCTGTCTGTACCATTGACCTAGCGCATGTGATAGCGCTTGCTGCATTATCGAGGTGGCTCTGCATGATCAGAGTGCGCATATGGACTTCATCCGCATAGCTTGCCAAACCGCTCGGCACGTGAACCTCTGCTAGATGGGACATCAAAGCAATAGTTCGTTGAAGCTCACTAGCACATTGACTTTCTTTCAGTTCGTCGCGACGTAAGCCATCTATCCAACTATTCAGGGCCCGCTCCACTGGTTCAAGTTCATAAAGAGCGCCTTCGAACTTGGCAAACTCCTCACTTGAGCAGTGATTGAGGGCGTTAACGAACCGATCACACATTGCCGTGACCCAAGCGAGCTTGTCCAGAGCATCGCATGCTGAGAACACGTTCTCTTCATGGCCAGCGGGAGGTTTCCCATTTACTCTCTCCTTGACAAAACCATGTAGAAGGTTCGCCTTGAAGCCAACACGTTTGAAACGGAGTAAGGCCAGAACGGAGTCGCGGTCTGAATGATATCCTTCTGGTAAGAATAGCTGTACAATGGCAAGGTGCTCCGAAGCCTCCTGGGCATCTAGGCGGCGTAGTTCTAGGTCAATCGTCTTGAGTTGAGTCTTTGCCGCAGATACGTGAAGCTTTCTGTTTAGGTCCTCCATGGCACGAGATCTATTATTTAATTGCTCTGATTCAACCTCCGTCACCGCATGAGACGCTCGCATATCCTCCAGATCGCTCTGCAAGTTTGCAACGAGTTCACGAAATCGAGAGAGCGTGTATTCCATCTCATCGAGGTCATTCTCTTGTTGAGTAGCACGTCTAGCCTGTTCGTTGATCACACTGTCCTTGAAATCGATATCTTCCTGCATCTCCTTTTCTGTCTCAATATGGTTGATCTCTAGCTCGTCGTTGACTTCTTTCAGGCTTTCAAGATCTTCGATTGTGGCCTTTAGCTCGTCGATATGTTCGCTCATAGCCATATTCTTCTCAGTCAACTCTTCAATCATATCCTCTGCACCAAGTGCAGTATCAAGTTGCTGGCGAAGATCATCAACGATGGCCTCTTGTTGGGAGAACTTGTCCTTAATGGTATCGTAGCTTTCTTTCACGGAGCGAAGCTCCATAACCTCACTTTCTAAGAGTCCGGCCCGCTCCTCGAAATCCGCTTTATCGTAATCCATTTGATCTTTCACTGCAAGGAGTGCATGTTTAAGTCTCTCCTCCTGGGCCTGCATTTGGATCCAGCCGTGACTGCTCTTTTCCTCCGGGCTCATTTCCCCACCAAGCTCAGCAACCTCTTCCCTCAAGATCTCGACCTCCAATTCAAATTCCTCTGCCTTTAGCCGGACGGCCTCCAGCTCTGTTTTCAGAACTTCGGCGGTCTCCTCTGCCATCTCTCGATCAAGAGTTGCCATCTCAAGAGAAATTTCATGTTCTGCCTGTATGTTCTCTATCTCCTCCGATTTTGCAGAAGCCTCTTTCAATTCCTTCCGTAACTCAACAATCTCTTGTTGTTGTTCTTGAGCTTTAGATTGGAACTTCTTGATGACTGCATCGTATTTTTCTTTATCAGATTGATGCTTATCCATAGCCTTTAGCTTTTCTCTATCTTCCATTCTCTTGCCTTCCATAACACGAAGTTTGGCCTTAAGATTTTCAATCTCCCTAGTGGTTGCTGTGCTTTGCCCCGCATTTCGTTGAGTTGCTGGCGATGCAGTACTGCGAGATGACACTGGTGATGCACTTAAACGATCCGCGGTACCAACACGTGTCATCACTGGGCTCAAGGCTTTAGGGGAAAAGCTCTCACTCTTTACAGGAGAATCGGTTCCTTCCTCACCTCCCGTGTCTTGCCCACCATCTTCACTTGTTTGGCCACCACTCAATTGGCTCCCTATAGAGCCAATTCGCTCTGGTCCCGGGCGAAGTCTTGGCTTTGGTGCTATAGAAGTCCGGCCACCTGCAGTCCTCGTGGTGGGAACTGAGCCTTTATTTGCCAGTCCAATACCTCCTGTTATCGATTGTCGATTAGCCCTTGATACAGGCCCCGTCGGAGGGCCCATAGATGTTCGATTAGGACGCACGCCGGGTTGCGCCTTGTTCGTTGAAGTAGATGTTATGCGAGCATTGGATGGTGTGCCAGTTCTAGGTGTTGGTGCAGTAGATGATGCCGCAGAAAGTTGCTTCGTGGGGGATTTTGTAGGTGACTATATTGGTTATTAGAAGGAGACAAGAAATGTATTGCTAAGAACTTACTCGAATTAGACTGCTTGGACGAGTCCGATTGGCAGGGCTAGGACTTGGAGCGTTGATACTCATACGCTTGCCGGCTGCTGAGTCTTGAACAGAGCTCATTCGCTTTGTGGCTCCAGATGGTATAACTCCACTTGGCCTGGACAGTCGTTTCGTAGGAGCAGGTTTCGGCTTTGGCGGAGGAGGCTGTTCAATGATTTTGATTGCTGTCGGCCGTAGGAACATTCCCCTTCCCATATCACAGTCAAAATATCTCTGGCCTTTGACACTGCCATCATTTTTCCCGCTATCATCTTCCAGCTCTACCCCAATCCACTCTCCTGCGGCGAATTCTGTTTGTCCTACATAACGAACAATCGCAAGTCGGCCACCATCATTGAGCTGGACCGTCTGGCCTACTTCAAGCCCCGACATCGCTTAACAGTCACCAAGCTATATCATCCATCAGGATCAATGTCGGTGAGGTTTTGCGGGATCGAAAAATTAGTGTGGGGGATGTTGGCCGTATTTGTATTATTGTGACGACGTCCGCGTTCTGATGATAGAAAGGAGACGCGATACCTTAGTCAGCGGGTATACATCGGCAAAATACATAGACTTTCTCCACTTCAACTCCGGCTTCCTCATTGCTTCAAAAACACTTAACAATGCAGCGAGACCGTTTTAATACGATAAAGAGGTGAGGCTTTCAACATTTCCAACTTTGCTGCTGTTCATCACTGCCTGTTATAAACATTGTATCGAACTCTTCCGCGCAATACATGATCATCTATTTGACACAACGATCTTATCCACCTCATTGTCCATCTGCTCAGCTGCAGTGAGTTGCTGGCTAAGTGCTTTTCCCACAACTGTGGAAGGTGGACCATTGATAAGACGTACCTCTCCCCCCTCTTCCTCGCAAGTTTGTACAAAGCCCCTTCTCGAAAGACTTCCTCGCAGCACGATCGAGCTCGAAACTCCTCGTGACCCTGCCGCCTTCGCACGGCATAGGGAACAGCATGGAACAAAGCATGTCTGATACTGCACACGAGAATCACACACATGACGGCTCATCCGCTCCAATTTCGCTTTCAAACTCCTCATCAAATGCGCCCTTCATTCTTCAACTTCCCTTCGAAGTCATCGATCAAATATTCGACCTTGCCCTCACGTCGTACGAGGCTAGGACTCATAGCAAAACCCTTTCGACGCTCATAAATCCCGCTTGGTCGTTATGTCTGGTTTGCAAACAATTCAGTGTTATCGCCAAACCTCTGCTATACCACACATTGACAATCTCGAGTCACCCTTTTGCCCCATCTCAGTCAAGCAAATTTGCCAGGTCATTGCATTCTACCCTCGATAGAAACTCACTTCTTCGACCGCTTTGCCGACACCTCGTTGTTCAGATATGCGAAAAAGCCCACCAAGAGAATCCTCTGGAGCACTGGCTTATTGGTGATGTTGTGTCTTGGCTCGATGTGAAGCGATTGGACATCTCGGGTGGCTTTACGGCTAGCTCGCAGATCTGGGGTGTGGTAAAACGAGCTGCTCAGGGCATGAGAAAAGTAGAAGATATTAGGTTGAAAGGAGGCCCCGCCGGTCTTCTCCTAGCTCCTATCTTCCGGACTCTGGGCTTTCCCTGTCTGAAGAAAGTCACTCTCTCTTCGATCTCGAACCAACCACGTGATCCGCCAATATGGCCTTCTTCAGAGGTGAGCTTTTTTTATTCAATTCTCAGACTCATTCCCTTGGAACAACATTCTCTAGCCACTTAATCGTCCACACTTATATTCTTTGGCTTTCTCTTACGGAGCCGCCGTAATGTATTCATGTTCGGAGAAAGACAAGTGGCCCCATGCTAATCACCTCCCTAGGTAATTGACGGCAAAGCAGGATTCTCATCGCTAACGCTATGTTGTTTCAAAGAAGCATCGAGTGGTATCTCCTGTCTCCTTCGATGGACAAACAATCTCGAACATTTCACTTACCTTGGCGTCGGTTTTAATCGTGAACGGATGACTCTACGAACCTTTCTAGACATCTTACAACCACACTGTCGGTCTCTCAAAACGTTAAGGCTCGGTATTCTCCCAAGCAACTTCTTAGAAGACGCAGACCTTTCGGCATTCACCAACCTCAAATCGCTCCATATAACATCATCATGTATTCACTCAACTCCAGAGGATATGGCAAGCGTCCTTGCTACAGCATCCTGCTTAAAGACCTTTAGACTAGACTTCCTCATATCACAGCCCTGGAATGAAACCTGGGGATCAGAGCCCATTCAGACTTGGGACGACAATAGTGCCTTTGGAGCCAATCCATCCACTCGCCCATCAGTTCTCTGGCGGAGGCTCCTGAGCCCAAGAGAGGGCCAATGGCTTCGCGAACTCGGCGAACTCGTCAGATACAAGGCATTTTCTCTCAGGGAGCTCAAGATTGCTTTCATGCCCATCGGGCCAACGTCCCTATTCAACTTTGACGAAGTGAACGAGCACAAGTACCCTTGGATATATGCCAACGAGTTCACGGAAGAGACTGAAGATGGAAAACTGTTACTCGTTTATGATCGACCTGAGATGACTGCGGAGGATTATCATTCATTTCGCATGCGGCTTGCTTCTGGCTTGTAAATAGCAAACACCTTGGATGACATGTTTACCGACAATGTTAGGGTCTTGGCGTTCTTAAGCGATCCATCTCCTAGACTTCTAGACAGCTCATCAATTTTCTATATTCAATGTTTTATCACGTTTATCTCACTTATGATAAAACCTCCCCCGTCCTTCGGTCGTACCATGGCATTCAACTTGGTACACCATACAAAACTTTTGCCTTCTGTCGCTTAGAATATGCCCAGACAGTTGTTTGCACAAGCCTCGAAACTAGGGTCGAACATCTCTCTTACACCTGGGCAGATTTGTAACTCAATATTGATTATGGTGTGACATTGTTTATTTGCTAGGCTAGCCGCATAACTTGTTAGTCTATTATAGGCCTGACAGATTTGCGGAAGCTCATGTACAAAAACCAATAGCCAAGCCATGAAGCAAAACCTTATCATAATCAATCATTTCAAAATTCCATAGCTCTTGTGCTTAAATGGTGGTACAACTACATATAATCCTTATGCTTTCTCTTGGAGTGTGCTCAAAATTTTAATGCTCCTGATCGTTCTTCCCGCCTGTTCGGCCTTTTGGTTGGTTCCACGACGACGTAGAATCGCCCCTATTATCATTGTATCGAGGGTGATAGGATGATTGTGGCTTGCATCTTGTGTAGATCCTGCGGCATATTTTGCTTGCGTTGTGATTGACTAATGGCAGCAGAGCGATGTGGAGAAGCGAGTCAATGATTCTGGCCCAGCTCAGAAGCTCAACATAGCACCTATCGCCTTCGTCTTGTCCTCCTATTATTTCCAGTAATCAGACACACTAACACTTTGATTGGACTTCAGTCCGTCCCTGGAATTGTCTTTCATGGCCTGGTTGCTCCAATCCACGAGCCATCGATGTACTTGCTTCAAAGCCCTCATTACACCCTCGTCATCTTTATCCTCTACATGATATGACTCAGCCCAAACAGTAGCAGGCTCGAATTTTTACCGGGGAGGGACTTTTACTTCGAGCTTGTTGAGACGGGTACCCTGAAGATTCAAAGTAGGTAGCAACATTACGTTGACCACACCAACATATTTACCCTGATTTCCCATCCAGCTTACCCACGCATTGATTGCTTTTAAGTCAACGAAAAAATGTGGGAGTGTGATTGCTTATCTATCAATACTACCCGCTTGCCATCCTAAGACTGGAAAGTGATAGTTATGGGGCTTGGAATCTATGAGAAACTGATACGCCAAGTAAAAACCATTGAATTTCTGGAGACTCGAAGGTCCATTGATGACATAATCTGAGCCAGAGGCCGAAGAATTGGTGCGAGTTCTTATATTTATCGGTGCTGGCACGTTCTGCTTCGGTAATTAATCATGTGTAAACTTTGATTGCTAGGCGATGGAGTATGACCGGTAGGCTGATAGTGGTTAGGCTGATAGTTTCGTGCAACAGCAAAAGCATACTTCAACTCCGCAATCTCCACCTTGATCCTTTTTATGTTTGGTCTCTTTAATTTCTGTCAAGATGGCAGACACACCAACATCAAGTGAAGAATGAGTCTCTTGGTTTGCGGTCTGGCATTTGCCTTTTTGCGCTTGAGTGAAGGAAAGGACTCAGGGTGAGGGCCGGGAAACGGATTTCTGCCTCAACTAAAAGATTGTAAGTAACAAGTTCATCTAAGCTCCGACTCATAAGGACCAATGTTTACCATATAACAAAGGAGCAGTACCTACATAGCTGTTCTTAGTATACATACTCAGAGTGGTATGCTCAAGCATCTGCCAAAACGTGGCTCAGATCATCGTTGGCTGTGAAGATTTTGACCGTGTAATGGCGGGCCATTACTGTATCGAAATAGCCCTGTGTACGATTTTGTGTGGGCAAACTTGATTTGGCGCCTTCGCCAGCCACGAATTTGCGTCTTATAGACTCTCGGACGGACTTATGTCGGAGAGATAAGATCGATTCTGCCATTTCTGACGTTTATAGGTAGGACTAGAAGCAAACATGCTACCGATAGGTTGGTATCTAGAAGTATTCTAGAGATAACCTTTCTAATTGCCGTTGTGCTTTTATGCTTGAGTCGTGATGCGGTGGCAGTTATGGATACGGCCTAGCATCTTCACTAGCGCACTTTCGTCAACCCTTGCCTACATGTAATCACCAATGCGGGAATCAACTTTGCGCGAGCTTACCGCCACGAGTTGATACCCTGGGTGTCCTATGTTAACCTAGATAAAGCACTTTGGTAGGAGAAGAGAAGAAATTTATGTGCTTCCATAACTATAAGGGTACAGGCATATAAGCTGTGTAGAGGCGTGCTTGTAGACAAATACTTATCCCGAAATAGTCTGAAAAGAGAACAGGTAAGCTGTCATTTGTCTTCAGTCTTTACTAACTAAAACAACTGTCCTTCTAATCTAATAAGAATTAAATGAGTCTACAAACATCTGAGACTATTATCGATACTTAGATATACACAGAGTAAATGCCAGGACTATTCAATCGTGTATAGGAGCCTTCAAAGTGGAATAGCACCGTTGCATTTCCCCACAATGAGACTTGCTCCAATCCCGACAAGCCCATCAAAATATGCTAGCAACGTTTCAACTGGCAGCATGTCCATGAGTCCTAGACTCGGGTTAGAGCTTCTGAGGACTTGGCCCTTCCATAAAATACGAACGTAATGGCCACTATTACTAGAGGACGCATTCCCTGCAGCGAGATTTCCGGTAGCGGAGGAAATAATATTCTTTCTGTAGAGCTCGAAAACAACCTCTGAGCCCATCCCTGGCCAAACCATGAGATCCAGTTGCAAAACTGAAAGCAATCTTGATATTGAGCCGTCGTGGGCGACATTATGCCTATAGATTACGTTCGTCTTACCAGCAATCACGTCTCGAATGTGAGAAGTCAACTGGCCCAAGAATACCCCATAGCTCGTTGAACTGGCTGCAAGACTGCGTGGATCATCACGGTAGAGATATGAATACTCGTAGTTACCGAGTCGATATACCTCATCAGCAATATCTTGTGACACGCACGTGCTCGAGTTCTGTCCATCAACAATCTTACATGGTAAAGGTTTGTCGTGACATTGGCGGGCAGAAAAGTTGTCATAGTAGTGATCGAAACTGGCATGAAAGCCTGGATCGTTTGGAGGTACTCCAGATATGTCATCGAGGGTGGCATAAAGCGGAGATGCAGCTGTGAGATGACTTGTCCAATTTGAACCGGACCTGATTGTTGAAAACAAGTTTGAAGATACGGGACACGGGTATGTTGGCTCTAAAGGATCATATCCGTTAGGCTAGAAAAAGTGTCAGATCGCGGAGCATTCTAAAAAATTGTACAACCCACCTGCACATGTAGAGGAAAGTCATTTTCTGTAGAGAACATCCCGTTGATGACCATACCAGCTACCTCGCTAGTAATAACATTCTGTGTTACCCGAAAGTTCACCTTATCGTTGGCGTTGTGTGGGAGAAACCCCAGAAGGTCATGGTAGACACCGTATAGGTCTTTTCCATGCTGGAAAGAGTCGTCAAGTCCTGCAGATGTGATCTGCGGGAATTGACAACTTCCTCGGAAACCACGAACAAATTGGTTCTCCGGAGATATGTAGCCTTGCCAGTATGTTCGCGCAGATTCCCTGCCTGTTCGTGGTCGTCCATAGTAGAACAGGCCCTCATCGTCACAGTCCCAAGGATAAGATTCGACAGGGAAGGAATTCGAGGCATATACGGTTCGTTTGTGGTGGCGATGGATCTGTGGACGCCCGTTAATATATGCAGTTGCAAGATCACCGTAAGGTCACTTACTACTTCGACATATTGAAGTTCGAACTCGGAAGATGTTCTGGGATATTCCCTAGGCCTCACATGTGGCATGTTACACCAATTGTACTGTCCATACGACTCTGCAGAAGTTGCGGAGCTGTTGTAGATGAACCCATAGACACCGGATGCATTTAGGACTTGTGTCAAATTGTTGATAGCCGTAGCATTGGGCGCATGCCAGTTGAGATCAACTCTTTCGGTTGCTGCAGAGCTGACAAAAGATGCGGCAATTGCTATCATGAAGTTTGTACCAGGGAGGTTTCGCATGTTGTCGAGCCTGTCAGTAAGGAACTGGCAGAGAACAATCCACCCAAGCAATGCGAAAATTGCAACACAATTGCTTCGCAGCCATTGCGAGAGATTTTGAGAGCGGTCCATACATATTTAGATCGCATATGCAGGTTAATGTTACTGCTGCTGTGAACCTCGCTGCCCACGTTTGCTGGTCAGGGAAAGTGTATGGAGGAAGAATGTTGCCTATAGAGTGGGATGGTCGGCGATATGGATCATTTCGACCTAGGGGAGTGCTACATTTTTCAACCAAGGAGGAGAAGTTTGTTTACACGATCAATTGCATTTGTAACGTTGATCTACGTCCGTGAATATCTGAAAACGTCCAAAGATTCCGGTTGAAGTTGGGATGGCGCTCCACGTGCTGAAACTCAGCCAATGATTAGTTGATTCCAGGTTTTGAGTCAGATGAACTCGCTGACTAAACGAACCCACTAATCCCTGTTGGTCCTGGGGTCTTTCGGCCTAGTACCATATTGACATTTCCTGAGCTCTTAAACAACTTCTTTTAAAAATAATATAAGCCATAAACAATATTTAAGCAAATGAACATGCTGTATGGCTGTGAATACGTATAACGGAGTCTCCAATACTGTTGGTAGGCTGAAGGCACACTGCAAGGCAGATCAGAAAGTAGGCTGATTAGAAGGTTTGAAGCTCGATATAAATGGTTATTTTCCCTGTATGAAAAAGGAATGAACTTCTGCTCTTATGGCCCCATCTATAGCATTCTTATGTGCCTCATACCCAAAATAAATATGAGCCTTTTTACCACGTCATGTGAGTCTTCCGAATATGTCATCCCAGTCTCCTCCTCCATGAATTTTTTTTGTGTACCAGATTTATCGAACAGCACAATTACCCATCAAGGCTTTTGTGAGTCAACGCAACCTCCGAGATCCAATAATATTCTGCGCATATCTTGTAGGTTTTGCACTCGGACTCATATTCTTTCCGTAGCCATTGCCTTGCGGTCTGTTTTGGACGATCTGTTATCGCTTGTCCCTGCTCATACATAACAAACCCCACCCTCAAATCAGCAAAACGGCAGAGCTCCAATGCATAAGGAAAAATGTAAAAGGCGTGCTCTCAGCACGAACCCTAGCCACTTCTCGTTACATAAACTACAACCCATACTCTCAATGATAAAAATGGTTATGTCAGGGGTCATTGCGAAACCCCAGTATGATCCAGACACTGACATACTATTGAAAAGATCGCGTAATATTATAAACTGATTGCGCAATCTGACTTTATAAAGGATTCAGAGGGTACTTACTAGCGGGAAGGGTCCCGAGTGGGCCAACTTGTACTAATGTGATAGGAAACGCGTCCTTCCTGCCGATTAACACTGCATCCTACTCCATTATCTTGTCTCAGTGACTTCAGCAGATATCCTGCCTGATAAACCTGCTTGAATGCGTTTCTTTGTTACATCAAGCTGCTCGAGTCTGTCCGCAATTCAATGCTATGGGGATTGATATCCTGATGCCTCATAATATGGGTATCGTATGTACATATCTCAGTAAACTAACCAAGGTCTCATATCACAACACTATTCAGATAATTTTTCAAGGTCTCTCTGCTTCGCCATGTCATTGTGCTTAGCATAGTAGGTGGATGTTCGAGCTCCCTGTATGTAGAGAATCTATATGACATATCTGAAGCTTGGTATGGCCATATAACTGTGATCTAACCATATATCTCCGGTCAGTTCACTTATTTGTGTTCTTTTGATGCACTAAGTCCATTTTTTTCCAGGAATCTTATCTGCTGCATGAACAGTTGATGGTGAGGTGTTGCATCACCCATGCCCCACTTCTTGATCGCAAGCGAGTGCATTTAAGCGCATAGCCGCACTCTTCTCACAAAAAAGAGAAGGGAAGATATTCAGCCCTGCCACCGTCATTGATAGAACACAGTAGAATTATCTAAGAGAGATCTTGGCCAAGGCTCAAGGAAGCAACGTAGATTAATAGAGTCCTAAAGGTGTACTATGTCACTGGCACCTAGTAACAGCTGGTAGCATTGCGAGTTCAAGCAATAGCTTTATGCTTCTCTTTGTGTTAGGAAACCCACATCCTTCCAAGCAATTGAACTACACCGTTTCTTTGAACAAGAAATCACTAAAGCGCTTTGTCTAATTTGATGGACTAAGCAACCCCCAATTTCTTCTTAGCATGGCATCCGAATTTTATGCATACATTGCTATTAGCTTGGTCTCAATGCTTTGCGTTAACCATAGCCTTCCCTATGTCTCGGCTCATCAGCTATGATCAAGTGAACTCCCATTCATCTCGCGATGTCAATCACTGTGTAAGAAGAGAATCTCAGTTCTCACCAACCAATTTCTCCATGGAGCTATACTGATGCATATACGTCCTTTGTAAAGATAGATTACTCATGTAATAACTGACGCCTCTTCCACCAATTTTCCAGCTTCAAACTCAACAACTCAACATTCATTTCACATTTCCTCATTCCGTACGTGTAGGCCTCACCGACGAGACCATACGATCTCTCAACTCTCGGCAGAAGGAGAGGAAACGGCCAGCCAAAGAGGATACAGATTTTGTAGCCAATCTGGATTCGTTCAAGACCCTGCACCATCTCGTCGCTAGGTTCAGATCCGACAAATCCCTATTCATGATAGGCTAAGCACGTCATAGTTCTAAAAAATTCCAGCAGTCTGGGGATTCCGGATAGGTGATCGTTATGAGAACGACGAGCGAGTTTTAAGTATTGACATTGCGCCAAGCGTAAGCCTTCCTCTTTCAAAAGGCATATTGTGATGGAGTCGCAAGTAAAGGCTCTGACATTCAAGGCTAGACAACTAGAACTTAAATTAAAGTCCTCATGGCCATCTACTAATAATGAGTACTAGTCTTTTCAGGAGGGTGATATCACCTGGCTAGTATCAGCTACTTTGGACAAACTGAATGATGGCAATGGAAGTAGTTCAGCACCACTGACGCGTTAAAATTAGCAATCAGACTGCCTCTTGGAATTGGTCTGAAGTTCTTACCACCAGCAGATGACACAGGCCGTTTGCGCAAGGCCGACCGTTTAGCGTTCCTTGACACCATCGAAAGTTTGGGTCACTTGAAATACTCTTGACGGTAATCCTCTCATGATATCTCCCACATAGTCAACTCTCAATTAGTCCCAAATTCATGGAAAGGGCTTACCTTTCGAAGTCTTCAGGAGAAACAAACCTCCCCACGTCATGAGGTGAAATGGTAAAGACATGGAGTCGAAAAGTTGCTAGGTGGCTGGCGTTATTGGGGTGAAAAGCAATCGGATGTTTTAGAACCAGAGGCAGAGTCTCCTTCTCGTTGACTCATATTTGACCAATGCCCGAGGCCATTATTCTTAGTAAGCTGCGGGGTATTCCTTTTTCAATCGTCCCGCACAACAGCATGACATTTCTTAATTTCTCGGTCTAGCAGGCTCGATTGCAGCTATTACTTTGTAGTTAGCTTTCCACTCAAATCTTATTTCAAAAGCAAGCTACCTATACGGACAACAAAAACGCCATTTGAAAGGAATGTTACCAGCCTCAGTTCTAGTCAGCCTTCAAAAATCTCATTCATAATTTCATGGCGCAGATTACATCTTTGCAATCGCCTGCTGTGATAGAAATCGTTCGTTACTGGCTTTTCCATGAAAGTGATCGCAACTGTCCGAGCGCCGTTGACGCATCCCGTTGGTTCGTGTTTTTGATGGCCGTTACGGCTACGTCCTCGGTGCCAAAGACATTCGGAGATGGGTTCAAAGCAACACCGGAGCCTTCTCCAATTCTTGGGCCCCTATATCTGGGCTGGAGTATTCATCTTTGGGACTCTCACTCTTTAGTTGCTCGTTACATTAGTAATGTCGCGCATCCTCAATCATACGAGCCAGACGCAAGATTCACAATACCAAGGCTTACTATATCCTTTTCCTGCATAGTACATTCGGCCACTACCTGCGACAGCAATCTTCCTTTCTACCACGATTATTACAAGTTCTTATTTTCACAATACTGTGTACGTCAGTCTTCTAGAGCTTTTGTATGGCCTAGGATCTATTTGGTTCTTCAAAGACTTATTATGATCTTTGGGTTTACTCTTCGTGGGCATCTGCTAGGCAATTAATACGCTTCTCAATGTTATTCTTCTTCCTCAATCTTTAAGTAACTTCCAACGTGACAGCCCTCGAGCCTTAAGCTCAGTACTTGCACACTTACCATTTCTGATCCTGTACGCTATTTATCAAATTATCTAGCAGCACCAAAGTGTCACCAAAGTGCTAATTTGCACATATATTTCAACATATTCTATAGGGAAGTAGAGTTATATTAGGTGATATACGACTCAGTTACTAATTCGAGATATTTTAACCCGCTATATATCTCGTATTAATACTATACTATTTTACCTGCCGACTTATAAATCCATTACTATAATTCCTATCATGTTCGTAAGTAGCTTAAAACAAAGCTATAATACTACTATTCTCATGATTTACTCATAGATTATCTCATAGGTTACTACCTTTTGCTCACTTCTGACAATATTTAGCCTTACATTAGGAAATTAAAGCACAACGAGAGGATCTGAAACGAGATAGCTTTGCTAGAGTTGGGCCGTTTCGAAAGCTTCCCTACATGTCATCGTAGGTGAAAAGTGAGGTTGGTTAGTATAACGACCGCTTATTAGATAAGCTATTGTATTAGCCAACTCCATTATTAACGGATGAATAGTGCAGATTTCGAGTCCTTAAGAATCATAATATAAGGCCGAATACTCCAAGTCAACCTCAACATAGCTTTGATGGAAACGAAAAGAACGCTTTCCCAACGACTAGTGCTTAGAGCAGCACAAGTTATCTTCAATGAAAAATTTCCACGGTACTTAGAAAAAATCCCTTTATCTCAGAATTAGGAGTATTCGCTTGCTATGCTAAGTTTCAGAAAGTTTCACAGAGCATGTTCGACACTGAACAAAGTCTTCAACAAACCCTCCTTAAAGGCCGAAGCTACGGGAAGAACAATCCCCCAAAGTGAACTTCGACAAGAGAACAACATCACTGTCTCCCTCTCACACCATCACAGCCACCGAACAACTTCATCGCCTGTAGCCTAAACCCAAACTCTCCCTTCTCAATCCTTCCTTCGTCCTCTCTCACCATTAGAATCCGAACTTTGAAATTGACCACTATATCAGCATCCATTTCGCTTCCAACCACCATACCATCAGAACCCAGAACCCAGAACCCAGAACACAAATATGGGTAGATACACCTGCCTCAACTCACTCTCATCCAACTCCTCTACCTCCTCCTCTACACCTTCAAACTCAGCGTCCTCCACATCATCCAAGCTATCTCAAGCCTTCAAAGCCCTCACAACCACACCCCCTCCCTCACCAATCTACTACACCCGCGCCGAACGCGTCTACATGTCAAAGCGCAGCGACAAAGCTCGACTCCGTCGTTTAAAAGAGGGACGATCAAGCGCAAGTGCAGAAGCGGGCAGTAGGAGTTATCGAGACACCGGGAACAGGAAGTCTCGGACTAGCAGATTTTCGCAAGACGCCCCCGACAGAGGATGTTGGGAAGAGAGGAAATACAAGGCTCGCGATGAAATCTCAGGTCAATCATATCGACCGCAGAATAGTAGGTATTCGATTTTCTCAACGGCGTCTAAAGTTCGACATTTATCTTCTATCTCTGGTGAGGCTGCCAATCAAGAAGAGCTAGATACGGTGGATGAGATGTACAGCCCTCACAATAACCCTCACATGGCTTCGGAGCGGTACTCACTGCACAGTGCTGCGGAATCCCGCTACTCGCTCTTCGACACCACGTCACCGTCTCGGTTTCTCCGGCCATCAAGCTACGCCTCGTCGACTTGTAGAAGTAAACGTGAGATAATGAGCGACGCGAAAGAGGAGGAGCAGGATTTCGGCGCGCTTCAAGGAGCGACTAGACGGGATGACCATTCCGGCTATGGTAGTGGCGGAGCCAGAGGGTTCAAACCACCATATTGCAATGGTGGTTACGGGCGAATTAGTTCGCGGGAGGCCTTTCGAGGAAAGGGAGATGGTAGGGAAAAGGAGGAGCCGTCGATGTCGAGATTCAGTTGGAGCGACAGCGACGATGAGGACGAGCGGCCATTGAAATACTTCCTTGGTTTCTTACGGGGTGGTAGGAAATAAGCCTGGATTCTGGCTCTGTCTAAGTACCTGACCAGATATGACCGCCAAGGAGAGTTAGAAAAGGTCAACGTTCCCACGGAAGGCAAGCGTACCTCGTTCCAATTTTTCCAGCCAATCAATGAATTTGAAATTTTTTTAATGCCCATTGATAACATACAATTCTCCAAAATCCAACATGCAAGTCAAAAACTTAGTTGTGACCCTGCTCAATAGACTTTGGAGGTCATAGTAACACTAAGAGCGAAGTAACGAAGTCAAGTCACGTGAAGAGAGATTCGGGAACAAGGACACGTTTACAGTTTTCATTAATTTTTAAAAGTTCACCTCGCTATGCAGTCTCAAGCCTTGCTAAAAGCCATCGATGACAAGCCGGCGAACCACCTCCATCTCCGCTGTCCGTGAAAAGAAAAGGGTATGATGCGCTGACGGTTTTTTCTCTTTTTCTTGTAATTGTGTAGGCGAAAGGGGGAGAGGGGGGGATTGATTGTCCATCATAAAGTCGTGTAGTGGTAGATTATGGTCGATTTGTCCTCATCCTCACACTTCCCCAATGAATTCCCAAGCAATTTCCATCCGTGACCATCGACTTCTTGAAATAGACGAGCTCGGTAAATGTAGCAGTCGCAGCAAATCAAATCCGTAAGAAACAAAAAGACGTTTTCCCCAACCCGAAGCTACTCCAGTCTTTCAATGCCCCTCCATCCCATGCATGGCGTTTGATCGTCTCCCCAAATTTTTATGTCTTGGTGAGAAAATCGTGCGAAAGAGAAATCAACGACCAGCCAAATGCCAAGCCCCCGATCAAATCCGTCTGAAGTTCGCCCGAGTTTTGTCGAGAATCGAAAAGCAAATAAATCCATCCCATTTCACCCATCCATTTTTGTGCATGCCAGCCCCTCCCATAGCGAGAAAGCCAGCAGAATCCAAATACGCAGAAAATAAAGTCATGTTTACAAGAAGCGGAAAGAGAGCCACGCTGTGTCCTTCCAGATCACCAAAGGAAAGATGCGCCATGTCTTTCAAGACAATAAAAGCGAGAAAAAAAGCAAGGGGAAAATATCAGCCTAATTACAAATTTCTGGGTGGCAAGCCGGAGAAACCGACAGCCCATATGGTGGTTTTGATAACACCCGACCGATCGAGCGAAAAATGTCTAGAAACCGAGATCGTGAATGTGCAAGAAGTAGAACCAGCAACGCGATTAGACCACGCACGCAAAACAAAAGTGCCTCTCCCTCCAACCCAAAACACCTGACCAGATAGCCATCAAGTCCATGCCAAACCGAACTTGAGAGAAAAACAAACGAAAGATCTATTCGCTAATGCAACGCCAATTACAAGGAAAAAGTCATGAAAGATCGAGGCAGCCACCCATGTATTAGGAGTGCAACGCAGCTCGAGATCGTAAATATTTGTGCGTGTCGTTTTCGGCCGAACTCTAAATGTAGACCGGGTATTGCCAACCAAATGTGCGTATTATCGATTAGCCCCCTTTTTGAAATTGTCGGGAGCCATCGCAGGTCATGGCCCGAGAACGTGATGCGCGTTGGATGACGCAACGTGAAATGAAATTGCAAACTTTTATCGCTATGCTCTAGGCATCGTGGGTATTTGTGTCGTCGTAGAAAAGAAATCTGAAAATTGGAAATGACGTTGTCGACGAAGCCCGAATGACAGCCTCAAACTCCGCTTTACGCAGCGATTTGGTGTCCATATCCGTTGGTCATGAAGTATGGTTGTTTGGAATGTGGGTTGCAAGTATTGCATGTGCAATCTGCCACGTTGGCATCCCAAATGTTTGAGCCATACTGATGATGTCCATAGTGGCTGGTGAACGGAGTGTGGTAAGCGGCGACCCTCGGTTGAGGAGCATACGCACTGAGACTTGGTGCTTGGTATCCTCTTGAATATTGATTGTATGCAGTCCAATCATATCGAGGCCCTCCCCCAGTTGCGCTCATATACTCTGGGGTATTGAGTCCGGAATCTGGGGCCGATGGAGGCGTCAGGTGAGGCGTAGGGTACGGGTTCCATGTGGTCGCAGAATCATACGCTGAGTGGAACGCAGACCCATTCTCTCTCGAGGAAGGAGTCTTGGTGAAGCCACTGTAAGGCTGCTGTGGATAAGGACGGGACCTCTGCACGTTGGTGTCGATCGGGGCAAGAGGTGCAAGGCGATCGAGGGTTGCGGTGCGCTGGATGTTCTTGGTTGCTCGCCAATCCTTCCAGTTCTGGAGCCATGCTTGGAAATCTTTACTCTCATCCAAGTTGACGTATAGATTCCACTCGATGTCCTTGAGCCACTCGCCCTCCAACGTGTTCAGCTCGGCCACAGGGATGCCGCTCACCTCGGACCATGATCGGTTTTGGAAGGTGTTGTCATCGAGGAACTTGCTTCCCAGGAGCAGGCCGATCGTCAACATGCGCCAAACTTGACCGTCGTTAGCCTTGAACGGGGTTGCGTTGCCGCTGCTGAGGGTGTTCAGTCGACGAGCGAGGTAGTTCAAGCCGAGAAGAATGGTCGTGCTTGGGAGTCTGGTTGACGAGAGGAGCCCAGAGACGAACTTTCGGAACGCGGGCGAGACCTGCGGACCAGGGTTACACAGTCGCTGGGCCATTTCCGCAACGTAGTCGGTCATTTGCGAGACCTCATAATCCAACACCGCACAAACACCACCGGGAAGCATATTGGGCAACGTTCAGAAGGCCGACGGAGATTCGATAGAACCTCGTCGGATGCAAGAAGATTAAACTCCTTGCGGTTGATATATGCGGGAGACGAGAAAGCGAGATGCAAGCTGTGTGAGAGCTTTGCGAATCGAGATGTTTTCCGGCGGCGGGAATGTGCAGGCGATACGGACGAAGGAGCGAAGAAATCGGTAGAAATTACTTTCGTGAATCCGCCATAAGTTGGGGGGTCGTTGAAATGGGAAAAACTTTTCGGTTTCTAAGGCGAAGAAGAGCGATGGCGACCAGGAACAATGCAAGACACCACGAACGCGATTAGGACGACTCGACCATGCGGCGGCGACTAGACGATTCGATTTGGGAGTCTAATAAATGTCTTGGAGCAGGTTAGCGAAGATTCTGGTGAGGTCTGTTAAGAAACACGACCAGTGCCAATCCTGACACACCACCCTCGGACGGAATCTGCGGTGACAATGATGCGAGCGCGAGATGACGGAAGAGATGCGTCGTTGAAGGACCGAGAGGCGAGGAAGGTGTGGTGGGATATTTGTTTTGAGAATCCTGTTCTGATGCTCTCATGTAGCAATGGAATGTTCTTCTCGCGATGTTTACTCTGTCGGTCGATTGTCGAGAACGGCGCAGAAAATTCAATTCGAGATGGGGCGTAGACGAAATTGAGGTTCCAGGAGAGAGTTGGATTGACAAACAGAAGATGAAGAGTCTACGTACCTGACTATGTGAATCCGACTGCTGAGCGTCGAGATTTCTATTGTTGGCCAGTTGTGTGATTTGGTTTGTCGGGAGTCGAATGGCGAGCCTGACAGTAGACGTGTGATTCGGTGTGTTGATCACAAGTCTGCCGTGCAAGGCGTAGGAATTCGAACTCGATCAACGAAGGAGTGAAGAGTGAGGAGTGAAGAGTGAGGCAGAGTGGATGAGATGATGGCGGAGGAGAGAATATTTTCTGATAATGACGCTGGCAGTCTCGCACCAGAAAAGAAGAAAGGGAGAGATGGTCGGAGGGGGAGGAGAGAGGATTATTGCGGAAGTGTGGATTAGATTTGTTGCTGGATGGAAGGAGAGAGCGAGGAGAGAGTGCAGGAAGTGCAGTGGTGCAGTGGTGCGGTAGTGCGGTAGTGCGGTGATGCTGGTACTGGTGCTGGTGCTGGTGCTGGGTGCAGAGAATGCGAGACTGGAGACTGCGGAGACGCCAGAAGACAATCAGTGGTGGTGCAGCAACGGAGAGGCGAGGATGAGTGGGTGTTCCGTGTCGGGTTACCAGGGTGTGAGGGAATGAAAATGGAGCCGTTGATTTTGATTAGGGAAGAGAGACGACCTCACCACTTTGCTCAATTTCTCCACTAAAGCCACCCTTGTCGCCTCGTCTTGTCTACTTCTACTCGTGCTTGTGCTTGTGCTGTTGCTGTTGCGGTCGGAAGCTCTGGAAAAAGCCAGGAAGGGGCGCTCAGACTCGGATCCCTGGACAAGAGTTTCTGGTGGGCCCGCGGTGGCCAGTGACGGGTCGATGGGCCAAAGGGGAAGCGCAAGCTTGGGAGTGGTGGATGAGACATGGAGCTAGCCCATAAGTCGCTAGCTCAAGAGAAAAAAGGCTGCGACAGCGTGTGAGGCGTGAGAGTGGCAGAGCCGAGCAAGGACCACTTTCATTATTTTAGCGTCTTTTGCGGCAGCCTACGGAGCATGTCGAGGAAAAATAGTGGCAGGGTCAACCGGAAGGTGCGTCAGGAGTAATCATCGCAGCGCAATCTAGTCGTCATGACTGAGATGACGGCCAGAAGTTCCACGGAAAACATCGGCGGTTACCGCTAGTGGTTCAAACCCTACGCCCGTTGAGCCACACTTCTAAATCCGCTCTTTCCTTGGCAACCTCCTTCTGCCCTTTGTATCAATGCTCGCTTCGGTCACTACAAAGACCCCTTCAGCAATATCGAACTTGCGCGACGTTCGACAGAAAACACTTGAGGGTGCAATGGGAAGACAAGGACAAAGACATGGACGAAGATATGGACGAAGACATGGACAAAGAGAAGGACAAGGAAAAGGGCAAGGAAAAGGACAAGGAATAGGAATAGGACAAAGGACAAAAACAAAGGGCAAAAACAAAGACTTAGAGAAAATAATACGACATGATCGAGTCACCACCACCACCACAACCACCACTACCACGCGAACCAATACGTTGCCCAACCCGCCACTCGAGATTGAAGATCTAGGCGAAAAGGTTGACAACTTGGCGATCTTTGCTGCTGGTGTGCTCTGCAGCCAGGACTGATCTCTCCGCCCAGGCAGATCCAGTAATTATTTCGGCTCTCGTCCAGCTTCTCCTTCGGGCTGTGACGCCTTCATCATCCAAAGCCTTTTGATCATGGGAAAAGGACAGAAGCTTCTTGCAGATTTTCCTCCTTTGTGACCGACATCCTTTGACAATGCCACATCTCACATGCTATTGCCCACGTCTCATCCCCGACACAGGTAACCATACACCAGGATACGAATGGTAATCATCACGAATTACATGATACACCTCTCCTGTCTCGTTAAAAAGTCACGAAGCAAGCATGATTTTGCTCACATGCAAATGACATTTGCCTCCGGGGTCATCCCCAACTGACGAACTGCCTTGATAGCCTTTGATAGCCTTGATAGCCTTGATAGTCCTGACAGTCTGGGTAACTTTAATAGCCTTTGATAGCCTTTCAGCAGCACCGCTTGATACAAGAGATGCCTACTTTGTACATACAGCCGGCCATACAACCTTTCATACCACCACACTCCTTTTGCTTTGCCAATTATAATGCCAACGCCAGCCCTCCCGGCTCCTCACCTCGCGCAGCCACTGGCAAACCATACTGTCACATTCACAGCCTCTTACCCCCAATGCTAACGCCGATGATGCTGATGATGATGATGGTGCTGATGGTGTGGTGTCGCTCTTGTCTCTTCTTGTCTCGCGTTGCTTCCTCCTCGGCCACCCGCGGCATTCAGATTCGGTGCTGACTTGGACTGGGACTTGGACTTGGACTTGGACCTGGACCTGGACCTGGACCTGGACATGATGGCTCCCCTCATTCTCATCATACTGTACCCCCTGCTGGGCGGTTCTGCAAGACTGCACTTGCGACTCCACTGGCGAATGCACTGGCGAATGCACTGGCGACTACACTGGCGACTGCAACTCCATGCGTCTCCATACGGCATCGGGGAAGATGATGGGGACACCAGAAAGAGTTGTGCTGAATGGACGTGGTTTTCTCTCCAGATCCTTCCTGCCCACTCATGATCCAGCCGCTATTCACAGCATCAAAAAAGGGCTGCCTGTGGATTACCATCCTCGCTGGATGTGCAGAAAAACCACGACTCGATCCCACCATACTGACCTCGTTGGAATTGTCTCGATCCATTCAAGGGCCTACCCTATCCACCACTACGGTCAACCATCCCCATCCATGATCCTTCGCGCCCACACAAAACAAAAAAGGCGGTGGCCGTCGTGGATTCAACCATCATTGGTGTCAACGTGCAAAGGACTGTCAAACTTCAATCTTACTGGTGATGATGATGATTATGATTCAGGAGGCTGGCTTTTGCCACTGGTTGGTTACGCCTATTCGTCACGCCCACCTCAAAAATATGCGATTGTCACATTGTTTTTCCATGGCTGCCTCTGCATCACTAACGCACGAGAGGATCCTTTTAACCACAATGACTGCAATGACTGTACTGTACCTAGATGGCTTCCAGAGGCGGCGCGTCTGTCTGCCAATCTGGCCTCTATCCAATCTGGCCTCTATCCAACATGGCCTCTATCCAACATGGCTGTTGACCATCGTGGTATCGTGCCACTCATCATGATGGCAAATTACCATGACACCCACCACGACGACCATTTCCCGGCTTCAAACTCCCCTCCTGAAATATCTTTGTCAGACAGCTAGGCAAGAGTCATTCTGGACACACCGCCGCCCAATGCTTTTCTAGCTTGCGTTGCTTCTCCTCATTTCATCACGAGCTCAAATTAGACAACAGCCACAGCGACCATGGAGATGAATTTCCACCACCCGACCGAATGACCGAGTCCGACTCTTAGCCCACCACGAAATTGAAATCTTGAGACCACGTTGGAAACATTACCGAATTTCAGCTCCAGCCAATTAGATGTGATCGCGACAATTGCATTTCGCGCCTCACACGCGTATTACACCCACCCTCCCCTCCCCTCCCCTTTCGGTGCTCTACGGAGGTAGAGAATAAATAGACTTTACATCAGATCTGAAGGCTCAAACATGCACGAGGTGCATCGGAAAGAAGAGATCCCACGCTTCACGAGGCATAGATTTGACGGTAACCGGCACACAGCAGTAACAGCAACAGCAACAGCCACAGCAACATCAACATCAAGAGCCATCTCACATACCCCAGGATAGGACATCCACACAGTACTACCAAGTAATAGGTATCACCACCAGTTCGACCGGAGACGCCATAGATTCTGCAGCATCTTTGCATCAATCTGGCCAGTGCCGAACTGTTCTCACGCCAGATGCATTCACAAGTAGGCAGCTGTGACCCACACAAGCTTGTTAATCATCAATGTCCAAAGTGATGGCTACAAACGGACTGCAACGCTGGGATCCATCCATCAAAAAACCAGTCATGATCTCAGATGCATATTGCAAAAGCGTCTGCAGCGGGACGTACTCCAGACTCTGTCTATTCTGGCACTTTATTTACTTACTCACACCCATTCTGCTCATGAACACCATCACAGATCACCATACGGTACTCGGTCTAGCCTAGCCCAGCCTACGGATCACGCCGTGGAGTAGGAGTGCTGCTGTGTTGTCCTGTCCCACCGTGAAGTAGAAATAGCCTCTTCTGCTTCCATCCCTTTGCCCCTTTCCAGAGGTTGAGCCATGAGGCTGCAGGCAAATTACCCAATTTTGACGTCCTCCCACTCCTCCATCCTCCTTTATCCCAACCTTATCCATGCTTATTCCATGGCAATCCCATTCTTGACTTTTATGCAAGCTGTCATGCACGTGAAAAGGATTGTCCCTTTGTACCTGAATGATTTGGCAGAAGTTTGGGTCCGACCGACTGTACGAATTCCTCCGCCTGCATACGTCGCGATGTTTTCCGGGACTTTCGTGCAACGACGCAAGACTGGAACTTCTGGACTCCCGTTTTTGGATGCATCGGCCATCGGATTTTGTTCGGCTTGGCTCTTCTTCATACGGAGTCCCTGTTGCTGGGATTCAGAAGTTCGTACAGACGCCCAGCCCAACCCGGCCGTGGTCCGAAAGTTTCCATGTCGAAGACAGCCACTTCTTCATCAGACACGGGCGGCTGCTTGGCCATCGGCGTATATCACTGCCTCAGATGCGGAGAGTTCTTGGGATGACCATGAACACCAGGACCCTCGGATCATACAATTGAATGACGCGAAAAGGTTCACTACCGAGAACACGTAAAATAATAACGACCTCTCGAGATGATGATTTCGAAAGTGCCTAGACCAGTCCTCGCTAGCATCACCAAAACGGTGCCTATCCTCTCGCATTAGTGTCAAAAGATTTCTCAACCTCCTGACCCAGAAAACGTGAAAGGGTAAACCTGGAGGATGACGGTAAGCTGCTCGACTTGTCGAACACGACATCAGATCAAACCGTCGAATGCAGGATCTTTCCACGCGCTCAACCGACCTCCGCCATCGGTGGTCCTGTGCATCGAAGTCGTGGATCTTTCAAGCATCTCGAGACGTCGACCTAGCTTTTTTTTTATTTTTAATAATTCAAGCGACGTCGTTGGTTGGAAGTTCAACAAGCGAACAGGCAAACAAGCGAACACGACCCTTTAGTAACCATGATGCTGTTCTCCACAGGTTTGTCAAAAATAGGCACTCAGGCTCGAGACTAAATTGAAGACTAAACTGAAGACTAAATTGAAGACCGAGTCATCGATCAGGACCCTGAAGATCCACATCGCTTGCCCTCGACCTTAAGCCCTAAGCCCGATATCGATTGTCTCCCACCAGTGTCCCGCACAAGTGTTTCGTGCAATTGTCTTGCACAACCTACTACAATACTTGCTAGACCTAGGAAATGTAAGACCTGGGAAATGAAAGGTCTAATAAGTGAAGAAACTTGATCACCCAATCACGAGTAGCAGGCACCCAGATGAATCTCTTCCTCTTGACGTCTCAGCCATCCAATTGTATGTCATAGACATTCTGTAAGTATGCAAAGTGGCTGAGTGGCTGAGTGGCTGTCTGCCCACCCACGCACTCTTCATCACCAAAGCAATCTTCCCCTTCAAAATGATCCAGAACACTTCCACTCAACAAATGAGGAAACTAGGAAGACTACTTCACGGACTGATGTCGGTGAGACGGTCTGCCTACATCGTCGATCCCTGAATGACCTTGATCTCAACCCTTCCTCCTCCCACAGCTGTCAGATCTGTTTGTACGACCGAAGAATACTACCTCGCAGCCTGAAGTCTGTTCAAATATGCACCCCAACCACGTGCATCAATAAATGCTATCCACTGATTTATGGCAGTAGTAATGGCTCATACAAAACCTCCCCCACGGCCCGGATTGAAGGCCGGTATCTCGCAACGAAGTGCGATGTCGTCACAAGGGATTTGTCAGTTCCCATCCTGCATATTGAACCCCTCTTCTCATGTGTGTTCCCAATGCTTGGAGGGCTTGAAGCCCAATTTACGCGCACAAGACATTTGAATGAAAATGACCGGCTTTCTGGTCTCTGAGGCGGGACGGAGCTGTAACCTTTCCTGTCAAAAGTCTCTCACAGCCTCCCGGCATGGCTGAAGTTGGATCCCCCGACCATATCCGCACATGATCACGTTTATACCACCCTCTTATTACTTTGCCACCACTTCGAGTCAGATCAAACCTCCAGGCAAAATTGACGACTGTGGGCAGGAAACTGTCTTTCGACATACTCGAATTCCCTCCACGAATCAATTCACAGGCTCATCGTTGGCGACCTGAGACCCAAAAAAATGTGCAGCTGCGTTACGTGGTTATGCAGTAAGCAGTCGGAGACAAGATGGAGATGAAGCAGGTGGGAGAGGAGCGTGGGAGCCCCTCGGTTGGGAATTTCAGAAGGTGGGACGAACCACGCCATTTCCCGCAGTTTCGTGGGCTTTTCTGGACGTCTGGATGAGTTGTCCAGCCGGGATTTTCCTGCTTGTCTGAATACCGAGGGTTCCGTTGCCTTGTGCTTTTCGTGGCTTGCTTTCAGATGTTGCCATGTGGGAATGCTCCTGCTGTTTCGGACAGCATCGTAACTTTTGGGGGTTTTCCCGATTGTCACGTTTTTTTTGCTTTTTCATACGGCAGCACCTGGCCCGGGGACTACAGGTAGAAGATCCAGTGACTGTGAGATCAGGGTTGGAGGTTGGGTGTTGAGATGCTTCTTGAAGTTCTTGCTTTCAGAATCCGTGACTTTTGAGTAGGCTACGACTCAACTTGCTTCTATGGACGTGGAACTCGTTTGCTAGTAAGCTCTTCTTTGTAAGGGTGCTAATTAAGCGATATTTGTACCTTTCACATATTCACTAGCTTTCTAAAGACACTACCGCACTAACCGACGTCCTCAATCTCTAATATTCGAAGCTAGTCGGTCTTGTAAAAACAGGTCACCTCTCGAGGAACTCAGACTTAGCAAGCCTGTGAGTTGTCAGACGCACGGTATTTCCTATTGCATGTTCATCATTCAAACCTGTTTCTCTACATACATCAATCACCCTCCTACTCTGTTTCCCACTGTAGGCTACATACCACTCTCGATATGTAGCAAACGTTGCATGTCCATCTGTTTCCTCAGTGGGCTTAAGCTCACGCGTATTTATCCAAGCGGCCTCATCCATCATCAGTGCGGTTTCTGCAGCGAGATAAACGGTGGGCTATGAACCCAAGAGGCTGTGGCGGGATCGATGCGCTATTTGGAGCTGGGCGGCATAAAATAAAATGTTATGTTGAAACCCGTCCTCAAAATTCCACGGATCACGCACCGTTCTTAGTCTCATGAGAGGCCAGGCGTGTGGTATGGTCGAGTTCTTGATTGTTGTCGAGTTACAAGTTGCTGTCAATTCTCACCGCTGCAATACAATCTCACTCACCTAAGCAGTTTGCAAACACAAACGCACATTGACAGAACTGCACTCACACCCTCCCGCTTCAAGTAGGTATATCAACACCGGTTTCCCCAACGTCACATCTGAACATCTAGCATCTCAAACATATGGCATGTACATATCATGCTCTGAGTATACATGTATTTATCTATCTATCAGGTGGACTGAACAGCACGATTTGAAGTTTTGTAGACGCATGTGTACGGTCACGTTCAAGAGACTCATCTGATGACGGTGAGAAATGCAGGGATCGAGGACTGTGGAGGTTTGTGTGCCCCTGGGAAGGCCAAAGGGAGATGGCAGCTGTGGATGCGGAACCGTCTAACTGGAACTGGATCCCTACAAGTATGGAGGTTGGGATGGCGAATGGAGGCTTTGTCATGTTATCTCATCTCGTGTCCTACGCTAGAGAAGTACTCTTAGGTTTGCGGTGATTGTCCTCACGCTTGGTTTGTAGGAAGGAGGGGGGTCATAGATTTGGTAGAGAATAGAGATGGTGATGTTCTTAGGTTGTTTGCAATTTGTGGGGCATTTTTACTTCTCCTTCCTCTTTCTTGTGTTGAATTGTACCTTAGAGAACGTTTTGAACGATGTAAGCTTGGGTGCGGGGGTTGGGTTTTGTTGGATATTATAGGTGGATCCGCATCGTTGCGTGGTTGTTCGTTGGGTTTAGATTGATTTTTAGAGACTTGGGGGATTGAGGATGGAAATATAAGCTTAATTTACATTATTGAACTTTCCTTGTCAGATCTCCCTTCGTTCCTCTCTTGACATTGAGGACTTTTCGGCAAGAGGGCCGAAACCGAGAAATGGTCCAACAATATGACTCTTCCTGGTCTTCAACTTCATAGCGGTGTGCTCTTGTAAGTCCTGTCTTGAAAGGAAGAAAATTGCGTGAGCCTCGTGCTATATCGCTACTTTGGCTCGTATCTCTGGCTGGTGGTAGATGGGTAGGTGTTTGTTGAGTTTGTTTCACAACTTCTCTTAGTATAAATGTACCAAATTTCGTTGCACGGTCCTTACCTCGTTATATTGCTCCCACAATTTCGGAAGCGGCTCGACGCTATTTGCATGACAAAGCGAATACCACGCAGTTAATGGTTCTCTGCACCATACCGCATATGCAGTTCGCTTTCTAGCGCATCTTAGGATCTGTTCCTGGTATCATTAACTCGGTCTAGCCACGGCGCCACGACCCTCTTCATATTCCCGCAAGTTGGTAAACGAAGTAGCTGGCAGGAGAGAAGGATGATAATCAAATGTTAGGAAAGCGCGGGAGAAGACATCTAGACGGGTATCTGGATTATGGATTCTAGTAGTGAATGCGAGAGTCCCATAAGTGTTACTCCAAAGCCTCTTCGTTACCGAAGGATAGATCACAGTCGCCACAGTCGAAAGACGGGTTATAAACAGGAGAGTCGGGTCGGAGCTGCTATAGAGGCGTCTTGTTATCGAGGTGACAGCCGCACGTTATATAGTTGAAAGCGTGAATGAGTAAATATCATTTACGCTGCTGCAGGTTTTCGTCACTACTAGAAGATCGATTGGAGAGAACATAATGGGAGCTTATAGTGTCAAGTTTCTCATCTAGAAGAGGTGAGTCAATAGTGCAATTATACTTGTGACAAATGGAATGTGGGCAGAGTAGCTATGTCGTGTAATTGTAGCTTTACACTATCGTCCACTAACCCGTTGTAAAACCATTTCAATGGCGCTCGAACGCGAGAATGCCTTGATATGTGCGAAAAGTTAGTCGCTGATAACTGGTGGGGGGTGATGTATTGTTACTTCTCTTCCATTGTACCGAGAATACGATGACGATTAAATCTAATATACTGTAACTAGTCGCGAGGCCTTTACTAATCTGCCTCAAGAAACCCATTCGAATTAGAGAAGTTGAAATATCGGTTAAAAGTCTCTTGATTTCTCTATAATGCTACGGCGGCTTGCTTTTATAGTCCGCCAAGACTTAGCTAAGCTAGTTGTTGTTAGGTAACAGCCATAATTTCAACAGAAGAACAGAGCAGTAATTCATAAATACTCGTCTTTAGAATGGGGCAAAACCAGAAACATAACCTTCAGATGGATGGCCAATTTGAAGCTTCTATCTGATTAGGACTCAGGAACGACGGATTTTCTTAGCCAGACTAATGAGTTCAAGAACTATTTCTTTCAACATCCCAAAGAACACGATATTATTCGTCTATCCCCAGGAGTTAATATACCGTCTAGCCATGACTGAAGCTCGGGATTATAAGGCTTGAATGATTTGTCTAGCTGGTGTGATATGCTAGGTGAGATGTTTGGTGAATATATACCCGAATATTAACGACAATGCAGTTTATATTGTGGAAGGGGGGAAAGCACTGGCGGCGCATACAACAAAACTGCGCCTGTCGTAACACATTCATCAAAGTAAATTGTGGACTCCTGTCTATTTCTTTTCGTAAGAGCCTGGCCTTTGCTATAGTAAATATACTGCCAAACACTAACTAGAGTCACATGACTAAAACTATTTTCGCATGAGGCCCGACTTTCCTGGCCACAATATAAATTTCATCTCCGTATAACATGTCCGCACGCCAATGCTCTGTTGCTTAGATCTCGACTTCTGAATTGTGGCTGGAGCTTAGTCAAGCCACGGTCCGAAGGCAGCTAGTCTGGTTTGCTCTGCGCCACGAAAGAAGTCACATGTTATTGACCTCCCGCGCCTTGTCACGGGCCACTTCGAAGGACCACCTGGTGTTGAACACTCTCCACTCCGGACTAAAAACGTGGAATTTCGATTTTGCTTTAACTTCTTCAGACACGTACGAGATCCTGATCCGTGCATAATCATGCGTCTTTTACAGATCAAAGGCCCTGGCGAATTCAGCCTGGTCCAGGTCGCAACCCATAACACTCTTCCCTACGCAATACTTTCGCACACCTGGACAGGTCAAGAGTTCACGTATCAAGATCTAATTAGTGGTGCTGGGAAAAGCAAGCCTGGCTATGATAAGATTAAATTCTGTGGAGAACAAGCGACTAGAGACAGCCTACAATATTTCTGGGTGGACACTTGTTGCATTGATAAGTCCAACTCTGCCGAGCTGTCCACGGCTATTAATTCTATGTTCCGCTGGTATAGAAATGCGAAGAAATGCTACGTGTACCTCACAGATGTATCAGCATCCAGTCATGACGGGGACGTTCAGCCAAGCCAGAGCACATGGGAAACGGCTTTCCGGGATAGCAGGTGGTTTACTCGGGGTTGGACGCTTCAAGAACTTATTGCTCCAGAAATAGTCGAATTCTTTTCAGAAGAGTGCACGCGATTAGGTGACAAAACCTCACTTGAAAAGCCAATTCACGAGATTACTCAAATTCCAATTCAGGCTCTGCGAGGGAACCCTTTCTCTGAATTTAGTATACCTGAGCGGAAAGGATGGGCATCACAACGCCAGACAACAGAAGAAGAAGACATGGTGTACTGTTTGTTAGGTCTCTGCGAGGTGTCCATGCCGCCTATATATGGTGAGGGGAAGGCGGCGGCACTAAAACGACTCCAAATGACTGTCAAAGAATTCTCCAAGGACAGCAACGAGCCGAAGAATCTAGAAGGTACGGTAAATTTGACGTGACTTGACCTATGCTAAGTCCTATTCTATAGACAAAATTGTTCCGTTTATCGTTCCATTTGACAGAAATCCTAATTTTGCAGGTCGTGGAACGCAGCTTACTGAGATTGAAGAAAAGTCATTTGTGGGAGGTCGAACTATAAAAGTTGCAATCACAGGGCTTGGTGGGGTAGGTAAAACTCAGCTGGTACTCGAGCTTGTCTACCGAACAAGAGACAGATATAAGAATTGTTTAGTAATCTGGATACCCGCGACTAACATAGAAAGTCTTCATCAAGCATATCTAGACGCTGCCCGACGGCTCAAGATTCCAGGCTTAGACGAGGATAAGGCAGATATAGAGAAACTTGTGCAAGATTACCTGAGCAAGGAAAGCACAGGCCGGTGGCTCCTGGTGTTTGACAATGCTGATGATGTTAATATGTGGATCACCCAATCTGGATCTGGATCCGGTCGTCTAATCGACTACCTCCCACGAAGTGAGCAAGGATGTATCATCTTCACGACGCGTGACAGGAAGACGGCCGTCAAGCTTGCATACCGTAATGTCGTAGAGGTTCCGGAGATGGACGAAGACGTAGCGATACAGCTACTACAGAAGTGTTTAATTAACCCTGATCTGACTAAGAATAGACCGGATACAGTAGCCCTACTAAAGGAGCTCACCTACCTTCCGCTCGCAATTGTTCAGGCAGCAGCATATATTAACGAGAATAATATCGCGTTCGTGGACTATCTATCCCTCCTTGCAGATCAAGAAGAAGCCGTTATTGATCTTCTTAGCGAGGAATTTGAGGATGACGGGAGATATGAAAATATAAAGAACCCTGTGGCTATAACGTGGCTTATCTCGTTTGAACAGATTCGGTATCGCGACCCTCTCGCAGCCGACTATCTGTCATTTATGGCTTGTATAGATCCTAAGGACATTCCCCAGTCTCTTCTTCCTCCAGGAGCGTCTCGAAAAAAGGAGATAGATGCAATCGGAACCCTTGAAGCCTACTCGTTTATTATTAAGCGAGCAGCAGACCTGGCTCTTGATCTTCACCGACTAGTGTATCTCGCAACGAGAAACTGGCTTCGGCAGAAGAGTCTGATCGTGCAGTGGACGGAGAGGGCGACTATAAGATTAGAGGAAGTGTTCCCAGATGGTGACCACCAAAATAGAACTGAGTGGAGGACGTACTTGCCACACGTATATTGTGTGCTAATGTTTTCTAAAGCTGGTAAAGATGGAGAAACCCGGATAGCTCTGTCGCGGAAATTTGGGCAGTGCCTACTTAGCGATGGAAGATATAATGAGGCAGAGGCACCGTTCTTGAAAGTAATGGAATGGCACAAGAGGGGGTTAGGACAGGAGCATCCCTCTACGCTGACCAGCATGAGTAACTTGGCTTCGACATACCGGAACCAAGGGCGCTGGAAGGAGGCCGAAGACTTGGATGTGCAAGTGTTGGAGGCGAGTTTGAGGGTATTAGGGCAGGAGCATCCTTCTACGCTGACCAGCATGGGTAACTTGGCTTCAACATTTTGGAAACAAGGACGCTGGAAGGAGGCTGAAGGCTTAGAGGTGCAAGTTATGGAGACGAGAAAAAGGGTATTAGGGCAGGAGCGTCCAGACACTCTGACCAGCATGGCCAACTTGGCTTCAACATACCGGAATCAAGGACGCTGGAAGGAGGCCGAAGATTTGGAGGTGCAAGTTATGGAGACGAGAAAGAGGGTATTAGGACGGGAGCATCCAGACACGCTGGGTAGTATGGCCAACTTGGCTTCAACATACCGGAATCAAGGACGCTGGAAGGAGGCCGAAGACTTGGAGGTGCAAGTGATGGAGACGAGTTTGAGGGTATTAGGGCAGGAGCATCCAGAAACACTGAGTAGTATGGCCAACCTGGCTTCGACATACCGGAATCAAGGACGGTGGAAGGAGGCCGAAGACTTAGACGTGCAAGTGATGGAAACAAGTTTGAGGGTATTGGGACAGGAGCATCCCTCTACGCTGACCAGCATGGGTAACTTGGCTTCGACATACCGAAATCAAGGACGCTGGAAGGAGGCCGAAGACTTGGACGTGCAAGTGATGGAGACGAGAAAAAGGGTATTAGGGCAGGAGCATCCCTCTACGCTGACCAGCATGGGTAACTTGGCCTCGACACTTTGGAATCAAGGGCGCTGGAAGGAGGCCGAAGACTTAGAGGTGCAAGTGATGGAGGCGAGTTTGAGGGTATTAGGGCAGGAGCATCCTTCTACGCTGACCAGCATGGGTAACTTGGCTTCGACATTTTGGGATCAAGGACGATGGAAGGAGGCAAAAGGTTTACAGGTGCAAGTGATGCAGATCAGTTTAAGAGTATTAGGGCAGGAGCATCCTTCTACGCTGAGCAGCATGGGTAACTTGGCTTCAACATACCGAAATCAAGGACGCTGGAAGGAGGCCGAAGACTTGGACGTGCAAGTGATAGAGACGAGAAAGAGGGTATTAGGGCAGGAGCATCCCTCTACGCTGAGCAGCATGGGTAACTTGGCTTCAACATACCGGAATCAAGGACGCTGGAAGGAGGCCGAAGACTTAGAGGTGCAAGTGATAGAGACGAGAAAAAGGGTATTAGGGCAGGAGCATCCAGACACGCTGAGCAGCATGGTCAATCTTGCCTTAATATGGAAAGGAAACAGCAGAGATATAGATGCCCTTAAGCTAATGAAGCAATGTGTAGAGGTACGGGAAAGGATCTTAGGGGCTAATCATCCCTACACTTTGTCTTCCTCAATGACATTACTTAGGTGGGAGACAGAGAAATTAGAGGTTGGTACCTCATTTGATGGAGAATAATAGAATCAATCAGATAGGAATAATAGCCTAAAATCATTCTCCTATGCTCACGTTGATGGAGAAATAAATGAGGGACTCCACTGCGTTTTGATATGGCATCGCATGTTTGAGGCTCTCCCGAGGGGAGGTATCTGCGAGGGCTTCAGTGGTGCGGTAGCTTGTAACTTACTGTGGTGATGGAGATGGCAATGGGACCGATTGAGTTGGCAGCTCCTGGAACTTTCTAGAGAACAGTATGCTTTATGTGAATTCGGTATATAATATAATATAACCAGCGTGAATGTTAATAGGACATTATACAAGCGCAATAGATCCTTCTCGCTTGTTAAGAGGCTTGGCGGTTTTTGTGTCCCCTTTTTTCCGGATAAATTCGGCACGCGACTTCCCTTGTGCTCTGTGTTTTGAAAACTTGAAGTCGTACTCTTTCTTGATAAAACTTTCGTGGTGTGATCCTGAAACTTGGAGGCAAGCCGATAGTCATAATAGAGCAGGGGAAACAGCTAACAGCTAAAATGACTTTCGACGTCGTCGATAGGACGATCGACAGCATTACCAAAAAGGCGGTATTTTCTCACTACATAACAAATCCTTATGAAGGAACGGCGAAAGAACGACGACACATTAATTGTAAATACATATGCTCGCGAGGGAGAGATTCCCTAAACAATGAATTTGTCTCGGCACAGGGGATTCTATCCATTTAGGGACGGACGTTACTACTACCCTTCGGCTACATTCCCTGAGATTTCTGAACCCCGCTTACTGTTTTAAAAGGTATATGTGAATTAGCTGAGCGAGAAAAAAACGGGGAGGGGGACTTGATGGAAAACGGGATGTTATTAGTATCTATCACCATAGACACCCCTTCTGTCGCACATCTTAGTGTCTAATATTCCAATCATTTCTGGAACTTGAAAAGCAAGGACTAGAGTAGATCCACTGATATTCATATATTACATGACTTGATTTGAAAGCAACGCTATAATTTTCCATGCAGTTTAAAGTATCTGATGGATGACAATCGTTTCGTATAGTAAATTATCCCTCCCCCCCGCCCCCGGCCCACCCTGGTGCTGCTCCTGGCGTCCAAGTACCGGATCTTACCACGGGATAGTGCGTGATGGGTGGTAAAGCTTGGAGAGGCAGGCTCTCCTTGTTGCCAAAGTGACTTGGGTAGCGGACGATATGGAGAACACTCTGCGGTGCAACGATAACCTGGCTTCGAGCGTCCCGCGCGTATATCCACATGGGGGCGGTGTTAGCGTGAGTTTTGCCGCCAGAGAAGCTGTACTGTTGGCGGAAGAGAGAGTTAGCGTGAGGATATCTTATGGGTGACGGGAGATTAGGTACGTAGGAGAAGTTTGTTGGTATGTGACAAGGTGGTGGTGGTCATGGGGTCTCTCCTGACATGATGAGGATGGTGGTGTCTTATTGCGGGTTACGACTTTATGATGACGGTGATTACGAGATAAAGAAATTTATTCCAGAGTTGGTAGCAGGGCAGTAGCAGATTGACTCGGGTTATATCCCTCTTAGCTCATGGCCAGCACATTACACTCAAAGTTTAGTGTCGCCGGTTTTGAAAATCTCATTCTGCTTCGAAACCGGTTTTGTTCATTTCAGGCTAACCATACCAAAGATTACCGGAAAAGAAGGGTCTCAAAACAAATGTCCTGCTTGATCGCCAAATATTGCCTAGAGTCTTATCTAACATAATGTCCTTCGATATCCTCCAAGCTATGTTCTCAACAACAAAAGTACTCTCGCCAGGGGCAAGACAAGGTAAGGCGTGAACTCTAAATCCTATAGTACGGTGAAGGTGGTGGTGGCAGTGGTGGACTTCCCCTCATCTCCTCAACTGGCAGATACCGCCTTTGTGGTCGATAGTATCCACCCTCGATTCCATACCTTCTTCCACGACCAACATACCCCACGTCTCCATATCCCCCGGCTCTCAAATTCCCCATTCTTCCCCCAGGCATCCTTCTACCTACTCCACCAGCAGCCCTCCAAACACTCCCCATAACCCCCATCACATGTTGCAGTTCGCCCGTCCAAATAAGACACACCAGCACAACAACGATCAGCAGCGGTACAGCCACGGTCCAGAAAACCCACTGACCAATCTCCATATTCCTTATATCACTTGTATTCATACCGAGGATACTGGCGACGGTCGAGAGCGGTAGGAATATAACGGTAACGATGGTGAAAGCGAAGATGGCAGAGTCTTGGCGGTCTTTGTTGGAGTCAATCTTTTGGAGGTTCTATGAGAAATTGACGGTATGGATTAGTAAGCGCAGTTAAGGTGTAGTCAATGTTATTCTCGAAGGAATCTGGCCGGTGAAAAGGGGGGGAGGTTGGGAAACACACCCAAGTCTCAAGATCCCGCGCCCGATTTTCAACCTGCTTGAAATCCACAAGCCTCTTTTCAAGCAAGACAATACTATCTTGTACCAACAACCCTTGCAACGCATTGGATCCCGTAGGACTCAGCTTGCTGCGTCCCGAAGAAACTTGGAATTCATACTCCCTGTTCCTAGTCCTCGAACGGTAGTCTTGCGAAGTATAACCCTCATTTCGAGGCGCGATACCCTCTGAAGCCCCGAGATGGCCAGCCCCGGATTGGCGATCTGTTGTGAACATATTGCGTTGGATCGAGAGGGTTTCCATGATGACGGATATCTCTTGTTTGAGCATGGTAATGCGACCCTGGTGGCTGCGGTCGAGAGGATTTGCTTCGACTTCATCCTCCTGTCATCATGTTAGTGGAGCGATTTGAGCAAAACTAAAAGGCACTCACAAGGGCTTTCAAGTACTCCCAATACGTGTCACAAATGTCTCTCTCATTGGTAGTATGATGAATATCATTGAGTAAATGCAAATTGACCAACGAAATCAAGTCAAACGGGGACAGTACTGAGCTTTCAGTCAGGCTTTTCTGCGGGAAAGCTTCGAATACTTTTCGTATGCCTAAATTTAGAAGCTCATGGCACACCATGATATGGCTATCAAAAGCCTTATTATCCACACGTACCACTGACATGACTAGATGTAGCCAAGCCTTTGAAAACTGTTCGGGTAAGTGGAACTTCGCGCGGTCAATGTGGTGGGCAGAGTCTAAGAACTCCTTGAAAGGCTTCAAATGACCCCTTACGGTGTCGAGCCAACGTCGAAGAACATGTGCTGCTTTGACATTGTAGTCATGGTGGGATCGTTCGAAAAGAAGTTCCCTTATTACAGAATTCTGATCGTTATCTTCATCTTCTGGCAGACGTAAAGGCATTGACTAGCAGATAGGTCAGCTTTCAAGTCCCATAAAATCAAACAAATTTTGGGACTAAATTTCTAAGTGGTCTTGCGACCCAATGTCTTGTTGTTATAAGAGTAGAATTTGCCGAAGCCAATATTGTGTACCAAATATAACTTCACTCCGATGCCCCAGGACTGCTCAGGGTTGGGTGTTTCTAAGAAGTCGAAGACTACCTACGTTGAAGAAGCGATACAAAGCACCCCAGTATTTCTGAGCCGTTGCACACTCAAATGAAAGCGGCAGGAAGAATTGGAACAGAGTCTCCGACAGCTCCAGGATTTCCAGTTGGGTGTTGTAGGAAATTCGTAGGTCCCTTTTTTGCTCTGGCTTCTCAAGAAGGGCAGTGCCTATTTCAACAAGTAAGTCATATACCTTCTTCCTCGGCATCGACTCGCATTGGTTGTACGCTAGTCTATCTCTGGCATTACTTTCTTTGCTTAGAAACCTATCAATCTCCTCTAGATCCCTTGTAACGTTAGTATCATTCGTACAGTTCTCCAAATGTTCGCTGGAATCCTTTGGGGGTTTAGAGCCAGGTACCGAGCGGCTCAGATCTTTTGGCTCATCTCCAAGCGGTTTGGTGTTCATCCAGGTGAACACATGGAAATTTCCATGTCTTTGGTCCCGAGATCGACTCGGCGAGCGATCGAGAAGTGTTCCATCGACAATGCTTGATTCAGAACTTGGTGAAAGCTTATCAGGACTTTTATCACTGATAGCGTCTGTGTGACATTTATTTGTGTGGGTGATTTCCTCGACGGAAGTCTTTGGAGCGGATTCTTTCGAGCCAGCTTGTGTATGAGCGTCAACACTAGCCTTCTCATCGAAGACGGGTATGACAATCTCAAGGGGATCGTTTAGTAGGTCTCTGGGAAATTCCTTGGGACTACGCAGCTAGTTAGAACTGTGATATCTAATTGTGAACAGTATCTCACCGAATTATCAAATCGATATGGATAGTAGACTTCTTGGCAAGAACCAGCAGACGTGTCCAATCGCTTTCTGCAAGGACTTTCTCATTGTAAGTAAACTGGAGCGTCTGGGGCCAAAACTCCCAGAAATGCGAAATGAACCCCTAAGTGACCATTAATGAAAGTAAGACCGGTCGGCCAGATGAACTTACAAACCACGTTAAGCAATCCTCCGATCTAAATGCCCAGACCTTTGATTTGCCTTTATTGACACAGATATGAGGATACGAACCACTGGAGGATGGCTCTGCAACAATCGAGATAGCATCTGCTTGGAGAGATTTGTGAGGAAATCTTGAGCAAGTAATTAGTAGAGCTATGAGGGTCAGCAAGGGATTTTATTGGACAATTTTGATAGACATACAATCATCCAGAACTAAACACCATAAGTGCGCAACATGATAGCAATAATCTGCGGAGGTGTCGTTAAGTTGACAAACAGCCTGTCGCATGTCCCTCTCTTTTTGGACCAAAGAAAATCGTGTCTGCAGTAGCGTTTTCATCGGATGAGATGAAGGCCGCAGCTTCAGAGCGGAGAGGTCCAGCGAAAGGTACTTCTCTAAACAGAAGTAGGGAAGACACATCCAAGTTACGAGTCCAGCTTTCGAGGTCTTCGAGTCATAGGGATGGGAGACTGATTCATGTATGATAGAAGGCGCCATGAATCTTGCTTTTGCCCCCCCTAACACTTGACTTGGCTTGTCAAATTTTCTCGCGCGACCAAGCACAGTTGAGAGGCCTCTCCTTTCAGCATTTGTGAGCCTCGAGATGCTTGCAACGTTGTTCTGTTACCATTAGTCGTCATGTAAACTCGAGTGGCTTTTCTGCATTGACTCACTTCGAATCTATCGAAGTCCATAGAGGAATCTTCATAGTGGCTTCATAAGTTAGCTTCGTAATCACTATCATGGTGTACAGAGCTTACATCCATCTAAATAGCGAGTGATTCCGCTGTGCAGAGTTGTCTTCATTGGCGAGAGTCAGCTCTGCAGTCTGATATCCTCCGATCGTACCATCACCAATGTACTTGGAGTGCAGGACTTCCTGATACTGGCCTATCGATACACCAGGGTTGGTATCTTTGGAATTGTGAGCTGTGTCACTAATTCCTGCTTCGATTATGGAATTAATGCTGCTCTCTGGGCTGATAGGATCGTTTGAGTGTCCGGAAAGGCTGAACGCAAAAGCCTTAGTGGTCAGGTACTGGTCTTCATCATCAAGATCTTCATCTTCCGAATCGTTGGCAATTGCGTTGTTGATTATCACTGGTGCTGGAGAACATCCACCATATGTTCTCCCAGGGATTTTCTTTCTCGAGTACAAGTCAATTTCACTTTCAGCGTCATTGTAGATTCGGTTATCTATAACTACAGGTGTTGGTATAGGAGGTGGCGGCGCATATTGTCTGGCCCTTGATCGCGAATAGGCAGGAAGGTAGCGATCGTCTTCAGCTTCTTCTTCATTGTTGTAGGCCCTATTATTAGTTTCCACTGGTGTTGGTGCTGGAGCCGATGGCCTATGCCGTCGAGATCTCGACTGCGAATAAATTGGAAGGTAGGGTTGCTCTTCATCGTCCAAAGGGTAGACCCTGTTATTGATAAGGACAAACGGGTCTGCAAATTCATCGCGATCACGGAAGTTTGATGCTCTTGGACGTGTGAAGGCATAGTTATGACGGGACTCCGGGTAGCTATATTCCGAACGGGTCTCTGGGTGAGCAGGTGGTGGAGGAGGGGCATGGGGAGACCGGGTTCTTCTGCGAGAGTATCCATCATAGTCGTCGAAATCTGCATATCTGACCCTTCTTCTAGATTTCACTGGGGCCTCATCGTAATCGTCATAAGTTGGTGGTCTGACTGGAGATCTCCTGCTCCTCGTCTCCGGTTCTACGTCTGAATAGTCACTACGATAAGTGGATCGCCTCCTTATTGGGGAAACCCTACGGTTCGGCGAATTGCTCAGTGATCTCTTCCTCCTCAATTCCGGCCTTGAGACCGATGTCCGAGGATGTTGTGGGAGAGGCGGTGCCCGTCGCCAATTTTCTTTCTCAGCTTCATCTTCGTCTCCATCTGTAGCGTATTCAACTTTCGGCGAAACATCACGGTCCAGCCCATAACCAGGCTCCCTCTCCCTTCCAAAACCATGCCCAGTAGGCGATACTCTTCGACGTCGCTCTTCTGCAAGACCTGAGTCGGACAGTTCTTCAAAACGAACAGGTAGTGTTGGCGCTCGACGAGGCTTACGCTCCTCATCTTCGTAAGACGACATTGCCGTTCACAAACCCATCCGTAGTCCTTTGACAGCCAGGGAGCGTAACTAAATAAGATATCTAGAAATTCGGAGTACACAAAGATAATTCAAGTTGTAGCGATTGTCTTTCCTGCGGCTGATGCCTGCACGCCAAGGATATTGGGGGCCATCGTTGTCAGCTTGAAGCCGTAAGGTGACAGTGGGTTTGTCTACCTATTTTGACGTTGGTCAATTATTGTGGTTTGAGCATGCTGTTAATATAGGGGAGAGGCAATCAAAGTTCTACCTTACCTTAGAAGGAGGAAAGGCACCTGAGCTGGAGAACGAAAGTGTTCTGTCCACGTGACCCAAATCCTACTATGGATATCGGGGCCATCATCATTGCTCATTCCAGATTGAACATCATCAACGGAGAGTGTGGCTAGCCTAATGTACGTACTTGAAATTAACAATTTCACTAGGGACTTGACAACTCAAATTTTAGTAAGGAAGTCTAGGTCGAGGAACTTTTTTAAGGTTCATGATTACATTAATCACAGCGCTATATCTGTAGAATAACCTAGCTAGATACAGTGAATGATTCTGTCCCAAGCATCCCTACCGACCGTTGGACGGAAGAAAAAAGGCGAGACCAAATCGGAAGTATGCTCTCCTTGCTCACCTTAATAGGCAAGCAACCGAATACTAAGATATTCGCAGCCAGTGAACTCTCCTGTTTCAATGTCCAGTGGTTTAAGCTTCATAGCCAACCTTATAAAAGAAACCAACGTTGTAACTTGGCAATCGATCGCACAAATAATGTATATGTCGCGTGCATTGCGCCATTCAATCACGCAAGCAAATCTCTTTCCCAGATATGCGGAGACGGTGACAAGGTAGCGCAATGTACATCGACTTGTCAGCCATTCTTATCCACAGGGAAATGAAAGTTGTAATAAAGCCAATATGACCTTAGTGTCGTTGTATCATGAATCGATCTCGAATAGCCAATTTGTGGTGCTTCAATTCCCACCGTGACTCCGCCCAGATGCAAATGAAACGACTCCGACCCTATGCGAGCATATGTAAAAAGGGAACTCGTGTATGGAAACTCAGGTATTGTTCTTTTGGGAGCAAGATAGTGTGGTCGGTTTTTACATGTCGAAATTACCGTTGAACATGCTGCTGTCTTCATTGGCACCGGTCTTCTGGATACCACTCATACGGTCACTTCGGCGGTTCTCCGAAACCTCGAATGGCTCTTCCCAGTCGCGCTCCCGCTTCTCGTCCTCATCCATATCATCATAATCATCCTTCACTCCCCGGGCCGCCATGTGTTCGTTGAGGGAACTCTCATCGACGAATGTGAATCCCTTGAAGTTTGCTTGCATTCCTGGGGAGAGAGGTGTTGAACTATCGATGCCGGACGCCAGAGCTGCAGCACGAGCATTGAGTGATGATGCGCCGATCATTGCGTTGGTGAATTCGGGATCGAAGTTTTGAGTATCTGTTTCCGACTTCAATTTTGGCTTGAAGGGAGGAGTGATAAGTTTCTTGGTCAGCGCCTCCCAGTCGATATCCGAAAAAAAAGGGTGTCTCTTCAACTCTTCCGCATCGTCCTGTGCGCCAAGACGGTGCTTTGGGTTTCGATTCAGGAGCCCTTTGACGAAATTCCTGCCTTCGGTAGTTAGGGTGTCGCGCGGAAATCGAACTTTGCCGAAAGCAATATTCTTGTACATTTGCTGGGTATCTTCCGCATAAAATGGACTCCAGCCACAGCACATCTCAAAGACCAAGACACCCAGAGACCAGAAGTCGACCATCTTGGTATATCCAGCTTCGTCCAAGAGAACTTCTGGGGCCAGGTACTCAGTAGTTCCACAAAATGTGTTGGTGGTGGCATTCTTGGTTAAGTTTGCTTTTGACAGGCCGAAATCACAGAGAGCAATGTGTCCATTAGCGTCGAGCAAGATGTTTTCGGGCTTGAGGTCTCGATAGACGATGTCGTGCATGTGAAGGTGTTGAAGAGCCAGAATAAGTTCAGCAATGTAGAACTTTGCCCGCTTCTCGTCGAATCGGCCCTCCTTTTGCAGATGCCAGAACAGCTCTCCTCCCGACATGAAGTCTGTTACAAGGTACAAATCTGTTGGCGTTTGGAAGGAGAACTTGAGGCCAACGATGAATGGTGAGTCGGCCATGGCTGTTCTGACTAGGATGTTGCGTTCTCCCACGGTGTGTGCTACCTCTTTCTTCTGGACGATGACCTTCTTCTGAAGAACTTTCATAGCATAAATGCGTTTGGTATCCTTCTTTCTGACTTGATAGACCTGACCAAATGTTCCTTTACCAATCAATTTCAACATCTGGAAGTCTTCGGGTCCGTAATGCTTCTTCTCGGTTCGCTGAAATGTGATTTCAACGAAAATCTCGCCGAAGAGGCCGGTTTCCGTATCGTTCTTTCCACGCAGTGGAAACCATCCGTTGAGAGGTGAATTGGTAGCCTCCGCGAAGTCGGCTTCCAAATCTACATGACCAAGGAACTCCTCAGCTGCACTACTTTGATCATATATCGTGATGTTGACACGCGAGTCTGAGCCCACGACGTCACTGAGGAGAGGTTAGAAAGCTGACGAGAAATACAAAAGATAAGATGCACTCACAATATAGCCTCGGTGTCCCATTTTGGGTTGGTAAATGACTTTCGTCCCTTGGTCTTGAAGTCGCGGTAATCAGAAAGACTGGTATTGCTGCTCTGGCGACTCTTCATAGGAATGGCCATTGGGCGTCCAGAGTCGCTTCCAGTCCGAGTGATGGGGATTCCACCCATTGGGCTACTAGTGACATCCTCATGCTCGTCATGAACCTCCGGAAGTGGACCTCTCGAAACCAATTCATTTCTTTGGAAGACCGCAACTACATATGGCTCTCTACATCTGCGCAAGCCCCGAGCCTCGGTGATCTTGACTGTGAGCTTGCCCTTGGGCGCTGGGGCGGCGGCTGCTCCGGTCAAAGCTTTGACGGCGGGAGCATCGTCCAATGGCTTACTCTGGCCATTTTGGCCATTTGCATCTTTGTTAGCTGAATCAGATCCTCCACTAGCGTCCGACTTTGCTGTGACGTGTGATAGTGCACGTGTTGGGGTTGGTGGATGGCTCTTTTCGAGTTGAGATTCATCAGTTAGCTTTTTGAGCTTCTCATATGAGGGTGACTCTTGAAAGTGGGAACTTAAAGAAGAGTGTACAGAAGGGCTAAGTCTTATATCGGAAGGAGGATCGCTAGGGTTCGAGAAATGTGTAGCAAGGACATTTGAAGTCGTGACAATACTAGAAAGTGGTAATGTGGAAGCTCTACGAGCATACGAGGGGAGGGAGACCGAGATGCTCTTGTGACGAGTTGGAGATGAGACTGTAGCTTTTCTCGTCTCAACATCATCTTCAGAGCCAGACTCGCTCAATTTTAACTTGTGCAGGGAAGGCGTCTGGGAGACAGGTGGTGTCGGGTATGAATGGAAGGCAGCATTCCTCTCCGTCTGGTCTTGGGGCTTTAGAGAGTCCATCCGCTCATTCGATGGGGTCTCCCCATCTCTGCTGTCTTGCCCACACACAGTCTCATGGGTTGAGTCTGGAGCAACCGACAGGCGCGGCCCCGTACCACACATGATCTTGGTGTCGTGAAAAGATGAGTCTTTCCGCACCTCGCTGCCCCTAGCAGGAGAGGAGGAATGAGAAGGAGTAGAACTGGGACATGTAGAAGAGCCTGTACCAACCTGTCCGAAGTAACTATGCATTATACCGGGCAATCGCTTGTCAGATGGATCAGGCTGTGGGGTTGCGATGCCGGAGCGGGGAGTATCGGAGTCGATATGATCATTGGCGTCATCGTCGCGCTCTGCTCTATCTGGTCTGCCCAAAAGATTAGCAAAAGCCATGGTGAGCAAGTACATGTCACGGTGCTAGAGTATGAGCGCCGTGACTTGAGGCAGAAAGGCATTTTCGGGAAAAGGAACGGCGGGCAGGGTGAAGACGCAGGGAAAAATGGAAATGGCTCAATTCAGAATTTTCTCTTTTTTCGGAGCAGAATGCGCATGTTGCGCCATGAACGGCTTCTACTTCTTGTCTTGGGTGGGATGGGATGGGATGGGCCATGGATGGATGGATGCACACGCCCAGCTCACCCAGTCACCGATTGCCGCTTCGATAAGCCCCGATGGAACCAGGAAGCAGGACCCCTCGTCAACTTTGACGTTGGTTGGAGCATGTGCGAGACCAGACCACCTCAAAATGACCAAAAGAGCTGAAAGGACGATGTGTGCGTGCGGTCGAGAGAGACAAAAAGAAACAGATGCAAGTATGCAAACGAGGAAAGCATCGAACCAGCAGTTTCTTCGTAATCTCATGGTAATTTTGGCCTTCCCATCCTGCGCAATCCCGAGCTTGCCAAAACTTGAACGAAATATGGGGGATTTGCCATCGTACCTTGCCATCATCTTTTGTGTTGCCTGCTTGAGCAGGTCGCTCTCGGTGCCCGCCATGGTATATGAAGCTCCGATCGAGCTGTGCGAGGGGTTCTAAGGGGTCAAAATGGTGGTTCCGGAGCTCGATCTCGAGGTGGAGGGAGGGTTGGATGATCGCCGGCGAGGGCGATGCGGCGCAACAGGGACGGGTACTTGGACGTCAAGTACCTTGAGACCGCAGAGACGGCGAGAAGGAGTCGGGTGGCGATGCGATGAATAAGGAGGAACTGGTGTTGCGGAGAATTGCTGTCTCGAAGCTGTCGAACGGTTCGTCTGGGCCGCGGTGATGGTGGATGATGGAGATGTGACGCGCAGAAGGAAAGACTCGGATGGTGTTGATCTTGTCTCCTCAGCCTAGTACTTAGTCGCCCCACGATTTCGCTACGGATAGAGTGAAGGTTGGTCTCAACGTGCCAACCATGAACATCGTCGGGTGAATTCGAAAAGGGTCAAAGTATTGCCAACGACTACAAAAAAGAGTTGAGTTTGTAGTGAGTAGGTAATTGTGAGAATGTGAATATGGTTTGTTGGAGTTGTTGGAGTTGAAGATGGAGGTCTGGAGTAGAGGTACGAGTAATTAAAGAGCTGTACCCTCTTACGGAATCCGCCTCTGGAGTGGAGCGAGCTGCCCTGGCCTGCAGTGCGAAGTGGTCCGTACGAGTAGCGGGTGGTTGCGCCTCGCCTTTGCCCTACCCTATGGCAGTCTTGTCTTTGTGTGTCTGCCACTCTTTGCCCTGCTCAAGCCCGCTATGAGTTTGAGAGCCCCCGGCAGTGCAGTCAATTTTCCTTTCTCCTGAGGCCTCAATACAGTTGGCGCAGACTGGCGATAGGACCACGATGGGAACCTCTGACTTCGTGCGGGCAATGGGAGACTCAAAGGATGCGGCGGCTGACTCGTGATGAGACTGACTGGATTGCTGGACCTGGTCCTGCAGTGGCTGGTAAGAGTCGAAGAGGCAACAGAGACGCCTGTCCGCCTGGATGCTGCGCTCTTGGAGTCCTGGGTGGTTTAAAGTGTCTGGAAGTGGCAAATTATATGTAAGGCATCAAGAGTTATTGGGTTGGTGAGTCGTTGGCTGGTTGGAGGCCGACCACTTTGCTTTCTTATTGGAATAGTATGCGCCCAGCTCTTTCACGAAACAACAAAATAGACCATGCGGCTTCTACACGGTCATTGATCTTCGAGAGGGAGCGAAAGCAGCGCGGGAAGCGCAGGGAGCGAAGGGAGAATCCAAATTTATAAGCAGCGCGCTGACCGGTATTTTGATATTGCTCAAGCTGGTGCTGATGTCCATCAGCAGCGCAAAGTCAGGTCCGGGGAAAGGCATGGTATAGCATGACATGGCATTATTTTCGGCGTCAGGTTCAGGTCCCATGTTTGATTTCAGGTACCTCTTCCTCGAGGACGTTCTTCACACTGCCGTTGTACTCGATCTGCTGCACAACCATCCTCAGCAGGATACTTCGTGTTTCTGTCACAGGCAGATACGCTGCCCGCGGCCGTGGAGAGGGAATTCCTTTGATCGGGAGCGATACGTCATATAACCGGTACTGAAGATCCAGATGCTATTAATATGCCATGGAAATACGTTGGGACATAGCGGACTATCTCGCTTTCGGCCATCTGCGATCCAAGGCCAGCCTCGGTGAGGACGCGGTCCAACCAGAGCTTCTGCATATCGACAACACCACTGCAGTAGGAGAATCAATCCCTCGGGACGGCCCTTGAGCCTTCAGAGGAACAATCGGTGGATCTCGCGGAAGATCTCGCGGGCACGTCACACCGTCTTGATATCAACAAGTTGGTCCTCCAATAAAGCCCACAATTTGTATGTCATATGCGTTCCGTCTTGAACGTCTCTTCTCAGCCCCCTTATACGAGCTTCGACGTATCAGTTAGGTTACCCGCAACATATCATTACCTTCATACGACCTTCACGACAATCATGTCAGAGCTGACCTAAGACCTGCTGAGGGTAACACTGCTGCGAAGCCAACGCAAAGCGACAGCCACGGAGTAAGACGGGAACATTGATTGCTTGTGTCTTCCATCACATCTGGCGCTTGATTATCGGATGCTTGATGCAAAATACTGTCGAGGCCTGGAGGGTGGTTACTCTGAGTCTGAGTAATTGATGAACGGTAAGGTTTCTCCAAAACAAGACTTGGGTCCCAGTATCAAGGGAGATTCGAGGTGACAAGAAACCTGAATCCGAATCTCCTTGCGTTTGTGAGTTCCTTCGAGAGATGTGGCCGATCAACGTGCATATCTTCCAGATCCAGGAGATTCAATAGGGCGGTACAACAAGGAGCCGGCACATTCTTCTTGCATGGGACAGCTTCACTGATAACAGAAGTATTTGCCATTTTGGCAGGTGAGGTCATACTACAGAATTGGTAAGTGGAAGTCCTAGAATACCATGTGAAAGCACGCATGAGGAAACATTACTGGTGGTGAGTGGCCTTGAGCATGGGCGCCTTACGGGCCATCAGGCGGTAAGGCATGAAGATGAACGGATATAAGCGAACAAATAGAATTCGATTATCGATCATTAGCGTCTTTCTGGTGAACAGGATCGTGAACCAAGCGCGTCTTCTCCAATCGCGACAATTTTGTAGACAACGTCAGCTTTCGATCTAGAACAAGGTAAATTGCGTTGGCAACGGCGACACATCCGCCAAAATGGGCAGGCGACCGGGAAGGGCAGCGGCGAAAAATGCTGCGGCTGCTTTGAGTAAGTTTGCGATCATTAGATATTCAGGCGCATTGTCACTCACCAGGTGCGAAACAGAAAACACTCCTCAGTATGATGAGGGCGAAGATGAGCAAATGCTGGATGCACCGACCCCCAACGCTAGCAGTCCTCAGGAGGAACCGGAAGATGATAACGCAGATGAGGATGAGGATGGTACTCCAGCAGTAGAATCAGAACCTGCATCAGCTCCAGCGACACCACCTCGCGAGCCTGTGGTCCGCAAGAAACGACTTGGACGCCCGCCGAAGAATAAGCCACCAGATTGGGATCTTCCCGATCGCGAGGGTGAACGATCCGAGACTGGCACGCCAGGCAGACGTGGTCGTGGTAGAGGAGGATCCAGAGGCGGAGGACGATGGGCACGGAGAGGAGGACCATCCCACGTTACACAGCAACCCATCGATAAGGAAGGAAATATGATGGACGTTATCAATGATGAGGTCGAATTGCCAGAAGATGCGGAGGGTGAGGCCAAGGTCGATAAGATGGGCCACCTTCAGGATGGCCGTGAGTATCGATGCCGAACCTTTACGGTTCTCGGAAGAGGAAATCGACTTTACATGTTATCAACGGAGCCAGCCAGATGTGTTGGGTTTCGGGACAGTTATCTCTTCTTCACCAAGCACAAGCGTCTCTTCAAGATCATTATCGATGATGATGAGAAGCGGGATATGATTGAGCGCAATCTTATTCCACACTCTTACAAAGGCCGTGCCATTGGTATTGTTACCGCTAGGTCGGTCTTTCGCGAATTTGGCGCTCAGATCATTGTGGGCGGTAAACGAGTTATTGACGACTACGAGGTCGCTAAAGCGAAAGCGGATGGTATTCAGGAAGGTGAAATTGCTGATCCCAATGACCATATCAAGGAAGGAGAAGAGTACAACAAAAATCAGTATGTCGCATGGCACGGTGCAAGCTCTGTGTACCATTCTGGCGCGCCTACTGTTCCAATGCAGACGGGTAAGGTCGTGGATAGTAAAAAGCGCCGCGTGGCAGTCAACGATGTGAACTGGATGTTAGAGCACGCACGTGAGGCAAGGTATATCATCAATCTTCTTTCTACTGCTCCTTCGCTAACGTGCCTGCAGCCGTTACAATTCTGGACTTGCTGCTCAACGCAAAGCAAATCTCAGTGGCATCTACGACGTGCACACCAATACCACTCAATACCCGAAAATCATGCAGCCAACACATGCAAGATGGGAGCAGATTGATGACTATGACACGAAAGATAGTAACTACTCGATGAATGGCAACGGCGTAAACGATGGCGATGCTCGAACCATTCTTCCCCCAGTCAAGCCAATTTACTCGCGCAACTTTATGGTCGTAGACACGGTCTATGAAACTCCTCCTTCCTCTCATCTAGGCGTTCCTGGCGTTGATGGCGACGTTAATGACCTTGGTTTCAATGGCTTGTTGGGCGTTTCCGATGATATCAAAGCATTGTTAGCGCCAGAGTGCTTGAAAGCATTCGAGGAAGCTGTAGGCAAGGAGACTGAGTGGAAATCAAAATGGGGAAACGAAGCTCAAGATACCTCCCGTCGTGCACCAAAGATCGACAAAGGCACTATCGGCTAAATATTACATGTTATTTAGGATGCTGAACGACACATGAAATGTAGGATTATATCTGGCGTTGGCGGTAGGCACTGGCGTTGTGAGCAAGCGATGGTTATCTGCTTCATGGATCCCGAAATGAGAGAATCAAATGCAGAACCAAATTCATCACAGATAAATATCCATAATCACAACAATTGGCATATAAAAACTCTTTCAAAATTTGCGCTTCGCAATATTGTACCGACTAGGACAGATCAGCTGATGGGAAAGCGGCGCCAAGACGATATGTCATTTCTCACGTTTGTAATTACATATGTGAAGAATATCTCCAAGTAGATTCTTTCTGATCAAAGGGACTTTAGTATAAATTTAGAACTTTGTGGTTTGGGAGATTTCTAGGGATACCCTTTGCTTGGCCAGCGCTCACAAGGCAATATGATCTCCACCAGTTTTTATTATCAAACGGAGCGTTCATACTGATATTTTACCTCTGCTGACAGAGACCCTTGGATATGTTGTAGCACTGTTCACAACAATTTAATTCAGATTTTGCTTGACGTCCAAAAACAACCCCGTCGTTTAAGTTTTACGCGCCAATCGACGATGAATGGATTAGACCGCGTGGTCATCCGATAGCAAGAACTTTGTTAAGAACCAAGCTACTTCAACCTCCCACAGCAACTCCATAACCACATCACCACCTTGACATAGGACACACTCAGTTAAGCGATATCCCCACAAGACGTTCGCCCGGTGTAGGGTTGAATTGCTTCCAAGGACATCATACCAAATCAAATCCCCATCCACCTATGGGACGACCTTTTGGTGCAGTATCTTAGATGCCGCTTCAGCGGACGAGAAGCTCTTCTATCTTATGCAGCTTTCTATGAAAAGGAGAGGGTTACACGTGGAGCGAGAATGATAGATGCCGTACGTGTATCGCATAGCACAGCAAGGTAAGAGGTTCTGTGAAGAGTTAGGCTAAACATATGAGTATATCTTGGTCCAAGGTGAGGTAGAATCAGAAGGAGCTCCATGTGGGTTTTAGCCCTCCTCAACCCCTCAAAAGTATTTAGGTCCTGATGCAAGTCGTAGGAATCCAACATTATATTCCGGTCCTTACTACTGCTATTTCAAAACCGCCAGTCCGAATAACATCCTCCTGGCCCACGACCTTATCGTCGAGGTCATAGCCGAAGAAGGACCCTTCGATAGCGCGCTAGGCTTCAGCCAGGGGGCGACAATTGCCGCCTCCGTTTCCTCCAATATGTAATTGTCTATCCGAATACACCACCTCCTTTCAAATTTGCCCTCTTTTTCTCTTCATATTTGCATTTTCGCCAGACAGCACTTTCCAACATGACGCAGCTGTTGCATTCCTTGCCGAGTCCACTATGGCAGGACGTTCTCCTAAGCCCGACATGAATCAGAAAACCATTGAGCTTCTCGAGTTCCGAAGTTCGAGTGTAAGACTTCCCTCTTCCAGAGTTGGCGTGGCAAGTAGATTACGCCGACATCGATCCAGATCAGTATCCGAGGCTAGTCCATCCTGACTTGTTGACGCAAAATATTACTCTTCCTACGGCACATATTTTTGGATTCGCGCTACAGAGGATGTGTAGTTAAAAGAAGTTAAAATATGTCGTACATAGAAAAGTGCATGAGTTACTTAGGACTAACGAGGAGATAATGGTAGCCAGGGCTTCGGTTAGGCATGTCATTAATCCCGGTTATTCTAGATTATAACTAATTTAGACATAAAACAGTGCGTGGTTCTATAATCTACAGAAACTCTAAGTTCAAACTTGACCAATATTGATTCAATGTGAGACTATTTTAATTCTTGGAATAGAGTTGTATCAGGGTAACTAGAGGCTTTTGAAGTCAAATACTCAGCTTGTACGTTGGCGCCAATTACGAGAATAATCACCTCCCATCCTTCCCCCTTTTCTCGCTTAAATCTAATCATCATACCCCACCCCCCTCCCCACCGGACAGTTCGGTACATTTTCCTGCCAGTGCCTCCTCGCATACTCCGGAAGATAGCTCTGCACATTAAATGGCGCCTCCATATATTCCTTCACATCTCTCTTCATGTCCCACATGCTTACCCCTGCAATTTTATTTAGACTCGCGACAACGCTCTTCGCGAAGAAAGAAATGAAGATGAGATCTACAGTAAGTTCGGATGATGGTGAAGAAGAAGGGAAAGTACCGTTGGCTTGGATGTAGGGGGGGTATGGATATGCCGGGATGGTTGAGTGAGGTGTGTCGTCGCCGTCGGTGCCGAAGTCGTCCGTGGTTGTGTAACCTGGTGATTTGATTGTTTGGCGGCGGGTGAGGGTGGCTGTGCGTTTGACGTTCTCAGTATCGTGCGAGATCGTAGGGTCAAGACACAGGTCTGGGGATTGTGGAAGGGGCACGGCGCCGAACATGCCCTTCTTATCGAGTGGTTTGACACTATTGAGGTCATCGAGAACTCCTTTGGCATATTTGTACGGGACATCGGAAATGTATTGGAAAGCGTTCGTGAAGGGCGAGACGATGAAGGCGTCGTCGTAGGTGAAGGGCCCTTTGATGAGGTCGAAGCGGATGGAACCTGTGTTGATGATAATAAGGCGAGGGATCGTTGCGCGTTTAGGGTTCACGACGACTTCGGAAAGGGCAGAGGGTAGTAGGCTGTATATACTTCCTGGGTCCCCAAATGGTTTACAGTAGATGCATAGGGTCTTAGGGGCGCAGCCATACAGAGCAGAGAGATTGAGCTGCTTCCTAATCCCCGCGATCTCCCCCGTGATACGTTCTCCACTGTGTAAGTCGAAGGTGCTGAAGGTATCATCTTGGGACTTTGAAGCGTGGTAGGCGAAAGTCCTACGATTCCAGTCGAGGTACCGGCGGGAATAAACCATGCTTGATGTCGATGTATTCGTTGCTTTTCGACAAGGGTTTGGAACACCGGGAGGTTTTTCAACGCCATTGTATGAAGTGGAGTTGATACCACTTAATGAAAGCCAGCCCAATGTTTCACAATAGCGTCCAGACTCAATACCAGTGCTCTTATCATCATAGACGGTAAAGTCTCGGATGTGGGTATGACCACCAAGGATTTGGATTGGGGTGTCTGGCCTGGCTTGTCTAATTGCGTTGTAGACGAGTCCGAATGTTCCTACTTTGTCGCTTAGACGAACGGGATTGTGTCCAATAACTACGAATATGTCTATTGGGTCGGTTGTCTTGATGCTGTTGAGAAACCAGTCTTCTTTGACCATATCAGCTGTTTTGGTGATTAGGGTGGCGTTGGAATTGCTAGTGAAGTCGAAAATTACGCCGTAAGCCATGATTCGAAGACCTACCTAGAATTAGCACGTCCTGAGTATAAGAAGAAGAGAAGGCATGATTTATAGTCATACCATGAGTCGTTGTAAAGTAGCGGTACTTCGCCCCAATCTATTCGAGGTTGCCGGTTTGCGGATTGTGGATTTGCACATTGCTTGTCAAATACTTATCTCCCCATTTCTTACTGAAATTTGAGAATCTAGAAGACAGTAGTTAGTAATTCTCAAGTACTATTCTTTCTCTGCTGTTTTAGGCATCAGAGGGGGACTTGCGTTTCATAAGAGATATCCGAAATATACAACTCATGATTCCCTAGCCCATCATCAGTACGTCCCTTCTTCCCCACTTTCGCAACGTTTCCACATACCAATAGTCAACAGGTCATAATCAATCTGCTGATGAATAGGATTTGACAGTACCCCATTCGGCATTGTGGCATCACTTAGCCCATTCCCATCATGCAAATCTCCCGTGTCAACAAGTAACAGGTCAACACCTAGATTACCGGCTTTCTGCTTCATATGTCTTTGGAAAGAGACGAAGTCACCCCAGTCGGCGCCGTAGTTTTGTTCTTTAATGTGTCCTTCGAGCCAGCCGTGGGTGTCAGTCTGTATGGGAGAAATTAGAGGATAAATGAAGTAAGCGGTGGTGGTAAATACGGTGTGTATAAAGTTCAACTGACCCCATTCTAGCGGTCCTCGAGGCCTAGTTGTTGCATTCTGAGCACCAGGTTGCATACGGCGGACATGACGCTCGTGTACAACTCCTTCAGAACGGCCGTTGCAGGAATTGCATGCTGAACATGTCGATACCGCGATGACTAGTGATAGGAAGAAGTGTGATCGCATCTTATTTAATTACTTCAAAGTTATCGAGTGAGGCAATTGAAAAATAAGGGAGCAATGCGAAAAGCTTCACCGACAGGAGATTGAATAGGGAAATATTTATGAAGAACATTAGCTCTCATATGCAAATTGACGAACCTTTGATGTTACAGTGCACCAATCGTTCAGTACCACCGCTTTGGTGAACCCGCAAAGTAGATCCGTCAGACACCCGAAGTTGCACAAAGAACTCCAGGTCGTTTTAAGCCCAATAGCGGTATTTAACTTTCCCTTGGTTGAGTACTACAAGTTACATGAAACTTTTCCGTCCTACAGAATGACGGGAAGCACTATCTTAGTTACTCCCCAAGACTTCTGCTTTGGAGCAAGTGCGACATTCCCCGCAGAGAAGCACCAGAAACATGAAAATCATCTCTTGTATGAGTTCAGTTGCATTGTTAACGGAGTACAGAGCGGGGTTGGTGCGATTGATTCAGCTACTCCATGAGCTGCACAAAGAGATGGTGTATAGCATGGTTGCATAACCGCTAAGGAAATAATATCAGAGAGAATGGCTTATAGAATAGATCGCTGGAAGAAAATATTGTGAGCTTAGAATGGAAACTTGGACTGACCATGTGTTTAAATCATTCATCAGAAACACCAGCGGTAGGGAACAGTGCTGAAGATGTACAGGTACGGTTGAAGTGAGAAACTCGCTTAATTGTAGGTATGTCTCGATACCTCCAGTCGGGACCAAAACAGACCGACAAAAAAGTTAAGACGTAATATAATGTGAAAGCCTTCGAACCCTGCCTTCTAGTTATGACTGCAATCTTGGTGGGTCTTATGATTGTTTTTAACGCGGGTTTGCTTGGGTTTTCACGTGGTTGCTTGGGGACAAGTGCTAATATATTGTGCTTTTGTGGATGAGAACGGGCGTGGAATCCAGGAAATGGAACTCATTGCTGCAGATGCCTCGTTAACCTGCAAATTCTACCTGGGGCTCCTCAGCTCAATGGTCCAATGGGGATTTGATGAAAAGGGGATTGTTTCTGAAAGCACTTCCTCTACTCTTGCTACGTTTGTAAATCAACCTCACTAGCTCATTCATCTTCGGGTGACAGTGTGGAAAATACATCCCAGGCATCTTAGTGGCCGTGCTGATCTGCCCTCGTTACCGTATAGGCAACATCATCGGTGTTAGCTTCTCGAGTTGGAGGAAACATGGGGGTGCAATAAATGTTAATCTGTTAAAGCCCAATGAACCTCCATAGGCTCAATGTCCTGAGATCCACCTGTTCTCTCAGCCGCTGCGAGCTTCTTAAACCACGTGCTATCATGTCCATCACATTGTAGGGCGGCTTCCACTCAATTGTGAGAGCTCTCTTATTTTCGCCTGCGCCGGTGGCCATTTCTCTAAAGATGGACAAGAACTCAACGCAGTAGACGAATTCGCCGTGGCCACCACTATTGAGATTGAAGGTGGATAGGAATTCTGATTGCTCAGCATGGGTTCTGTTGAACCATATTCGTTGTCCTGCACAGTAACGCAGCGAGTTTTGCAGGATTGACCATCGATGGCGAATGAGTACCCTTATAGTGTAGACTTGCTGCTCACTAAGCTTAGGAGTCCCGCTTGGAGGTATTAATCAAGGACATGATTGGCTCGGATTTGAAGAGAGGAATTTGGTGGAGGTTGGAACTCGGTTGCTGGGAGGCCGGGCATATTTGCTGTGATGAAGGGGGTTCGTTGATTCCTGTAGGTGTGCGTGTCAGGTTGGAAATTGGTGAAGAGAATGGAGGCTTCTTGGAGTTTTGAAGCTTGAAAATGATGGTCAGAGTGGAAGAAGACAGGTAGCTGAAATTATACAAATTTCAGTGAGCATCTATTGGCACTGGACAGCGTCTAAGCACATTGTTCAAAGTTGAGTGACTATTTAAAAGTTGGACATGCTTGGACATGAATATGACAGAGAGAGAGATCTTGAGAGCGACCAAATTCAAAGTGAAGAGTCGCCTTTGCTAGCATGAAAAAGTGAGTCGAGGTCTATGCTGTGATATATGGATTGTATTGATAGATCAGCCAAATTTGTTCATGCATGCTTAGAAATAACACACATTGGTGAAGGAAGAAAATATTGACCGCTCAAGAAGCTTTAACCACACGACAACGGCTTTCCTTAATCCGGGAAATGAGGATTAGCGAGCAAACCAGTGGTGTTTCAAACACTCTTTATGCTAGATATCGCTTTAAATCCGCATCTTACCGCCAGTTCCCACAATATGAGAAATATATGATGTACATTGTTTTATTGTTATATAACGACGCTTAGAAGAGTGCTATCTATTGATGGTTTACATGCGAAACAGTTCCATCTTCCTTCAGGTGTACGTTCAATCTAGAAAGAGTTAGCCATATTCTCAGCTCATTATCAAATGGAGTTACCGACCTCTCAGGGTTGAAGTCCCTGGTGACTATCGATCCTGGCTCAATTACGCGGGTCTCCTTTGGCAACTCTGCTCTTGCGAAGGTCTTCTTCTAATGTCAGCTTGCGCCAAAGTAAAAAGTAAAATAGGAGTGACAAATTATACCGTGGCATCCGAGGAGTCTCCAAGCTTCTTACCCACCAACTTGTTGGTCCACTGCTCATTCTTGGAAACACTCTCATCCTTTGAGGTTGAGGTGACTCCTGGGATTACGAGAGGCATGTTGAATTGGTGTTTGTGGAAAAGGGGTTATATTTGTAGGTTTTGATACTGTATTAAGAGATGATTTTGGTGAGATTGTTTGATTTTATGTTGGAGAAAAGCAATAAAACTCAATTGTAGCTTCCTGCTTTATCGCCTTTAAGTTTGTCCCAAATGGGGATGACGTAGTGATTATTCACGTGATTTGGTTGTCATGTGAAAGTCTAAAAATAGTCGGCAGCCGGCCTTCCGCAAGTCAACCATTATTAAGTCTCTAACTTTTCGACACTTCACAAGATCAGCTTTCTTTCTTTTTATTCTCTTGTTGCTTCTGCTCATTTCGTCTTCAATATGTTAATTCTGTCCATAGGATGCCCTACCAATATACCTGCGATAAGTCAAACTTCTTCAAGTTTAAAATGCTGGGATCGGGCCACCACTTACTCACTTCTCTCCAATGGCGGCGCTACTGTATTTGACAAACGACTTCGATTAACAACATATTAAGAATTCAACGATCTGCGACTTGCATATCGATATTGTCGAGCGTCTTTCATTACATATATAGTATCTTTATTGGATTCCAAAATTCCAAAATCCTCTCTGGAAGATCACGTTTCAGGATCACGCCAAATCTGCCCAACTTCCAGCTTCACATTAGCACCTGAGTCTTCGCCATCCACGTGCGATTTTCAGGACAAGAACCCTTTCTAGAGAATAACAGACGGCTACCCGCCATCAAGATCTTGTCCGTTAAGAGTATTTTTTGCAAGTTAGGTGTTCGTCCTTTGTATCTCGAGGATCCATTCCATGGCCGCAGTCGATGAGAGAGTGCAACCCCGACCCCGGTCTGGTACAAGAAACCCGACGTTTTATATCATCAAAATTTTGATCCTCACGGCTACGTGGCCTCCGCCATGGCGTGTCCATTGTCACACGCATTAAATTCCTGATGTCAACGCATCATTGATCGGTCAAGACTCGAAGTGTGTTCAGCCTTATTGTCAAAAAGATCTATCGATACGTCAAACCAACAATTTGGATGCGCAGTTTAGATGTGCACAGGCTGAGATTCTTACAGGAGAAATATTCCAGCTGGCTATGATTTAACCAATCAGCGTTGATCCAGCTTTGACATGGTGCGCCGTCCGGTCTCCTGAGTGGCCCACAAAGTCAGAGAAGGCTTAGCCTCTCTTTTAAAATAAGCACAACCCTGGGGCTGACTACGGAGGACTTCGTACAGTACGGTGCTTTGCTGTGAAGGATTTATATTCATCTATGCACTTCCTCCCCTTTTCCAACTTTTTTCGCCTTTGTCTCGTCCATACATCCTACTAATCCTTAGCGTCACGCATCTGCTCAATCGCAAAGACTCGGTCTACACCACGAAAACAACTACTTAATTGTTCACTCCTTTCTGCAGCTCTGCCAACATGCGCTCAGCTCTCCTCACCATCCTGGCCGCAGCCACAGCTGTTTCCGCTTCAGCATTCACGACTACACCACATCCAGGACTCAGAGCAAGACAAACTACGGCTGCCGCTGCTGCCACCAATTCTGGGGCCAGCTTGACTGGAGCTGGCTGTTCAACCACCTTCACAACATCCGCTGAAGTCTGTACCACAACGACGAATTCTATCAACGACATCAGCTCGAGTTGCACAAGCAAAGCACTCACAACATCGTCCTGCATATCTTCATACATCTGTTTCGAATCCGGAAAAGCAAAGGATAGTTGTATGGTCAGAGATGACAGCCTCACCACTAGTGGTGTTATTGTTGCTGTAGTCTTCACCCTTTCACTTTTCGGAACAATTGCAGTCCTTGTTGGAATGGCTTGTATGGAGAAGAGCAAGGCCAAGAAGGATGCTAGGGAGCGTGCAGCTCTTCTTGGCGGAAGCAAGAAGGCAATGGAGGATCTCGACGAAGCAAAGCCTTATCGCATTGGTGGGGGAGGTGACAGCGGTCCTGATGAGCCATTGGCAAAGTCAGCAGCGCCTCCAATGGGAGCAGTTCCTGCCATTCAATTACACCAAGGAATCGGTGCCCTGGGCGAGAGAGACGAGCATTGGAGCAACGATTATGCTGCAAGAAACAACAACATATAATCGAATCTCGAGCATTCAATCGAATTGCGAAACCCGTCATAGTTGAAAGGCCAAACGGATGTCAATCGTTTTGTATAAGTAAAGAGACAGGAAGCTGCAGGTACGCGAATATGTTGTCAGGGATCGAAGAACAAAAGATGTTGAATGCTGCGGAGGCAAGATACCCACGTTCGAGGAGTACAAAGTGGTTGCAGGGGATTATTCCAGGCTCAATATTTGATAACTATCTACTTTGTAGATTGGAGGCGTTTTGGTACAGCGCGTCATCTACAATATTTTGCTTCGAGGTCTATTGTTGCAGACCGCAAATGCCAGACGGCTTCTGCAACTCTGTATAGTAGTACGACTCCAATGTTGCAAGTATCCAACCAGCTATCTCTTTCCTACCCGATAAGAGCCAAATCCTTGATCTCCATATCACCCAGATACAACACTTCTAATTCCTTCCAATAATTAATTCCTGCCACATTCCTCGCCTAATCCATCCACCCGAGCACTCTCAATGTCTCCTTTTTCATCTCTAGCCCACCTGACAATTATGTCACCTTGGTACCTCAATTCCCAGCCTTTACACAACACTTCGACCCTCCCGCTCCCTCTCGTGCTCATCTAAATAATCTAGTCCGTACAGCTACACACTAAGCCTCTTAGGCCTAAATGTCGGAAATGGGATAATGATCTATCCTTTTTTCTTTTACAGTTCGCACAGAACTAGCATGTTTCTTGACTCCAAATTGGTTGGAGATTGGTACTGCGTTTGCGCCTAGAATCGTGAGGCTTGTCGTGGCAATACCAACTGCATTTTGTCTGCCATCCCATCACACCTCGCGAGAATGACAGTATTGATATCATCAATTTCCTGCCTCCCCTCCCCAAGCTTGAAAGGTATACTATTCGAATATACAACCCTCACACCCCCCTCCCTCTTTCACCCCAGCATTCAACGCAACATCAACCCAAGTCAAAACATAAATTCCCATAGTGGTAAGTAGGTAACACGCCCACATAGCTTCAACAAACCGCCATTGGCTTTAGCTATCTCGTAGAGACGTTCATACTGCACCCATTAATCGTCGCCGGCATCTCCACTAAGACATTCCTGCGGTTCTGCAGCGTGAATACTTCCTCATAGTGTAGTGTATGCAGCGTAGAGATGTAGACGATGTTGAGATAGCCGTCTTAGAGCATTTCGTGTCAGGAGCTGTAGATCTTGATGGTATCTGCGTGGGGATTTCGTGCGAGGTAAGCCAGGCTTTGGCTCGATCGATGGAGCTGATGGTGGAGAAGGCAACGATTTGGTGATTGATAGAAAAGGAGGGGGGAGGGGTCTGTGGTGAAGGGGGTGCGATGAAGGAGAGGGAGAGGAGGGCCCAAGGGCGGGTAGAAAGGGGAGGGGACATGTCGAAGAGAAGGAATAATTGAAAGCAATGAAGTAGATCAATGGGAAAGCAAAAAAAAAGAACAGAACAAAAATAAGGAGGATTGAACATGATGGCTAACCAAATTACATACCTTGAGCTCTGTTAGTATGTGACGAAATTGCTGTTTTCTGGTTGTCCACTTATCATTTACTGACTAATTCTCGAGCTTGAGATAAGTGATCCGAAAAGCCCCTGTCTCCGCGTCACGAGCAAATATTTACTACCAACCATGTTGATTAACAATACATATCCATTTCGCTAGATGTTGGTGAATGAGAGTTGTCGGAGAATCGGACTTAAATCCACGCTATTACCTAGCCCCTCCACTAGCCTCATCGCTAAATCGGATAAATGGGAGCTACCCAAGCTACTTACCCCAAACGTCTCAGCCCTATCACATCTCCCCTTCTCAACCATGGGATGAAAACAATGGAGGATGGAACTCCAGACGAACTCACCCCTCAAATCCACGGTGTGCCATCCAGCGAATTCGTTTCTTCGTTCGTGTCACCCTCCACCTTAACACATTTCCATACCATTATACATTCCAACATTAAACTGATTAAAAGTGTCCTAGTCTCCTCCCCCTCTACTCCTCCTCACCCATTAAAATACACCTCGCAATCTCACCACCTAAAACATACACCCTACCCATCTCCCTCCTAACCTCCCAATCCCCCTATTTCCACACCACCTTCCATGGCCCATTCCTCGAGTCCCACACTGCCTCCACAACCCTAACACCCATCCCCGACGTCCTAACCCAACGCTCATTCGAGCTCCTAATTCAACGCCTCTACCTCGGCCACGTCGTATTCCCTCCCCAGCCCTCACCCACCGAACACATAACCCTAATTCTAGAATTCGCTCGTCTCTGTGATATGTTCTCTGTCATCGGAGTTGAACATACCATGGCGTCCCAAATCAAAGATCTCATCAAGATAAATAAAGGGCCTTATTCGTTCCCCAGACACCCGGATACAAATACCTATATACTAACGCGGGCGCATATGCTCGCTGCGTTCGAGCTGCCGCAGGGCCATGCGGTGAGGAGGGTTATGGCGGAGGCAAGCGTGGAGGGGTATTTGAGGTGGGATCAGTATAAATTCGTGGAGTTGACGAGGGAGGTGGAGGGATTTGCCGGGGATTTGTTGGAGTGTGTGAAGGAGGTTGTAAAGGGGGTGGTGTTTGAGGAGAATGTGATAGGGTTTAGGGATCCAGTTAGTGGGGAGAGGGTAAGGTTGACGCAGTATAGGGGGTGAGGTTGGGTTTCCAAGGGGAATTATGGTATAAGGATGAGACTGTGAGATATTGTTATACGGTACGTGAGGGTCTGGATGTAGGATAGGAGAAAATGCTCGTAGTTCTTTCGACATGGAGGAGATGACAAGAAATCGGAATCATGTAAATGGCTTTGCTTGCTTTTTCCGACTGTAATCGCACGACGATGCTCCAGCCTCCAGCCTCAACCCTCACTTTCACATCAGAACTCAATTGTTAGCAATATTTTCAAAGAAATTATCGCTATAAGGCTTCTGTACACATCCAGCCTCAAATTAGAGGAGTTCGTTGGCAGCGGAAACAACACCAGTAGCAGACTGACCGAGCCAGTAGCTCATCCAGTACAAGACCGACCGACTTGTTTGAAATTTTCTATACGACAAGACGTGACTCCTCGCTCTCTTTGAACCTGCTTACTTGAACAATACCACGATTTCAAGATACTAATTTATTCGTAGTTGCAGAAGACGGTGATGTAAATAGGAATTGAGAGTCCGAAAAGATCTGGCTAGATAAGGTGAAATAAATAGCCAGGATTAATCATAGAAGCACTATAAGGAATTCGCAGGCTCAATTAGTGATATAAGCTTTAATAATAGCTAGAGAATATAGTAGTTATCACATTAGTGTGTCAGACATCTGCTGTATAGAGGTAGATATGTTACACCTCATGTTTCCGAGATTTCTTGGTATTAGTTAGTATGTTCTGGAAATGCGGACTAAAATCCTCGTTCTCCAAACATTTCATCAAAATATTCTTCAAATCTTCTTACCAATCGATGTTAAGAGAGACAATAAGCGTCGCCCCCGTGCTTTCCAAGAATCAACAAGGCATATCATACCCTTCATAATCGCGACTTCCATCTCAGGACGATGTATTTCCTGTGTCCATTTTGATAGCGCTAAGTCGAGCGTACTCTAACGCGCGCCGCAGTCCTACCTACTTCTTCACACTCACTGTACACAGATCCAACTCTATTAATCGAAACCTTAATATAAAGCATAGCAGCCCATTTCACTTCGACTACAATCTCTTCTCTCTCGCCCAAGTTCTAATTACAGTTCTATATCTCTAATAATCTAATCTAGGATGCTTATTTTACTCTCCCTCCCCTCAGCTTTTTATCTCAACCACATCCACGCCCTCTGCGACCACTAAGCACAGCTTACCTCTCCTTCTCTATGGTTCCAAACAGCAGTATCCTTCCCCATCCAAACTTTTGCGCCTACAAGGACTGGTTCTTTTTCGCTGGCATTTTCTTGTACAAGGAAAGGTTCGAGCCTCTAATAGTGAGTGAGTATACTTTAGGGAGATAAGTGATAGTAAGGAATAAAGTAACAAATCTTCGTTTTACTTCTCTCGCGAAGAAATATTGTTGAATATGCTAGTATGTGTTGATCTTCGGTGCCGAGGATATAATGTATGTTATAGGACGGACTCAATAGAAGCTTGGAGGAACAGTATGATAGATCATTCGCTGAAAAGAGGAGCTGACGCAGGATGAGTTCCTAGTTTCGAGTTTTAAATTTCACATCGCGCAAACCATCTTCGAAGACAAATAAGAACAGAGAAAAAATCTCATATTAACGAATCCCATCTATAATATGAGCAACGTTCGTTCTCTCACTACAGACAGAACAAGAAATCCCGCCCGGAATCCAAGCCCAACGTGCTCGCTCGCTAGTACCCAACGCCTTCATTTCAGAAACCCCGCCATACCCTCTATTCAACACAGAATTGCGCTCCAGCAATTATATCTCATCTCCTATCTGCACATTATTACTCCATGGATCCTAATGACCCATTTGTGATATTAGCAGCATCGACCTCGACTTCGATGCTTGGGCCTGCGATTGGCACAGGTGGAGGTGGTGCTGACTGTAGTTTCAGCTTTCGCAATGCCCTCTTCATACCCTCAAGAGCTGTGCGCTCCTTGATTAATATGCCTTTAGCCAGATCTCTGAGCGCTTTCTTGCCCATCTTCTCATGCAGGTCTTGCCAGCCAGCAAGCTCTGATGCGACTACCTGTTGAGTGTATCTTAATTCTCGTCCAACCTCCTCGCACTCTATCTTTGTCTTTCTAACCTTCTCCTCCTTCTCTTCATTGAGACGTTGGCGTGTCTCATCCAGTAGACCCAATGGCCAACGAGTTGACCGAGACAACGAATTGTAAGACCTCTCAATAGACTTTCGGGATGTATTAATTGATGATATCAATGAGGTCGGCCGTGATAGAGAGAGAAGCATCGCAATCACCGTGCTGTGTATGGATAAAATTGTAGAATGGAAAATTGTGTATGGCGAGGACGTTGTCGGAGCCAGTGTTAACACATAGGCTTCCAGTGCCGAAATATGGGTCCCGGGGAGAAATTCTAGAGTCGAAAGGGCCTTCGTTGCTATATTGACAGCATCGTAGAAATCTAGAACACATTAGCTGGCGCCCAGTCATCAAGGGTAGTCTGCATACCTGTCGAGACAGTTCTGACCATGTTTGTCCTACGTGCAACACTCTTTGTAGAATAGTTTACACTCCGAACGGTATCTCTCGCGTGGTCAATGAACTGCTCAACATCTCGAATATCCTCTACCGGCTCATACTCCTCCCGAACCTTCTCAATCCTTGTCTCTGCTTTCAGCTTACTTCGCTGTTCCATCATGTCTGATTGAATGTCAGGCACAAGGAAGAATTCCCATAACATCTCATGAGTAGAAAACGTAGAATGAGCGAGGAGGATCTTAAGAAACCCGTCCAGCCGAACCTGAATATCTCGCAAGACTGCTCGTGATGGTTTCGAAGGAAATTGAAAAGGGGAGCGCATTCCAGATATGGCAGGTAGCCAGGACGCAGGGTTTTCTAGACTCAGCAGTTTTGCTAGGTGCTCAAAATCTGCAAGTGATCTTCGACATGTGGTCACCGTGAAGCTTTGTTGAGTCGAGGGGGCTCCTGACTTGACCACCAAGCGAATAGTAGCATCTTCTACGAAGAATGATCGCACAACTGCTGTGATCCTTCCGTCAGGTCCGGGTGGACCTGAGAAGAGAATCAGATCATCAATGCGGTTTCTAACATCATCATCTTTCGCAAGCTCCACGGCAGTAAGCCCACGTAATTCCTTTGCGAACAAGTCAACTCTTGGATCACCAAAGAGAACCCGAACCATTTCTAATCGTCCATATTTGCTCGCCACCATGAGAGCGGTGAACTTCTTGTCATTGGTGGCATTGACATCTGAGTCGCAATGCAGTAAGATTCTCAAAGCAACCTGAGGATCATTCACAATGTGTAACAAAGTATTGCCTTTCGAATCGATATGGTCATCGAGGTGCAATGGCTGGCCATCGCCTTGAGCATTTGTTGCTGACAAAAGAGCATTCTCTATCATAGGCCGGTAATTCCCATGGTCGTAAGATCGACATAGAGCGAACAATGGTGTTTGTCCGTTCCGGTCTTTCTGCCTCCAAGGTAGCAATCGCCCTATTCTTGATATTAAGAAAGGGGCATTGAATAGATAATGAGCAACACTTCTGCCTCTCACATCCTGTCGAGCAAGATACCCAACAACAACGGATTCTGGTCCTGACTTTACGACATAATCCAGTATAATATCGATGAGCTCGGTATGCCCCAACTGAACAGCTGCGCTAAGAAGTGTTGTACCATCATTATTGGTATCCTCAAGGACGATATAGGGTGGGTAGTATTCGTGTAATGAGAACAGGTACTTCAAGGATGCTGGCCTTTCATTTTGGATTGCCATCATGGGGACAGACTCTCCGAAAGAATCCTCTGTTTGTGACAAACGTTCGATTGAAGTGTCACCTTCTATACCACTAGTCATAGAGTCGATGGTCGTTGCTCTCGAGCGGAATGACATTTCTGAGCTACTTGACATACTTCGCATGTCCATCGTAACTTGTTTCGGTCGTCTTAGGGGTGGCAAACGCTCTTCTTCTTCTTCTTCTTCTTCTTCTTCCTCTTCCTCATCGCCATGCTGAATTTGGAACGGATAAACATGATTCAGAGTCGAGACTTGCGACAGTCCACTATTACTACCACTGGATGAAGGTCGGTAATGTCCGTTTGTCCTGTTCCATGGGGCGTTCTCTTCCACTAGATCTTCGACTGTTACTTCAAGATTGTCGTCGTCCCCAGAAGACTGTTCTCTATCGGGTTCCATGATACTCATCATATCTTTGACCTTGCCCTTCTTCGTGGCCTCCCAGAGCTTATTGTTCCTTCTACTGGCTTTACGCAGTCCGCCGGAGTCCCTAGCGAGATAAGAGAGTACAGCCTCGAAGGTGCTCAATGCATAGCCCATCTCGCCACTCTCAACATCATCAATGAAAATGAAGTGGCGCATATAGAGGAGACGAGCCCCAAGGTATCGAATCTGCGATCTGATAACGACGATCAGAAGCAGTGAAACTAACGTGTCGGCATTAATCGTGAGAACTGTACTAACTTTCTCTGAAGGTTGATTCTCGCCATTGGTTTTGGGCGAGTCAATCACTTGGGTGACTGTTTTTAATGTCAATAGAAGTATGTCCATCATTTGCTGTGGGCTGCCTGCCACTCCAAACTTCCTAAATTCGTCGACGGCGCGGCCCAGTCGGAGAGTCAATTCATGCTTCCCAGCATGTCCTCCCTGGATCTGAATCCCTACTTGTGAGATATCAATAAATTCCATTTGGCGAATCTTGGATTCCAGTTCTAGGTCTTCATGGCGCTTCATAGCGCATAGTCTAGGGTAGAGGACAGTATCATGTACTTGCTCAGTGACATATCGCTCGATCAGACGTTCAACAACAGGTCCAGTCAAGTCAGTCGTTGCACCCAGGAGTGATAACTGTTGCTTGTCTACCATTTGAAATAGATCAATAGCTGCAGTCACAGCTGTCTCCAATGCGCCCCGCATAACATCCTCATCGTCTTCAACAAAAAAGTCTTCGATCAAGCGGCTTTCAACTGATCCATTAGCTTGAAAGCCTGGCGTAGAGTTGGTGCTATTGGACCTCGCTTTTTTCATGGCAGTCGCTATGGGACCATCTGGCTCAGGATCCGGTATGATTGAAGCTGAAGGTGGAGGGGGTAAAGGCTTGTCAAATACAGTATTAAACTCTTTAAAGAGACGTTCAAGACCTGGTTGCATTTGCCTTGCTATCATCGGAAAATTGTTGAGCAAATCATTAAAAGTCTTGATATCCTTCTTTTTTGGAAGTGGGCTCGCTGATCCACCATCTTCTGCATCTAACCTTGGAGGTAGATTTGGTTTAGTGTTCGAGAGGCTTAAGGGGATCGTCGCAGGTACAATCTTAAGCTCCTCAAAGATTCCCATCAACGGTCTCGAGATGAAGTACACTAGCCATTGTCTGGGTTCCAAAGAGTCCGGGTACCATATCGTATCGGATAAAAGCTGAGCCTGGTTGAGAGTCTTGAAACCTATAATAGCCATCAGTATAAGATCGCCCTTATCCCCGTTCGAAACAGCTATGACCAACCCTTGTTGCTGTAGACAAAAGAATCCTTGACCACTACCGTCCTTCCATTGATCGTTGTATATTGCTTGGCCTTCCCCCGACTCTCGCGCATGTTGGGCGCATCCTTCCCTCCCGCAGTGGCAGCATGGTTGACTGGTACTCGCAAGACATGGCTACCAAGGAATTCCTCAGACCCGGCAAGATCAGAATATAGGGCGCCAGAATCGCGATCGCGGGAGGTAAGGAGGATTTCAGTTGTTGGTACAAGCAGAATCTAGATTCGGGTCAACACTAGAAATAGGGGCATAGTAAGGACAGTAATGGTAGCTTACATGATGGTGAACCGGAGTGCACTGAGTTGGAAGAGTGCTCTTGAAGAATGCACAGAGGAAGGGATTTAAGGGTTGCATTCATTCGACATTCGCGCGCCGCATCGAAAACTCCACTGCAGAACTGTTGTTCTGCAAGCCCGGAGTTGAAAGAAATCTTGGGTGCAAGCTTTCGGATACGTGGGCCTTAGAACTGGAGAATCAAAAGAAGCTGAGTGTCGAACTCTTCAATGTAGCTCTGGCATTCACAGAGGTACAAGGTCGCAATTTTGGTTGTCGTGCTCGATGTGGCAACGGTTGGTGATTCGATCTGTTGTTGACTTCGTGTCGAGATAAGATCCCCAAAAGTGTCGCCTAGATGCGCTCCTTGAAGGCATCGCGACGGAAAGCTCCACGGCCAGGGCTTAGCTTAACCTAGAGAGTTAAAGTAGAACCACTAAAATCAGCATGTGATCATGACATAAGCAAGATATTTTCTGTTCATCCCTTCTTGAATGTTTCTCAACATTCATTTTTTAGAAACCTCAATTATCTCATTACATACTCATCACTTCGTTAAACAGACATCGAAAGTACAACCATCACGTGTGGAAGCATCCTGCAGAAGACCAAAGAATTCCTTTATCGTGGATAAAGCTCTGAGAGCTCCAAGCCCTTCATGTGGATCTCCTTGAATCACATCCTTAAAAGTCATCATACTAAGTCAATTGGAACAACGCATCGTGACTGACGCAATAACAACACACAAATCAAAGTGCTCAAAGTTTGTCACTGCCGCTCAGATATATTATTCATTTTCATCCTATTATAGTGTGACATTAAAGTGAAAGCCTAGTCAGATGCGATATGCTCAAATAGTAATTGGCACAAGGGCCATTTTTTTATCTCAACTATATAAAGTACAGACATTATCATACATCGACCTTCATCTATCAGATGGGGGAGTATTGTTTTGAAGAGTGGTGTGAAGGGCAATATCCGATAGGAAAAGCCGCCAAAAGCGCTATGCAAGGACCCAGCCTTGAGAACTGCCTCCACAGATGATATCCGTGCTAATACAACTCCTCAAACGCCTAACATTCGTAGTATATGATGTACAATAATAAACTTCTTTTGTAGTAGAATATCGGCTCTCGTCCTATTAGAATGCTTTCAGTAGAATGAACCGCGATTGGCGTCTGATATACAAATGTTGTTTGTAGAGTGATAAAGGAACAAGGGAAGCGACGAGGTCTTATATATAGTCTCGTCCACTCTTCTGTAACTCGATCAATCTCCACCCTCTTGTCTCGGGGTTATTCACATCCTCAGGTGTTCGAGTGACACCAATTGCATAGGTGACCAATTGGACTTTGTCCTCCATACCGGCGGCCAAATCATTCGTCTTCGCATTGCGGTAGACATGGACTTCTTGAGTACGGCATGTCACAATGAAAACGGGAACATCTCCTGGGTCTAGAATTCGAGCGGACAAGATTTCCACATTTCGGATATCGAGAATTCGTCCATCGGATTTCAGACCGGCAGTTGTATACTGCTTAGAGAGAGCATCGTAGACCTGGAACTGAGCAGCACTAAGCCAAAGCTTCAGCGTTTCCGTGTCGCCTTTTACATATGCATCGAGGACCTCTGGCAGGATATATTCTCGCATGTCTCGCAGGAATGGTTCCATCTGGAAAGCAGGATCCATTTCCCTAAATTTCTTGATTACCATGGCTGTCTCATTCTCAGCGAAAAATCCAGCTACGCGATCTGATATGCTGCGCGCGGTAGAAATGAGCGGGTTTTCGGATTCGTTGTATACCGATTTCATAGAAAAAATACTCTGCATGACTTTATTCGAGTCACGGAAGTCACGCCATGATTCTTTCCAAGCTGCGTCTTTGTGAAGAGTAACATTTGTGCCAGCCCTATAACTCATTAGCAGTAGTTCGATCATATTGAGGATCATGACTCACTCCGGATCTTCTTGTGCGACTTCCACCCTTCTACCAGATAAACCAGCTTTCTTCGCCTCTTGGGCTTCTCGAAGCTCTCTAGCTTTACGTCGCTCTTCTTTCTCAACCCAACCTCCATATCTCGAACTACTACCATCATCAATGACATTCTTGACATTTTTGAATGCTTCGGTTTCTCGGATTGGTCTTGTTCCCTTCTCAATCACACTCGCTGTGGCATTTACAGTTGTTCGTACACCCTTAACAACAGGCGTTTCCCATGTCCAGGCCGCGCCTTTGCCTACAGCCCCAGCAGTTGACTTTAGAACAGTTCCAGCTGTAGATGATACAGCTCCCGTGGTTGATTGATATGCTTCTCTCGCACGTCTTACTGATTCGTTCTCGGTAAATTGCTGGGCCCCGGCAGCCAGAGCTTTAGTAGAATCGTTCCATTCCTTAGAAGCCTTGAACTCCGTTTGTAAAGTCTCAGTGAAAACTTGCCATGGCGATTTATCGCCGTGTGGTGGAGGAGGGGGTGGGGCTTCCTTTTTCTCTTCCTTCTTGCCCTCTCCGTCCTCTGATTCCTCTTTAGATTTCTCTTCTTTCGACTCGCTTTCGCCCTCCGTCGAAGGCTTTTTTGCCGACTTGTTTTCCGCTGTGTCTTTCTTCACAGGCTCTTCGGTTGATTGAGCTTCCTTCTCCTGTCTTAATATTGTTGCATTGTGAAAGCTCCGAGTAGTGCTGGGTCGAAGTATTCGTATTTCATCTGGTAGGAATTGAGATCTCAAGGGTGAACTATGTAACGAAGATGTAGGTATTGTCGAGTTCGATGCAAATGAGCGTGTGGTTGAAGTATGGTTCTGAAGTAACTTAAAGACCTCCCTCCGAGTAGACGGCCTCGAAATGAGGTTTAACGGCAGATTTGACGGCACATTCGTCGGCACTCTAATAGCTGAGAGTCGCAGGCTATTCATGTCGAATGCGCAAGGAACAAGGACTGAAAGGAACTGTTGAAAATTGTGTCAACAGAGTTTTGCAGGAGGGAGTGAGGAAATTCTGGTCGCAAGAAATCAACACGGAATCTTCGAACTTTTTGCCGATTCCGAGCGAGCGGTCCGACTGTTGTTCCGAAGAGGCTTAGCATCAGCTTTTTGACTGTTCCTAAACTTCAGTATCCATAGATCGCAACGAATATCAACCACACGATGAGTAGAACAATACCCAAACGCCTTCTGGCGCAGTCGCCTCTATCTCACCCCTCAATATCAACGCCAATATGTCGTCAATCAATGCAATGTTCGCGGCTGTTGTCGCACTCTACCTCTACACGAGCTGAGCAACAAGATCGATCCTCAGAAGCCCCTCGAGCTCGCTCCCCTTCCCTCAGCCCAAAAGCAGGAAGCAGAACCAAAGGCGGCATGTCCGATCTATCTAGTATCTTCGGCAGCATGATCAACCAAAACCAAACAAATCGCGACAAACGCCCTAGCATCTTTCCCGGTCTGGATGGTACGGGTTACAATGGAGCTCATGGAGGACTTCTCGCTGCTAATGAACCAACTCCTGAACCGCATCACTTCCATATCTATGCCACAAGACACAACACACACATCACAGTTACGACCCCGAAGCGAGATCCTTTGATTTCACTGTCTTGCGGTAACATCGGGTTCAAGCACAGCGCAAGGAAGCATTATGATTCGGCATTTCAGTTGGCAAGTCGTGTTATGGAACAGATGCAGGAGAGGGGGATCAATTCACAAATTCGAGAGTTAGAGGTTGTGATGAGAGGATTCGGTCAGGGGAGAGAGGCTGTGACGAAAGCGCTGTTAGGGTTGGAAGGAAAGCATTTACGGCACAAAATCGTCAGAGTTGCTGACGCTACTCGTTTAAAGTTTGGTGGTACGAGAAGTAAGAAGCCAAGACGTCTGGGCTGATCGAATTATGCCTCTTGTCGAGTGTCAATGGTAATCTGTGGGGAAAGAGATCAATGTATTGTATGTTGTACAATAGTGTACATTCTGAAATGGTATCATCCGGATGCTTAACGCCTAAAATGTCAAAATGGCCGAGCCCCTAACACCTTCTGTGTTTCTCAAAATCGAAATGGCATCGAGCTCAAGATCCTAACGGTGGACAGTCGCAGCTTTGTCGGCCCTTGCCCTTGCCGGTAGGCGCTCTGTCTGCTAGAGGTACAACGCGCCCTGATGTATCTCGAATAGGCCTTTTGCCTTTGCCTTTGCCTTTTCCTTTGCCCCCTCTTCTCCTCTCTTCATCACTGTCCCATTCGTCGTCATCTGTAAAGTCTGCCTGGTCGTTATCAAAACTGTATCTTGCGTGACTGGTGTCTGTGTCCCCCAGCATTCTTGATCGTTCATGAGAACGGTTGTGTTCCTCCTCAAGCAACTCTCCTTCAGCAGTCTCGAAGTCTGGAGGTGCGATCCATTCCTTGGGCACAATGCAAGGCAGGGCAACTCCAATACTAGCCGCCCGATTCAACCAACTTGGCCCGGGTCGTCCCGTCAGTCTCCCGCAGAGATATGCTGTGAAGTGATTGCAATTCTTCGTCAGTAGGTTGTATGATGTGCCCTGAAATTCTTCCGAAGCTTCTTTGATAATAGCTTCGATCTCTGTTGGTGAAGATATTGTGAAACCTTGGAGTATTTCGCATTTGAAAGTACCTCCTGGCGGCTCTGACTTTGGCTTTGTCCAGTACACGCCTGTCATATTTCGCTTATCATGGCCCCCATAAGCGTATTCTTTTCCGTTAATCACGACTCCAGAGTGGAGGAGGGACGCGCCGATAGTCCAGAGCATAGATGATAATCTTCCTGGCTGTACGCAAGAATGTTAGTATATTGCTTGGTATTGTAGATAAAACATATGAAATCATAGGAAGAACCTTAGAAAGATTCTTCCATCCCATACTAGCTTACCAAAAGCAAATCATAGACATTGATCATGATTTCCGTCTTCTGAAGTGAGAGTGTTGATCTGTGGCTCTGCGTGCTCCGCCGTGAGCTTTTCTTGGACGACATTTTCTGGCTTGTAGTTCCAATTGAACTCCAGTGTGTCCAAAGTTCTCTTCAGGTTCAGAAGAAATGCTGTACTGTTGCTCCTTGGTTCACAACATGGACGTTGTTATCCCCAACATCGAAAAGCAGGGATCATATAAAGATGACTTCAGACGAGAACGTAAGCCACCGGAAAAATGTCGGCTCGGCGAATAAAATAGAGGCGTTGGCGCCAGACAGTCAGGCACGAGCCACTCTTACACGTGCTGATATGCATCATCACGTGATATTTGCCTTCCTTTCTCGGCGGGCTAAAATCGCATTCCTTCGAGAAAATTCTTGCAGGCGATTCGTCGCACAACGATCGCGCAGAGGGAGGTTCAACTGGACCACTCTCACGCACAAGGCTGTCGCCAACCTACATCACGACGTCCACTCTCAGTGCCCACCGCATCTTCTCTTCTCTACCCCTCTATTTTATCCGGTCCGCAGCAAGAACTGCGACTGAACAACACCAGACCTCAGGCCTGCTTAGCTGCACGGTCTTATTTACAGCACAGCGAAACTACGCAAAAAAGTCAAAAAGAATGCCTCCAAAGAAGGCAGTCAAGGAGGAGAAGCTTCTGCTGGGCCGGCCTGGTAACAACTTGAAGAGTGGAATTGTATGTCACCTTCTGCTTGCAAAACTGGACAATACTAATCAATCATACAGGTCGGTCTTGCGAACGTAGGAAAGTCAACACTCTTTCAAGCTATCACCAAGTGTTCCCTTGGAAACCCTGCCGTAAGTGCCAACGCAACGCGCCGCGCATAGCCCCACTATGTTCACCGTTTCTTACAAATTTTTGCAGAACTTTCCATTCGCAACAATCGAACCAGAAGAATCTCGTGTCATCGTACCTGACGACCGATACGACTGGCTATGTGAAAAATACAACCCTAAATCTCGTGTCCCCGCACATCTCACCATTTATGATATTGCAGGCTTAACAAGAGGTGCCTCGAAAGGAGAAGGCCTTGGAAATGCTTTCTTATCACACATCCGAGCTGTCGATGCCATCTTCCAGGTGGTCCGCTGCTTCGATGATGCTGAGATTATCCACATTGAGGGTGATGTCGATCCAGTCCGAGACTTGACCATCATCAGTGATGAGTTGCGAATTAAGGATATCGAGTTCGTCGAGAAGGCTCTCGAGGCTCAGAAAAAGCTTACACGAAGAGGTGGTCAAAGCTTAGAGATGAAGAAACTTCTCGAGGAGCAAGCTTGTATTGAGAAGGTTCTTGCTCTGCTCGAGGGTGGTGGTGATGTCCGAAAGGGTACTTGGTCTACCAAAGAGGTATGTTGGACTATTTCTTTTCTTTTACCACACTTTTCATGATGACAAAAGGCCATGAGGCCTGATAATCCCAGCTCGTCGAGGTGCCTCAATATAAACGCAGAGTGCACCATGAGATAAAAAACCCGTTCTGAACATATTTTTCATCATCATACCAATTGAACATATTCAAGTGTACAAGTTACTAATATTCAATTGATAGATTGAGTTCATCAACCCACTCTTTCTATTGACAGCAAAGCCCGTAGTCTACCTCATCAATTTGAGTGAGAAGGACTACATTCGAAAGAAGAACAAGCATCTTGCTGGTGTGATGGGATGGATCAAGGAGCATGCAGCTGGCGACCCAATTATGCCAATATCCATCTGTCTTGAAGAACGTCTTACACAATTCGAGACTGAGGATGAGGCTAAAGAGGAGTTGAAGAAGCTCGGCGTAGAGTCGGCATTACCAAAACTCATCACAGCTATGCGAAAGGTCCTCAATCTTGGTAGCTTCTTCACTACCGGTACAGATGAGGTCCGGCAATGGACTATCAGAAATGGAACCAAGGCCCCACAAGCCGCTGGAGTCATTCACGGTGACTTCGAGAAGACCTTCATTCAGGCCATTGTTTACAATTTTGATGTCCTGAAGGAATTTGGCGACGAAGGTGAGATCAAGGCTAAAGGAAAGATTATGACCAAGGGCAAAGATTACGTTGTCGAGGATGGCGATATTCTTCTGATCAAGGCTGGAGCGGCAAAGGGATAAAAAAATGATATTACTTTGCAAATGATACCACGACTTTTCATTCAATGAGAACTCACGAAATGCATGGCATCAATACTAGAGTACTTAGCTCAGATTCTTCATAATTCCAGCTGAGAAAAGAGCTCAAAGTAGCTAAAATAGCGATCTACTCACGGTGCTCAAGTCTGCAGTCTTGTGGAAGACGATGTCTCATGCTAGGCGACACTAATGAAGCTTTTCATTTCGACGCTACAGTGCTTGCTGATTGGGCCTCGAAAGGGTTTCACGAGCATCTAGTGGAGGAGCAACATTGCCATGGAGGTAACGAAAGAATAGATATAGCGATTGTAAAGATTTCTGACGGAAAGTCGAGTACATTTGTAGAAAAACGTAAAAGCTTCACGCTCTCGTCTCCTGTTCTGATTACTGTTAATGTATTCATTTGTTCACCCCATTTGTGTCAATTTTTCTCCACTTATCTTCAAGTCACGAGTATATAAAATTTTCCTTCTGTTGTGTTCACAAAAAGACTGTTACTGAAAGCTATTCTTCTCCTTGTTTTCGCTGCTCGTCTTCGAACTTTGTAACTGGGGGTGTTAGTAGAATATCCAAGCAATTTGAGGCCAAATGGGCTTTTGAACGAGAGTTCATAGACCTATCTGAGGTAATCCAAGCGAGGATGTCACATGCTCTCGAAATACGAACATCCGAGGCAGCTTGAAGTAGTGCTTCGTAATCACCTAGAAAACCCTGCTCTATGCTAGCTCCGCCTCTCTTATACCTCCTATCAAAAGCTCAACTGTGGGTCGTCAGCATAACACCTGGCTGATGATTGGGTATGAACCTCTCAACACTCTGGAAAATCCCCTAGTATATCCTGGGTTTTCTCCACCTCAACAATTGACCACTTCACGAATGCCTCATGTTTTCAGAAACGGCGCAGAATAGAACCTCCCATTTGAGCAGGCACATGTACTCCTATTGAATCAAGATTAGCTCTTTTGGTGTCTGAACCTATCATCATGGCCGAATCGTAAGATTGAAATCTATATGTCTCTAGAAAAGAAGTAATTGCTTCTCTATTCTCACTGTTCATTCCAGCTATTTTCCAGAAGGCCTTCATTTTATCTGAGTATAGCTCCTTCAGCTAAACTACTATTCTACATACTTTTGACCATGCCTTTCTTTCAATTAGACACATACAGTCTCCAATGTTTCCAAGCAATAATGAAGTATCGTCCACTTGGACTTCTGCTATTCCTGGGATATTTCATTCTAGTCAGAACACTCCGATACCAAAGAACAGACAACATCAAGTCCACCTTCAGCAAGGGAGGAAGAGCTTTAAGTAGCATGACTCCAAAAGAGGCTCACGATATCATAACCCAACTTCAAGAACTTGAATTCCCCTTTGCCTTCAACAAGGCTAGATCAATCGCTCTACTCAAGGTAAGTCATCCCTTCAAGAATCTCTCTCGTTCTTCATACCTCAAGATTCAAAACAAACATTCACCAAACCTATCCCAGGCTGGCGGCATCCCCACCATGTCCAAACTCTTCGCCGCTACCGGCCAACATACGCACAAAAACGCCGGCAAACGCGCCGTCGACACCGAGATCCTACTCCGGGAGACGCAATCCCAAGAGCGGGATTCCCTGCGCTATATGTGTGCCATTGCACGCATGAACTTCTTCCACACGCGCTATCGGCAGGCGGGCAAGATCCTCGACGCGGACATGCTGCATACGCTTGGCTCGAACGTTGTGGAGGTCCTGAGGATCTTAGGGGAGGATGAATGGAGGGATCTGAGCAATGTGGAGAAGTGCGCACTTGGGGTTTTTACCAAGAATTTGGGAGATGATTTGGGGGTGGAGTATGGGCTGATGGATTCAGGAGGGAGGGGGTGGGCGGATGGATTGGAGTTTGTGGTAAAATTGAGGGATTGGACGAAAGGGTATGAGGAGGAGGTTGCGAGGCCGGTGGAGACGGGGAATAGATATGTGAGGGTTTATGTGGATTCTTTGACGACTTCTATGCCGAGGTCTGTTACGACGCTCTCGAGGAAGGTGTTGGGATTTGAGTTGAGTGACGTTATGAGGAAAAGTCTTTAGTAAGAAACCTCTTTCCCCAAAAGCGTATTCTATCTAATTATCTTCTAGCATCGAAAAACCAGGCTCAATCCTCACTCCTCTCCTCTATACCTTCAAGAATCTCCGTAAATTCTATCTCCGCCACCTCTCTCTCCCTCGCCTAATTCCCATTCCAATAGTCGAAGAAACCCCCAACCCAGTCTCAGGCTTGTACAACTTTAAACACGTTAGTTTTCAGCCGTGGTACGTTAAGCCCTCGTTCTCCAGTATCTGGAGCTTCTCTGCGATTTTGATGAGGGCTCTGGGAGGCAGAAAACCGGGGACGGGTGGGGAGAGGTATTATCCTGGGGGCTATGATTTGATGACTATCGGGCCGCAGCCGAATGAGGGGAAGGGGATTGAAGAAATGGAGGCGACAATTAGGTTTATGAAGGAGAGGGGGAGTTCGGGGTGTCCATTTTCGGGGGGTGGGAAATAATGTGTGGAGGTTCTTGTAATAGGCTGGATAATAAAGCTGGGAATAATAATAGACGAAGCTAATTTACTCTAGTACTTACTAATTATGCTACTTCATTCTCATTTTCTCACATTTCAGGGGTTATGTTCCAATGAGATTCTATGAGAATTACCATATTCACCACGCTCATTTTATTAAAGATGAATATTTGAATGTCCACAAGGATCATAAAACCTTGATCCAATTTCTAGATACTAGGTATTTTGTTTCCGAACAGATACCAGAAATAAGTGGTTAGGAGTATGTATACAACCAGAGTCTTCATGCGTTGGTAAGGATAGAGGTATAAGCTGTATGAAATCAGGATGATTGATTTTTCGAGATCTTACGGAGGATTATGTTGACTTTCCCTCTTTAATACAGTGAATATGGCTTGTTATTCTTAGAATAATAGCTGAATCTCTTGGACTATTCTTTTAAAATAGGGAATTAAGCTTATTATTCTAGAGGTTCCTGTAAAAGATACGGCTATATGGAGAGTTTATACCCATGTTTTTATGTACGTTCACCTGGTTCCTGGTTCACATGGAAATGAGAACTGAAAGTGAAGAGCCTCACCTCCGACTTCATAAAGGGCACATGCTGCATATTATTCCCATCTTGTTTGTCACCTTGCTCATGTAGACACCTATGTGCTTGGAAGAAAATAGAAGGTAGCACGCGCCAATTCAACGTTTCCCGGCTCGCCGCAATCCATAGGCATCATTTCATCAATTTCATTACCCTCACTCACTCACTTACAAACTCAAACCCACAATCCCATACCTCCCGTACGGAAAGTTCTCCAAACTCTCAACCTGCTCGGCCCACCCATCCCCTACTGCTCCCTTCACACCATCTCCCTCCCCCTCTCCCATCCCCGCCAAAATCTCTGCCTCTTTTCCCTTTAGCTCCCCTGCTAGCCCAACATGAGGCACCCAGACAACCCTCATCCCCGCTCTCCGGCCTGCAACAACACCGGGGACGCCATCCTCAAACACCAGACACTCTTCTGGCTTAATCCGCGGTTCAGAGTCTGGTAAGGATGCGTTGATTGTGGAGAGCGCGAGGTGGTAAATATCCGGATTTGGTTTGCCCCTCCCTTTTGGAATCCTTAGATCATCGCCTAGGATCTGCTGATTTGGTGGGAAGTGAGAGAATAGAGTTGTGAGATGGGAAGTTTTGATGTCGAAATGGCCTTTATGACTGCTCGTCGCTAGCGCCATCTTCGTCCCACTTTTTTCCAAATCATTCAACAACTTCTCTACTCCCGGTAAAATTAGGGCTTTTCGGAATTCAACTTCCTGCCACTCGTGCACGCGTTTGGTGTATTCATCTACAGTGATTTTGGGCTCGAGGTCGAAGTGCTTGAGGATGAGAGCGATAGCCTGAGGGGCGGGACGGCCTTGGAGTTGCATTTTTAGCGGCCAGAGGAGGGGGCCCGTATCGAGGGAGCTGAGGACGTGGTTGTGGCAGATAGTGTATATGTCTTCGGTGTTGATTAGGAGGCCGTCCATGTCAAAGAGACAGGCGCGAATTGGGGGGAAGCTAGGGTATGTGTTAGTTCTGGTGTTGGAGTTTTATGTAGTTGAGACGTACTCCGTTCGTGGGATTGCTAAAGTCATGGTTGTGAGTATTGAGATGGTTGACGAGAGATTTGGGTGTTAGGATGTGATATTTCTGGGGTCATGGATTTGTATCGTGAGATTTTGATTTCTTTGATGATCGTGAGAATTGTTATCTCAGATATATTCAAGACGGGCAACTCCGGCCGGCGAATGACTCAGAAGGGAAAGGTCTACAGATGCTTTGCAATCGCAAAGATATTTAGGTTCAGGACTTGCACGAAGCTATGAATAATGAGCAATGGCAACGTGTAAGCTCAATCCTCCTATTCTCAGATGAATAAACTTCAGATTGGAGTTGAGGATATCTCTTGGCATTCACTGCGAACTGAATTCAAAGTCTTCTAGATGATAGCAAAGCTCAGGTGACAGCTCGCATGTCGTATTCATAGAGTTTCATCGAATAGAATATAACACAAAATAAAATCCATGTCACTCGCTTAAGAAATACTTACTAATAGAGCCTGCAGTACATATAATCGCGATGACGTTGAATGCTCTGATGCACTCCATCCTCGAACCCCCAACCCTATACTGAACGTCTACCATTCACCCTTCCTTAAAGTAATGCATCAAACCACACAATCACGATCGCAATCATGACAATCGTTCACATCGTCCTCTTTGAATTCAAGCCCACAACGGAGCTTGAGGTGATACACGAGGTTCGTTCGTCTGATCTCCTTTCAACCCCGCGAAATACCCCGCATTTCGCCAGAGACTACAACTTTGGTGCAGTTTCCGAACGACAGTTCCTTGAATTTGATTACGAATTGATCGATCTATCACAATGGAAAATATCAGATTAACATTATAACAGGTCTGCAAAAACATGCTCGCCCTTCGCCAGAACTGCGTACATCCGCGAACCAATCGCCCCTACATACTTGAAAGCTCTGGAGGACGAGATAATTCTCCTGAAGGTCACCAAGTAGGACGTCCCCCATGTGCTTTCCTTGCGCTCTCTCCTCTGTGTCAAAATTCGATACCATTTTAGAACCCTATGCTAATACTTTGGCTTTTTAGGGTGGATTCTCGCATGGATTCGTAAGCCATTTCGCAAACGAGGAGGATAGGAGATACTACATCGAGGAAGATCCAGCGCATCAGGCGTTTGTGAAGAGTTTGGATGGCATAATACAGAATGTTAGGGTAGTTGATTATGAGCCTGGGATGTTCTGACAAGTGGTTTGATTCAGATGGCGCAAGTTAAACATAGTCATGGCACACAACAAGAAAACTATAAGAAAGCATGGCGCATGTAAAAGGTGAATAGTCGTACAGAAAATCGGACCTCGAAGTCTATCATTCTTGATCTCAGAGCGTAAATATACATGCATCAGCCCTTTGATACTGGTATCCAGTCGCCAAACGCCTCCCAATGCCAGTGCCACGCTATAAACCAAAAGTTAGGGAAATAGTATGCTAGTTTACACCATGAACGATTCTCCGCAACCACATTGCTCCTCTGTGAAATGTTAGAAATGGCATGGTGACGGGAATAGAAAGTACTTACTTATATTCGGATTCGTAAAGACAAATCTTTGGCTGAGCTTGTCCTCTACCCAGTCCATCTCACTCCCAATTATGCTAAAGAGAGCTTTGCTATCGATAAGAACCTTCACCCCATCCTGTTCAACTGCTTCATCAAAGACATCAGGCTTTTCTACATAGTCCAGATGATATGTCAAACCACTGCATCCCTTATTTCGCACTCCAACTTTGATAAGCTTTGGTGTAGGCTGGTCAAGTAGAGTCCTTAATTGCTTGACAGCACCAGGTGTAAGACTCATAGCCGCTTTTCGTGCTCGAAGCTTCCTCGCAGGTCGAGCGCTAGGCTGGGGGTTCGATGTTGCCGTTGGTGTTGTAGTAGTAGCTCTTGGCTTTTGGGCTTCCTTTTCAAGCAAACTAAGATGCTTTTCTTGCTCTGCTGTTGCTGCTGGGCTTTCACTGTACTGATCTAAGCCTTGGAATGGTCTCGTCTCGTTTGAAATTCCTGTATTTCGAGGTGGCGGAGGAGGAGCATCGAATGCATATGGTTGGTATGCTGTGCTTGTTTGCATCTTCCGCTTCGAGGAGGTCTGGGTAGATTGCGAAGAGGAGAATGTTCGTAGGACGTGTTGGCAGGGTCGTAGTGAAGCATTTGTTGGTGTTGCGGCGAACTTGAATACAAAGCTTGCCGATGATGTCAACGGGACGAGAACTCTTTGCGCGGACATCTTGAAAGAGAAAGAGAGGTACAAGAGGTTGTAATGTCTGCGTATGTTGAACCTGGTACTCGAGGTGATATGAAAAGCTAAAGAAGAGAGTGTTGGGAGGTTCGTTGGTCTAAGGTAATAGGTGTGATGCTGCCAGAATGGTTCGACTTCTCAGCCTGCTACGTTTCTCATTAATAATCTGAAGCTGTGCCCAATCAGATGCGATTCATTTCCAAGCTTGGCGGTGACGCTGAGCAATGCATTGGCTAAAGATGTGTAATTCCCAGTTAGGCTACGAACATTAAATGAGACGAATATTACCAAACGGCTCTGTAAAACAAAAGAGGCGCATTGAATTCAATGGTTACTTTTTGAAGGCTGTCTCCGCACGAACTATGGTTCCATGGCATGGGACGACGCCGAACGGCGATATGAAAATCCGATTCCGGCAGTGTGGGTCTAACACTCCTAAAGCCACCCTCTGGCCCCATTGAAGGCTGACGACTCCGGATACGCATGTGCTCGAGGGCGCAGTTTTGACGGGAAGTAAAAAGTTACGGACACGAATCAACTGTTTTGCGCGTTTGTCAATACAACTATTTTGCTGCCATGCATTATGGAGCCTTCGCCTCTCACGCAACAGGCTCGCCCTGAAGTATTTCAGCAGAAAATTGTGGAACTTTACGAGGCATTGTTCAAGGTAGGGCGAGACCAGTGTCAAGTACAAAAGTAATCTGCTAACTCATTGTATAGGATGAGGAGGAACATGATATTGAAAAGCCTGAAGGATTTTGGAGGGAGTTCTTTTTGCTACGACCAGATAAAGCTACATTGCACCAAATACTAGACGCATTCAATCCAGATGATCTACTACACCTCCAGGTACGAAGGGGTAATTCGAATTAGAGGACATAAGCTGATACGCAAATAGAACCAGACGCGACAGCTCTTTTTGAGGGCTGTAGCATGTATCAAAACGGGAGATGCCCCAGCAGATGGGCATGCTCTTGATGTAAGCTCCAGATCCCTTCCAGCAAGGCGAGGCTTACTGGGCAGACTATTACAGCCTTTTTAGCTTCGGTTTTACCCAAAAAATACACGAATCCAAGCTCCGACATAATAAATGTCCTTGCAGGACTGGACCAGGTGGATGCAGTTTTTACGGATTTTGTTGCGGCGCTGGACGTTACCATAAGAACAGGAAGTAGCTGTAAGTTGTATCAGACTAGCATTGGTTGAAATGTTAATTGGTGTATAGTGGACATTCGACAAAAAGCAATTGAGGCAGCACTAGCTGTTGTTTCTGGCGCATATCAAACAAGTCTCCTGTCATACTTCACACACCGAGACCTTTTCCCCTCACTGATGAAAGTAAGTAGTGTTGAGCACAATTTTCTGTCTTGCAATTGACCCAAGATAGTTCATCCAAGATTCCGATGCAACCACTCGCGCATTCGAACCATTTACACTTCTCGGTCTACTGGCGAATTACAACAAATTTGAATTTCAGAACCCGTACAGATTACGGTTAGATGACTTTGTCAATGAGGGCTCGATTCAGAAAATAATCAGATCTGTTGGGTATACATGCACAAGTGCTCGCGGGAAATATGTAGCCATACAGGAAGATCTACCTGAAGGGTGGACGATTGGTAGTACTTTGAGCATGATCGGGTTGGGATCAATCGCGCCTGGTGCCAAAAGTGCCCCACCAACAATTGATCCTGAAGCAGCCAAGGAAATGTTCGCGAAGCTGTACGTTTGTCCTACGAAGTGTTTAATGTTTGGTGCTGACGTATAGACAGGCCTGGGTTTGAAGCTTCGGTACTCCTCGCTACATACGATTTCGCCCATGCTAACAAGCTATTTTGTTTCAACTTTGTGACTTTACCAGCGGAGAAAGGTCTCGAGGCTCCAATTGGAAGCTTTTTATCCGTCACCTCATACCTCCTTCAACATGCACATTCCTCGTTCCGCACATCGTTATACTCTCATCTTAATCTTCTCATTCTCCGACTCCTAACCGAAGATCAAGTGCTCTGCAAACGAATTTGCAGTGATGAAAGCAAGATGGCAGTGAGGCTGTGCAGGCAGAGACAACCATATTTGCCCCAGGTTAGAGGCGAGAGAATGCTGGCTGCGGGTATACTGGACACAATGATTGATGGTATCAACCACAACTTGCGACGCCGGCTTGATGTGGATCTTTATATTCTTTGTGTTGGGATCATTCTGCGGCTCATTTCCCACCTATCACGATCTCGAACACGACTTACCTATCATTGGTCGGAACTTTTCCGCTCGCTTCTCTCTCTTGTACGCTTTCTTACGACATATACTACTGATCTAAAGAATTTGAATCATATCGAAATCCTACTGGACGATCTCGTCAATCTGATTGCGCTATCTTTATCGGCTGGGGAAGCCTTCCTCCCAAATCCGGCATCCTATGATGATCTTTTCTACAAGTTGGTGGAAACTGGCGAGATCCTAGTGAAATTCAGGGATAGTTATGATCTTGCCAAACGACCTAACAATTCAATCGAGACTCTGATTAGTGTCACCGAGCACTACAAACAACTCTTGGCGGATGGTGCTCAAGCAAGGAGGGGCAAACACCTTACCAATGTACAAGTTGCGGGTGTCATTAAGCAGGGTTACGAGACGTTGAGTATTCAGGCCAAAGAGGGCTTGGATGGTTGGGACAAGTATAGAGAGGCGGACCAACGAGTCTTTCTAAAGAAGATGGCTCGAGCTGCGGTGGGAGATGTCAAGTCACTCATTATCGATGGTTGAAAAATCAAGAAGCAACTGGTTTGTTTCCGGAGGTAGAGGTAACAGTCGTGGATATTTCGATATCTAGATTGTGAAAATATGGTCGCATGTACCAAAACCAGCTCGGGTTAAGCCTGCAACCCTGGATGGCCATGCAATCAACATTGCGCCGACTAGATTGAAAGACCAGGGTGAGAAGCCCTTGGAATGTTGGAATATGTTTGGACACTTGATCATCCAGCCAGCATATCGACCGAGAGGTAGAGGTGGACAATATGAACCTTCTATGATGTTATGATATTCAACTACTTCATTCAAAACTCAAGTCTGGTCACATCAATATTCTATTTTGAGCGGGAAATTTGCGCGCCTGATATGTCCCTTTTAGCGCGGAGTTTAGGAGTAGCTCGGTAAATTTAGAGGAGGCGAGCGGTAGGTGGCCCCGTGGCACGGCGCTTCTCGAAGCATGCCGAGGGATTTCAAGAGCCAATCAACGACAGAACTAGCACAGCAGGTTGAAACGACACTTTTCACGATCGGTGAAGGTGATTTGTGAATGAATGGCTGGCATCAAACAATTTCATCTGGACAATACCCAATAATACCCACCCGGATATGGCCGATGTGACTCACTGGTAACTTTGGCACCCTTACTTCTGGCACGAGACAAGAGGGCGGGTTGAAACGGCGATGATCTTCTGTGAGTATTTCTGTTAGTGACGATGTTGTGGAATATCATCCCACTTCGCTTGGAAAAGAGCAAGGATCCATACCGGTTTGCTAGGACCCTGAATTGTACCTGGTGGCGAAGCGAGCGCTATTCATTCGTGGAGAGTTTGGTCTGGGGGAGGTTTGGTTTGGCTGACAGGGGGGGAAACCTTGTTTCCTCGAAGCAAGCTCACAAACCTGAACCTCACATGGCGGCGGATCGTCGTACCTGCTTCTACTTTTCTTGCAATCGCTGGCAATGTAGAGAAACCCAGGTTACCACTTACAACCCTTACAATCAGTCTCAAGCCTCTATGTGCACAGCCTCCTTCGGTGACAACTCTGTATCTGGTGTCAATGTCGTCAGGATGCATCGGTGTTGATTGTAGACGATGAATCAAGGAGGTTTAAACTTTACTCACGATGTGTATTGCCCTCATAGTTGGATAAAGAGTAGTCGCATGCCAACGCCAGGAGGCGACTTTCTAAAAAGATGGGCACTTTCAATACACCTTTCGCTCCTCACTGGTGTCCCCTTGCAATCGATTGCGCTCGTAAGAAGTTATTGGTATATGATCTCCATGATTCACCTAGGTTTTCAACACCAACGCTTCAATATCAAAATCATCGCAAGTCAACTTACGGAGCACAAGTACGACAAATCTTACACCACTCCACATATTCGTAAGACCGTCGCCATTTACCCACCTCTTTAAGCCGCCTACCACCTCTTATTTGCTTGGTTGCGACTTCGCTGTTGCGCGGACGATTGACTGGCTGCGAGCCTCTCACCTTAAAAGCGGCTATTTTTGGATGCGCCTACAGCAACAAAGCAAATCGAGTCAACACCAAACTCTCGAGAATAGACGCACGACCGGGCCTAGAGAATTGGAAACAAGGCGCGCTTTCAGTTTCGCATTTTCGTCCGTCGTCAAGTGTCGGGAATTGTCCATTCTCTTATTAAGTGTATGTCCCCCCCACCAATCTCTTAGTTATTCACGCCTTTCAAAGCCTTTCACGTTCCTATTGTCACTAGTTTATTTTTTTTTTGTTTGTCAATAGCATTGTTCAGGAACAATCCTATTGCTTTAATTTCTCTGTTCACGAATTTCGATTGCGGTTTAATTATTATTCGCCTCCACCACTATCTCCCTATATAATTTTCTTGCAATTAATACTCGCATCACCTTTTTCTTTCAAGAGTCAAACAATTTCAAAAAGTTCAACAATAGATTACACATACTGAGATGTCTCCACTAGCTGGACTTAGACAGTTTCTGGCCTCTCACACCGAGATGTCTTCCGCAAGGAACCCCCCAACCCAAAGCTACCCAGCCGTCCCAGCAACCCTACACGCCGGCAACTATGAGATGCAAGATTTCTCCGATCAAAATTCCTCTCCATCAACCTTGCCATACTACACACCATATCTCGGCCTCCGCGCAAGATTATCTCAAGTTTGGATCAACCGATGGACAATCTTGCTCCTTCTCATCATTGTTCGCCTTCTAATCGCCATTGCCGATGTCAACCGCTCCATCGGATCCGCGAAGACCGAAGCATTATCAGCATGCACAGGTGTCGAGAGTGTTGGAAGCGCCATGGCTTCCATGCCTCATTACCTATCCCAGGGAGTCAATGCTCTAGCTGCCGACGGCATCACCAACGCGGTCGAGGGTCTCATGAAGATGATCTTGCTCACTGTCACTGGAGTAGAGGAGATGATCTTGTTCTGGATCAACATGCTGACTTCCACCTATGTCTGCTTGATCACTCTTGTCATCGGCGGAAGCCTAAGCGCTGCTCTTGACATGATCGAGAAGGTTGGCGACTTCATGAATAAGACCATCAGTGGAATCACTGGCGAGATTTCCTCGACCGCAGTAACATTCCAGTCTTCCATTAATAAAATCTTGGAGGCTGTCAGCATTCCAAGTTTTCTAGGAGGGGGTTCGACAGAGCCCCCAAAGCTCAACATCGATGGTAGCCTCGCCAAGTTGAATGGAATCACAATTGACACAGCGACACTGGATGCCGAGCTCACCAAGCTCAACAGTTCGATTCCTGACTTCGCCACTGTACGTAACTTTACCGATAATCTCATCCGCGCACCGTTTGAGCTTGTCAAGAAGGCGATCAACGACTCCCTTCCAGTCTACAACTTTGACAAGTCTGTCTTCCCAGTCCCTCAAAAGAAGGCCTTGACATTCTGCTCTGGTAACTCAAAGGTCGGTGACTTCTTCGATGGCCTTTTCAAGACTGTTGCGAAAACCAAGATCACTTTCCTTGTCATCCTCATTATCCTGGCTATTGCGGTTTGCATACCTATGGCCTACTGGGAGATTAGACGGTATCGCACAATGCAGAAGCGCGCAAGCCTCCTCGCCAAAAGCAACTCGTATGATCCTATGGATGTCATCAATATCTCTGCTCGACCATTCACCAGCACTGTCGGTATCAAACTAGCTTCAAAGTTCAAGAGCACCAAGACGCAAATTCTTGTTCGTTGGTCGTTCGCCTATGCTACATCGCTCCCAGCACTCTTCGTTCTCGCTCTTGGAGTGGCAGGCTTGTTTAGCTGTCTTTGCCAACTCATCGTCCTCAGAGTTATCCAAAAGGAAGTCCCAGCAATTGCAGAAGAAGTTGGTGGCTTTGCTGACGATGTTGTTTTCGCTATCAACAACGCCTCCGAGAGTTGGGCTGTCGATGCAAACAGAGTTATCACCACCACAAACGACAAGGTCAATAAGGATGTCTTCGGTTGGGTCAACGTCTCGACCACGGCTGTCAATAATACCCTCAATGGCTTTACTGACCAAATGAACGATGCACTGAACGTCACCTTCGGAGGAACCGTCCTCTTCGGTCCCGTCACCGGTCTCATGAACTGCCTCATTGGTATTAAGATTGCCGGTATCGAGAAGGGCCTCACCTGGGTTCATGACAACGCTCACGTCACTTTCCCCCAATTCAACAAAGACGTCTTCTCTCTCGGCGCTGCAGCCAGTCTCACCAACTCCACAGCCGACGACTCCTTCCTCGCCAACCCCGGAGATGTCACAGGCGACGGTATCACCAGCGCTATTGCTAAGGTCACCAGCAGACTCGAAGATGGCCTCCGAATTGAAGCCATCATCTCTGCATGCTTGATCGCCCTCTGGTTTTTCATCCTCCTCATCGGTGTTGCACGCATCATCTTCGCTATGGTCACCCGCGATAAGACACGTGCTGAAGGCGGACCTGTGGGATATACTGGTGATAATAGAGGCTCCCTCACCCCACGTAGTCCAAATCGCAACTCTGGCAACTTCCCAACGTTCGGCGGACCGGTCAGCGCAGTGACAACAGACCCACGAACCGGAGACCAACAACCATGGGCGACCGTCGATCTCGCAGATGAGAAAGTCCGCCCAATGCCAACGGGTCGTCGAAGCGTCGAACAGAGCTTACAGCCGGGCCACGAGAGAGTCAGCAGCTACGGATATTTAGACGAGAAACGATAGAGGGCTAGCCTGGTCTAGTCTTTCTTGCTTTGCTTTTTTCGCGCGGATATATAATATTTGGTTGTATTTTTTGGCTAGGGAGTTCGGGGGTGATACCATACCTATTTAGACGGCAGCCTAGGAAATCGTGCGACAGATATTCTGATTCGCTACGCTCATTTTATGATATTTTCTTTATGATGATGAATTGTTTGGAGGAGCCGAAATTGGCCAGAACTTCCTAGGCGGAGGAATGAGGGAGGAATGATTTGATAGTTGAGATACTGGTGCTATTGCTACAGTAATTGGGGAGAAATTTACAAAAACAGAGGATGATTATGGATACGAGATGTAGTAAGAATAGCTCAATGGATATCTATGAAGCTGTCACAAAATCATGACTTGGTTCCCTCTTAATTCATATGAAGGACAAGAGACCTAAACAGAGAATTACTACTACTTTTGGAAAGAGATCTTGGGTTGTACATTTCAGATCGAGCTTGATTGGTCGTAGGTAGCGATGTCATGTGATTAATGTCACTCAATATTGCAAGGCGAAGTTATGTCAACCTTCCTTGCACTTGAACACAGTTCATCGTTGACACAATAATACGTCGGGAATTCTATTTCGCAGGAGAACTTGATATCACTACAAGACTGAGCAGACTCTTACCGTGAGGCAGCATAGTTAGATTCGTGCCACTCTTCAACCACGTAGGCATCGCCCCGTCCGCATCATTTACTTGCTCGCGGCTGAGATCTTGCTAGGCAGTGAAGAGAAATTCCGCATATATGGGAGCGTACACATCAGAAATCCAGATTGAGCGAGACCCTATTTAGAGCATAGGCATTAGCTTTCTTGATTAGCCTCGAAGCGGAAAGGAAGTCCTTGATCACGTGAGTGTTCTGATGAAACGCCCTACTAGCCTACTTCCAGAGGTCTGCTGAGAACTATGTATCTACGAATGCAAAGGAATTTATCACGGACACTAATGCAATATCAGCCCGGCTCCGCAAAGCGACAAGAGAAAGAATCTCCGAGATTCTATCTCGTGAAACCCTATAGTATAAGAGACTTGGTGGACAATTACGTAGTCCTCCACAGTCCTCGAATCTAGAAAAGACGATACAACTGATTGTCTAACATCCACCGGTATTTCAAAATGGCAGCCACTTTTACCTGTTTCCAAAATCTTCCTCCTGAGTTACGGAACATGATATGGAAGTTAATTTGCTCTGTCCCACGAAATATTGACATCAGGACCTTTGAGATCTACGATGATGATGGCTCTGAAGGCCAAGACTTGGCCTGGACCTTCGAGACTGATTGCCAGACTCCAGTTGTATTACATGTTTCCCACGAGTCTAGGACCGAAGCATTGAAGCACTATGAGCTCAAATTGGGGAGCCAAACTATGCTATTCCGTAAAACAACCATAGCAACGCCACCCCAGATATACATCAATTTTGAGGTGGACTGCTTCTGCCCTAACAAGTGGCTTCGATCAAAGCCGATGGAAGTATTGTACAATTACCCCGTACAACGAATCGCAATAAACTACCACAAGGTCGACTTTGCGGTCATGTGGCATTTTTGGAACGGGGCTGAATGGGTTGATTCTCTTAAGGAGGTGATACTCTATAACTCTGACGAAGAAGTCGTTTCTCCGTTGGAATTTCAGGAACGTGACCCGAAGGATATTAGCCACTCTATTGAAGAAGAATTTTTTATGGAGTGGGAGACTACCGTGTATACATATTTTGAAGATGATGATGCGCATCTGGAAGTCGTGGAAAGTTGGATCCAGGACCATACGAAAATCGAGGGGAAATTGCTTGAGTGTTTGAAGGAGGGTAAGCGACATCCACGTCAGGTCAGATATCCTGTTGTGAGGCAGATGAAGTTGGTTGAGGACTGATGTGGGATAGTAGGATAATTTCTTTTAGGGCAATGTTCGATATACAGGCTTTTTTCACAGTGGTACCATATGTCTTTGGAGCTTTACTTTGTAGGACGGAAGCAAAGATGCTAGAAATTATTCACGCAAGGAGAAGTACCCATAATTTTCAACGTATGTTTGCATTAGACTCATAAAAGCAATGAGATGCCTATGTACTACTCTGTGTGCATGCTGCGAAGTTATGCACTACCGTCCGCTGCTTTTCGGCAGAGCTTGTTGGTCCAAATATCGACATCTAGAAGGAAGAAAAATTGGCCAACGCTTCATGTGCAATCTGCTGAAGCAATAAAACTGACTTTCTGATGACAGCCGTCTCTCGAAATTATCGTGAAAAATGTGGGAAATTCGTCCTTGCCTTCATCTTCATCACCTGTCGAAGGAGGGTTTTTGAAGCGTATTTGTTCCCAAAGATCAATCGAGGGAGCCTAACCAGCATAGACATGATAGAAGATCTCCTGAATACTCGTGACCCATGTTACCGCTAATCCTCAATCCTACCATGGGGGCTTTGTTGCACAGTTATACTCTGGACTTTGTGGTCGAGCACTGCGTCCTAGTGTTCCTTGCTGAGACTGCTAACTATGTAGAGACCATCAACGTCGAAATGGGCGTAGATGTGATGAAAGGTGCTGATTTTCAGAACCCGAGGATGGAATTCGGTGCCGAAAATTAACTCGTGATGTCTCAATACCAATTTCCTAGATTCATGAGAGGTATGAAGGATATATGGTATTTTGAAATAAGTATGGAATCGCCAGGTGATGAGGCAAGGTCCATTGTTGAGGTTCTCTTTGACATCGTGTCATGAAATATCAACATTTCAACGGACGTAGCAATCGAGCTTCCAGAAGTCATAGGTTGAAAAGTGGGTGAAGATCACAGGGCAATTGCTAGACTTCGGCACCACCATTGAGAAGTTTAGAGGACAGTATGTGACACTGAAGTGTCCCACTGTCAAGTTCATGCATCGGGTTCGTGATGCTAGCGATGAAGGATAAGGGCCGCTGTGCGAGAATGCCTGCGAGAAAGGGGTTGGCAGCACTGCAGGACATGATATTGAAGCGGACACAGAAACCTGGAACACTGATAATCTCACGAAGGGCTAGACTGGCTCGTGGCTTCGCTCTGAAAGCCAGTCTCCAAAGAATGCGAGAGAAAGAAGCAGGATTTCGGGGGCACAGTGGCGGTGTTTTTTCCAATGCTTTGAGGTCATTCCAATTACCTGCTTTCTACATATGTGGAAAAAGGCCGCGTACAAATACATACACGCCACTACGGAAACCCCCACTGACGATGCGTTGAGAGAGCGAAATAAAAAGTCAATTAGTGTCTTAAACAAACTACTAGGCCTTGGAAAGCTGGAGAAGTTCGGGAACAAACATATCAAGCTTAACTATCAGATGGTCGAGCGGAAGCTGGTTGGTAGAGTCTAGCCTGTTCGAGATCGTGGAGCGGACGTTGACGATGATGGCTCCAGGGAAGATTTGAATTCCGAAGACGAACCTCTAGGCCCTCGATAAGAATGGCGCTGCGCCACCACGACTACCTGGTGGTTCTTGGAGAATCTCATCGCTTGTCGTCTAAAGAACGAGTCACTCATGTAATTTAGGCATTGGGTATTTGCACTATGCGTGCCTAGTACTCTGATAGAAATCCTCAATACAAACAAAGTCACTTGATCTTCATAGACTAGAACAACAATTTTATTCAGTAAGCAAGACTAGAAAAGAGTAAAAGCAACTCACCACTCTTATTTCAACAATCCCTTATGCTAAAGACTTTCATTCAGAACAGCATTGAACTCTAGTAATGCTCTAAGCGTCTTCCGCGAATGTTTTGACATGAATAATTCCAGGCGCTGCTTGAAGCAAGATCTTTGATGCTGTTTAAATTAATGGGATTATGTACTTCAAAATGATCAAGGTGAGACTGACGAGCCGGCAGCACATCGCACGCCAAGTAAAGATCTGTACTCTTCCTTCAGAATATGTAAGAGACGAGCTAAAAGTCAACGAACCAGATATATACAATGCAGCAGAAGCAGTATCAGGAAAGAAGACGAATCCCCCGCTCGATGACTTATTTTCTCGGAGGAAAAAGGACGTTGGCTTGAGCAACCGAGAGGGATAGAGCGACAAGACAAACGTGAACGAGAGCTTCGGTATCAAAAATATTCACAAAAAATGTATGAAATTGTTTTTATGCTTGAATTACTATTTTTTTCTTGATTCGTGCTACTTAGTGTGCATTCAAAATGAAGTCAAGCAAAGCAAATAGGCCGTTGACTAGCCTGCCTACCAGCATCAAAATGAATGCGCATCAGACCCAGCTGGGCCATCAAGCAGCATTGAGCATCATAAGATTGGCTCCTAGCATGCGGGCACCTGTGCATCTTTGCAAATGCCACCGCACACGATCTCTATTATTACAAAAGGTGCTTTTGTTTTTTCATGTTTCCTCCCTTGACGGTGCAAAATTTGACCGCACTTTATGGCACGAGACCACTGCTCATGCAACCGTCATGTCGTGCTCGTTTTATTCTCATCTCGTGAAAATAGCAAAAGAAAAATCCGCTGTGCCAATGGACACCAAATCACGTGATGTGAATGATAAGTCGCAGTGACCGGTTTGTAGTAACCAGAGATCTGAACAGAGCATACTGCTGTTGGTGTTGAACTGCTGGCTACCACATGTCCAAAGCAGCTGTGCAGATGTGGAAATATAAATAATGTACATCATTGGTTCATGATACTCGACAAGGTGTGTGTGTAGGGTAAGGTGTAGTGGTACAGTCGAAGGAGGTTACGGTTTGAAGAATGAGGTTCAAGGTAATCCACTGAAGGCGTCGAGGATAGGGGATGTTGCTCATTCCTCCTCAGAATCGGAGTCATCATCGCCACTAGAATCATCCCGATCGTGCGTCTCAGTAGCTGGGAAGAATTAGAAACTTATTGCCAAAAAAAGAAAAAGGACAGCTCATGTTACTTACTTTGCATGACAGGTTCTTGGGAGCCAGATCCTTGTCTCTCAAAATCCTTCAAGCGATTTTGAAGAATTTCAATATTCTTTTCTTGATCGTCCTTGTTCATGGGTTTGTTCTTCTTCTTGGAAACAGGTTTGGCTGGGGCGCGTGGAACTTCACGTTCTTGCATTGCTTCTCGAATTGAAGCGTCAACCTCTGGAGCATATTTCATGATGAGACCATGAATTTTCCAGAGAACAGGATTGCTGACAACATCAATGTCCAGTTCCAGAGTTCCGTCATCGCCAACCTATATATTTGTCAGTCACGTCCATCCAAACTCAAAAAACAGGGGGGAAAGGGCTTACATCAACACCAAGTTGATCTTGTTTGATCAAGTTCAAGACATCGTTGGCAATGTCATCAGGAAGGGACCCCAAGCCAGCGGAGATCACTTCCTTTTCAATCGTGCCCATGTATCTGGACTGGCTTTTGTTTCCTGCCTTCTTTACTGGAACTTTGTCTTTCTTCGCAGTTGTCGCTTTCTTTGCCTTCGGTGCTTTCGTTTTCTTCTGCTTCTTTGGGGCAGCTTGGCTGCTAGCAACAGCTTGCTTGAGGACTTCTATCATGGATTGTTGAATGGCAATCTGAGCCTGGTCCTTCTTCTTCGCAGTCATCAGATCAATCAGCTTTTGTTGCTCTTCAATAAGCCGTGCAGCTGCTGCACTTTGCCCTCCTGCAGTGATTGTTGCGTCTTGCTCTTCTTCATCTTCACTCTCTTCCTCCTCGGACTCTGGAGGGGGCGATGGACTGGCAACGGCAGGCGAGTGCTCGGCGACCCACTTTTCCTTGTTCGCCCACAATGATAGAAAGAGATTCTGAAAGTCGACGCCAATTTGGTGAATTGGATTGCCAGCAGGGTTGAATTTGAGACAATTGGAAATCATCAGCCTCATGTCCTTTTCGAAGTCCTTCGCACTTCCGTACTGTCCCTCATCAAGTTTGCCCTGGATCGTACGTAAGTCCATTGGAAGCTTGATGACCGTGAAGTAATTCGGGATGTTAAGAGCAACCGGATCTACTGGCTCGGCGAAAACACTTGCCAAAGCCCAATGTTTCGGCTTCTTTAATTCACCTAGAACATCATCACAGAACTTGAGCTCCGTGGCAAACTTCTTGTTCTTAGGCTTGACAGCAGAGTATGGAAGATCCTTGTTCTTTGGTGGGTGGATTTCGCGTTTTGGACGTCCACCGTCTGCATTCTTGGTCGAGTCGCGCCGAATGAGCGGCGTATTAGTGGTTGGATCGAGTGCGAAGGTCGGAGCAGCAGGCGCTGCGGGTTGCACCGGTTTTTGGGCGGTTTCTTTAGACTGTCTTCGACTAGCAGCAGCTCGGGCAGCAGGGTCAGGCGTTGCCTTCTGCTTCTTCTCTTTTCTGACAGGAGGTGCAGGAGGTGGGGGAATGCTCCGAATCTTTTCGAAAACGCTGTCCCGAAGAACTCTAGCAGACTTTGTGATCTCATGGTCGGCGCCATTGAAAGTGACACAGTTGTCGTAAATTAGATGAACGTCGGCCTTGAACTCTTGCAAATTCGCATAACTGTCTTCCTTGAGTTTTCGATCAATTAAACCAAGATCCACAGGATGTGTAATCTTGGCGAGGTAACCATCTGCAAGAGCTGGCCACAAGACGGTAACGGCATCTTTGAAATTCTTGCCTGAGTTGGTTCTGGTAGCGTTCTTCACGATCTTGCTGTACTCCTTTCTCTCGTAATCGGTCAGACGAGGTCCGTCACTGAGACTTGCATAACCATCACCATTTTGGTATGGAATGACCTCATCCATTTCTGTTCTAGGCTCGCTCAATTCCTCTGTTTTGGTGCGCTTCGCAGATGGTAGATGGTCATCTCCGTCCTCATCTCTTTCACGGGCCACCTTCGATGGTTGTGACCGTGGCGGGGCGTCGTCCATAGGAACGTCGTGCATTGCAGTGTCGTTGATTGGGGATTGTGCTGATATGGTAGCGTTTGGGGCCGCTGTGTCGTCTTGCTCTATTGCCGCTGCCTCAACGTGCGCCTCTCCAGAATTATTATCGCTGTCTGCTCCAACACTATCTGGGAGATCTGGAAGAGCAATGTCTAAAGATTCGCTTTGCACCTGCGGGTCTGCCTCGATCGATTTGTTGTCTGAAAACAGATCTTGTTCGCGATCAGGTCCAAAGTTGAAATCTAGATCTGCGTGAGGTTGAGTCTCGACGGCGGGTGGCGGAGGTATTTCGCTGTGCCTAAGATCGGACTCTTCCGCATCAACAACTGGGGGTACCGTTGAAGTTGCAGCGACGTCCTCCACAGCTATATCAATAGCGGAGTCAGTCGCAATAGGTAATACAGATAATTCAGGCTGTTGGGCGTCGGACGATATTGACAATTTTCGCACTTCGGTTGTGGTTGTGTTCGTGTCAGGAAATTGAGAAGAGTTCGGCGCGGCAGGTGAGGTCTCTTTAATTCTTTGCGACTCCGAAATTGGCTCAATAGGCGGTGTCGGTATGGCCTGATTGGCAGAAAATGCGTTCTCGTTCGCGCTACCATTCACTTCTAACACTTTCGAATTCACTGTAGCGTGCTCTGAAGGTGAAGTTGCAGAGGATTTGGTCAAGTCGGCATCAGGCGAGGTGGATTTAATGACAGTCTCATCTCGATTTGTGGTTCTGCAAGAGTTTCATTCATAAATAAGTTTACAATTCTAAAAGGAAAGGAAATAAACAAGCATGGGAACTCGAGGTAGACTCACCCGTTGATGTCTAGATCCAAAGCCATCTTGTCTGATGATGGAACGGGTTGTATCTTTTGCTCGACCGCAACTCCCTCTGGCTGTTGAGTAGTCATGACGGCCATCAACAACAGAGTCCCTTCGCTGCTGCGCAACACCAATGCTGAAGGTGCAGTGGCGCTCGCACGATCTACCAGAAAATGTAACAGGGAAAGGTGAGAAGGGAAGGTATGCGAAAGATTTATGCGATCTATCGGCGCAAATACCTTGGATCAACTCGTGAGTAGTACACGGGATCAATGTTAGTATCGTAAAGGTGGGAAAACAACAATGTGCCGTGAAGGCTGTGATACTGTTGATGGTGCCTTTACTAGCGTGGTAGAGACAAGCTCTGGGTTGACAGCCTTGCGCGGCGCGCGACCAGCTTTATAGGAAAGCGATAGCCTTGCTCGAGGCGGGAGAGCCACGATATTATTCAATCAGAAAAATAATTCTGAGGATGAGATGATGGGATGAGCCGCGCTCTCTGAAAGGAGTGAATAGGAGATGATGCGACTCGGCGCGGTGTTGATGCGCGATGATTTTTTTCTCAAGGTTGCTTGAACACCAGGTGGTGAATGTTGTTTTGTGTCGCGTCGCGAAAGATGGATGGATGGTGACTGAAGAAGGTGCAGCTAGCAAAAGCGACCCAACTTTCTTTCTTATTGTGGCGAGGTGATGCGCCGACGTCCGTTCGCGACGTAATATTCTTTTTAAATATTATCCGTTTCCGAAGGATGCAGTGTTGACGCGGCTGCGCGGGCGGATGAAAGAAAGGTCAAGAATGCGATAAGTGTTGAAGGAAGTATTGCGATGAGAGGGCGGCGTTGGTCATGTGCTCGTGGGCAGGAATGGGCGTTGGACGAATGAGAAGCTGAGCGCACACCGGAGCGAGAAGCAGCGACTATCAGATTTGCAAAGGAGATTCAGGCGGGCGAAAGAGTATTTAAACAGCAGGAGCGACCATGTTCTCTTAGCCTACGCCCGCTAAGGTTAGCTCGACTCGGTCCTCAGCAGTAGAGCGAATCAGAGGGTGGGAATCAGTGACTCAGCCGTTTTCTGTACAAGGATTTCTGCTGCAAAGCACGAAGGGGCATAACTGCTAAATAAACCTAGGTGTGTGTTTAGTTGGAGGTGGCTGGAAGTGGCTGTTGACAAGGCTGATGTTCCGTGGATATTTGACTAACTCACTGAGGCTAAGAAAGCAAGTATTTATATGATAATAATGGATGAAGCAGCCTTCAGGTAGCAAATAATTAATTGAGATGCAGGTATTATTATTCACTAGATCTTGAATTGTCAAAGGCAAAGTAGTTTTGATATGAGTTGCTTGGTTCAGTAAATTGAGTTCATTCTACTCTAATACGTATTATTTGATCAATGCATGAATAACACTTAAGACGAAAATGTCCTCTTCTTCAAACTGTGAATTTGGTGCAGTCAATTCATGAAGTGAACACGCAGTTGTAGCTCGTACTGTTAATCTCCCAGCACCCTCAGCCTCGGGAAGGTTGATATACCCACGCCTTGAAAGCTTCAGTTCTGCATGTACCTTGCCATAGTCTCGGTACTTGATAGGTTGCAACCTTTTTGCGAATTTCGAGGACCCGTCCAAGGTCTAACCGAATAGAACTTGGGGCTTGCACGTGACCATCCGACGATTAGGTATCGATTACTTGCCAAAAAAAAAGTTTCAGTGGATAGCTTCGCAGCCCGCCAGGTTGATATAATCAACAACCTTTATCAGCAGCAACGCCTCTCTTATTTGGGTTAGCAGAAAGGCGAATGCGATCCTCTACTTCGAAATTTCGAGTTCCAAATATTTAATCCGACTATTCCAACCATGTCAACCAAGAGGAAACTCCCGCAGAAGCTTGCGCAGCCGAAAGTCAATCAGAGCGCAAAGACACCGGACAAGGGACACTTCAATGAGTCCAAAGCGATTATATCGGGCGGTGGAAATGCAATCAAGGCGCGTACGAATGGGGTCCATGAAATTTTAGAAATTTCAAGCGACGAGAGCGAGGAAGAAGAGGAAGATTCTGCTGAAGATTCTTCGGACGAGAGCGTTCACGATCAACAAATCATCGAGGCAACAAACGGAGAAGATGTTACTATGGAGGATGCCGTTACAGCTGTAGCACCAGAAAATGAAGAAATTGTTGAGCCTAGCTTTGGAGATCTTGTGCGGGCAAACGCAGAGCAAATTGACGTAGCCGGCGCATTTGAAGAATCCAACGCTATCACTTATAACAGAGGCACTCAAATTCAACCTCCTTCCGGCGCATCCTTAGGAAACGTTTTGGCACAGGCACTACGTACGAACGATGTCTCTCTCCTCGAATCATGCCTTCATACTACGGACGTCAATATTGTTCGCGCTACCATTCAACGTCTAGAGTCGCCTCTCGCTGCCACATTATTACAAAAGATTGCCGAGCGATTGCACCGAAGACCAGGGAGATCAGGGACTTTGATGGTGTGGATTCAATGGACTTTGGTCACGCATGGAGGGTACCTTGCAACACAACAAGATTTGGTGAAGAAGCTCTCAGATCTCAACAGAGTCATTGACGAACGAGCGAAAGGACTACAGCCGTTACTTTCCTTGAAAGGTAAGTTAGATATGCTGGAAGCGCAAATAGAGTTACGCAAGAACATACAGCGCCAGCGACTAGGGATCGACGAAGATGAGGAAGACGAAGGCATCATCTACGTTGAAGGACAAGAGAGTGAAGAGGAAGAGGAAGGAAATCTCAATTCTCAGATGGACGCGCAAAGCAGAGGTCCTGCGGGCATTCCCGATAGTGGAAGCGAGATATCTGAAGATATGCCTACCACGAACGGTATTATGATAGATTCTGAAGAAGACAGCTCTGATGAGGAAGATCTGCTAGACGACGAAGCGGAAGAAACAGATGCTGATACAGGCGACGAAGACGAGATAGATCACGAGGACTACGACTCGGATGCCGAAGAAAGTGACGATGTGGAAACGGCCCCTCCCTCGAAGCTACGACGAATGAGTGGGGTGGTATCGAAGAACCGATGAAAAGACATTGTGGATGACATTGTGGATTGGCTAGAAATGTGCTTGCTTTACTCGGCGTTGCATGGAATGGCGTTCGTAAAAAGCATACTGCGGGTAGAGATTTATGTATTTGATACCTCAAGCAAACAGTTGATAAATCGAGTGCAAAATGAAGACGTACTTACGACCTGGAATTACTGATGTGGACTCCGGTTAGACTGTGAAGAGCCATCCATATATCAAGCTACCTTGTTTGACCATGATTTGAACATATAGCACCTATTTTATTGCTTTTCCAGAGGTGTTCAAATGTCAAATAGTCCTCAAAAAAGCATTGCAAGATAAAATACCTAACTAGGCTAAGTGTCGCCTTCACGTGATCCAATCTAACCTTAACTGCCAAACTTTTGGTCATACAGCCTTGAAAATCCTGGCAGTGAGAGACATTATTATCAACTACTCCTCTGAAATAAACAGGCTCTCAACTCCATAAAAGAGACTTACCTCTCGTTATATTTCTCTTTGATGGACCCTCTTAAAAAATCTGTTCTTTTCCAGGCACAGAAAGACGACCCCTGGTAGCATCGAACCATAACAGAACTTCCGTGTCCTTCACATAATCACTGAAGACATCACTCTTAGTCAAATCGGCCATGGAATCTCGAAGACTTCCTTCTGGCTCTTCGGACCCCGTATCGTTTGTCTGCAGCTGTTCTGCGGGGTCAGATGGGGGATTGGTCCTCCTCTTCTATCGATACTTTGCTGCCTTGCCAGTATTACCCGTATATCGGACACCAGAGCACAATCCAGCCGCACTTGCCGCATTTCACACCAGGCTCACCGAGAAGTTCAGGCTCGGTGGAAAGATTCGTGTAGCTACGGAAGGGTTCAACATAACAATCGGTGGTATGCGGGCAAATATCAAAGCTTACATCCAAGAGTGTCTATCTCATTGGTCGTTCGAGGGTCTAGATCTGGACACCGAGAGAAAGCAAAATGATTTCTTCAAGCCTACTGCAGGTGGGTGTGCTTGTGCTTTTGGTGGACCTTCAGCAAGCGTCCGCGTGGCAGCAGAAATCACACCTATGGGTGTGACGAATTATAGTCCAAAGAATTGGGACAACATCGAGGTCTTGAGCCCAGGGGAGTTCCACTCACGGTGTTCCTCGGAGCCAAATACCTTACTACTAGACGTGAGGAACTATTACGAGTCTCGCATTGGCTATTTCATAGACCCCAAGACTGGTCAACCAGCTTTGCGGCCACCCATCAGGAGATTCTCGCAGTGGCCACAGTATGTGAGAAAGTACATGACGCAGGAAATAAATGAATCCGCACCTGAAGAGGAGCCCCGAGAAGGCAGGCAGATCCTGACATTCTGCACAGGCGGAATCCGTTGTGAAAAGGGCGCTCGTTACATGGAAGAGAACATGTCCAAGCAGCCTGGTGATAAAGTGGCTACACTGAAAGGTGGTATCGCAGCCTATCTCGCATGGATCAACGAGGAGGTCAATCAAGGGAGAAAGAAGCCAGGTGATTCGCTATTCAAGGGAAGAAATTTCGTCTTCGATGCCAGAGGCTCAACGGCGTTGGACGAGGCACTAGAACCAGTTTCGAAGTGCCACGAATGCGAAAGGCCATCTGATCGTTTGAGCAAGTGCCGTTCGCAAAGTTGTCATCTAGTGCTGGTCATATGCCCACTCTGCGAGGTATCCAAAGACCCGAGATGTTGCCAGAGCTGCCTCGATATGGACGCCCAGAGTGCAGAGAGCAAGACACTTCTTGAAAAGGCTCCAAGAGCGATCTGTAATTGTGAGAAGGAACGAGAAGCACAACTCTGGGGTGAAGGATCTAGAAAGCTCCCAAAGGCACCGAAGAAAAAGCAAGACAAGAACTCAACTGCTGGGGAAATTGACATTCAAGCCAAGATAATAAGTTGAACACAATTTTACATTAGACGCATACTTTCTCAACGAATAGGGGGGACCTGGGCTTATGAAGCATCATAAATCAATATCCCACGGAAAGAAATTCGCGTCAGTCTGATAGATGCGGTTTAGGTGTTTAATTTCGTATTGATGTAGTAAGTACTATTTCAACCGCAATATGGTATCCGCTAATAAACAAAAGAAAGATTTCGAGGCCCTGTAATCTTTCTAGGCTACCTAGGAAATGCTACCCAACGCCAAGAACACCACATGAACACGTTATGTACAGACCAGTACTTTATATATAACTAGCAAGGCCTCTTAACCGGGCAACTTCCAGAGCTTTCGCAGACTCTCCTCCTCTAGTACCATCATAGCTACTTGCTTTCCAATCTCGGTCTTTGCAACGGAACCGATGTTGAAAGCATCCCAGAACAAGTGTTCTTCTGGGTGTTTGCATACTAGATGGCCGTTCAATTCGTCGAATTCTTCTGTGTTAATAACCTCCCCGTTAGATTCCGTCAGACATGGCTCAGAAACATGCTCATATGGCGTGAAGCCATTTCCGAGCCCTGTCGAATCGGATATGCCAGTGTCTTGAAGTTGATATTCGACCATTAAGTTTACCATTGTTTGGGCAAGATCGTAGTAGAACATATCCTTCTCGATCTTTACAGGCTTCTGAGTGTCACTCTCAGTCTTATGGGAGACTTCTGAGTCTTGTTTGAACCCTTGATTCGCTAGGTCTTCAGCGTCGTCATCTTTTCTTGTCATCCATTCTCGGACTTTGTTTTCCAGTCTCAAGTTCCAACGATTGGTCAAATACATGGAGTTCTTCTGTTGTTCAGCGACGCTGCTCGGTTGTAATGGCACTGGACGATGCGACATCCATCCTGGCACTAGAGAAGGATCCAGAAGTTTCGGTATGAGCACGCGAAACTTAGGAGTTGGGATGGTGATGTTTGTGTTCTGTTTAATGTGTGGAGAGGCAAGTGTCTCCACATAATGGGCGTAAAGAATGTCAAGTTGGTAGAATATTTCATCTATCGTTTCATCAGTTGCATTTTTTGCAAGCTTGAAGTCGAGGCTAGCGTAGTTATAGATATCCCAGAATCCAAGGGATAAGACGAATATCGTGTCGCATGGCTTAGCATTCGGAGGCTTGTCGTTTATGTAGGCTTTGACTTGAGCACCTAAATCGGGAAGCAAGTCAGTATGCATTGAGGATGATGCAGACTCAGAGTGCTTCAAGGTTTCTGTGTATATCTCAGTCATTGCCATCGCTCCATTGGGTGGGTTTGCCGGGTATGCATCTGTCGGTTGAGTTGCTGCATAGCTTAGATAGGATGAGCATTGGATCTAGACGTGTCAGTACCGCTTTTCGTTTTGCGAGCGATGTAACAGAAGCAATCCCCTCACGGCCTTTTCATACATACCTCTTCACAAACAACTCTAGCCCAGCTTTTCCCTTTCCCACTCTGCCCACTTTGTGGGTAATCATCGACCCAAGAATCCCCAAAAACCACCATCCTCATCCCACCATGAACAGAATCCTCATCATCTGCCGCCCAGCTCCATAGCCCACTGTATTCATCCAACCTCGTTACAGTTGCAATCTTCTGTAAGTGTGTACCCACACGCGAATGAGATAATAGAAAAAATATCGACGAAGTGGAAAGGAAAGTCAAAAAGATCGTATATCCAAATCGTCGTTTCAGCGTCGCCATCGAGCAGGTCGTGGAATACATGACGACTCGACGTTTGAGGGTCGAGTAAATATGTTGAAGGAAGTATATATACAAACAGAGCCTCGCCTTGGCTCCCTTCCTGTCCAGACAGCCAAGAGTAAAGCTCGACCACTAACACCTGTCGCCAAGCCACGGAATCTGCGAGACGTTGCACCTGTCGAATTAGAGTGTTGAAAAGTTATGTTTTTCCAGCCTTGTTGTGGTTGTGCAAGTCAAAAAGGTAACAATTGGAAACGAATGAGATGAAATAGAAAGGGCTGATGATATTTGAGAGTGAATTGAAATTAAAAAAGGTACGGAAATACCGTGTACTTGAAGCGAATGAAAATAGTATCAGAACTCATGGTCACGACGCAGAGGCTTACGACGACGGACCCCCTGGGCATTAGGGCAGTGGTGGAGCACTAGATGGAAATGCGTCGTATGTGCCGTGATGCCGTTGATGGACCGAAGGGTTAAGGATGCTTTGTTGGTTTTGTGGGGAAGTGTTGCGTTCTTCTTGTTCAGTTTTCATCAATCATTCTTTTTAGAAATCTATATAAGATGTGATTCCTTTTTGGCTGCCAATTGAAGATCGTCCTATATGTAGAGTGTTGATATAGGAGTTATTGCATCGACTAGAAACCCTTAGCCGGTTCCAATCCAATCGGAACCGGCACGTATTGCATTGAAGACTTATGCCTCGGCCCGCCTGCGCCACATTTCACCTCACTTCTTCTAAAAATCATAACCCAGAATTTGCCTTGAGTTTTAGGACTACCTAAGGACTTCCCAAGTTTCACAGCGAGAGGCTCAGCCTTGTGAGATACGCGACATTGTGTCGTGCCGAGGAGAGGCTAGAGTGGATACGAGGAGTGTGTGAGATCATATGCTTGGTTTTATATCTTGGGAATGCTTGAGGTAAGAGATGAGAGAGAGAGAGGTAGGTGAGTTGCAGCTTTGGAATGGTGGCGCAGAGGGTAGGGCTGAGATCTTTAGGGTTTGAGGTCGTAGTAGGTGAGGGGAGAAATGCTTGGGTTTGTTGTTTGTGAGGCGAATTACCACCTGCAAGGGGAAAGTTATTTTTGACAATTGATATGCTGTCTAGTTTTGTGGGAAAAGAGCTTAGCTGTAACTTGAGATATGAGGGGCTGTAACTTGAGATATGAGGGAGTTGTTGGAGATCTGGAAGGAGTTAATGCTTGGAGGTGAAAGTTATCTGTGAAATGCTTACCGTCGCTACTCCTTGAAGCGAGCCACGCGGCTATTAAAGAATTTGTGGATGGCGGAATATTCCATTCAGCTCGAGAGTCGAATGATCAATATCTCAACATCTCAAGATCAGTTTGTCCTTTACTTCTTGATTTGCCTCCCTTTTCGCTTGAGTATATGATAAGTGCCGAGGCAGATCACGTGAAGTAAAATATCGGAGTTCGGTGTTCGGATCGTAGCTGCAAACCATTGCTATTGTGTACTTGAGGAAAATGCGTTTCTCTCAAGCAAAAAAGGTTGCCTATTTTGAGATGCGACAAAATCTGACCATCGAGATGCTGCCTCTCTTGAAACAACGCCGCATTCGAGCATGTTCACAAAAAGTGGGGCATCCGAAATCGGAATTCTAGACCTTGCAACGCCGATGCCAAAGTTCAAACTTAAGAGTCATCAGCAACATCATAAACGCGCTGTTGGCTTAATCAAAGTTAATTGCAATTTCGACATTCACGGCCTCAGAAGAAGCGCCTTACCTCCCATGTCACTCTAAAGCCAAAACCTTCCAGTCAGCCTCCTAAACGTTACAATGTCATCAAATGGCTTGAACGCTTTCTCCATGTCACTATAGATGGTTGTTTCAGCTCGCTAGCAATGCAGCAAGATGGAGGTATAGGCTACCGCCGCAACGGAAAGAAGCAAGCTTGTGAACCTTGTCGTAAAGGAAAGCTCGCTTGTGATCATGGTGCTCCTCATTGTGGTAGATGTGTCAGACGGAGAACGACTCAAAAATGCATCTATCACCCAGCGCCAATGACTAGGGTACGGACATCAACCAGTTCGAATTCTTCACCGACAATAGAAGCAACTTCAACCTCACCAACTACGATTGTTCAACAGCCTTTTAATAGGTTGAAAGCTTTTGAGACTCGGGGTCTAATATTGAAGGACGATGTAGTCTCTCCCCAATCAGAACGAAGTTCGACTTGTGTATCAACCCCCACAGAATCCACTACGCGTAAATACGATCCCCCAGCAGGCCAATATTCGTATGATGAGAGCTGGAAGACGAAACTGTATCCTCGTTCGTCACAGTATCAGGGTCCTACTAGTTTCTCTGCTGTTTTCTCGGATGACACTTCCAAGGATGTTCTTGACATTGGTGAAGACTCGCGAAAACATCCAGGCGCTTGGCCCTTTGGCCAGCCTCTACGTAAGTGGAATTCTCATAATCTTAGTCTCTAAATAGTCTCTGTTCGTAGGTGCTGTAATCTTTAATTACATTACGTTGAACATCGAATTATCAAAACTAACTGGGAGAATTTGCAGATGGCAGATATAGACCCAACGCTCCCGATGTTCGTAGAATGGAGGTGGTAAAAGCATTATGGAATATCCCTCCGAAAGAAACTTGCAAGGTATTGCTTAGTGGAAGCACTCTTGCCCTTGACATAACCATCAGCCAGTTCATGGCCGAATATTGTCTCGAGACTCTCTGGTCAAATTTTGGGTCCTTATTGGAGCACCCTCTAACGGCCGAGAATCTAGGCACTCTTGCAGACGTCCTCTTCAAGAATGAAGAACGACCTCTGCCACCTTCTCCGGAAGACGGAATTGAATGGTTGGACACCTTCATGGGGCAAAACATTCGTATTGAGATGATTGGCGTACTGTTCTGTGCGTTGGGGAAATCCTATCTCCACTTGCAAGACTGGGACCCCTTGTTCAGTGTACCGGATAACTATGGGCGAAACAGAAAAGAAACGGCATGGAGGATGACGGAGTGTGCAGATGTTTGCCGCAAGATGTGTCATATGTCAGAGACGGTCAATGAGATTGTGTCATGTTTAGTCAATAACCTCGTCATTCTGGAGTCTGCTACTGCTGGTGCCGAAAGTAGGTAAGATATTCTGGGACCGTGAGAGCACTGTTAATAGATACAGGCTACCTGACTAGAAGTCGACACGGTGATGCGGTGACTTGCGCAATCACTTCTGGTCTCCATAGGCTACCTGACAACGACAATTCTCGGATAACGACTGCCTCTGAATGCAAGAGAAGGATTTTTGCCAGTATTTATTACAGGGACAAGGCTACCGCTGCTCTGAACGGGACACCTCCTATGTTGGGTCGCCTTTATTGTGATGTCAAGCCTTGCTTAGATATCTCTGAAGAGCAATTGTTCTCTCCTCCCCATGAGTTATCAATTGCAATTAGCAGACTGTCGGCTGGTGGGTGGAATACGGATGGTAAATTGTACGGCATGACGCTCTGCCGTGGTATATGGCAGCTTGCTGCTATTCGCGAGGAGATTCTAGAGCTAGCGTTAGGCATCAATGTTTCGATATCCGGAGAACTTATAGCGTAAGAGAGCCATACTCTCGGGAGTGTCTAACTGACTTGATAGCAGGGATATACATCGGCGTTGTGAAGAGGTCATGAATAATCTTCCCGAACAACTGCTCTACCTAAATGAAGATAGGACACCGAAAGAAAGCACTGGGCATGTCTTATTTTACCAAGCCCGAGTGACGCTTGACTTTTTGCAGAACAAATTTCTGCTCGAGCGCGTGGCAGTGGCCCGCGGATTTCCACATTTGCCAAATCTTCTATGCACGGCAATGGAGAATCTGGAAGTTGTGCTAATGTTTTGGATGAAGCGGGATCAATTGCAGTCATACACTGGCTACTTTGACTGGATTGTTAGTATTATTTTGCCTGAATTGATGACTATCATCTAACACGATCCAGATCACATTCTATGGAATTCCCAGTGCAGGAACAATTTGTGTAGAACTATTACGAAAAAACTTCGTAATCCAGCACTTCCCTACTTTCTCGCGTTCAGATGCTATTCAGAAGCTCACTCTATTTATCGGCTTCTTAGAGTGGATTAGACCAACAGACGGTAACTATAAATTAGCAGGACGACTGAAGAAGGTTGTACGGAAGGTGCTGGATCATGTACTAGAGCCCCCGCAATCCCAGATGCCGTCACCTGAGAATCATTACGATCCAACGTTGCTGGAGATGGATAATTTGAATGACATGGACTGGCTTAACGCCATTGATTGGACACATGGGTCGTGGATTGGACTTTAATGCCTACTAATGTAATACTTCGCGGATCGGCTCGTCAATAAAAAATTAGACTTGCTCTACTATTTCTCAAAGAGCAGTCAGACTCAAAAATCCTGTAAAACGAAGACACGGTGGCTCCGCAAGACATTGAAGAGTCTCCTATCAGGAGTTTGCGGATCGACAAGGTATGTCCCACTGTGAGGTTCAAGTTTCGGTGCTACTTCACCGCGTCTCAACGAGGTCTTGTTCGATAAGGTGGTTCTCCAAGATATTAAAGAGTCTCTTGTCGGGATCCGTGTAGTCAAATAGTACTTGTCCATCAAAAGCGAAAGATGTCACCCGCAAATCTCCACACAATTCGATAGCTTATTTTATATTACAGTACTCTCCTGAGATATACAATGTGTCCACCGCTGGGTTGATTTGTGCCATGAGTTTCATCTCCATCGCGTCCTCGATGCAAAGTTGTGAGCCTTGTAAAGAGTGCCGTGGAAAAGGCTTTGCCAGGATATGAACCTAAAAGCGGAATTGTAGACTTTTAGACCGGCTTCGCGTGACTCATGGCAGGTACGGAGGATGGGGTAGCGTGGGCGTGATGGGACTAATCTTGAGTTTGGCCATGTTGGGTTTGTCGGAAATGGTGACGTCGAGTTGGTTAGGGATTGTTATGCGGGGGATATGGAATGCCCAGTACCACTGGGTTCATTTTGTGTTAACCATGGGCAAGAGTATGTTTGGTCAAGCATCAAGGCGGAACAATGGACTTGAAGAAGAAAGAATATACATACCACAAGACTCCTCGCCTCAACCGGTGATTTCAAGAAACAGTAAACTTCGTGATAGGCTTCGGCACTAACCGATTGATGAACATCTTCGGTGCTGCTCGTTGTATCGCAATATGATTTGTGCGGCGGTCGAGATCTTGCCGACTTAATTTGCTTCCCGAGCTTCTTGGTGACGGCAGTCTTGCCAGTGTGGCTCAGAGAAACGCCCTGTTGTTGGAGGAGTTCTGCAATGAAAGTGGATGCGTGTATGTCGCTAAAGTTGGAGATAGGTTTTCAGCCATAATGCCTTGTTGAATGACAAGTATCTTTATGTTCCCTTATAATTTACAGACAAGCAAGCTCAAGCTCTGATGCCCAAATGCATTACTATTACCCAAGCAACTTTCACAACTTTAGGATTCGACACAAACCCATTGTGAACTATGAATAACCTCCTGACATCTAACACTGTCTCGTGCTTGAAAAGCCCGCGGATCTGTTCGAAATCATGCTACTGTGGCTATCACTTCAGCTGCCACAGCCGGTGCTCTTTCTCGACACCTAAAATTCCAAAAATACTATGACTTAATGCGCTAGGCTATCAGTATCATGTATTCAGAAAGTGCACCGGCTGTGGCAGCTGAGGCATGGCATGTCTGCCTAATGCTTTTGGGCTTGAATGTCCTTTTCAAGAGGGAGGTCCGAGACGGACAGCAAGGCCTGCTTTTAGCCAACTCAAACTGGGCCTAGTATCAAGTATGTACCAGAAACACACACCTGAGATCTAGAACGATAGAAGAAAGCCGAGAAGAAGAATCAAGTGAAGGCATAAGCAGGCGGTCAAGCATCTTCCTAATTTTAGAAAACTAGAGAGGAATGACAAGCGAGAGTTTTCTTACAGCAAGGAGAGGAAGGAGATGAAATAAAACCCGTACAAGCTATTTTGCTTAAAGAAGAATGGGAACTTATTTCAACTGACCACAGCCTATCTTAATAACGCACCACCGACGAATAAGAAACCATAGTACACCCTTTGTGCGTGTGAGAAAAGTATAAATAGCTTTGTTATAGTCAGCGACTACTTATGTCTCAATGGCGACATGTCCTACACGAATTGATGTCAAAATCAAGTATGACAACAATCTCAAACTCGACACTAAACTCCCCCACTCCTTCTTTATAGATAAGAAAATAAACTATTCGAATTACTTCCTCTTACCATCCTCACCTTAGCCTCTCCGTCACAGAATGTTTCTATCTAGTTTCACTACATGCTCCGCTGTCGACATCACCATATATCACATACTTGTCTTCATTATGAGGGGCATTCACAGTAGTAGGTGATGTTTCTAAATATAACAGACTGCCAGTCCCACTTGAAACCAAGTTTTTGATACATGACCTGTCTTTGTGGATATCGGAAAATGCGCTTGTTTACAATATCAGTTGAACTTGATGATAAATAAAGCTACTTGCAAATGGTCTCGGACATGCATTATAAGAAAATCCCTGTGAATGATTCAGTAGATCCGGGACTCGGGAGTTGACAATTCACATATCATAGACAACCACTTCTATGCCAGTTCCCTCTCAACCTATGATGCTTAAGAAGAATATGGTATGACTGCATGATCAAATCACTCGCCTAAAGTATAATAAAATTAAAACCTATAACATGGTATTACCTACAGAGCAGAAAGCCAGTAAACTTTACCTTCTGTCAACATCTATGGTCTTATGGAGGTTTAAAGTTCCTCGAATAACGATAAAGAATGTGTTGATGATCATTAATCCTCAAGGGGGGCGAGTGGACTTTTCGATTATGAGAGTCTGGTATATAAGCGAGCCATAGAAATACCCTTGTCAATCTCCAGGCTGCATCAACCATAAGACTCATCCGCCAACCTTGTACTTTGTATCTACCAATTATGCCTTGTTGGTTTTCATCTGGTCGGGGCTTGGTGAGGGACTTATAACTGTTCATCTCTCGCATCTCGCTGCCATGTCTCTTATCCTTGGAAAGGTTGAGAGGCCTCGGAGCCTGTGAATAGCCAGCCTTCATATGAGTGTGATAAGTGTGTCGTATTTCGACACTGATGTGTTTACTCTGAAGGGGCTTCATTCGTTGTTTGAGCTTCGACACTCTCTTCACTCTCTATAAACCTCTGATTTCTTCGCCGGTAGAAATTCAGCTCAACCCACTGGAGATAATGTCACTCGCCCTCCTCCCCTCCGAACTCCTCCTCCAAATCGCTACCTATATCCATACCAAACGCGCCCTCCGATCTCTAACCCTCGTCTCCCGCCACTTCAACACCCTCTTCACCATCCCCCTCTACACCCACGGCCTCTGGACCTCATACGCCCGCCTCGGCTACTGCGCCTACACGCCGCAATTTCACATCGCCAAAACGGGCAACCTCTCCAAAATGCGTCTCCTCATCTCGCTGGGCGCACGTATGCAGTACCAATCTCTCGTTTCTGTCGCCGCGAGCTACGGCCACGCGGATGTGGTGAGAGTGATGGTTGAGGCGGGCGCGAATGTAGATGAGATTGCGGATGGGATTGGGAGTGGCAGGAGGACGATGCTGCATCAGGCGCTGTGTGAGGGACGAGAAGATGTTGCGGAGGTTTTGGTAGAGATGGGGGCGGATGTAGGACGGATGATCTTGTGTACAGATGGGATGACTGTACTGCATAAGGCGGCGAAGATGGGGTTGACAAGAGTGGTGAGGTTGTTGCTGGATAAGGGGATGGATGTGGATGTGAGGGATGGGATGTTGCAGACGCCATTGCATTGTGCGGTGCAGAGGTCGACGGCGATGGATCGGAATGACTGGTTCAGTAGCAAGGGGGGAGATTGGTCGGGTTATGTGTCAAATCGGTGGAATGATCCGGGATATGAAGAGTGGTTTGGGAATATTGAGACGGTGGGGTTGTTGTTAGCGGTGGGTGCGAGTAGAGTGTCGTATGATAAGTTTGGGAGACGGCCGAAAGATCTTGCCAGGAATCATCCGTGTCCAAAGGTTGACCTTTGGTTAAGGGATGGGTATAGAGTTATAACGGTCCAGGAGTATAGTGTTGAGCGACACATGCGGGCTAGGAGACAAGTGCTGAAAGAGAAGGCAGGGAGCGCGACTGAACATGGGGAGAGGGGTTGTCCTACTGCGCCAGATTACACCTTCTGCAAAATGGAGAGGAACACCGGGCAGAGACCCGAGTTTGAGCAAAGGCAGCGGGTGGGGACAGGAACGATTCGTCAACGTCCACTAATGAATAACATATGACAAAGAGTTGAACGAGTATAGAAGTAAAGAAATACTTAAACAGAGAAGGCATGTTAAAAGAGCACAACGAAGTATTCCATGAGGAAAACATCCCGAAGTCATAACGTGATATACAATGCATAGTCCCAAACAAAGTCGTTCACTCAAGAATGTAACGAGTCCCCACAAGCCGTCCTAAACGCCAGATGCCTTCCACGTGATGCTCAGCTGAATTTGCTCCAGATAACAGCAATAATGAGGAGAACCAAAACCGTGATGATACAGACTGTTATAATCCGATTTGTAGCCATCCTAATCAGAAAGTCAGCATCAATACCCACACAAGCTCTGTTATTGGGTTATAGGGGAGAATTTACCTACGCGCCATCCCCCTTAACGTCTTGACACTTCTATCCACATAGCCCTCGCTCTCATGTAGAACGATCTGCGTATGCTCAATTTGTTCTCGTTGTCTGTGTAGATCCGCCAATGTGCTTGCCCCAATAGCCTCAGTGTCGTTGGCCAGTGCCTGACTAGCCTTCAGTCGCTGAGAACTACGATCGAGTCTGTCTGTTCCCGACAAAAGTTGTTGCCTCTGCTCTAATTGCACATCGTTTGGATTGTCCGAGTATCGAGATCCGAAGAGAGCGGATCGGTCATCGGACAGAGATTTTAACTTCCGTTTGGCAACATCGATGTCGGATTCGTGGTTTCGGAATCGTTGGTTGACTTTCGTGCGGGTTGCGGAGGGGATATTGGATTTCTCGAGGCGCATGGAATCAAGCTGGCACATCACATTAGCACTCTTCTGGAATCCCACAGTATCACTCCCAACTCACCAGTTCATTTGCTTCTTCCAGCGCTCGCTCTGCCTGGCTGATAGCAGCTTTCCGTGGCTCTCCAGCCAAATCTGGGATCTGATCCAGCTTCTGGTTCAGATCCGCTTGCACCAATTTCAGCTCAGCTTCATAGTTGCTGAAGGACTCGGTTCCTGGATCAGTATCGAGAGGGTTCGACATGTTGACTGTTCAATGCTCCGAAGATGTCTTGTGATGTCGAGGCGCGAGACGTCGGTGGTGTTACAGTTGTGGTTGCCTCTGAGGTCGTCGCAATGCCAATGCTAGCCTCCTTCGTTTACGTATCGCCTCGGCAGCCAGCCGCTAAGGTTGTCCGATGGCAGGTGGCAGAGGTAAGTAGTAGGCAGAACTTTAGAATACTCAAGCTTTTGTGATGATTTTGATAAAATTGACTCGGAGTTTGATTGAGACGGTTCGTGAGGATTCCCACATCTTTCCACGATGTCACACGCTGACGATTGAGGCAAGTGGTATCCCTGCTCGACGCCACACTTCCTCAGCCACACCTCCCTGCTCTACCTCCCTGGTATCTACAGTACCGCAAGATCCTTGACGATATCCAACTCCATTAACAAATCACAACCCCGGCTGTCGCATTGACATTCCCTGTACATTCTTTCAAACATTCCGAGACTGGATCTCGAACTTAATCCCACCTCCAGATACTTTGATCCATTGTCCTTTGAAATTTTGTTCTCGTTGCATATTCCGTACTATTTCCAAGGCAGCTCAGACTCCAATTGACACACTCACATGTAAGCCACTAAAACTTAGCACCCGTCCCGCGATCGTCCTACAGCTCAACACAACAGCTGTGCGACAAGAAGCAATCATGCCGTCACTCGAAGCTGCAACTGCACAGCACCCCGCCACCAGCTCCAACTCCTCCCCGCGTGCAGAAACCAGGCATGATTTGTGAATACACTTTCTATTTGAGCCTCTAATCTTCTCTTTTCATCGTATATAATCATGGCTCGCCTAACTCCTCCTGTCCCTAGAAAGAAAGTCGCTATTGTTGGGAGTGGCTCGGCGGGTATAGCTGCGCTGTGGGCGCTCAATCGGACGCATCACGATGTATACATTTATGAGGCAGCCGATAGGCTTGGAGGACATACGAATACTGTCGAATTTAAACATGGCAGGAGCAAGACGATGGTTGATACTGGATTTATTGTGTTGAATACTGCTACCTATCGTATGCACTTCAATACCTTGCGCCTGGTTCAGTTTCACATGCTAATATTTCTCAGCTAACTTTATATCCTTTCTCAAGACAATTGGCGTCCCTACCGAACCTACTGAGATGACCTTTGGAGTTTCTCGAGATAAGGGATTATTCGAATGGGCTGGCACATCAATTTCTGCCGTTTTCGCGCAACGCAAGAATTTATTCTCTCCTCGGATGTGGCGAATGATATTCGACATTATACGCTTCAATCAATATGCATTGGACCTTCTTAAGACTGAGGTGCAGAGTGAGGAATTTACCAATGGAGCCAACGGTCATGCAAACGGAAACGGGGCACATTTACGTTTCTGTAAGGAAGTGGAGAGCATTGGACAATATCTACAACGAGAAGGATACTCGGATGCATTTCGAGACGACTATCTTATTCCCATGACTGCAGCAGTCTGGAGTACGAGTCCTGATAAATGTTCCTTAGATTTTCCTGCAGTCACCTTGGTGCGATTTATGTAAGTTTTCCAAATAGCAGGGAGTTTGCGATTATACTGACTGGAAACAGGTGGAACCATCATCTTTTAAGCACTGTTTCGGAAAGACCACAATGGCTAACCCTCAAGGACTGCGCCAAAAGCTATATAGACGCCGTCATGAGCGGCTTCCCTCCAAATCACGTCTTCTTGAACACACCAGTCGAGTCTGTGACGACCGAGAGGAATGGCAAAGTAAAGCTGCACCTGGAAAATGGAAAATCAGCTTTATACGACCATGTCATACTAGCAACTCACGGAGACCAGGCCCACGCCCTCATTCTCCCCGAAGCAGAAGTCGAGGAGCGAGAAATCCTATCTGGTTTCCAGACAAGCAAAAACACCGCCATCCTACACTCCGACCTCTCCCTCATGCCTACGCTTCGAACAGCATGGTCATCCTGGAACTACATGACCGAGTCCTCCTCCAAATCATCAAACATCGATCAAGTATGCCTAACATACAACATGAACATCCTCCAACACCTCCCCGAAGAAACCTTCGGACACGTTCTCGTAACTCTAAACCCCCTCCACGAGCCAGCAGCGAAATATATCCAAGGTCGCTACACTTACTCGCACCCCCTCTACAACGCGCAAGCCATCCGCTCGCAATCTCTCCTACCCAGAATCCAAAATACGAGAGGGATCAGCTACTGTGGAGCTTGGACTAAGTACGGATTCCATGAAGATGGCTTTTCCTCTGGTCTGAAGGTCGCACAAGATCACCTCGGTGCTCAGCTACCCTTTGAGTTTAAGGATAGTACATTCAGTAGAGGGGAGAGACCTGTGCTTGGATTGGGGGATCTTGTGTTAAGGTTGTGGATCTCGTTTGTGCAGATGTTTGTTTATATGATTGAGACGATGTTTGGAATTGATAGACGGGTGAAGTCTGGGCCTGAGATCAAGAAGAATGGTGCGGTGATGAAGACGACGAATAAGAAGAAAGGTATGTAGACAAATATGAGGAGGATCTTGATAGGTGCGTTTCAAGTCTGTCATATGTCGAAGAAGTCTGTCATCTATCGAAGCAAATTGTAAAGCACGAGATATACCATGTATTTAGTGATAGCAAGGAGAATAAAAGCTTTGACGCAGAATGTAATCCAGCCTAACACGGCCCCTTCTCTTTCGCTCGGGCTGATCCCTGGACTTTAAGCCGCTAACCTGGTGACATCAAGTCAAATCACAAGAAGAACCTTCTCGTTGTCCCTTAGTAGAATTCAACAGTTCATCCCTCACCTCACACCTCCGCTGCCTTTCCCTTCTCCTCCCCCGCCACAGTCTCCGCTGCGGGGCCCTTCTCAATCTCTACCTCCACCTCTTCTTTCCCACCGCCGGGTTTCTGCCCATACACCACATACAAATTCGAATAACTATGGTACCTTAAATCCCGCAACTCCTTGCGCACCTGCGCGCTCATGATGTCGAATTCCTGCTTGCTCCAGCCGAGGATGCGCGTGAAGTGCGCTTGGCCGTAGGAGGAGGAGGCGTCGAACATGTTTTGTTGTTGGTAGAGGCCCATCTCCTTTCTGCGGCGGTCGCGGGGCCAGGGGGAGTTGGGGACCTGGGGGAGAGGGTTATTAGTGGTGGGACGGTATTAGGGAATAGATAGGGGGATGTAAGGGGAAAGACAAGAGGAAATCAATGGAGAACTGGGTACCTTTATAACATCCTCCCTGACCCCCACAAACCCCGCGGCCTGAAGCCAATCCTTCAAATGTACCGCAACCTCAAAACTGCGTCCAAACTTCTCTCCAGCCTCATGAAGTCCCTCTTGCCATTTTTTGATGTAAGGCGGGAATTCAATCGCGCCCTCGTTCTGGATTTTAAGCAGGACTTCGAACTCGACGCACTCAAGCCAGCCACCGGGCTCCAGGTTATTAAAGGTGGAGGTCAGGAGTTGTTGCCAATCTTTAATGGAGCCGGCGAGGGATCGCATGTGTATGAAGGTGAAGGGCTTGTGGCGCCAGGTGTCTTCTATGTCGTCAACCTAGTGGGGAGGAGGTATCAGTGTGGAATGAGGGGAGAGGGGGAGGTGAATGAGGATAGATGGGATGGAAAATTACTTCAAATTCGAGGTTAGAGGGTACCCTAATTGGAAGTCAGATAGATGCTTTGCGAGTTTAGATTCAACAAACGTACCAGCCCGGTTGAATAGGCGACAAATCACAGCCGATGATGTGAGCCTCGGGATATTGGCTATAGACGGCAATGTTAGGTAAGGCTTTTCATAAACAGCAGTTCATCATAGTTAGGCTCACTCTGCAAAATCTATCGCCCAAATTCCCGTTCCGGTACCAGCATCTAAAACTCGGCTGGTGTTTCCGATTGGAGCATGAATAAGCTTGCCTCCGAGAGCGAGATTGAAAACATGATGATGCTATCAAAATATATCAGTAAACATCCATCAATGTTGTAGAGAGTAATGGGATCATACCAGATCTAATCGATCCTGCTCGACCTCATCGTTTGGCTAGGAGAGCAGATCAGCGAAAATTCCCAAGGTGATAGCTTTCTGGGAGCATACAATGAGATATTTCCCATCCCGATAAGCATGATATCTTCTACCGTTCTATTTCCCATATCAGAATCTAATTCTCATCCCGTTGCAGCCGATGTAGCCGATGTGATCGTTACCTCTTCCCTAAGCTGAGAATCAGTATCTCTAATGTCACTCTATTGTCATCCAAAATATGAAAAATTACATACCTATATTTAGTGATACCAGAAGTCAAACTCGTCCTCGAATCTCGATCTCTACGAACTATCAGTAGATTGTTGCGATCCAAGCTCTGTCGCCATAATCTTACGATTCATCATCACCAAACGCAGAATCCCCCTCTAGAATTTCATGATCCTATCTCACAATAAGCTCCCACCCACAATACAACACAAACTCAAGCCATCAACACAAGGAATGCTTACATCTGCCTCAATATCCTCAAGTGTCGGCGTCTCTTCAACCGGTTCCGTGCTAGTAGTAGCCGCTTCCGGTTGGGTCGCAGTTTCACCCAGCTGCGGCACAGGGGGGCTCACATTCTGCTCTGCCATAATTACTCACTCAATATATGAAAAAAGCGAACTCGTCGCGATGCCGTTCACGAAGTCGTGAGAGATACTAGAGTCAAGGGGGTCCTAGTGATGTCCTTATACATTAACTTTGTGTCTGCGAGCCAGCTCGTACGGGGCCTTTTTCTAGCGAATGAAGGTGGAGGGCGAGACAAGGGGGAAGGTCGGCCGCTCAGGGGAAGCCGCTCATGCTGGATGAGATGGAAATGATAGAGGGGAGAAAGCCACGAGAGAAGTGAGTGACGTTTGACAGCAGGTGTTGGGATGTGCGAGATATATATTTGATCGCCGATGAAGTTGTGCTTTTGAGCGATTTGAGGGGTCTCGATCACTTGGTGGGGTTGTGACAGCGGGAACAACGGGGCAACGGCCAGAAAAAGTTAAAACGGTGCGAGATCAGACGTTTAACGTCAACAGAAGTGGGGATGGAAGGGGAAAGGGAGCAGGGCCTTTTGTTGTTGGAGAAAGTGGAGAGTTGAGACTAGAGCTATACAAGAGAGAAAGTATTACATGATGTGAGTAAATTCTCGACTAAAGAGCCTGTCCGCATGCCAAGTATGGGACATACCGTACGCAGAGTCCTTCCGAGGCGTTACAGCCCTCGAATTAAAAATGCAGGAGATCTCCTCATCACGCACTGTGCTACTCGGAGCAATTGACACAACTGAGGAGTATACGGTTGGCCAAGTTTCCTACCCCCAACCTATCGGAACCCAGTCTTCTCAGTTTGTGAATCTTCAGCATTTCAGATCATCTTGTTTTGGGCGTTTCTTTTGCCTATTTTCCACCCCCACGACAGGACGGGCCGTGCCCGGAGGGTAAGACTTACTCTTCTTCAGGGCCCTACTCATGAAGAGCGACGATCAAGACCGTTGGACCATGGGTTCGACGGGATGAAGATATATAGGATCAGCGCTACTTGAGCAGAGGCTCGGAAACCCACTTTGGATATGTATGTCACAGGCCAACACATCACATCCTACTGATTTTGAGCCCTTGGCTCGCAGGATATTTGGCATGCAGAATACCCCGACCAGGAGTTGAATGTCTTCCCCAATGTGATCCAAGCCGGGTCCACCACCTGCCGACGGAATCAGACCAAACTCTGGACCTCAACCTATCTTAGGACATGACCCTCAACATGCCGAATGTCAAACTGAGCATGAAGCCAGTGAAGACAGCCATTTTTCGTCGGGCAGACCAGACACCTTCTTCGTGAATTATCCATCCGACACAGCCCAAGGGCCATAGGAACCCCATAACATTTCCCCACAGAAGATCGTCAAGAGCTCCACCTCCAAGTCCATCGTCTCCAAAGTCAAATCCTCCAGCAGCAGCACCGACACCTGCATTGCCAGCGTTATCGTCGATCCAAGAATCTTCCATCTGCCGTAATGTCGTCGGAGATGGCATAGTATCTGGAGTGTGTATATTCGCTTGAATAGATAGGAATTGTAATCGAAGCTGGTTCACCTCCGCTGACGTGAATCCCCCAGACAGTAATCGGTCAAACCCTTGTGTGGCCGGAGCTGTGTTAATTATCGGCCGTGTTGGGCTCCCATTCTTTGATCCATTTTTTGTCCCACTCTTGGATTCAAGTGAAGATCTTGTTGCTGCTGCAGATTCCGCTGCAAGTTCCGCTGCACTGAGGACATCGCCAATGGAGCAATTGATGTAGACGCGCGGAGGTAGCAGATCAATAGCCCTCCCCTTGCCCTTTGGATCAGACGCGCGAGGTGGTGGTTCGGGAACTCTGAGAACTGCTGAGAGTATATCATCGTCTTTAAGAAGTCTTCCGCTGTAGATAAATCGAAATCGATGATCGGAGGTTGGGGCTTCGAGGCGCGATCGAATTTTGTGCTTTAAGGCCACCACAGAAGTGATATCTGGTTCATCAACGTCTAGGAGGAGGTCAGGAATTGACGTCGTAAAGCGGATCGTCAAGCGAAGCGGCGTGGTAGACATATTGGAGCTTTGCAGTACTGCAGGACGGTCTTGACGGCAGTAATTCGTAGAGTGTTCATTTGAAGTTAACATCCAAGTGATCAAGTACTGTCGTCGAAGACTGAGCTAATCATGTCGATCGATCAACAGCTCATAGGCCTGGTATGTGAATAACTTCATGGGAGGGGAAGTTGTAATAAGGTTGTTTGTATTTACGAGAGCTCCAACAAGAGATCGTGAGATGAGACGTGGTGATAAAATCGAGTCGCCATTAGATAAAGTCGCACCTTACTAGGATGCTTGCGTGCTTGTCACACCTTCGACAACCCCGGTTTTCGGAAGCAAACCGGCCAATACCCTCCTCCAGAAAGACGTCAACAAGAATTGTAAGCACTACTCATTGCCATTTGACACTTCTGTAGGGGGAGGTTTTGCAAAACTAAATAAGTCACGCTTAGCAGCTGACTCAGTTGTCCAGAAACCTTGTCAAGCCTTATGATTTCTTTTCCAAGACTCACATTTTTGGCCAGAACTCATCCCATTTTAGTCCAAGGGCATCGCAAATACAGCAGCACCATGGATCCTAGAGCAAAGTTGCAGCCTGCTGCGAGGGTAGCAGATAGAAGGCAGGATGTGTGGTAAGTGGTGAAGTCTTTGAGCCTCTAATCATTCGTACAGTAGTTGCTTTCCTTAGGAATTACATTGTCTTATGCCCATTTATGATTGATAACTCTCTCTGAAAAAATGACATTTTTCTATATTTCTTGTGTAACAGTCTAACAAGAGGCATAGGACCATTGTCAATGAAGGAGCAGCCAATTCTCCCATCCAGCCAATCGTCAACATGGGGCAAGGTTTCTTTGGATATAATCCTCCAGAGTTCATCCTAAATGCTGCCAAGCAAGCTCTTGACAAGGTTGAGTGCAATCAGTATTCGCCAACAAGAGGCCGACCAAGACTAAAGAAGGCTATTGCTGATTCTTACTCTCCACTATGGGGAAGAAAGCTGGATCCAGAGACTGAGATCACTATAACAACAGGTGCCAACGAAGGTAAGTCAAGCTCCTACCGAAGGAGAATCAGGCTGATTTGAGTAGGAATGTTGAGTGCTTTCATGGGTTTTCTTGAGAAAGATGATGAGGTCATCATATTTGAGCCTTTCTTTGACCAGTACTTATCCACTTATTTTCTCCCTCTACCACGAGACTGATAGCATGTAGGTACATTTCAAATATTGAAATGCCAGGTGGTAAGATTGTATACGTGCCACTCCACCCTCCACCAAAGGGAGCAACTCAAAACACCTCAGCTGGAGAATGGACCATCGACTTCAAGGAACTCAAAGCTGCAATTACTTCTAAAACGAAAATGATTGTTCTCAACACACCGCACAACCCAGTCGGCAAAGTATTTTCCAAGGATGAGCTGCTTAAAATCGGAGAGCTATGTGTCAAGAACAACATCATCATTCTCTCTGACGAAGTCTACGACCGCCTCTACTACGTCCCATTCACCCGCATGGCAACCCTATCCCCCGAGATCGAGCGCCTCACCCTGACCGTTGGGTCCGCAGGGAAGAACTTCTACGCCACAGGTTGGCGAGTCGGTTGGCTCATCGGCCCACCACATCTCATAAAATACGTAGCGGCAGCCCACACGCGAATCTGCTACTCCTCTGTCTCGCCCCTTCAAGAAGCTGCAGCCGTTGGTTTCGAACAAGCAGACGCGAACAATTTCTGGGACACAGCAATCACGGAGATGAAGCACAAAGTTGATTCCTTCAACGAGGTTTGGGCGGAACTCGATCTCCCCTTTTCCGATCCTGAAGGTGGCTATTTCGTCCTTGTCAACATGAAGAAAGTGAAAGTTCCAACAGATTATCCTTTCCCTGATCATGTCAAGGATCGACCGAGAGATTTCAAATTGTGCTGGTTTTTGATTCAGGAGGTTGGTGTCGCGGCGATTCCGCCCACCGAGTTTTACACTGATGCAAACGCGCACATTGGCGAGGATTGGTTGAGATTTGCGGTGTGTAAGGAGGACAAGATTCTCGAGAGCGCGAAGGAGAGGCTGAGAGGGTTGAAGAAGTACATTGAGAACTAGAGCACTTAGAGAATAGAAGGTAAAACATTTGATGCCTTTTCTTTAGAGCGCTCGCCGGCACTGTCTCCCTTCAGATTCTTGCAGGAAAAATTTTACCGAATATCACCAGTAACCCTCCCCTCTCCCCCCCTTTTTTTTTCTTAGGAAAGTGCCAGCCCGTTCCATTGGCCATGGGACACCCAGAAAAAATCAGCAGTAAATAAATTGCTGACCCCTACGATAATCGAACCCGTGAACTCAGCCAATTCTCCATCTCCTTAATATGTACCCATATATGATACGAAGGAGACAGGAACCACAATATACCACTGAGCTAAAGTACCTTTTTCAATACATTGAAGCGTACTTTTATGGTTTATATTGAACAGGTGGTGTGTCGTCGAGAATGGCCAACTGGAAGTGAGAATGTGCTTTCTTAGTAAAACATGTTAGGAGGGGAGGACAAGCAAGTCAGTGCACTAGAACTCTAGATCTGAATTGTTAAAACAACAACTGATCGAGCCTTCTAACAGATCCTGTTCGATACAAGACCGAAGTTCGATGGCAAGAGAGAGAATAACAACATTTTTAACAACTTCTCTTGCTAGAAATTAAAGAGGTCTTTATGCTATGCGGGCTTCTTGATCGGTTTGCTAGAGCTCAGCAAGGTGCCTTGTTCGTCTTTTTGACAAGTTGTTTTGCCTCTGCTTATCAGCTTCAAATATTTTTTCAATTTTTAAACTCCCGTCGTTCATCATTATTCACGAATTCGTATATTTTAAACTCCTTACACGTCTTAAATCTTTGATAACTTAATTATAGAAATCACGCACAATTTTAACTTTACTCTTGTTATAAGATAGATTGAAATATCCAAGAATTATCTTCAAAGTCCCTGTTAACTTGGTTATTGATTATTGACGGGCATTTTAGCCAGGAGTTAACGTTATACTATTCACAGCTCTGACTTCGCATTCAATATTTCAAAGTAAATGGGAAAGAAAAAATCCTTCATTCAATATCAAAAGAACTGTGAAATTGCAAATGTCGCTTCTTTAGTACAATCCCAAAGAAAGAAAAAGGGCGACCACCTATATTTGCTCCTTGGTTTCATACTTAATCTCAATTTTAAACAACTATATATACCACCCCCTCCTTTAGGGTGAGCTCTAGAGCCATTGTCCCTCAAGAAGATTAGATGTCCAAAAACTTCCTCTATACTTTATTTCCAATAATACACTAGCTCAGTTTCTTTCTTTGGCAATATTAAGTCATTGGCAGAAGCGATTCAATACTTACTACGGTGAATTTGGATTATGAACAAACCGACTGTGGAGTAGAAAACTTTCTTGTCACCACATATTTATTCATAAATGCTTTTTGAAATAAGCCCTATTATCCTTGAAAACTCAACACTATTTGTCACTTTTAAGCGAGCTTCATAGGACATCCCTTCTCCACACTCTCAGCCCTCGTCTTCTCGCTCACAATCTCCTTTGTCAACTTCATCAACTGCTCCATCAATCCTTCATCCTGGAAAAGAGCGCTCCCAGGTTCAGGTATAGCCGGTGGGCATATATATTCACCACTATTCTCCGTCTTCGTCGCACAAAACATCGCACTCATACACCCATCCCACTGATCCTTCTTAAACGGCTTCATCGCCACACTCATCCCATATCCCGCAACCGGATACGGCTCATGGATATCCTTGGTGCTCATCGTACTCTCGACGAATCCTGGGTGTACGCTATTCGCTAGAATCCTGGGATGGGTGCTAGTAAGGTGTTTAGCGAGCCATTTCGCATGGAGCATGACGGCGAGTTTGGAGCGTCCGTATTGGCCATTGGGCCCGAGATCTTGGTTGAGTTCAGAGAGGGAGGCAAATTTACAGTCTTTTGGTGTGAATTCGTGGGCGTTGGAACCGAGGTTGACGATTCGGACGGTGTGACCTGCCTCTGCTGTTTTCTTCATGAGGGGTTCGAGGTGGGAGGTGAGGATTGTATGGCCCATGTGGTTCACAGCCATGTGTCTATCAACACCATACTCCGTCAACTGATACGTCATGATGCCCCTTGCGGCGTCGTTGATCAGGATATCCAATCTACCAGTCTGCTCCGCGATCTGGTTCGCTGTGTCAGCGACTTTGGTCCAGTCGCCCATGTCGCATTGAAACCATTCTACTTTCTTCCCGGCTTCTGGTGAGATTGTCGATGATATGTCTGCTACGGCGCCATCGAAGACTTCTTTCTTGAGGGAGATGATGAAAACCTTTGCGATGTTGTGTGAGAGGAGCGTGTGGGTGCAGCCGTAACCGATGCCTTCGCTGCCGCCGGTGATGACTGCGACTTTAGAGGATTGATCCGGGACGTCTGTTTCGAGGGAAAATTGGTACTCGGGTTTGGCTAGAGAGTGACTGGGTGGTTGTTAAAATTTGACTTTAGATGCACTGAGGAGAGATTTCACAAGCCATGAGAAGCCCAGGTTTGGAATTTAAGAACTCAATCAAAATAGAGAAGGAATATAGACATATTTACTGACCTAGCACCACCGAAGTTCTCGGCGATAGTGTTCTTAACGGCATCGACAATAGCAGCCATTGTTTCAAGATTTAGTTATTGTTTGCTTTCAGTGGACTATTTTATGAGATGGGAGAAATCATAAGGAAGTAAGAACAATTCTATCATATGTACTCCAGGTACTGATAGATGATGACGTTATGACATTGAAAGAGATCTACGAGACAACAATAGCGGTGCTATAGAAATGGGCTAGCTCTGCTAAAGCTTCCGAGAAAATCCTCTAATTATCGTTCCATGATTGGCGTACCTATAATATTGACATATGCTGTGTCTTGACATGGAGATTTACCTCCGCCATGAAGTCATCCAGGTGAGGTAGGACAAGCATTCACGTGATACACCACGAATAGGTGACCCTAGCTTTCGGCCTCGATACACGTATTTATGAAAGGAGTGGAGTCGGAGGGAGAAGAAGAGCCCATGGAAAAACACATAAATAGTAACGTGATATGCCCAGGCTAGGATTTACTCAATATCGTAACTTCGTAAAATCCTAAATCATACAAGCTCACAGACTCTAAAGTAATCACTAAATCGCAATAAAGAAGCTTTGTTCTCCCTCCTGTGGCTTCACAAACGCCCTCTTCACAATCGGATCAACACAAGATGTCCTAATCCTCTCCGGTGTAGCAGGACTCTCCAACCTCAAAATACCATCCCCTTTATCATCACTCCCTACCACTGCCTTAACACCATACTGCTCTCTCGCCGCCTTCAACGCATCACGAATAGCGAAGAAAACCACACTTCCCATGAACAGTGGTGGTTCACCTACACCTCTACTGCGTTGGATGGTTTGGAGGTTCTCCCAGGTTACGCCCTTGAGCATGGAGACGTTGAATTCTTGTGGGATGTCACGGAAGCCGGGTATTTTGTAGGCTCCGGGACCGCGTGTGGCGAGTTGTCCTTTCATTGGGCCGCCGCGGAACCAGAGGGATTCTTCCATTGTGAAGAGACCCATTCCTTGGACGAAGGCACCCTCGATTTGACCGTAGTCAATAGAAGGATTAATGGAACGACCAATGTCCATCTTGACATCTGCACGCAGACAAGTCCAGTCTCCCGTGAGTGTGTCGACTTCGACTTCTGAGGCTGCTACACCTTGGGTGAAGTAGAAGAACATTTGACCAGTGTTTGGACCCCATGTATAACCAATATCAGGTGTCTTGTAGAAACCATTTGCGGAGAGATTGACTCTGTCAAAGTATGCAGCGGTTGCAAGCTTCTTCATTGAAGCACCTGGACCAAGCTTCTCGCGATATGGCTTAAGTCGTTCGTTGATCTGTTCGCAAGCATTGAAGATGGCATATCCGTTGAGATCTGAAGATGCTGATGCGGCTGTTGCGGAGGTGTTCGCCACGGTATTGGTTGCAGTCTCAGAGATGTGAACATCAGACATAGGTACCTTTAGAGCTTCCGCTGCTATCATGACCATCTTGGTATGGAGACCTTGGCCCATCTCAGTACCGCCGTGCGCAACAAGAACCGTTCCATCGTGATAGACGTGAACCAGAGCACCAGCTTGGTTGAGGAAAAGGGCTGTAAAAGAAATGCCAAATTTTGTCGGGACGATGGACAGGCCACGCTTCTTCCACTTGTGTGTGGCATTGAACTTGGTAACAGCCTCTCGTCTTTCCTCATACTTAGTCTCTTCCATAACTTGCTTCCACATGATTGGCACATGCCAGTCCTTCAAGCTTTGGTTGAAATGTGTTTCCTCGCCTGGCTTGTAGAAATTGATTTCTCGGAACTTCTCCACAGGCATCCCAAGACGATCAGCAACTTCTTCCATGTATTGCTCAGCGATGAAAATACCCTGGGGCCCACCAAACCCACGGAAAGCAGTATTAGACATCGTGTTGGTCTTACACACTCTACCTCTGATGTGGACGTTTGGAATCAGGTAGCAACCATCAATGTGAGACAGAGCTCTATCACAAACAGCGGCACTCAAGTCTTGTGTCCAGCCACCGTTGCAAAAGACATCTGCATCAAGAGCTTGTAGCTTGCCATCTTTATTGACAGCAACCTTCCAAGAGGCAAGGAATGGATGTCTTTGACCAGATGTGATCATATCTTCGTCTCGATTCAACATGCATCGGACCGGGCGACCTGTCTTCTTTGCGCTGAGAGCGACTATGCAAGTCAATTGAACCGATCGCGTCTCTTTGCCGCCAAAACCACCTCCGAGGCGCTTCACTCGGCTGACGACTTTGTTTGCAGAGACATCGCATACTTGAGCGACGTACGACTGGCTATTATTAATTAGCAATTGGCATCAGAGATTAGAGACATAGCACACTTACGTCTCAGTCGGATTTTGTGTGCTGGCGAAGATTTCTATCTCGCCGTCTTCAGGTTTTGGCACCGCAACGCAGGCATTTGTTTCCAAATAGAAGTGCTCTTGACCACCCATTCTGGTCACGCCTGTGAATACGTGGTCTGCGGTTTCGAACGCAGTATCAGCATCACCCTTCTTCAGGTATCTTGAGTGCTCGAAGTAACTCGATTTTTCGATCGCTTCTTCCATCGTAAAAATTGCTGGCAGCTCCTCGTAATCGACCTTAACTGCTCTTGCTCCAGCTGTGGCATGAGCAGCACTATCAGCAAGAATGATACCAATAGGTTGCCCAGTCGTGTGAACCTCATCTACGGCGAAGAAGACTTCATCACATACTGGCGCTCCCCATCTGTTCGCTTCTGGAGAGGGCATGTCTGTATGATCAAGCCATTCAACAACACCGGGTAGATCCATTGCAGGCGAATAATCTACAGAGGTAATATTGGCATGTGCTTTGCTAGAAAGGACGAGACAGCCAAAGAGCTCATTCTTCTGGACCGGGATGTCATCAGTATACTGAGCTTCACCGGTGGTCTGCTTTAAAGCTGCAACGTGAGGGGTTGCCTTGCCAAGAACGTCTTGCTGATATGCAATCGTCGCGTCTGTATCCTCTTTGCCCAGAGAAATCATTCTTTCAATCTCCTCAATCACTTCATCATCTACTTCTTCCTGTTTTACCTCGAGCTTTGAAAGAACCTCATGGTAGAAGCGGTAGAAGAACCCGAGAGCAAGAGACTTTCTGTAAGTAGCCATTCCACCTGGGACGCCGAATCTGAGATCAAAATCTTCCTCGAGAGCATTCATGGTTCCTTCCAAAGTGGCTGGATTTGTGAACTTCTTGCCAACAAGATATTCTCCGGCTGTCTTTGCAGCAATAGTTGTAGGAGCCATTCCGCCGTACACAAGGTCGGCACTTTCTACGACATTGGAATTATCAAGGGAGACTCGAATTGCAGCATTTACGATAGCAATATCGTCATCCTTACGCTTCGACTGTTTGTATGCTCGGAAAAACTCTCCCTCCTCCTTAGCGATTGGGATTCGAATACTAGCAATGATCCCATCTGGGGATAAAGCGGTTCTTCGATAACCCTTGAAAAATTGTGACATAGGAATTTCGGTCTCTTCTTCCAATGACTTCGCTACCAGAATAGCGTTCGAAGCAACGAAAACTGGATTAAGATCGGAAATAGGAGATGCCGTTGCCAAGTTACCTGCGGGCGTACCGACATTTCTGATCTGACGACCTGCAAAGTACTTGAGCTGTTTGTGAATGGCAGTAAAGACTTGACCTTTGACAGGTCCGTAGTGATTGACAGCTTGAAGAGCGATTGCTTCCAAATCAGTCAAAGTGACATTTCCTCCAATCTCAAGATGATCATCCTTGAAGGCGAATTGACGCAACTCAGGAATATCGCCGACGAATACCGAGACAGTGTATTGCATAGCCTTGAACTTAATCTCAATTTGAGTTTCAGTGCTCCCTCCAATGACCTTGGCGGACGGGTAGACGCTCTTGATCTCAAGAAGCTGGTCCAAAGTTACTGGGCGATACCAGCGCTTTCTTTTATTCCCAAGAGCTAGAGGTCTGAATTCGTGTTTCGTCAACGGAGGTGGAAATATGAGCTCCGTGTCCGGCCTGTACTCAATAAATCCAGGTGGCGTGAATCGTTTGATAGGTTGATCGTCTTTGAAGCCATCTTTACAGCAACCTCCCGACCCATTTCCGTTCTCCATACAGCAACCACCTCCACCATTCGCCTTTGACTTTCCACATGCTTTGTCAACGCTGAATGTTTGTGCTGCATCAAGAATTGGACGATAGCCTGTGCATCGACAGAGATTCCCATCAAATGCTTCCTCCACATCGTGTTCGGAAGGATTGGAGTCGTTCCTGAGGAGAGCGTAAAGACTCATTACTATGCCAGGTGTGCAGAACCCACACTGACTACCGTTGCTTTTAGCTATTCGTTCCTGGGCAGGATGTGGTCTCTTGACATTGCCAATTCCCTCGACTGTGATGACATGCTTTCCATCAACGCTGACCAGAGGTGCCAGGCAAGCATTGACGCTGGCATGATATATTTTCTTCGTCGTGGGATTATACTGAGAGACAACCACCGTGCAAGCCCCGCAGCCACCTTCTGCACATCCTAGCTTTGTGCCAGTCAAACCAATGCCGCGTAGATATTCGAGGAGAGTGATCTCGGGGTCAATGTCGTCGATGGTAACGCGTGTGCCATTGAGGTAGAAGCGGAGGGTATCATCGAACGTGGTCGTGACGGCAGAAAGAGATCGAGTGGCGGAATTCAAGACAGCTGGTTCGGGTTCGGGGGAAACAGCAATGGGTGCCATATTGATAAAGTATTGTCGGAATTTGTAGAGTTTTATAGCAGCAAGCTACCGTTGTGTAAAAGAACTAGCTCCCGAAGAGTTGCAGGATCGAAGATCTCAAAGCCCTCAAAGAAAAGCTCAGAAGTAGTTGCTCAGCAATCACTGGATTGTGGATTGAAAAGTAGGAGATGAAGCAAAGAAAGGGTATTATTGAAGCAAGCTTCTGCAATCAGATATCCAGCAAAAGCAAAGTAGAGGAGAGGAAAATAATATTAGAAAGAAATGATCAACACCGCCGCCGGCCGCAGTCTTATCTCGTCAAGCTCGTCCGCTCTGTTGAAGATGGAGCTCGCCGACAATAGCGGTATCAGCCTGTTAGCCTGCGATGTAGCTGTCGTGCTCCTTTGCGAGTGGTGGTCTCTTGCCAAGGGCAAAGCTAGTGGCGGGGTCATTCAGAGCTTTGATGGAGCCGCTGTAAGAGGAAGCTCGTGACAGTCAGCAAGCTTTTCTACCTGGCTCATAAGATGGAAGATAATTGGGGGAGTTGAAAAAGTCCTGTGATCCGAAGGATTTAAAATATTTATGTGAAAATCTAAAGTGAAAGGAGAGCCTGGAAGTTTCCAAGTCTCAGAATAGGTGAAGAATGCATCCGAAGAATTAGCCTTGACAAGTCGTATCCTTTGCTGTCGGCGAGTTCCGATGAGTCGGCCAGACATCCGTAATTGTGAAAAGATCGGTTGTGATTGGCATAGAAGTTAGTACCACGTGATATACAGTATTTCTCGTGAGCATCTTGAACTTCTCACCTTTCCACTCACTCTCTCTTCTGAATACTCGTCGGATTATCAAAATCTTTGTTATTTTGCAAATCAATGCGGCCAGTGGCTTCAAGATGCGAGGAAGCTTGTCTTATGCTTTCCTAAACCTTGGTCCTTTGTATGACTATCTCGCGGCCTACCACACAAAAATTCTCAGGCAGAGTTTACTCCAACCCCTTTTACTTAAGCATAAAAGCAAGGACGGTCCATTGCATCGCTTCTATATCCAGCATCCTGGTCTTGAGCCAAACTCTGGGGTGCATAACATTACTTTGCTACTGGGACTTTAGTTTAGATTAGACTCCGCATGCTGTCCGTTACTGTGATCGAAACGAATCATCTGTACCCGAATTCCTATTACATACCTGACATTGCATCGAATCCTTATATCAGCTCCATGCATAGTTAGAATTCAACGGGAAGTCCCAATCATTCATCCATTTATGTGGTTTTGCTGCGTCGTGGTCCCATGTCCTTACTCAGACTTTTGCCGCTTCCCCTTGCTGTCATCCCGCGGACAATCTCAAATCCATCACAAAGTTTGAAAGCGACAAATCCAACTCAGGTAGTTCCTGGTGAGATGGCTCTGCTCGGCGAGCATATCTATTCCCTCAGTCCACCTAGAGGGAGCCGCATGACTTCAGGACAAATCATTGCATAGGCTTTTCGGGTATGTGTAATGTGTTGAAGCTTCTCCATGTTCTCCGTCGACGTGCGGCCAAAGTCGGGCCTCGTCCACCTTATACCACGAGAATCTTACGACAATTGCTTATACATTTAGGGTACTTGAGTTTCTAGAAATGTCCGAGACGTCATTCTCCCAATGACTGCGTGCCGGATATTCAGGATATAGACTCCATGCAGAAAGCTTGATGCTTGCAGCTTGCAGCTGCGAGATGCTGACCTCTCAGCTGTTGCGTTCTGAATCAGGGGCCGAATTGAATTTGATTCTTGTGACACCGTCAATGTTTGGTTTGGTAATCGGAGCGCATGATTCGTACGACGCCATCGCTATAGTAATGCTATAGCTAGAGTTCTCGAACAGTGGTTGGGAAAGTATAAAAGAGACGAGATTGACTGCTGCCTCAAAACTTCTTTTTTTCATTATGTACTAATCATACATTGATTCATATATCTTCAGACTATATCTGAATATTAAAAGTACACAAGCATTTATTCGAATAACTCTTTTCAAAAATTCAAGATGGGTTCATTAGCTACTCCACCAAAGTTCCCTTTCGCCCGTCCTTCGGACTACCAACCAGCCCTCGAATATGCACAACTTAGAGCAAATGATCCAGTCTCACAAGTCGAATTGTTCGACGGAAGCATTGCTTGGCTTGTTGTCAAGCACAAAGACATTTGCAGCGTTCTAACAGATCAGCGATTGTCAAAGGTAAGCATAGTTTAGTATAAAGGGTCCTATTTCTGACTTCTTAAAGGAGAGAACCCGTCCTGGCTTTCCTGAACTCAGTGCTGGCGGTAAACTTGCTGCTCAAAGCAAGCCTACATTTGTTGACATGGATCCACCCGCTCATATAGCACAGAGGTAGAAAATTGCGATTCTGTTCTTTAAAATATACTGAACTTTAGTATTCTAGGGGCATGGTGGAATCGATCTTCACGAAAGCACACATTGATAGCACCCGTCCTCATATCCAAGAAACTGTCGACAAGCTTCTCGACATTGTTATCAAGGATGGAGGATCAGAACCATTCGACATCGTCGAGAAATTCGCCCTCCCAGTCCCATCATACGTAGGTCACACCTCAACTACTCTCGTTTCTCTCTAATGGCGATCTAGATTGTCTACGGCATCCTAGGGGTCCCCTTCGCTGACCTCCCCTACCTCACCCAACAAGCAGCTATTCGCGGCAACGGCTCGGCCACAGCCACCGAATCTTCGCAAGCCAACGCCTCACTCCTCTCCTACATCGACGCCCTTGTCGACAAGCGTCTCGAAAAATCCGAAGACGACCTTATCAGTCTTCTCGTCAACACCCAGCTCAAGCAAGGCCATCTCCAAAAAGCAGACGTAACCCAGATCGCCTTCCTCCTCCTCGTCGCTGGCAACGCCACCATGATTAGCATGATTGCCCTCGGCATAGTCACCATCCTGCAACACTCAGATCAACTTGAAGAACTGAAGAAAGATCCGGAGAAGTGGGCGCCGCTTTTTGTGGAGGAGTTATGTAGGTATCATACTGCGTCGGCGCTTGCGACGAAGCGTGTTGCGAAAGAAGATATTGTGTTAGGTGGGAAGTTGATTAAGAAGGGAGAGGGTATTATTGCGGCGACCCAGAGTGGAAATAGAGACGAGGATGTGTTTCCGAATCCGGACGTATTTGATATGAGGAGGGAGAGAGGTAGTGAGGAAGCTCTTGGTTATGGATGGGGGGAGCATAGATGTGTTGCTGAGTGGTTGGCGAGAGCGGAGTTGGAGATTGTTTTTGGTGAGTACAAACTACCTAGACTCGATCCTGGAGGCAAGAAATTAACTGAGAATAGCAACACTCTTCAAGAGACTTCCTAACCTCAAGCTCGCGATTCCCTTCGAGAAGGTGAAGTACTCGCCACCACGCAAGGATGTTGGTATATCTGAGCTCTCAGTTGTCTTCTAAATATTGGCTCTTCCTGACTTGTAAGTCTTGCATATTGAAGTGGCGTTGTTGGCTGGAACTAGGTGGTGAAATTTGAATCCTTACTGTGGCTTGCTGAATCTGCCAACATGTTGTAATAAACTAAGTATAAAGTCGGAAAATGCCATTTCCCTAAATATCTTCACAGTTCATATCAGCGATAATGCGTCTCTCCAAACCTGTTCAAACTACTTGACATCCCTGAAAACTGTTGGGTTTCAAATGTGTCTCATATAACGCATTTTCACACCTCGCCAAGTCTCGCTTAGTTTGCCATTCAACCTCTTCTGTAATGGTTGATGATGTTCGTATGTTTTGCCGAACACTAGCAAGAACGAAACTATTACATGTATATATCCTATACAAAGTAACTGCAGTGCTTCGTAAGTTCCCAAGAAGTCCAATCTCCCGATCACAACTGGAAATCTAACGTGCGGCGATCGTTCGTCGGTGTAATAACTCAGAGGTCATACTTGTATGCCAGGAATTGAGCAAAACTTCGAAATTGCGCGTTGGATATGCATGCTGGTATGTTATTAACGGCTTAATATCCTTCGGTTGATTTTTTTTATCGAGAGGGGATTTGCTGTAATTTGCTGTGATCACGATTGTAATTATACGGAAAACACATTACTGAAGTGTAGTTTATGGCTGGGAAATGGGTTCGAGTTACACTACTATACTGTCCGCCTTCCCACATCACTACTTCCCTCATTTACAGTCGAAGACTCCACATGCCAGTTGTTAAATGGTTGTTTTGTTCTGTTACAAGGAAGTATATTCTTGGTGGTGGTAGCGGTATATATACCTGGGAAGACATAAATAGACCAAATATAATTTCACTCTCTAGCAGGAATATATCGGTCTTCGGGAGTCCTCGAGGAGTATCTGTTATTGCCAGTCACGATTATGTACAGGACAGAGCTCAAGCCGTCTGAAGTGTTGCAGAAATTGAAAGACTCGAGCACCTTTTCTTGTGCTAGATGAAAGGAAAAGGAGTGGTCAGATGACATCAAATCCTAAACATCCACAACATTACACAACCAAGAACTCGAAATGAGCCATTCACATCTCCATCCACGCATTACCAACATCCTCTCCTCTCCCATTTATAACCCATAGCATCCATCTAAAGAACATCAAGCAACGCCCAAGCCTACCAAACCCTCCATCCCAATGAGCAAGCCTGCCTCCAATGCAGGGTCTCAGACACATGAATAATAATAAATTTACGATCTGGGTAAACGGCAATCTGTGTGTAACAAATGTGCACCAGCATTGCTAACCAATGGCGTGGGTGGAGCGGAGATAGCTCCTGAGCTGCGAAGTGCAACAAATGGCAATTCTAGTGCAAGATCTACGGCGATGCAGAGATAGTTGGGGAATTATGGTTGGGTGGCGGGAGATTTCGTTAATCTCGTTCCAGGCATAATATGTGTTAGGGGCGCCTGGTGATGATTGGATGAATGGAGGAGAAGGGGTTGAGAGACAGAACAGAGTTTGGGGTTTTGGTGGAAGAAAGGCTAAAGGGCATGGGAGTTTTGCTCCCTATCCAATTGTGACAGGGTGATCTGGATGGGGAAAACGAAATGTATCACAAACAAACCCTTGCACCAATGTAAGTATCATAAATCTACCTACTTCGATATAAATATGCCAGAAACCGTATCTCAACCTCCCCAATCAATCTTTAAAAAAACACCTAGCGAGAGAGAGAAAAAAACCAATATGTGTTAGGTTCATCCTTTATATGCTATGCCCATTGAAAAAGGCCCTATAGCACAGAAAACCCCCGTCAGCAAGTCCCAACTACAAAGGGGGAATACACCAACGCTCACACCTTGAAATTCTATCTAACAGCACACCACAGTGGCGAAACACCAATAGCAAGCACCTCCACATATTGTAAAGAACACCATAGAAGATAATTATCGCCTTCTGAATCACGATTCGCGGGACAGAAGTCGATGGGCGAGTGGTTGGATCAGAGCTTGGATCCCTGCGAAATAGTGGTGTGACTCTTGAACCTGACTTTTAGGCCATGCGGGAGACTCGATGAGGTTTGTTTTAGAGCTGGAGTTCATTCGGATCCGCGACTGGAGGGACGGAAAGAATTGAGGATCGTTTGTTATTGCTTTGAGGATCGCTTGCCTTGTGCTAGGAGATTTTAGCGATTAGGAGCAATAGATTTACTAGGTGGCACAATCGCCAATCTTTTATTTTCTCTCGTTTTCACGCCATCATAGGTAAGCAAAGGAGATTCCAAGGTTATAAAAAGCGAAAAGGGATCAATTTGGTCCCACATAACATCTACCTACGACCTCTGCCTCGAGGCGATTTCATGACTCGGCCACCACCTCTATTCCCAGAACCCCCATGTCGTTTCTCCTCACCCAAGCCTCTCCTACCACTCGAAATTCCTCCTCTCCCACTGCCACCTCTATGTGAACCGCGGCCTCGTCCACCGCGAGAATCACGTCTGAAATCGCCGCCAGTCTTATTCTTGATGGCTTTAACATCGGCCTCATCGACATCCATTTCATCATCCTCATCCTTGTCTCGTTTATTCGAGAACTTAAGTCGGCCACCTCTGCCTCTCTGTACGGCGTCTCGTCCCTTAATTGCCTTCACATATGCACCTATACCACCTTCTGTATCTCCACCTGCGTCTTGTGCAGGCGTATCAAGCACCATTACATCATCATCATCATCTTGACCAAGCAAAAGTTTTCCATCCAAGTCGACTTTAGCTTTCGTCTTCCCAGGCTTACGTTGCTTAAGTGGTTTCGTAGAAGAGATATTGGCCAGAGCCTTTCGATCTAGCAGATCCAGGGGTTCGTCCTTATCTTCGTGAATGTATGTGTTCCCGGACTTCTTTGCTGCTTTTCTCTTCTTGCCCAGCACTTCATTGTCAGAAATGTCAGAGCCATCAGATTCTTCATCGCTGCCGTATACTGCTTCATCGTACTCGCTCTCGAAATGTCCTTTCCTCTTGCCATTTCTTGGCGCTGTGGTATCTTCATCACTATCCTCGGCACCTGCAGCTTTTGCTGCATCCTTCTGGCGCTTGTTCCTCTCTCTCGTTTTGCGAATGTTGGCAATGAGTTTCTTGTCCTCCTCCGGGCAGTGTTGATCCACAACATTTGCCCCAAACCTTCTGATCATGCGTTCTAAAATGTGCTTGACCTTGGACTTGAACTGTGCTTTGTGCTCGTGACTCCATATCATGAGGTTAGGCACTAAGGTCTCCAATCGCGGAAGCATCAGGTCAGTGGGTAAGCTGATGATACAGACTTTGACGAAACCAAGAACACTCCGGACAATTTCCCGATTCTTGTGAGTGAGGAACAAGTCCATGGTCTCCACAATTTCGGACACCGTTTCTCTTTTCAGAGACTCTCGAAATTGGTAGAGGATACGCGTTAGAGCAGTGATGGTAGCAGAAACCATATGTGGTTCGCCACCAGCTAATCCGGCGCTGAGCATAGTGAAATACTCTTCCAGATTGGCGGTGACAGCTGGAGCGTCATTTGGCATATGTGGGACTTTGCCGTTGTCGATCGTTGACCCATCAGCTGCGATGATTTTCTCTCCCATCAAAACCAAAAGATCAAATGCAGTCGTTCGTGCCTTCTCATTGACCTCTTTGCAGGATATGACAACTTCCGAGAGTATCGAAGGGATGAAGTGGAGCGAGTCATTTGGTAGAAATGAAACAAGTGTAGTTATGGCAGCTAATCGATCGCGTCGAGCAGGGGCAGATACCTTTTCAGCACTATTCAACATCAATTGTTGAAGTTCTGCACTCCGCTCGACTAAAGCTTCCTGACCAGTGGGAGATTCACCAAGTCGCGGAATAAGTTTATAAGCTTTTTTCTGTAGCTGAGGATCACTGTCCATGACGATAATGACAGATGCAATATTGAACAATGTGCTAAAGCTGTCTCTTGGCAGGTATATAGCGATGGTAATGACTAGATCCATCAGTGTGTGGCTCATGAGCGGCATCTTGTCAGTGGCATTCTTCTCTTTCTGCTTTTGCTTCTCAGCTTGGGTTTGTGCGGCCGACTCAGTAAGGGATGATTGTAGCATTGTCGACACCCGTTCAAATGTCTCCATCAGCTCTTGTGTTGGAACAATGCTCAAATAGGTATTGATGCATTTTAGGATGTACACCCTGAATTGTGGCAATGTCTGGCTGTAGACATTGAAGAGCACGGCAAGCATGTTGCTGGCAAATCCAGAGAGATGTTCGATGTTCTTCTGTGCCGTTTCCTTTGAGACTCGAGATTGCATAAGAAGGTCTTCATCAGCCTCAATTGCAACAATAGCTTTGTTAGAGTCAACTAGAACTTGCAGGGCTCTGCAGACGTCGGGCCGTAATTCAACTTGTTTATATAGCAAATTTGAAACCAGCTCAGCGAAAGACTGATCGAATGATACTGTAAGGTCCAATGGCAAGTCACAATATCCTGGCAACAAAGCCCATATTTGCTGAACCAAGGTTTCGAAGATCTTAATCTCCATTGTTTTCTCAGATTCGCCGTTGTCGATAACGCGTTGGAACATCGTCTCGCTAAGTGGAACAAACTCAGTCTTGAAATGTTGCAAGCTAGTAGTGCTAACATAATCGCGGAGTATTGGAAGCATCCAAGCTCGTCCAGGCTGTCCCGGTTGTGGTTTCGCTAGATTTAGGGGTAGGATGTTCAGCACACTTTCTGGTCCCATCGCCCTAATTGATTTTCCAATAATTTCATCGGCTTCCTTCTTTCCAGTGAAGGAATCATTTCCGCGAAGTTCCCCGATTGTCCTGACAACCTCTGTGAGAATAGGATCGGCTCGCCAACGTAGGCTATCGAACATTGCCCCCATCACATTAAAGGTTTCCATCCATGCAGCCTGATACTTGACGCTCAATAGATCGATTGCAGCTCGTGCAAGCTTCTCCAGAACTTTCTCATCGAATATGGAAGGATCTAAAAGCACAGAATCTGGAACACAGTTTGCCATGAACGAAATTAGGCACTCCGACGCGGAAACTCTGATGTTATGTGATGATGACGCTAGGAAAGATGAAATGAGACCAAAGAGCTCAGGTAGTTTCTGAAATGTTTCTTCAGGTTCTATCTGCGCTGAGACGTCGTAACCTCGTGAAAGAACTGCAATCCAAGGGGGTAGTAGCTGGGAGTCATTCTGAGAAGGTCGAAGTTCCGAAATGACGTCAAGGAGTCTGGGAAGCTTAGAAGAAGCAGTCGATTCGGCCATACCTTCGAAGATGATTTCGAAGATCTCGAATGCTGCCATTGACATGTATTCGTTGCTCGACTTCGAAATGTTTAATAAAACCTCGCATAAAGGCTCGATTTTCTTGCTTGGCCAGCCACCAGAAGCCGCTGCAACTGTTTTCACCAATTGCAGCGCATGTATCATGGCAGGCTCATGTTCCGACGGACCGGACTTCTTGTTCTTCTTGTTCTGACCTGCTCGTGCAGCAAGGTCATTCAAACTCTTTAGGGCTGTCTCTGCACACATGTCCGCCGCAGGGTGGTCAAGAGATGGACTCGGCGGTGGGCTCTTCAGAACTGTTGTAATTGCTTCCTGTGCCCTCTTTCTAATCTTAGGTCTGTGATCCACAGCTAAGTTCAATAAACCAGCGATCGCCCTCCGTGGGCCGATTTCTGTGTATGAAAGCTCCCATGCCGAGGAATCTTGTGCGAGGAGTAAGGACTCGAGACATCCTATTGACGGTCGAAGTAAAGGTGCGTCCGCTTCAGGGAAAGTCAGAGCTGGGGCAAGGTTGGTGAGAATCTGTGAGAATTTCGATCGTAGGAGTGGTTGCGGGGCAAAGGGTGCGACAACATCTAGAAGGTAAACGACCGACGTTGCTAGGTCCTTGTTAACATCATTCGTAGATACGGCTTGTCGAAGAAGGGCGAGGAGGGCAGCAAAGTATCCGGTAGGAGTTGTGTCCGTTTTTTGGTCTTTCAAGGTATCGTCAACAGCTTTCAGCACGATCTGGGTCTATACATTTATTAGCTGGATATTTTGAGGATGAAAAGGCCAATTGTATTTCGTACTTGTTGCTGATTTTGTAGCTTGGGCGATCGGATCTTGTCGAGCTTTTCTTCTAGAGACATAGTGAAGAATTTTAGGCTCTTGCGCCTGGCGTTGTTTTGTTTGAATTGTCTTGCACGCAACTCCTCTGTTCATCTCGACAATTTTTTTTCTGATAGGCGATGCGATAGCGATAAGATGTTGGTTGCACTCGGCTAGACCCCCATGTGGTTAGGACATACATCAAATTGCGGGGACCAGGGTTGGCCTTGGCTTGGCCCATGGATGGAGATGGTTGCTCGGAGAGCTTCCATCGCACTCTTTCTCTCCACAACAACATCTGGCTTCATCTGCCTTATTGTTGCCATTGTTTGTGCATTATTGTCCTTTCTCACCACCTCTTTTTACATTTCAGTCTCTCCTTCAGATCCGTATTCACCTCATAACAAAGGCGTCATCGACTTTATCGAAGCGCAAAGCTTGTCAACATACAACCGCGTCGTTGCCGCCTAGAGAACCTCACACCACACTCGAACTGCCATAATTTAAATTGCCAACATGCATTTCTCGACAGCTTCACTTCTCGCGCTGCCTCTTCTTGCGGCTGCTGCGCAGAATGAGAGCCCCCTCGAGCAAGCTAAAGCGCAAGCCCAGTTTTGGTTTGATAAGATCTCATCCTACATCCCGAATCCCAACAAGCCTCATACTGCCCACGCTGCAGCAGCGAAAGCTGGCGGAAAGGCACTACACGTCTTGACTCTAGATAACTGGCACCACACAATCAGATCAAGCGTCAAGGCAGAGAGCGCGACACCAGAAGAGTGGTGGGTGATGGTCACTGGCGGAAACAAGACCTGCTTTGGTCATTGCGTCAAGGCCGAGACTGCTTTCAACGAAACGGCCGCTCTTTGGTCGGTGACTCCAAACACGCCTAACGTGGGGTATCTCAACTGCGATAATCAGCCAGTTCTATGCAACAGCTGGGGAGCTGGTGCACCAAGCTTGTGGATTATGGACGTGCCGGCTGCAGGAAAGCCTGTCGACATTCGTATCAAGGCACTGAATGCCACGACTACCGAGGTTAAGACTTTCACTGACCTCTATGCTTCCAAGGACTGGAAGAGCAAGGCTGTCTATGAGGGCTACTTCCATCCATTTGACGGCCCTTTGGCCCAGTATGGTCTGGCTGTGCCTCTCGGCTATGTTTTCTGGGTTTTCGCTGTCATTCCTAGTTGGATGTTCATGATTGGTATTTCTTTCCTGAGCAGAACCATAATGTAAGTTCATTGGCCGTCGTCAGAAAACGAGCAACGTACTAAAAGCATCAAGGAGCTCGAGAACCAACCCTCCTAACGCCAGAGCCCAAGGAGCCGCCCCAGCAGCAGCAGGGGGTGCTCCTGCTGCAAGAGTACGTTTAGGCGCTCCCCCGGGAGATGCGAGGACTTATTAAATGTTAAACTAATGCCATCCAGTGATTTCTATGTATGAAAGGATATGGAGGCTGGAAAATGGTGGGGATGTGGATAGTAATGCTTTCTTAAGAAAATAGTGTCAAATGTAATTCCATTGGGTATCTTAACGCCTGTCCTGAAGCAGCCTTACCGCGTGTTCTCTTGCGCCTATGTCGTTCGGCATGATGCCTCTAACCTTTCAAGTCCATCGACAACTTGTTTTGGTAGTTTTGAGTTTGCCAACCGGCCGTATCGTACGTCACTTAGCCCTCCTACGATGCCATATATCTCTCCCAAAAGTGCTCGTGCTTCGTTTTCGAGTCTCTCAACCTCCTCTTCTACCTGACTAGCGGCATGCTCTAGCTCAGGCAATATGGACGTAAGGCTGTGCGGTTTGAGGTGTTCTAGATTCGAGGTTGGGCCAAACAACTAGGATATAATTTAGTAATAGTCAATGAATTGATTTTGAGTGGTAAACTGACCGCATGCTCGATGTCAACTTCATCATCTTGCTCTTCGATTTCGGCCTTCCTGCGTTCCCTGACAACAGTCCTTCGTTGCGTGTTTCCTCGTTTGACCTCTGACGCGATATTATGGGTGACTGCATCAATGACACGTGCGCGTTGGTGCTGAAGATCTCGGTATAGGGCCTTGATATGGGGCGAAGACTGCTGCGACCGTGGAAACAACTCTCTAAATGCCTGGAGGGAGATGATCGCTGGGAGATGGGAAGGAGGGAGGAGGAAGGTAGAGAGGATTGTTGCTTCAGTGGGAGCCATGGTACCCTTTGTTGACGTCGAGTGCTGTCAACCAATCTTCAAATAGCCGTTTAATAATTGCTCGTCTAACAATCGCACCTTGTGGATTGTGGACGACAAACATATTTGGGGGTGTTGACAAAGAAGCTTTTGACGATGGAGGGGCTTTGTTTGACGCGTAGCGCGCTTTGGTTAAGCGAATCAAAGCTTTGGGCAACCAGTCTTATTCTCCCTATTTCAACTCACCCTCACTTCACCTTTGTTGATAAACAGATTAAGCGAGACCAAACCACATATCATACACTTCACCTTCACACCGCCTTCGTCAATATCATCGATATGGCGCCTTCGAAGCCAGCCGAGCCGACTTCCCCTTTCGCAGTAAACGAGAGAACCTTGTGCTTTCACCATGACATGCTATATGAGGCCAAAGTCTTGGATGTGAGAATGAGTGCCCCAAATAGCTGGGAGTACAAGATTCACTACAAAGGCTGGAAGAATACTGTATGTACAGCTTCATTGTTTTTCGGTTCTTAAAGCAATTTACAACTGGACAAAGGGTTTGTCCCGTGATTATCGTCTCGGGTAATCGCCCCCTAAGTTGTGACTTCCAAAGTTGGAAACTGGACTTGCCTTTTCATCGGCTTATCTCCCAATATCGTTAATTGGCTTCACTCATCTAGTCAAAAACTCGTACTATTAAGTTCCCTACGCCGACGACAAGATGAGGCCCTTACGTGTGAGAAATAAGAAAGCAACTGACAGTGTTCCTAAAAAACAGTGGGATGATTGGGTTCCTGGAGACCGAGTCCGAAAGTTTACAGATGAGAATAAGGAGCTCGCAGCACAGCTACACAATCAACAGAGACTGCTTCAGCGAGGCTCGAAATCGATCAGTAAGGGCAGCAAGAAACCCAATGGTTCTGACTTCAGCTCTGCTCGTGGTAGCGAGGAAAGACACACTTCGGTAGCTGCCCCAGGAGGTCGCGGTGGTCAGAGAAGAAATCGAGATTATGATTTGGAGCATGTAAGTCTAACCGATCCCTAATTTTTCATACTGTATGGCATTGTTGTTGTCGCCGACCACCCGGATTCGCTTTTTGGCGCTTGCTCCCAAAAAGGTCAACTTGAGCCAACGATCTGGTGGACACTTCCAATTCATCTCACCACAACCACGGATGATTTTTTTCGCAACCTCAACACTCACATCTGGAGGCCTCTTACGAACATCTTTGGTATCCCTAACATCATCATTACTCTTAGGCGCAATCGCGCACTAAAGGACAATTCTTAATTGAAGTTTCGCGATGTCTACGTCTGGCACTTCAATCAGCTCCCTTGGGGACTCTCCAGATTGCTCGCCTTCAGATGATCTCCATTGCAAAGTCCCTATCGGTAAGATATCACAGCTGTGCAGAAATGGCAAGGTAGGATTTCCTCTCTTTGCGAATTCTTCACCATGCTAACCTTTCCGCCAGAATCAAAGCTTAGAGTCTGGTTCGAGCACATCGCAAAAGAGATCATGCATTGACTTGTCGCCCATGAGCGATAATACTCTTAGCGGACCCTTTCAGAGGAAGACTAGAAGTCGTGTCATTGGTTCTGGTTCTGGTGACAAGACATTTGATATTATGAGCTTCCTCCTGTCTGACGAATCACTTGCGCCAGACCATCTGACGAAGCGGCCGCCGAAGAACTATACCTATCTTGACTCTCAAGGAAACCTCAGGGATCCAAAGAAGTACAGCAAGATGGGACCGTTCCTCAATGTAGCAAAGGCAAAGCCACTTCATCCAAGACTTGCACGCCATATCAAGGAGGGCACAGATACGCGAATGAATCGGCTGTACTACAAAGACATGCCACCCAACTTTTGCTTGCCAATCGCAGGAAAAATCCGCAGGTCGCCAGAGTCTGCCTGTCACACTATTGAAACAGAAAAATTAAGCGGAGCTTTCTTTCGACATGGTCTCTTTGCGTCGGCTAGTCCTATGTTAACCAAAACCCATTCACCTTCGTCAACTGAGCGCAGCACGCCTGCTTCAATTCAATCAGAGATACTTCTTGAACCTTCCCCATCTCTCAAGCAAATACATACCATAGCTTTGAAAGACAAGACAAATCTTCAGTATCACTCGCCCTATCCTGTTCTTTCCAACATGAGCTCCTTGTTGCAACCTCAACCACATCCTCTTTCCAACAGTGCTCTTGACTTCGAAAGCCTTCTGCGGCCAGAGACACGTTACAAATCCAAGAAGCTAGTTAGATCCTATACCGCTGTGTGGTCTAGCACACCTTCCCCTGTGCTTCCTGGACCACTTCGTTCTTTGGATTTCGAGACATCACCACAATCAGCAGCGTCTCCCGACGCCATGGCATCTACTTCACCAGATACTCCTACCTTTGCCCCGAGCAATACTAATCTGCTCTTCCTCGAGATTCCCGACAAAAGACTTCGAGAACGCGACTTTCGTTTTACTTCTCTCAAGACAAAGATACAAGTGAGAAACAAACTAACATCGCTCCAGGAGGAAAACTTCCACGCGCGTCCTTCCATTCAACTTGTCGTTCCCGATCATATCAAGGCTATTCTCGTTGATGATTGGGAGAACGTTACAAAAAATCAGCAACTTGTTCCACTTCCAGCCGCTCACACCGTCAGTACCATCGTAGATGACTACATGGCATTTGAGGCCCCCAAGAGACAAGTTGGCAGCGCACAGGAGCATATTTTGGAAGAGGTAGTAGCCGGGTTGAAGGACTATTTTGAGAAATGTCTTGGTCGAATCCTTCTTTACAGGTACCTTCATACTGCCCAAGCATTGCAAACCTTGCTAATATGTTTGTGTCACAAGATTCGAGCGCCATCAGTACACTGAAGTCCGTGAAGCATGGGCGTCTAGCGCTGGTGATCTCGCTGGCAAGACTGCATGTGACACTTATGGAGCTGAGCATTTGTGCCGCCTTCTTGGTACTTCTATCTTTATGCTAGTAGTCATAGCTAACATAGTTCAGTCACTCTTCCCGAGTTAATTGCTCAAACCAATATGGATGCACAATCAGTCAACCGTCTTCGTGAGGAACTTAGCAAGATGACGAATTGGCTTGGTCGCAATGCAGAGAAGTATTTCGTCAAAGAATACGAAACTCCTAGCCAAGAATATGTCGACAAAGCCCGCAGTGTCTGAGCCCTTTTTCATCATAGCATGGCATGGAGAATGGCGTACAACGGTTTGACGTTCACTAGAGGTCACTGGGTCTGGTAGGGAACTTTCTGAAATCTTGGTCTGAATATTACTTCTTCGACGGTTGATCAGCTATGCCGAGGGGAGGCTTTAATACTCTTGTCGGACGGGTAAAAGTGTACTCTACTCTTATATCACTTTACAAAATTCAATCGATCGTACACTAGCTTCGGAGGCCTTCGCCTACTATATATATATGCAGGCAATTTCAATACTGAGGGCTGGGTTCTCTTCTTTCGCATTCTGCTACAGTGGTCATCAACCAAACCTGAACGAACCCCTAAGGTATTTTCCCCTATTGATGTATCATATGTTTTGACTTAAGACCGTTTTGTAAACGCCAGATATACTCCTACAACAAAACTGGGTGCTCGGATAATGCCTTGGGCCAGAGCTCGGGAAAACGCGCCTCAACCATCATCCCATGATCACTGAATATGGTGGTCTCAAGATCCTTCCCAGCATTAGGTATACACATGCCTCTCCCTCTTATTATACCACCCCATCTTTTTATCTGCCAGGAAAGGATTTCTCCAAAGATCACCGTCGTGCTGCGCGCTCGAGATAGAATCCAGGATCTGGTCTTCGTTCCGCCTTCAGCTCCTCCTTGCTCAATGGCTTAGCAACCTCCTGTACAGATACCAGTTCCTTCACTTTCATGATCTGACCTGCGACTTCGGGTGTGACTGGGTAGAAGACCGTGGCCATTCGGTGGCGGAGGCCGAGGGCTTTGAGGACGCCTTGGGTTCGTTTTGTTAGTCCAATGCCGGATCGTTGGAGGGTAATACGGAAGTAGGACGACATCGTGACTAAAAGCGAGTTTGTTAATGTAGCTCGTATTGAGTGCAGTAGTAGGTTATATTTACCTTTGCGAGTGAGATGTTCCTGTATGGTTATCACAGAAGTTGTTGTTGTGAGGTTAGAAAATGTGCTAGGTTCTCGGTACGTTCCGAGGCGAGCTAGGGACCCTAGGCAATTGAAGACATCTTTCAACCTCCCCTCTATACCTTTCAAGAACATGGCATAAAATTAAGCATATCAGCACTCGCGACTTGGAATCGCCAACAAAATGGAGAGTTCTGCGATAAAGCTCGCGGAGCTTCTCCGCCACCCGGACGACCTGGACAAGATCCCAGCTATGAAGCTCGAGTATACCAGGAAGAAAGATGCTGTGGACTCGCAACTACGAAGTGGACTGAAAGAGCAATTGGAGATTACGCAGTCTGGGATGAATGGGATTACGGAGGGCCAGCGGACGGTGCAGCAGATTAAGGAGGAGATGATGAAGATCGATAAGCTATGCGCCGAAGCGCAGAATATGATCCGCGACTTTCCCAATATCAATCTGGTGTCGCAGACGCATAGGAATTTCAATGCTGTGGAGGCGATGCGGGCCAATTTAGAGAGCTTCAATGAGAGGGTGAATCGGATCGAGATGATGCTTCAGGATGACGATAATGATGAGGAAAACATGCCGAATTTGTTGGTTATACATTACGAGTTAACGCAACTGCGAAACATTCGAGACGATGCCATGGAGCAGATACAGAGAGCCGATGACACGAGCTTGCAAGCCACATTAGAAGACTACTTCTCCCGACTGGACAATACAGTTGCCTGGTTCGATGAGAATATTAGCAAGATTGCTCTGAACTTGATCAATGTCTTGATCAGCGGGAACAATGGATTGGTGGTGAGATTTGCGGTCGTTATGGAAGCAGAGGAGAAGAGCGACAAGAGAGTAGAGGCTCTGCAAGAAGCCCTAAAAGACCACAAAGAGATGGCTGCAAGGTTTCAAGGCATTACAGATGGTGCAAAGCAGATCAGGGGCTATAAGGGGAAGTTTCTTCAATCCATTGAAGTCAACGCCAACACACAGATTGCGGAAAGTAAGCAAGCATTCTTGGAAGATCCTGCGAAGCTCGGAAAGAATCTGAAGTGGTTCTTCAATGATCTGAATGCTGTTAAGCAAGGAATGGTTCCTCTTATGCCTAAGAAGTGGAAGATCTTCCAAAGCTATGGCAAGATCTACCACAAGATCATGCACGATTTTCTCGTCGATATGATTGAAGATCCAGATACCTCGTCTGCTAATATGCTCTCGATTCTGAACTGGCCTGAGCTTTATTATACAAAAATGGCCAAACTCGGATTTAAGCAGGATGAGCTGGAGCCACATGTTATAGATGGTCGAGAAGCTGAGCTAGTCCGCGAGTTTAGACAACTCATCATTCGATATCTAGACCAATGGCTCGAGCGTATATTCAAAACCGAAAAGAAAGATTTTACGGAAAGAAACGTGGATGGATCGAATTTAGATGTCGACGAATATGGTTACTTCCGAACGAAGAACTTAGTTGACATGTGGCGCATGCTACAGGAGCAAATCGATGCTGCTGGTACTTCGAAGAGACAGGATGTTGCAGAAGGTGTTATTGATGCAATGATACTTCGCCTAAAGAGTCGTCAGCAGGACTGGCAGAAGATGCTTGATGATGAAGCTTCCAAATATGTTGGCAGTACACCGGAGCTTGAAGGGTTCCAAGCACTACAGGACTGGCTTGTTGCTACAGCGAATGATCAGATTGCTTGCATCGACGATAACGAGGAGGAAGAGCGATATGCATATCTAACGAGTTTCCGGCAGAAGTTCGAGCCTATAGTCTCACCACAATTCCTCGAGCGAGCCGATGAAGACATCTCGACACTACGTGATGGCTATGTCGATCTCAGTACTCACTGTATTGCCAAATTTGCGCAGCTTATCTTCGCCGTCGATTTCAGAACAGTCATGCCTGACTTCTTCACGCCAAAATGGTATTCGGCTACCGCGATGAAGCAGATGGTTGTGACATTCGAGGAATATGTTGGGGATTACAAGTCCGTTGTCCATCATTCACTACTCGACATCTTTATCGAAGAGCTAGCAGACGAACTTCTTATAAGATACTTGTCTAGTGTGAAGAATAAAGGCGCCAAATTCAAACGCCAGGATCCATACAAAGACAAACTCTTCAATGACGTCTCAACAGCCTTCGAGTTCTTCACAAACAACAGCTACCTAAGCGAAGATGTGGCCGAGACCATCAAGCAGAAATGGCGCGTCACAGAACCATTCTTGCAACTCATAGAGTCAGACAAAAGTGTTGTACCAGAAGTTTTCGCGGAATTCAAGATGGATTACTGGGATTTGCAGCTTAGTTGGGTGGAAGCTGTGTTGAGGGCAAGAGATGATTTTGATCGGAGTATGTTAAATGCTGTCAAGGCGAGAGCTGCGCAGATTGATGTTGTTAGAGGTTTAGAGACTATTATGAGTAAGGTCAAATGAGGGTGGATTGGTATTTGAGCTTTGATTTGAGCGTGGCGTTTGGGCGGATATGGGAGGGCATCAGTGGAGTTTTTAAAGGATCATTCTATTCTTCGGTGTTATATCAGATTATTGATGTCGAATGAAGCTTCTGGTGACACGGAAGATCAAGCAATCTCTCACCAACGTATTCACTCTTTCCATTCGAAGGCTATATGGGTATAATGTTGCAGCGGAGACCAAGCCGAAGCATATATTGATCACGTGTCGAGGCGCGTCATCCCGAGGCTGATCCTGTCGCGACCTCCAAATGTCGCGTTCTGATCTCCAGGTACTTCTAAGTCACAACTCACAAAATGGTACGCAATACTCCTGGGCGACATATTGCTCCTAACTAACTAGACATAGGCTCCCGGTGCCGAAATCCTGAAAAGGAACCGCCTTCCACCATCGAATTGGTGGGCAGCGAGTTCCACTGTCACGATATCGAGGGAATTAGCAAAAGATACGCGTCCAGTTAAGAGTAAGAATCCAAAGAACACGACAATTCTGACTGAGGAGGCTGTGGAGGTTGGTGAGCGAAGCGTGGACGTAGAGGGTGCAGCGAGCACGTCTGTCGTAACAAGGAATGAACTTCCAAAAGATGCGCGTCCGGGTAAGAGCAAGAGTTTGAAAAAGACGAGAGTTGCACGTTCCGGTCCTGCGGAGGTGGATGAGGAGATTTCAAGAGAAAAAAAGGTTGGGGAGTCAAGCTCGGGAGGAGATAATGGGAAGAGGAATCGAGCACCACCTTCGAATTGGTGGGCAGCTAGTCTTTCAGGCGCAAACATCGCTCCGGAACCTCGAAAGCATGTCCAGCCACCTAAGAACAAGATGGCTATTGAGACAGCCACCGCAGAGAACGGTATTTTGATATCTGTAGGTTCAAGTTCAGGGAGAGGAGGTTTGAAGAGCAGCAAAGCTACCGGCCCTCGAACGGACGGAAATGTTGAGACAGTCAACGTCAATATCGCAGATTCAGCACCTACAGGCTCAACCTCGAGAAGCGGAAGGTTGGAGAGGAAGCGCACACGACCTTCGAATTGGTGGGAAGCGAATACGTCGAGTCTGTTGGAGAGTGATGAGAGTTCGAGTCAAGACGTAGCTTCTCGTCCACAAGACCAATTAAAGGATACGCCAGAAGCTGCAAATCGGAGAGCTGTTGGGAAGATTGGAGGCCCGCAATCAAATCGTCGTAATAGCAATTCAAGGGAGCTAAACCGACGGGAGAACGACACCGAGGGCAAAGGTAAAAAGCATAGGCGGCCTCCGGCATCTCAGTCTGCGCAAAATATTGAAGGTCGGAAGGCGATTCGCTTCAGGAAAGGATCGAGGAAGGAGAGGAGACAACAATCCAGCGGAGAAGAAATCATTGATGTACTAACAGCTTCATCAACATTTGGTAAGGGACGAACAAAGCGAAGTGATCGTGTCATTCCAACTGAGGGCAGATCACGTCCGGAGTCTAGTGATCAACGATATTCCACGAAGGGAAGTAAATCATCGAAGACCTCAAAGATCTCAAATCAAACAAGTTCGCAAGTGCCAGCTACACATTCACAAACTCGTCAGAAAAAGCTAGGGAGGTCATCAGGGGGACGATCTTCTCAGTCTAAGCGTAGAGCCGAAGAAGGTGAGTGACAACATCGAGTACCTCCATTATCCTTGGATTAACATGCGATAGACCCCGAGGATGAGGTTCGTGGGAACAAACGTCATCGAAGCGATCAAGCTCACCACGGTGACGAGTCCGAGGATGAGGAAGCGCCCAATTATCAACAGTTAATTCCTGTGACTCGGAAAGTGAACCAGGATGTCATAGAAGCAAAATGGGATGCTTTGCCCTCTGGTTGCATCGACCTCGTTGCCGATTTACTCGAAGCTACCCAACGACCAGTAATTGCACGTTTGAAAGATGAGAACCAGAGGCAGCAGGCAAAATCCGCCTTGCAATTGATCACGCGCAAACTCATTAGCAAAATGAAGAAAGGTGTTCCATTTCCAGGAGCAGGCGGCCGTTCCAGAGAGGTCGAATTCAATTTCGAGAAGGTCATCGATCGCAACAGAATTTTGGAAGGACAGCTCACAGCTGATGTCGATGCCAACAAACTGTTAAATGAGGCTTTGAAGAAGGAGATTGCACTACTAGAGTCAGAGCAAGAAACACTGGTGGAATTGGAGACCAACGCAAGGACCGAGTCCGCGTTGAGAAAACAAGCTGAGCGCAAAACACACCCATTGCTTCAATCGGGGGCAATTACATCGACCAGCGATCTATATGATTACACGTTGGGAGATATTCAATCTCGACTGATGCCCAGCTTAGGCGTAAGTTTTCCCTTGGATGTTCAATCGAAACCCTGCTAATGTTCTATAGAATTATAAGGATGATGCCCTCATGAAAGTTGCCCGGGATATCGAGAGCCACGTGGACAGCCTTAACGGCAATATCATGCAGCTAGCTGGAATTCCAGAAGCCATGGCGAAGGCTAAAGCGGTGGTGCAGGTCACGCTGTTTGACCATCTTGAGAGTACTCGGTATGAGGATGTCGTTCTAGGAGAGTGAACGTCTTAAAAGAAATGTTTGACTTGCAAAAAGCAAATACTGGGGATTGTTGGGCCAGCAAGTCAATCGTGGGGGTGAAGCCAACTATGGCTTGCCTAGTTAGCAGTCATCTTTGGGTAATTTCCTTTACTCGAGTTAGGTTGTGTAGAGAATGATACCCAGACGGAAGGATGAAAGAATGAATATGAATCTGAAATGATCACAAACTCTGTCACATGATAAAATGCCTGATTGAGACGATTGCATATGTACCTGGCAGGATTGTCGGGTACTTGGTACTTGATCTGTAAATATTCGGCTGGTGGAGCTAGTTCCGCCGCCCCGCAGTCTTGAACCGCCCTCATAACCCTGGACAGAGACGACCACCTCTTCAATCACTTCGTCGAAGCTCAGAGACGCGCAGATACTGGCGCACAGCGATCGGCAGCACTCAGGTTTCACTTAAACGTCCTCGAAGAAGATCTGCTCGGGCCGGGATTGCAGAAAAGAACCGTTGGCGCAACAATTGCTTCGGCAGCACACTTTCGAGAAAGTCGACAACGCGACGTCGCAACCCGATGGAATCTCTTGAAACATAGGCTCCGATGTCATGGAACAGAATGGAGGAAGCAATGGGCACGATACGAAGCCCGAGGCCTCGTCGACGGCCTCTGCGACCGCGACGAGTAAGAACGCCAAAAAGAGGCGCAAAGTAAACCATGGTACGTCAAAAGGATAACGGCAGTTCCCAATTACTTCTCTGAAACACCCGCTGATCGTCGGTTGTGTTCCTGCAGCTTGTGTGTATTGTCGACGATCTGTAAGTCTTGCATTGGGTCAAAATACAGGAAATAGCATCGGTGGATGCACCTACGCGAAAGTTGTTTGGCAGAAGCTAATTTGATCTGGGAATTGACCAGCATATGACTTGCGACTTGGTACGACCCCCTTCCAATATATGCAGCCACTCGTGATACATAGTGTTCTATGACTAACTTCCTTTCTGTTGCACAGGAACGCCCATGTGCACGCTGTATAAAGCGAAATATTGGGCACCTTTGCCATGATGAACCCCGCGAACCAGAATCAGCCACGAAGAAATCCAAGAAGCAACATAGCAACTCGGCAGCGGAAGACGATGACGCGGCGGCGGAGCACCTTCAAAGTAACGTGGAAGGTGGCATGAGCAGTGTTGTCGAGCCGTCCCAAAGTCAATCGCAAGATAGCCTCACAATTGGGACCGCTACCCTTCCTCAAGGTGGCTCTTTACAGCTCGTTCAACCGTCACCTGTCTCAGGACTTCAGGCAAATGCTCTCAACACCAGTGGTAATCAGTGTAAGCCACCTTGTCAAGCTGAACCAAAGTGGCAATGATTAATGGGAACACAGTCATCGGATACTCGAACAACGACTGGCTTGGGACACCGAGTCAATTCCAAGATATGCATAACTACCACCCTTCGTATATGTTCAATGCGCCAGAAGTTACAAATGAGTACAATCTACTAAACGACTTTTTGAATAACAGCTTGCTCGACGACGGGGCACTTCTACCTGAAGAGTCTTCAAGTTTCTTCAACGACCAACCTACAATGATGTCAGGAGGAGTCAATAATGCAGCTGGTCCCCAGCAAACAACGAATCTGGGAATCACAGCAAATGCCCACGGCAGTGGAATTTCTAGGCCAGCGAGCGTCATACCAGCAGACAAAGCACGAGACTACTATCTTCAAGCAGCAGATCCGTCTGGAAATGATGCGCCCGAAGAGAGAATGCAGCGTCTCTTACGAGCGAAATATGATGCAGGAATGCTTAAACCCTTCAATTATGTGAAAGGCTATGCTAGACTGTCATTTTATATGGATGGGCATATGCATGCGACTTCAAAGCAGAAGATTCTTCGACAGCTTGACCGCTTTAGGCCAAAGTTCAGAGAAAAGGTTCAAGCATTGACAGACATTGAACTCATTTATGTGGAAATGTGGTTCGAGCGTAGTCTCATGGAGTATGATCGGGTGTTTGCTAGTATGGCGATTCCAGCATGCTGTTGGCGGAGAACGGGTGAAATCTTCAGGGGAAACAAGGAGATGGCAGAACTCATCCATGTGCCCATCGAGAAATTAAGAGACGCAAGTGCTTCACAAGACTTTGGACATGAATAATGCTTACTGCGGATATAGGGCAAGATCGCGTTACATGAGATCCTTTCCGAGGAATCTTTAGTAAATTACTGGGAGAAATTTGGTGCAATTGCATTTGATCAGACCCAAAAAGCGCTCCTAACGAGCTGTTCTCTGAAGAATCCTGACGATCAGTCCAAGGATCCCACCATCAAATGCTGCTTTTCATTTACAATCAGAAGAGATGACCACAAGATGTGAGTACCTTCATCACATTCAACCTCGGCCCCTAACACCATCCAGACCCTCTCTCATCGTGGGGAATTTCCTCCCTCAAGATCCCGTAAAGCGTTGAGCTTTTTAGAAATTTCAAGTAGATAATAGGGCATCAAGTAAATGTTTCGTGCAGCGCACCCGTTCTAGGAATGCGTGTAGGCGTTCGGTTGCAGGTAAAATCTACTGTAGGAATCCCTGACGCTAATGGTGGGTGGGTGGATCTTATCGAGCTTCTAAGCTTTTGGAGGTCTTGTGTAAATCAACACATCAACTATGCCTTTCAGCGCAGAATCTGAACCTTCGTGTCATCTCAAAATAACTACGCCTGCCAAGGAGCAGCTCGTCAGCTTTCTTCTTGGACGAAGTATCCTCCGAGTTGGTGTGCGCCCTCAGAAGCCTCAAGATCGAACGGTATATTGAACTTCTTTCCTGTGGGACGCGAACACGCATTGCAGCAGGGGAAATGGCGCCAGTACAAACGGGCCGTCCTGATAAAGAGAAGCGTATCAAAATTCTTCTATGCAAGTTACCGTTTCCTAGCAGAAATGCGGAGTGTTCGCTCATTTTCCATCCAAGCTTGTGCTCTCGATATACAGCAGAAACTGCGTGCAGCGATATCCTCAAGATCGTCGGGAACTCTTCTGCACGAAGTTGAAAAGGCCATAGCCTCTATCCCTAACAACTTAGGCACGGCTACAGCATCGAGGACGGAGGAGATTGACACCGCAGGCACCGTGCTTTGGAATGACTGCACCCGCATTCGACGCGATAATGATTCCGAAACGCCACAGGAAGCTCCAATCATTTTAGACAAAGCACGTGTCTTTGCTTTTCTACTCCTGTGCTGTGCTCACGACCTTGCGAATCTCACGAACCAGAATGCCTTGCGATTGATGAAGATCGGCTTCAAAGCGGCCAAATGCTGTCTTGGTACGATATACCCGCAATTAGCAATACGTACACCTGTTGACCTCCTGACAGCCCGCGAAGATGTTGAACTCGCAGCTAAAGTCCTCGAGAGACTTGGCAAATTCGAACACTCGCTGAGGGAGAACCTAGCTGAGCTGTCGGCAGAACACGGAGACGAGATTCATCGACTGAGCTCAGAGTACTTTGTCCTTCGGGCATCATTGGTGGGCATTCTTCTTCATGCTGTATTGCGCTTGCTGATCTGCAGGAAGGCGTGGCATCAAAAACAGTTCGATATCGTAGAGCACATGTACAAAAATGCCCGATCAACCCAGCGTACCTTCGACCCTGTCACAGCAGAGAACCTGGCAGATGTCCTCTTCGAGATGGGAAGCAAGTTCTTAGCCACGCAGGACTATCCAATGGCTGTAAAATGGCTGGACCGATCCCTGGAGGTGCTATCCGATCAAGAACTTGAGAGGCTCAGCATGGATGCAAGTGAACTTCGGATATCAATCATACAATCTGCAGTCAAGGCCCGAATTCAGCTCAAGCAAGAGGAGGGCCTAGCACAAGCTCAAAACTATATCAACATTCTCGAAAACGAGCTTGGTGATAGATTGATTGTTCTAGTACTACGACTGGAGGTTCTAGAAACAAGCCCTGCGGATAACTTCGACCCTACATCTTACTTCGACATCCTTGGAAGGATCATAAGGTCTGTCGTCTTGAGTCACCCTAATGTCAAGCTAGTTCTGGCTCGCATCCGAAAACTGAACGACAAGGGATCCCTCTTGGCGCGTAAGTCACTGGACAACTTCCTTGCTATGCGCATAATACCAGAGAAAGTAGAGAATGCGGTCGAGAAGGTTCTCATTACACGTTTGTGGATGGCCATTGGGCAGGAAGACAACCTGGATGCCTTGATCTCCCTCGAAGATTTCCTCGGCCTTGTGGCGGACAATTTTGTATCTGCCATTAATTCTGCAGCAACGTTAGCTGCACATACTGTATGATATCGGGAAATTCGCCATGTCTTGAAACGAACGCTAACAAGAACTAGCTACTTTGGAAACGCATCGAATCGAACTATTCTCAAGCGAGATATGATCTGGCCGAGAAATGGTGCCAAGTGGCTTTACATCGAGTTTTCCAGAGCTCGGGCAATGTTAACAAAGCTCGAATTTACAGGCTAGTGGTTACTGTACTGGGCGGAGTTAGGTCAGCAGCTTATTGGTTTGTAGGAAACTTTTATCCTGTGCCCTAGAAAGGCAGGATCAGAATAGCGCTATCGAAGCATTCACGCTGATGCCAGAAACTGCGAAGAACGAGCCTATGACTCGATTCCTGATGTACAAAATAGCCATTCGGTTCCAACTAGTCGAAGTGGCGGCAGAGAGTTTGCAACTCATCAGTTCAGCATCGGGCAACGATCCAGCTCTCTTATACTCGTGCTGTCTATATTCTATGGAAGGCAATGATCAAGTACAGACGTTGGCCGCGTTGCAATTGGTCCTTGAGAAGTTCAACTATGGCCCTCCTTTTCCCGTACATTTGCCATCTTTGCTGAGAGCCACGATTGGAATAACATCTAGGTTAATTTCAGGTCAGAAGGGTCACAGCCTGACGGAAGAGACAGAGGTATTCATCGACAAGCTATGTAAGATCTTTGAGGGAGGTAAGAGCATCATGCATCCTATGTGCTGCCAGATCGCTAACAGGTGCAGCTGTCAATGCTATGCGAAGGACGAGCAGGCTTTCGGGACCGGAACTATGGACGACCCTTGAACTCGATTGGTTCTCAAAGAATTCATACAATACTGCCATTAAACACATTACCATTTGGCCCCCCATCTACCCAATTCGAATATTGAAATGCTGCATTGCCTTCATCGATCAGTATCCTCACGACATGCCGATTCATATATCCGAAGATCTCTCGCTGCGAAAAATGTTCTGCGAGTTTTGCGCGGGAACCGGCGTGACCGTACTTGCTCGTGGGGAAGATAATATTGAGGTGCAGATGCAACATTACCTCGAGCTAAGAAAACATGTCGCGAGCTTTGATCAGCTATTGGAAAATAAACTTGAGAAAATGGAAGAGCATCAAAGTGAAGATCTCTTGCACAAGCTGGCAACTCTCTTGGCCTTTGACTTTGAGGCTGCATGTCATCTGAAGGCTTGGGGTGATCTCGCAACCATTATCGCCAGAGCAAGTGCCTCTAGGAACATGCATACGTTCCAATTAATGGCGGATTGTCTCCTATCTCTGCAGGTTCCGACAGCAGGTGAGCGTCTTCCGCAACATACTAGAAATGATTTAATTCCATTACAGTCTTAATAAGAACTCTCAAACAGATTATCAATCTGGCATTTGAACTCGAAGGTATGGCCATTATCAGCCTCGCAAAATATACACGATGTTTGTTCCAGATGTCGCTGGCGGATAGGCCAGAAATAGCAGAATCACTACTAGAACAAGTTGCAACCCATTCTAAGGAGGCTAGTGAGGTACGCTCTCACACCTCCCCTCCTTTCCGTACTTGCATTGTGCTCACAGACCTGCAGACCGACCAGCCGTATCCTTCTGAAGAACTTGACTGGATAGCTACCAAAGCTTTCAACCATGCTGTGGATCTTTACTGCTCAGAACAGGACGATGCTTGCAGGAATTGGGCTAGCAAAGCTCTCAATATAGCTCACTTCTGTAACGACAACGGGGCTCTGGAGGCGGTCCTGCAGGAGAGGCTTGCTGTGTTGAAGTTGAAATGATGTTTCCACATACAAGGATATCAATCGAATGGCGCAACAGCAGAGATGAAGCAACCGAGGAGAGGGGGAAACACCAGTGCACCTGCGATAGCTTGGGAGGAATAACAGGAACTTGCTTTAAAGAATTATTTTGCTACACATGTGATGGATATAGCACCTCAACCGACATAAAATCACCTTCAAAGTCGATTCTGGAAGCTAATAAATGTGAAAAATTGATGGCCTCGCTGCCATCCCGCAATTACGATACGTGCCCGCTGGAATTCTCGAGGTTGAAGGAACAGAAATATATGACTTCTAGGTGTAACGATCACGGGACAGGTTATTGCTTCATCTAGCTAATACGTCTCATTTGTTGACATCCATAATTTATTGAGCCAAAGTCATCATTTATTTCGTACTTCGCAAGGACCTTCTATTTTGTGAAACTTAAAGAAGCTTGTCTTCACAAAATTAGAACATGTTGGCCTTCAAAAGTACTAACTTGAGACTGCAACGTGAGTTTCTATGTGCACTTTAAAAGGTTGAATTTCCTTGTAGATCAATATTTTCGAAGGATTTATGGGCATAGAAGTCGTAGATGATCGAGTCCATGTTGCATATATAGGAATTCTTCTTAATCGAGTGCTTTCGGACAGCAAAATTATTCGCTTTGACAGCAGGTGGGAGAAGAGTTTAGGTTTCGGTGTAAACCTACGGTATAGCGACCCCATCTTTGTCCAATCTATCTAGATAGACGGAGAATTTCAAGACAATGAGTCCTCTTGAAAAGATGGTAGGATGTAATTCATAAGTATACTTGTCACATCTTTACTCAATTTATCTTAATCATTGTCTCGTATGAAACTATTACTGTCTTTGACAAGGTTTGAGATGGGTGCTCGATCTGCGTAGACTATCGTATGACTGTCATATCTGTGTTCATTGAGCTTGAGTTGATATCTGCTCTTAAATAATCTCTCTAGTTGATAGGTGCTTGTGCGAGACCTTGATACTTGATGCTCAAACCATGGCGCAGAATGATTAAGAGAGCGTAACAGCCGTTTTGACATGGCGTTTTTCCGGGAGAGGTTTCCTAAGAATGAAACAAGTAGTTTCTGGATCCTGTATGGGGTCTTTAGGGCCTAAAAGTTTTCCTGGAGATAGTTCGTTCTTTTCTGTGATTGAAGATGTGATAATGAATTTATGGTAATGGCCTTCGCGTACGAAAGAGTGGAGTGATAATCGTTTGCTGACATTGTCGAAAAATTTGTTGCTATGTAAATGGAAGAGCTTCAAGCACTGAAGATGACGAAGGAAAGTTCGCCGAACACCTAGATCCCAGGTAAATCTTAGGTATCTCTAAATGATATTCCATCAAGTATAAGAGAGTACAAGTTATTCTCTTTTCTAGATTTGACGTTTAATTAGGCGAACGACGGGTAAATCATCCACCTCTTATAAGAAGTTGTATTTAAATCTGCAAAACAAAAGTGCGAAGCGCTTCATAGAACATGATCGCACTAATTATAGTTGTCTTGAGGTTCAAGGTTTGAACGATAATAGCTTGTTATTAACCATCTCTAGATAAGTTTGTAGGCGGCATTGAACCAAGAAAGTAGTCAAATTCTGCCAAGCTATCTCCAGCTCAGCCATGCTTATCCAACGCCATGTTTCAACTATAGCATCACACGGCGAAGTTGCGAAATCTCAATGTTGGCCTATGCTTTGAAGAGCTCCTGATCCACTGCAAACATCTCCTCTTTCCAGCTCATCTCGGAGCCGGATAGATTCAGGGTATCCTGGGACAAGATTTTTATTTCCCACAACTGTTCTGGAAAAGCTTGGAGAGAGAGATTGCACGAATGAGGTAAGTGTGTTTGTTGGAAAATGTAAAGTGGCATGTTAGGAAAACCCACTTTGAGTTCTGGACTCGCATTCAGGATCCCTGGGGGAGACAATGGCTTTCTAGAAGGAGGAACAATTGAAGCTGGACTGTAGACGTCGTTTCTCATAAGGCCGACCTAGCCAACCTAGCCAACCTAGACGACCTAGTACAAATAATCCAAGAAAGCTTCTCGTCTAACCAACGGACGATTTCGAGATGCCAATGTTCTTGGTATGTCTCCTCTGCACAAAAACAGGAAACTCGCAAAGTCCCAAGAGATGTGATGAAGCTTGTCTGCACTCCTCGGGACAATTTTTGCAGGGGGCCGAGAAGAAATTGGTAGAGGGGAGTGGAGCTTAGTTTGTTTCAGAGTGTTGGATGGGATGACCATGTTCGTGGCATCCGAATTCCGAAGGGTTGTGAGGAATTTATTGGAGGAGGATTTGAGGGGCGGGGTTTGCGCAAAAGGGTTTGGATGAAGCTTAAAGAGAGTTTTGGGAATCGGGAGGATCTGGAGAGGGAACGGATTGTTCGAGGCTCAAGAAACTATTTTGATATCTTGAGCTTGACATCTGAACTAGTTTCCACTTACAGGCGGCTTAAGGAAATACGGTTCCAAATCCAAATAACCAGAAAATCGAAATACGCGCACATGAAGCAGAACTCAGATAGTCAATGCTCAAATTCGACTTGGAATTGCTGGAAGATGAAGAGGGTTGATGAGGTGGACGTGGGGCTAGTCAAGTTTCCATGATCGACGCCAGGGTGTTTCCAAAAATCCACCACTCATAGCCAAGCTTTGCTAACATTCCCCCTTTGTTCATCCTTTAGAAATTGTCCAACGTCAACATTTCAACATCATTACAATGTTCCGATTACTCCTCTCGATTCCTAATACCGGGCACTCATATCATGCACTTTATCTGATTGCAACGAAACGACCAGCTGTTGGAAAGATTGGGTCCAAAGTGGGGCGAAATTCTCTCAGGCTTTATGCGAATGGTCAGTTCTACCATCAGTCTCATGATGTTCTAGTAAAAGTCCTAAACTTCCATTCTTTCCATTGGGGCTGGTGGATTCTGGTACCCTCCCCCCTGTTAGCATTACTTTCCAATTGTAACAACCTTGCTATTTAAACGATGAATGCCAAGGGCTTCAAACCGTGATCCCAGATCTGGGTCCAGATGATCCAGATCAGATGAGAGGGCAACAAAGCTTGCCATATTACTCCGACGGAGAATCTATACTTTGAATCTCAATTCAAGTATAGAAAGAGGCAATTAAGCCCTCTTCCGATCTCTTTCTCTTCACCCACTCACCAACTTATACATTCGTTCTTTCCATACTCGTACATTCATTCGTTTCTCCACACTACTTGTATTCACACATCATGGTTCAAATTTCAACCTTACTCAGCCTGGCGGCTGCCTCTGCCGCACTTGTTTCTGCTGCTCCTGCGGCTGCCCCAGCTCCAACTGCTGCGCCAGATCTTGCAAAGAGAGCAACATGTACCTTCTCTGGCTCCAGTGGAGCCGCTGCTGTTAGCAAGTCAAAGGCTTCTTGTGCTACTATCGTCCTTAACAATGTTGCTGTTCCATCTGGCGTGACACTCGACCTTACCAAGCTTAATAGCGGTACTCACGTAAGTGTTCTGACTTGCATTGACTTACAATCACTCACATACTTTCCAGGTTATCTTCGAGGGAACCACCACCTTCGGCTACGAAGAGTGGTCCGGCCCTCTCGTCTCTGTTTCAGGGACCTCCATTACCGTAACTGGTGCAACAGGCTCTGTCCTCAATGGTGACGGTGCCCGCTGGTGGGACGGAAAGGGAACCAATGGCGGTAAAACCAAGCCAAAGTTCTTCTACGCTCACTCTCTGAAATCATCCTCCATCTCCGGCCTCACCTTCAAGAACTCTCCTGTGCAACTCATGTCCATCAACGGCGCCACCAACCTCGTCGTCGACAAAATCACCATGGACAACTCCGCTGGTACCGCCAAGGGTCACAACACTGACGCTTTTGATGTTGGTTCTTCGACTGGCGTTACTATCTCTAACGCTGTCATCAACAACCAAGACGACTGTCTCGCCATCAACTCTGGCACCTCAATCACATTCACAGGCGGCTCCTGCACTGGTGGTCACGGTCTCTCAATCGGCTCCGTCGGCGGTAGATCCGATAACGCCGTCAAAACTGTCTCCATCCTCTCCTCCAAAATCATCAACTCTGACAACGGCGTCCGCATCAAGACCGTCTCCGGCGCCACCGGTTCCGTCTCAGGCGTGACCTACAAGGACATTACGCTCTCGAATATCGCCAAGTATGGTATTGTCATTCAGCAGGATTACGAGAATGGATCGCCTACTGGAACACCAACTACCGGTGTCCCGATCACTGATCTTACTGTTCAGAATGTTAAGGGTACGGTTGCGAGCTCAGGGACTAACATCTATATTCTCTGTGGTTCGAGCGCGTCTTGCAAGACCTGGACTTGGTCTGGAAACTCGGTTACCGGGGGAAAGAAGAGCAGTGCTTGCAAGAATGTTCCTTCGCCTGCTGCCTGCTAAATGAGTAGCAATCCAATGAAAAGGAGAAAAGACAGGGGAAGGAGGGATGGCTGATGTAAAAGCTACAGTATCTCATTGTAGAACTCCGGGAAATTTCCCAAATTCTTGTCCATACAGCTTTTTATTGTGCTGCTCAGCACTTACATGTACATTCTGCAAAGGAATCAGGATACCTTTATATCATTCGGCACATTCACTACTAGCTATTTGGCTCTCTTATTGTCTGTCAAAAGTCCCCGTGCGGAGTATCCTTGTCTCATATCCTAACGTGAGCCAACGCTTTACTTTCCACATGTCGTCACCTGAGCGCATAATCAAATTATGCGGCAGAGCCCTAGATAAACCCCTAATATGGCGTCTTAATCGGTATAACTCTCACATCCAGAATATTTACTCCAGCCATCATGAGAGAACATTTAATATTCTCTGCCGCTTTGATAAGCATCATTTGTCGCTACTCGAGAATATCAGACGGTATATCCAGTCTTGATGCACACTCTTGCAACTTTGCAAGACAACACAACCGAAAAAGTCATGTTAATGTATTAAGCACAACTATATAACGTTTAGCATAAAGTAGGCTGTAATAACACCGTGCACAATAGAAAGAAACGCAAACATTTCAAGCTAGAGAGGACAAAGAATGCCCTATCTCAAACCAAGAATAGAGAAGATCAGCCGACGATAGAAGCTAGCTCTAAATTTGTCAAGCTTGGAAGAAAGCACACAAGCTTATCACTGCTAACGAGTTGCACGCATATGGCGAAGATCATACAGTGGTGAAGAGGATCATGTAATAGTACAAATATTCAGTCTGCATACAGCTATTGTTATACTTGAGAGATTATAAGAAGATTAGTAGCTGATGATAGGGTAGTCGGGTTTTCTCATCTCTTCTCCTGTCGTTGAACATTTCATTGAGATGATCCTCTAATACTATAATGATTTATTAGTCTTATGTAGAACTACAAGGAATTTAATAGTTCTTGGGATACGCGGAGCAAATTTTCACGTCCTTATTTGTGGCTACGTTTGGAAACAATTTGACACTGCTTGGCTAGTCAGGAGGGAAGGTTTTCTGTGACAATGGGTGCATATGTTCTTGCCAGGAGCTCAATTATCTTCACCACAAAGTTCCGTGTTCTGAACTTCATTCAAAGTCTAATGCTGTAGTCTAAATGATTCTCTACTGCAGATTAGTCTGTCTCATGAGCATTTTCAATCACATTGAATGGAGCTTAGCAGACTGTGCCTCAATAATTTGCCATTGTAATTGACTTGGATTTTGGGAAGCATGAGACTTCAACTCTGTGATATCGTAACCTTGTGAAGGGTGAAAGCGCATACAATTCTATCTCAACCAAGTGTTGACTGACTAGTGGTCGAAGACAATCGCTGCCTTGATGGCGCTCTTGTTTTTCATAGCCTCCAGGCACTCCCCCCATTGCTCGAGCTTGTAGGTCTTGTTGACAATACCAGCAACCTTCACCTTGCCAGAATCCAAGTAGTCGATGGCAGCAGCTTTACGTAGTGTTAGGATGCGCCATCTGGAATTGGATACAAGACTTACGGAACATATAAGTCTCAGAAAAGGAGCCAAGAATTGTGATTTCGTCACCGAAGATCTTGCTTGGTGGCCATGTAACACGGGCAGAGGCGGAGTAGACACCGTAAACGACGAGCTTGCCTTGAGTCCAGATCAGCATTGTCTTTTGTCATTTAGTAGGATGATTTTTTACCGCCTCGTCGAACGTAGTTGATAGCATCCTCAAGGATCTTTGGTGAACCGGTTGCCTCAACGACGATGCTGAGTTTTCACGTTAGCGTCCATTAACCCAAACAGCTTACCAAGTGCCGTGGAGTGAAAGTCCAACTTACTCAAAGCCGTATGGGTTCTCATCCTTGAGCTTCTGGAACTGAACCTCAGGCTCCTTTCGTGACAACTCGACATAGACCTGCCTTTCTGTTAATTCGGTTCTGGTTTCGACCATGCGTAATGCCATACATCACCAGCATCAAGCTTCTTTGCCAAGTCCATCTTCAAACCTTCTGGAGCAGCGATTACAACGTGGCAACCACCATTTTGTCTTAGCATTTGAGCCAAAACCAATCCAGTTGGTCCAGCACCGAACATGAGAACCGAAGAGCCAAGCTTAGGGGCAATCTTCTCAAGACCGTGCGCAGCGCATGATGCTGGCTCAAGGAGGGTAGCATCGACATCGGATAGATTGTGGATCTTGAAGACTTTGCCAGCAGGCTAAACAATGAGTTAGCAATTGTGTTAGATATGCAACAACATTGAGACTCTGGCACGTACGTAGGCACAGAATTCTGCAAAACCACCATCTAGGCAATGTTAGCCGGAGATCGGAATCCATTGAGCTAAGTAGCTTACCCATCGTCACACCGTGTGCTTCGAAGTGCTCGCAAAGCAAAAGTTGACCACGTCGGCAGTAGAAACACTCATTGCAGAGTTCGGAGTTGCTACCAAAACATCAATGACAATTCTCGCCAAACATGGGAGGGCCCGCTCACTCAGCAACCACACGCTCACCAACAGTGAAGCCCTTAACATCCTTTCCAATAGCTGCAACTACACCAACTGTCTCGTGGCCTGTGTGAAGTCGAACGTCAGCCAAACAAAACAGTATACCAGGAAATAAAAATACACAAGTCTTGTGCCAAACCGCCAGTTAAGAATCCGACCCTGAACAAGGTTGAAATCCGGTGACCCTCAATGAACCGGGAAGCAAATATATCACCATCACGAGCATGCCCAATATCTGGAAGATATGATAGAGGTTTCCGTCCTTTCCAGACTGACACTTGCCCTCGAAACAATGTGTCCATATATGGGGCCAATTTTCAATTGTTGGTAGTTGATACCAACAGATATTGGCCCCCAATCCCAAAACACCATAATTGTTTGTTCACGATAGTGGAACGGGAAGACGTGCTGGACGAATGATTGGACAGGAACGACCCGATAGGCTACATACCAGGAATGAGAGGGAACTGCAGAAAACAACAGATTAGCAGGGCGTCCAATTGAGTTGTAAGCGATGTGCAGGGAAAACCGCTAAACAAATGAAGTGTGTGTTATCCATCCAGGTACTCGGCCGTGCCACATCGTGAATAAATTGTGGGCCCATCAAAACGTGCTTATAAGAAAGTATCCCCGCTCCTTACCTTTGCAATGAATTCTCCTTCATGGATGTGAAGATCGGCTTTGGAAGAAGCACAGTCAGCAATTTCGCTTCCGGGAGTTTTCGAAGCAGGAGGAAGTCCTTACTGCCGCAAACACCGCAGGCCTTGACCTTGATCAAAACATCATTGTCACGAAGCTAAATATCGTTTAGCGAATGTTCTTCTCTAGCTCGATTAGAGCTGTCTACTTTTGGCAGAGGGACAGTAACGACGCTGTACTCCTCGGGTTTGGTGTATCTGCAAGGCAGGATGTCAGCTCGAATCCTTATTCCTTTCACTCGAAGTCAATTGAGCATTGTGTCAAAGGGAAGAGATGACTCGGCAACATTGTTGTCACGTCGATCTTCACTATCACTATCACGAAGCTTGCCAAGGTGGATGCTGTCGATGAGGAGTTGAGGAGCTAGTTGCTTACTTCAGAGCCTTCATTTCCTTTGGAAGAGACGTCATGTTGACTGATTTCTAGTTGTGTTGATGTTGCTGTTGATGGATTTGTTGATATATCGAAGTTTTGTGTCTGTCGAGGAAGATGTTCTTAAACAAGAGTATGGAAAGAAAGGAGAGAATTGGAAGCGGAGAGAAATTTTGAGTTATCCCAAGTTAGAGCGACAGTGTGGGCGAGGTAGGCGCGAAGCTACCCCGCCTGGTGATTGGTGCCTTCCCGTCGTGGATTTCCAGCTCAATAGCTAGAGAGCTCCGTCCTATTCGGAGGCGGCGAGCAGCGAGGCCATCTTTCCCCTCCTTATCGCTTGGCTACCCCGCGGCCTTCCCCCACCAATTATGACACCCATGAACTTTTTCTACCATCCAACCACTGCGACAATTGGACGCCATCTCGCCACGCAGGGGGGAAGCCCAGAGAAGACATGTCACAAGAACTCGTCTGATCCTCGTCCTATGCCAGCTTTGTTCCTGCAAACAGCTTCAGCTGATTCTGACAAAGCTAAAAGGGGAAGAGGTCATTGCTTCCGAAGCAAATGCAGGGACAGTACGTTGCCAAACGTCACACAAATGTCCGTTACCGGTGACCGACAATTGTTTGGATATGATCTTGGAAAGGCTTTCTCGGACTCTGCGTATTCAAGAAATGGTGGGTACTGATAGAGCTGTTTGCCCAATTGGCGCGAAAGAGAAGCGCCACAAAAGAGTTGGCCAACTCAATTTGCATTTGGATGTGAATCCTGCATTTCTTGATGAGGGTCTCGACCTCTTTGGCAAACGCGCAAAGTCCCTTTTTGAAAGCACATATGAAAGAAAAATGGGGTTGTCTAAGTCGTCTGTCCAAGGTGTCTGCTTAGTGAGGCTAGTGGACCATCATATGTAGATACGTATCTCCTCAAGAGACACACCTTGTACACGAAAATGGCCTCACTTAAGATCTTCTCACCTATCTTTCAAATTGATGTCCCAGGAAGATCGAACCATCACTTCTTTTGCCCGATAGCGGTTTGGTCCAAACAACCAATCGCTCTATACCTACGGGTGAGTCGACAATTGGAAAGAGAAATAGGTTATATGCATGGGCCAAGGTGTAGTCCGCACTTATCTATGGTCGGGTGATTATGATGTGTTCTGAAGAGAATGCAGGGCTAGAGCTGTTTGAATTGGACAGAAATGTGATTCAGGGACAGGAAATATGCTCCGTGAGAATCGGGCAAAAAGTTTACATACTGCATACCTAAGTCGCGATGCCTTGGTAGAGTAACCTGTAGAGAAAATTGATATCACTGAATATCCATGGATGCTCTCGTGGTCGGTCTGAAATTCATTGGTTTTGTTAATTCACGACAAACGGCCGCAAGAATCTTGGAAGAAGCTTGTTGTGCTATCTGACAGGTGAAGTGTCAACTTCCAACTCCGACCTATGCTCCCCCGGCGATTTCTATCACTCGACCAAACGCGCTACTGTCCAGCCCAACCATTCAAGACATTCGTGTCGTAATGTTCTGTCGGATGCAAAAGCAAGCTGTTCATAACGCGACTAAGAAGCAGGTGGAGCACCACCACGACCGGCACCACGCCCAAAGCCACCACGGCTGTTTGAATAAGTTAGCAAGAGATCTTGTGAATGGGATGGGGAAACATACAATTGAGGAGCGAACTCTCCAGATGGTGCACCCTCCTTACCCTCTGCACCAGCATCACGACGTCTGTAGCCTCCCTCGCGGTCGCCACGCTCACCACCACCACGTCCTCCACGGCCACCGAAAGGCTTGCGCTCACGCTCACCTTCACCACCCATCATACCACGAGGAGGAGCATGGGATCGTTGTTGCTTGATGTGCGTCGCGGGGACAATCTCGGCGGGAAGGTGAAGCCACTCACGGAGGTAGTCGAGGCCCTCAGGAGTGAGAGTGTAGTAGTAGTATTGCCATGAGAATTGAGTCTTAACGTAACCGCGGGAGGTGAGAGATTGGCAGGCCTTGATCACGAAGAGGTTCTTGGTGTCGATATCAGGGTGCTTTGGTAGATCGTAGTTTTTAGCAGCGACCATCACGCCCTCTCGGAAGAGGTATTCGTGGATCTTCTTGCGATCAGCCTTTGGGATGAGCATTTTGGCAGTTTGTCGTTGTTGGTGATTTGACAATGGGGATCAAGAAAAAAAGTTCGAGATTTGGATTATTCACAATCCAGTAGGTGTGCGATAAGCGAGAATCTGGTGGTCCGTGCACTTCCCCACTTCGTCTTTCCTCTTTCGTGTCATCAGCATCGAAACTTACTTTCTCACTCGACTTGTGAATTTGTGAACTTGGCTCAGTTCTTTTTTCTTGGCAAATAGGGCACCTTTGGTGCATCCAATAATATCTTCCTTTCAGCAACAACAAAAGAATTGGTACTCTACAACGACAAAACTTGATCTACAGTATTGCTTTTAGTCTTCGATAACAGCACTAGATTCACTTTAGGTTGTAACGACTGATGAGACTTTTCCATTTGATTCAAGTTCGTCTCATTATACATATCTACTCAGCCACGATACTGTATTTCTGACCTAAGAAGCCAACTTTATTTTCCCATCATCATCATAAAATATCTCTTTCACCTTGACACTCCTCAAATGGTTCTCGCCTGAAAGACAAGTATCGTGGTAGAACAAATACCACTTTCCCTCAAATTCGACAATAGAGTGATGTGTAGTCCAACCCTGAACAGGATCCAAGATCTTTCCCCCATAAGTGAACGGGCCATAAGGACTATCTCCTATTCCATAGGCTAAGAAGTGTGTGTCGCCAGTGGAGTAGGAAAAGTAGTACTTTCCCTTGTACTTGTGCATCCAAGCGGCTTCGAAAAAACGGCGGTCATGATCGTCAGAGCTCAAAAGCTTGCCACTATCATCAACAATAGCCACTTCTTTAATATCGCCAGAGAAGGAGATCATATCTTCGCTCAATTCTGCGACGCGGGGTAGCAGAGCAGGTCCTGTTTGAGCTTCCATCTCACTATATGCCTCTTTGGCATATTTTCCTGTTTGCCAGCATTGCAATTGTCCACCCCAAATGCCACCGAAGTAGAGGTATGCTTTTCCATCATCGTCAACAAAGCTTGCTGGATCGATGCTGTAACTTCCAGCAATTGGTTCTGGTTCTGGTACAAATGGTCCCTCAGGAACTGAACTAACAGCAACTCCAATACGGAAAACATTCTCCTTGTCACGGGCGGGGAAGAACAAGTAGTATTTCCCATTCTTAAATGCTGCATCTGGTGCCCAAAGCTGCTTCGAAACCCATGGGATATCTTCAGATTTCAAAGCCACACCGTGATCTGTGACAGGTCCGCCAATTGACTCGAGTGACAGAACATGATAGTCGTTCATGTCGTATTGGTCACCATTGTCATTGAATTGAATGTCGGTCTTTCGGTCGTGCGAAGGGTAGACATATAGTTTGCCGTTGAAGACATGAGCAGAAGGATCCGCTGTAAAAATGTGGGAGACCAGTGGTTCGTTCGCCATGATGATATTTTTGGGCGTATTCTTGGATATGGAGCTCGAAATTGAGGGGTACGAAGACTCTGAAGGGATATCTACAACTTACAATGGCGGGGAGATTACAGAGCTTTAAATGTAGAAACTCAAGTCAAGCTCCCCATTATTATTCCGACGCACCGGTATTCTTCCCCGTTCTTCCATTTATCCTGATCGATTGAGTGCCACATTGTTGGGTCTGAGGTGCTGTAAGCGGCGGATACTTGAATTTATCCAGGTCGGTTCTTTCGACCGAGGCCGCCGGATAAATTACGAAACGCGCTGCCAAACAAGCGCTCATGGCAGATCGCGCTTAACTTTAAGGCTATTCCCTCGCCTCGCGACTATGCATTTCTTCCATCATTCGATCAGGAGCAAAACACCTCATACAACAATAATCAAGCACTATGACTTCACATACCGTCAACATCTTGTTGACCTCCTTCGCAGGCTTAGGACTGCCTTCAACTCTCGCCCTGCCGCTGCCGGCTGACACCACTGTTACGGAACTACAAGAGTGTATCCTTGAACGCCTCCCAACCTACACTGATCGCCTCTTGCTTACTACTACCTCAAACAAGCTACTTCCAGCCGCATCAGATACGCAGATATCACATCTTCTCTCTAGCCCTAAGGATGACTTTCTCTCACTACGTCTTTCGTCGCGATTATGTGGTGGTAAGGGAGGTTTTGGTTCGCAACTGCGAGCCGCTGGAGGTCGCATGTCGTCAAAGCGCAAGAGAGGTCAAGGTGAGGAGAACGGATCAAGTCGTAATCTAGATGGGCGTCGGTTACGGACTGTGAACGAGGCCAAGGCTCTGGCAGAGTATCTAGCCATCAAGCCAGATATGGCTAAGAGGGAAAAGGAGGAGCGAAGAAAACGTTGGGAGCAAGTTGTTGAGCTCGCAGAGCGTCGAGAGGAAGAAATCAAGTCGGGCAATAAGGGCAAGGTGGATGGCAAGTGGGTTGAGGATAAGGAAGAAGCAGGTGAAAGGACACGAGAAGCAGTGCTTGCAGCCATGAAGTCAGGAAACTACCAAGATAATTTGGTAGGAGTATCACATGCCAGTGCCTCTGGTTCAGGAAACTCTGAGAGCGAGGATGAAGGTAAGGAAGGAACAAGTTCTAAAGGCACAACCCCTCCTTCGGAGGTCGAACCCAAGCCCAAAGCTAGAACTTTCTTCGGGTTTGACGAAGACGACGAGTTCATGAGTGATGATGACAAGGATCAAGAGGAGGATCAAGAGGAAAGCGGAAAAGAAGAGGATCAGTCAGAAGCTGTGGAGGAGATCCAGAAAGAACCCACACCCCCACCAACAACTTTAAAAGGCAAAGGAAGGGCTGCCAATCGTATTCAGAAACCGAAGGCAAAAGGCAGGAAGAAGTAGACTGACCCAAATAATATTCTGATTGTATCCTGTATGTTCAGCATGGCGTTCGGCATGGATTTTTTGAGCAAAGGTTGAGCATATTCGATTTTGGTCGAGTTTCTCATGGGACCATCAACATAGTGATTAGCAAGCCACCAATAATAAACTTTTACAATGATCCTTTTACACGTTGTGACACGTTCGGGATATTGATTCAAATAGAACTGCAAGATATCTCTTACAGCCATGCTTCGCTTAGGTTCAAACATTTTGCTATCTTTTTCTCGCATCCTGAGCCCTACGCCAATTACTAAACTACGGCGAAAAAGAAGGCCATATAAGTATTGCAATCGAAGTTTCAGATGATAAATAGTGGGTGTTTATCAGCGGCAGAGTTAACGTCAGTCTTGCCCCACTTTTGACATCCCATACTACCTTGGCAAGCAATATCTCGACCTGACTTGCTCCTCTGAACAACCCAAAATTCAGAGTCACATCTTCCTATTTGTAAGCACAATAAAACATTTATCAGAAATATGAAGTCCAACTTCCTCCGTATCCTCCCCAGATCTGGTCTCCGGTCATATCCCACCTATAACACAGAATCAAAGATAAGAACGTTCTCAGTCACACCATGGAGATACATCCGGACGAAAGATATGTCAGAGAAAGACTTACCTTCGATTAAAATAAATAGAGATAGGCTGTGGAAAGATTTACATACGACGTGTGAGTGGGGAAAGGGGGAGATATGGGGAGAGTAAGTGAGGGCATTTCATCAACCCAGTTACGGTATTGTTAAACTTTTGGTATTAGCAAGTTGTACAAGCAGCACATATCTTTCCTAAAAAATAATAGTCATATGTGGATTGAGATAAATACGCCGCACGAGCATGTTATCTGTTTCTTTTAATTCTATGCTTTTGCTCACTCTTTCCAGGAATGCTACAGATATTGGCATGTCACGCCTGGCGCTGTCAGACGCAGACAAACAAGTTCGAGACTGGTTCGTCAAGACTACAAAAGAACTTGGATGTGATGTTAAAGTTGATGCTATGGGTATGAAAACCACCAAGTATTCATATATGTTGGATATTACTCACACCGAGAAGGCAACATCTTTGCAGTTAGACCAGGGAAGGATAACTCAGTTCCCCCTACATATGCTGGTAGTCATATGGACACACAGGTGAGTACTCGTATACTTTTAAATGGAAAGGATTGTATTTAACCAAGCGGTCAGCCCACAGGAGGCAGATATGATGGAATCCTCGGTATCCATGCTGGCATTGAGGCACTGAAGACCATGAAGGATAATGATATTGAAACTGAGTACCCAACAGGTGAGACTTCCCTGTTCAAAACTTATGGGAAATCTTTCCACGGTTTTAACTTGAGACAAAGGCGTGATCAACTGGACAAACGAGGAAGGTGCAAGATTCCCCATCTCAATGGTCTCAAGCGGCGTCTGGGCTGGAGCAATCCCCCTCGAAAAAGCCTACAATCTACATGAGGTAAGCAGCGGCATCACAACTCAAAAGAGTGAATTAGAAAGAATTGGCTATCTCGGAACTCTGGAAGCAAATCACAAAGCAAATCCAATCGCTGCTCACTTCGAGCTTCATATTGAACAAGGCCCAATATTGGAGAGCTCAGGAGGCAAGATTGGTGCCGTAGAAGGCGTCCAGGCTTACAGATGGCATACGATCACCGTGAAGGGAAGAGATTGCCATACGGGAACAACGGATTTTCAGAATCGGTCGGATGCTATGCTTACGGCTGCTAAGCTCATCGTGCATAGTCACAATAGAGCTGCCGAGGCAGGGTGCTTGGCTTCTACGGGTATATTAATGTTGAAGCCAGGGTCGACGAATACGGTGCCGGGATTCGTGCAGTTCTCGTTAGATATAAGATCGAAAGAAGATGCTGTACTTCTTCAAGTTGAAGAGACGTTGAAATTAGAATTCTCGAAGATTGCGCAAACAGAGGAGATTGGGGGTCTCAATGCTCTAGGAACGAAGGGGAGGGGGTGCACCGTTGAGTGGCAACTTGACACTGATTCTCCAGCAACGAAGTTCCACGAAGATTGTATCAGATGTGTAGAGGAAAGCGCGAATGACATGCTAGGGACGTCAGAAGGACCTCATATTCAAAGGATGACTTCTGGAGCTGGTCATGACAGGTGAGATCAAGGAGCAGTCAACTATGAAATTGGCTAACCTTCCACTTAGCGTATACACAGCTAGACGTGCCCCAACCTCAATGTAAGTACTGCTATAGTAGCAGATCTGCCGGCACTAACTGCTTAGGATATTTGTGCCTTGCAGAGATGGCATATCGCATAATCCGGCTGAGTATTGCAGTCCCGAAGATTGTGGAAATGGAGCGCAAGTACTGCTTGGCGCAATGCTACGATATGACCGGCTTCGAGCAACTAGGAAAGCCTGAAAGCTTGCAGGTGAGAGGACTAAAGTGCAAGTGTAGTAAAATCCGCGCAAAGACAATGCCCAATTCATCTAACGATTCGCATCATACGATATGGTACAAAGCCCCATTTGCAACCCAACCATTCTTCCGCCACAAAATCTTCCTCGCACGTTGAAAGTTCACTATATTTACTGGTCAAGGCGTGTAGGGAAGGTTCCTTTCTCTGTAAACCCATAAGCAACTGTCCCTGTATCGTTCCGCGCAAAATACTAACCTCGTTGATCATCCCATCTCTCGCACCAGGCACTTGGGCACAATGATCGGTAGGCCAAGAAGAACTGTAGGCCGTCAGATATGTTCCTCCATGTCTTTCCTCCCATTATTCACGTACTTGACGGCAAGGGGCAAAGTCCTCTCCCTTGGCTAGAATGCATTTGTGGTAGTCGACATAGTTTTGCCAGCAATGCTTGGTCTGGTTTTGGTTCGGGAAGCGGGCATCGAAACCTGCACGAGGAATTGAACGTTAATATATGTACTTGAGGGCGTTTAGAGAGAGGATATGTACCGGCTAGACATAAGTTAGCAATCAGGCCATTTCTTAATCTGACTTGGAGGTGCTGAGGGCGCAGAGCTCATAACCTACCTGTCACAAACTTGAAGGGCTTGGTTTCACGATCGTCAGACATGATTGCTGTCAGGATGCGAATTGGTTGAGTGGAGAGGAGTAGAGTGGTGGTGGCGGTTCAATTGGTGAAGAAACAAAGTAGCTTGGAGAGTGAGGTCGTTGAATTCGAGCTTCGGTTATTGGTCGCGAAACTCCGCGCTAAAACGCTGCAAGGTCCGCCGAACCTCAGACCACAACCTTTTACAATACCACATCGAACTTGAATTGACGGCGCATCGATCAATATGCAGCCAACTACTGCTCTCAGAATGTTCCAACCTACGAAGAGGATGATGAGACCTGTGCCGGTAAGTTTCGTCTTTGAAAGACAAAGATCAATTGGAATGAGAGACTGATTGAAATGGCATAACAGAAGGAGGAGCACAGCGGTGCGTCGACCCCTTTCCGAGCCCTATAGCAGCTGTGATACCATGATAGAGCAATAGAGACTCAATAACTTGGAGGGCATGGAAGCTGATTCAATATCATTATAGCGCACACCATCTCCCAGCGACTACGAACCCTCAAGAAGATCCCCCCGGAGTTGATCCCCCTTGGTAGCACAATCCTACTTCTTGATGGGAATAATCCATACTAACCCTGCTTAGGAATTGTCGTTGGTGTTGCCGTTGGATTTGCGTTCTACTCCATGGGCCGAAAACTTGTTGTTGACAAGCAAATGCGTCTCAGCCGCCAAAACCGAAGCGAGTAGATTTTCCGCTATTGAAGGGGCATAGGCAATTGGAGTCCAGAATGGGACTAGATTGAGAGGAACACTAGACTTCATAGGACGAGAGTGGTGGAAGTGTACAAAAGCGAACTGTGTTCCGTACCAATATAAAACGTGATGAGTGTCGAGGCTTTTGCTGTTAACTCTTCGGAATCTGCTGAGATGACTGCCTGAACACCGTTACAAAACCCCAGAACGCCTCAGAATGCTTGCCATGAATTCCTCCCAGTTTCTTAAATGACCTTTTCCCCTTACTCTAGTCTTGGTCCGGCAACATCTAGCCCCTCAAGCCCTTGCATGGGATCTTCAGGCCTATCTTCCATGCCCGCGCGTGCTGCCATCTTGTCCTCCTCACTCACAGCATTCTCTGCCAACCAGCCCTCCTGTAGAACAGTATTAGCATTTCATGTGACTTGAAATCTCTCGGAATAAACTTGGTCCTTTACCTGTTCCCACAAAGCAGTTTTGCTTCCAAGGCCCTCGTTGACATTCTTAGGAGGCTTTGCTGCAGAGACTTTTATGACTTTTCCAAAAAATTCGGACTGGTCCATGTTGTCGATTGCGTCCTTGGTGTCTTCAGCATCCTCAAATTCTACGTAGCCAAACCCTCGGTGCGGCTCCATTGAATTAGGTGCATCATTTTTACTACCCAAGTAATCAGTTTGAGGAGTTCTAATGGGAATTTTACAATGTGACCTACGGAAGAGTTACATCTGCGATTTCTCCAAAAGGCAGAAATGCGGCTTGAAGGCTTTCAGCGTTCACCATCGGTGCTAAACCACCAACATAGACCGTGGCCTTCCACCTTGCTTGATCTGTCATTGTGGAATACTTAAAAAAATGTATTCTGCTGCTGAGAGTTTCTTGGGCAGTTTGACTAGAAAGTAGCTACAGATCTTCACGCCGTCGGTCGTGTCACGTGTTGATGTGCGTACCCATTCACCTCGGAGGCTCCGACCAGGGTACTATGGAAATGTGTCCGAACTTACATTCAATTTCAATCTAATCAAGACCACGACTAGATTGTCGCACTCTCATTCATGAATTTGAAGACCGCAGTCTAAACTTGTCTCTGTAATATTTTATGCTGGAACACAATATCACAAAAGAGTGGCAATAAATATTGAATTTCAGGAGCACACATCAACATGGTCCGTTTAAGGGAGATTCCACGAACAGCTGCCTTTGCCTGGTCCCCAGGAGCAGATCTACCTTTAGTTGTGACCGGCACACGAGCTGGAGCAGTGGATGCGGACTTCTCAGATGAGACAAAGTTGGAGCTGTGGGACTTGAGTCTGGATAACCTAGAACAAGGTGTAGAGCTTCAACCAGTTGCCAGCATCAGTACCGATTCAAGGCAAGTCGAAAATTTCAAGTAAATGATTTAGCACATTAATGACTGACTCTTCTTTTAGATTTCACGACATTGCTTGGGCGCCTGCGAATGCTGAACACCCGAGGGGAATAATCGCTGGAGCGCTGGAGAATGGCTCGTTGGATTTATGGGATGCTGAGAAACTCATCAATGGGACCGAAGATGCATTCATGTCGCGGACAACCAAGCACACGGGCGCCATAAAGTCACTTCAATTCAATCCTCTAAAACCTCAGATTCTAGCGACAGCTGGCGCAAAGGGGGAGCTCTATATATACGATGTCAACGATATTGCAAATCCATTTAGACTTGGAACGGCAGCGGCACGGTCTGATGACCTAGAGTGCGTGGCATGGAATCGAAAAGTCCCACACATACTTGCCACTGGTGGAAGTGGAGGATTTGTCACAGTCTGGGATCTCAAAACGAAGAAAGCATCTTTAACTCTAAACAACAACCGAAAAGCGGTCGGGGCTATTGCCTGGGACCCCAATAATGCTACCAAGCTCTTAACGGCCACCCCAGACGATTCGAGCCCAGTCATATTGCTCTGGAATCTGAGAAACTCGAACGCACCAGAACGTACTTTGACAGGTCATGATCAGGGAATACTATCTCTCTCTTGGTGTCAACAGGATGGCGACTTATTATTGTCTTGTGGTAAAGACAACCGGACACTTATTTGGAATCCCCAGACGGGTGAGCGTTTTGGCGAATTCCCTGAGGTGACAAATTGGACATTCCAGACGCGATTCAACCCTCATAACCCTGCTCTATCTGCGACTGCCTCTTTCGATGGAAAGATCGCCATTCAAACTTTGCAAAACACCAACCCAGCTGCTACACAAACTCCAGTTCAAGGGCCTGTGGATGGGGAGGACTTTTTCACCAAGGCTCAGACGCAACCACAAGGAGCATCTTTCACTCTGCTCAAAGCTCCAAAGTGGCTTGCAAGACCTGCCGGTGCCTCGTTCGGCTTTGGTGGCAAGATAGTCAGCTTCGGCCTGTCGCCAATAGTCGACGATAAACCAAGATCATCCAACTTCCAAATATCCAATTTTTCAGTTGATTCGGATGTTGGTTCGGCCACAGAGGCATTTGAAAATTCTCTCGTGGCAGGAAATATTGAGTCAATTTGCGAATCACATATCTCGGATGCCAAGTCAGATGAAGAAAAGGCTGACTGGAAAGTCATCCAGACACTCATAGCCGAAAACCCTCGAAAGAGGGTTACCGAATATCTTGGATTCTCAGATGAGGTGGAAAACGCAGCAAATGGTGTCGCTGCGCTTGACTTATCTGAGCCTGAGAAAACTAAAGAAGCCACCACGGAAGAGAGTGGTGCTCAAGCGGCCAAGGGAAGTCGTTTGTCTGGCTTCTTTGCTGATGGGACTGATGGAGATGACTTCTTGTCCACAATTGCTGCTACAAAGGGCGCCAAGACCGATAATCCATTCCATTTGTACTCCGAGAGCGATTCTGTCTCCGAGAAACAGATTACAAAAGCTTTGATGCTAGGCCAGTTTGAGAAAGCCATGACATGTTGTTTGAAGGAGGATCGAATCGCTGACGCCCTGATCATTGCAAACTGTGGTGGGAAAGAACTCCTTGAAAAAGCACAATCTGCATACCTCTCTCGCAAAGCCAGTGGTCCTAACTACCTGCGCCTCCTTTCATCTGTTATTGGCAAGAATCTTTGGGATATTGTCTATAATGCTGATCTCACAAATTGGAAGGAGTCCATGGCTAGTCTGTGCACATATGCGAGTCCAGAAGAATTTCCAGATCTTTGCGAGGCACTTGGTGACAGAATTATGGAGGGTGGTTCTCTCAAAGATGCCTCCTTTTGTTATCTTGTGGGATCTAAACTCGAGAAGGTCATCAATATCTGGATTACCGAATTGCAAGAAGCAGAGACAGAGGGCGTTAAGGATCTCACTGGTGGCTCGACATTTTCAGTACACGCACGAACTTTGCAAAATTTTATTGAGAAAGTTACCGTCTTCCGAGACGTCACCAAGTTCCAAGATAGTGAACAAAGCCTGACCTCGGATTGGAAGCTTGCTCCCTTGTACGACAAGTATACAGAGTATGCCGATATTGTTGCCGCGCATGGGCACCTGGCAATTGCTGAGCGTTACTTGGACCTTTTACCTGCACAGTACCCAGCAGCTGAAGTTGCCAGAAACCGTGTCAAACTTGCTTCAAGAAAAGCTCCAGCAAAACCAGTCCACCAAGAACAACCCTCGAACATGAGAGGTTCAGCTCGTCAAGCAGCAAACACCGGTTACCAGCCATCAAATATACCAGCCGCGCAACCTTCACGGCCAAACACATTCGTACCTCCCACTCCAGTTGCTGCTGCAGCTTCCAATACATACGCACGGCCATCGAATCCTTATGCTCCTCAACCAGGTTATCAGCAACCGCAACCAGCACAACCTGGATACGGACAATATGGTCCAAGTTATGGTGGAGCTCCGGCTCCAAACCACTACGGTGCTCCTCCTCCATCATTTGGGGGACCACCACGAAACACAACACCATCCGCGCCTCCACCTTCCAAAGCGAAAGACATGGTTAATTGGAATGATACCCCAATGGTCACTAAGCCCGCAACAGCAAGAAGAGGGACACCCGTTGCAGCCGCTATCACATCCCCATTTCCGAATCAGCCAAGTTTGACCATGCCACCCCCAGGTCCGCCTTTTGGGGGGCCTAGATCAGCAGCAACACCGCCTCCACCGCCACCGAAGGGGCCTGCTCCTCCTCGGATGAACTCACCACTGACAACAGGCCCCCCTCAATCATTCCAACAGCCACCTCCCAGACCGTCATCTGCTGCCAATACATATGCCCCTCAAGTTGGGTCGCCATCTCAGCCATACCAAGGAGCCCCTCCCCCAACCGTTCCAAGAGGTCCTTCAACATACAATCAGCCTCCATCTGGAGCGCCTCCGCCCAGCAGATACACCCCATCGCCTGCACCACAACAATATGCACCGCCTCCCTCTCAGCAATCACATGTTCCACCACCACCAACAAATCCATACGCCCCCTCTTCAAGCGCTCCGAATCAATATGCTCCAGCTCAAGGCGGATATGAGCCAAGCCAGCCATCACAGTTCTATCAACAAAAGGGTCCTCCACAGGGACCACCTCAAGGACCTCCCCAAGGACCTCCACAGAGCTCAAGGCCACCATCTGGTCCACCCCCTAGAGCTTCTTCTACAGCTACTCCCCCAAAAGCAAAGCATCCAGCCGGAGATCGGTCACATATCCCAGCCTCGGCACAACATATGGTAGATATCTTTACCTCTGACATGCAGAGAGTCGCTTCTAAAGCCCCTGCCAGTTTTGCGGCCCAGGTCAAGGACACGCAAAAGAGACTGAATATCCTGTTTGACCACCTTAATAACGAGGAATTGGTGAAGCCTGATACTCTCGGGCGTTTAAGTGAGCTTGCAGAGGCATTGGCATCGAAGAACTACGACGTGGCTGCAAGCATTCAAGTGGATATTCAACGTGAGAAGACCGAGGAGTGTGGAAACTGGATGGTGAGTTAATTATAACTCAATTACAGATGCATAACATAACTAATCGTTTTACAGGTTGGCGTGAAACGTTTGGTCAGCATGAGTAAAGTCACTCCATGAGCAGCATGTGGGTTGATCTGAGAAAAGGGTCAGTGGCTTTAGCGAGAAAGCATTGGAACAGCACAATGCTAGATGGACCTGTAGAACACAGCGGAGGCACTCGTAGAAAACGGTGTCTAAATAGCGTATATCATATGAGATTCAATTCCCGTCATTTTAACAAGCCTTCGGCATTCCTTCCTTCGAAGTTCCCTCTCCTTTTCTCATAGATGCGGTCTACTACTCTCGGCATGATTGCAAAGGGCAAGCCAAGATATTAGATCCTGGGCTAGTATTGCTATCTTCTTCGCTACTAGGTGAACATGATAAGTTGCAAAGACTAGTTCTCCTGAGGTGCAAATTACCGTGATCATACTCCTGTTTTCATTGTGTAAGGAAAGTGGTGTATTGATCCATCTTGAGCCATCTTTTCTAGGCATAACGAAGCCCTCATTCATGGAAAACTACGGGACCTGGCGTACGAACTGATATACTGGTTATAAAGATCGTTTCTAATGTCCAAAGTACAAAGTCATAGATATACCTTTATCTAATTATCGACATACAGAAGAGATTTAGATACATAAAACCAGCACCTAATTAGTCGCAAAAACCATTACATAAACTCAGCTGCTGAAGTTTCAAAACAAAATGAGAAGAAAAAAGAAAAGGGTAGGTCTTTTGAAGAATCGACTGAGTGTTGATCACGTGATCATTCTCCTTCACTATGCTTGCAGGCATTTTTAGCGCGTCAAGCTTGAAGATGTGCTCGATATCTTGACCTTATATGGCTCATGGCATCTTAAATAATCTCTAGCTGTGAAACTGGATACCCCCAAAGTCAGCTGATCGCATCTCTGGTGGTAGTACATTTGTTTCTCTCCTTATCAACGATTGGTGGGAAGCAAATTCGTGTCTCGCTAGTTGTGGCTTTTGTGGATGACCGATTGTCTCTGTTCGGAATGAACCTTACTCCAAACCTTATTGTTGTTCTCGAGTATTTGCTTCTTACGTCGTTTGATTTGATGATCGATTGTGTCTATATATCCAGTAATTAAAATTAGACTCTTTCCACTGCCGTGTTATCATTTCCAATCACATCAAATTGCAACGCAGCTGCGAAGCGAAGGAGAATTTCTTTGTGTAACATACGGCTCGAACTCCGCATTTGTGCATAGTCTGACGATAAGCAATTACATGTGGGATAATTTGGGCCCTTTATACTCGAGGTACTAATAATGGAGGGTGTTAAAGTTAGAGCTGAGGTTTATGTAAACATAATAATCTTAAATTACTTTTGTACTGAGACTTCTTTCCATGTTTGGCAGCTCCTAGACATGATGATAACAATCATAGCAGTCAGTTCAAAATTTCAGGAAATATCTGATCCTCTATTTGATAACCATCGTACAAGAAACCTTACGAATAAGCGCTTCTGGTTCTAACAGAAAAAATACCTTCTTGGGCTCTTGGGGAGATTGCCGCATTTGGAAATGTGGCTCCTATTATGCTATGTTAGTTCTGTTAGTTTCTTCCTCTGACTTTGTTCCGTCCTATATTGGGTGAAACCCATCATTACTTTAATAATGTAAGTCTTGATGTACTTTTATTAACTGTTTAGGACACTACACTATCATCTCCATATTTCTTTAGGATAGCTCATTACGTTACCTTAGCAGTCTATCATGGTTTGGCTAAGCATTCTGTTAGGACGAAGAAGCGATTACAGCTACTCATTCCTTGGTAAAACCTATTACTATTCAATTTACATTTTGTGTGGTCTCTTATTGTCCGCTTGTAGGAACATATCTGCCACATGTCATCAAGTATAAATTATAACGCCCTTTGATCCACGATGTGAGTTTCGAGTTGCCCAATGTCTGCGGATTTGCTACGCATGTTTTTCACCTGAACTGCTATTCATATTGTTAGTGGGAGGTACGTGAGATTATCATGAATGGGGCCACAAGAGCAAGAGTAAGAGTCTTGAGTTCCTCTCTTTTTCTCAGAGGGCAAATACCTAATCATATAGAGCTTCACCTTTCTCATCAATCTGTCTTCTGATCTAATTTGCAGTGTGCCTTCAGCTCCGCCCTGCTGCCTGCTAATATCATATGATAAAGGTATCACCGTACCTATCAACACATATTATCATGTGTATGTGGGAAACCTTTCCGCTTTTGTGAAATACATACAGATACTCTAACCATCGAAAACAGATCATATGTTGATACTGAGGACTTGTTCTGTCTCGAGAAAGAAGAAATGAACGAGATAAATTATTCTAAGCCTATTCTTTTGCTTTTAGAACACGGTAGTATACTCTGTGCTATTTAAATTTTTCGGAAATAGTATCTAGAAATAGTTTATAACATATTAAAATCGACAATAACACAATGTTCATTTCTCTTTGGAGGAGCGCTGAGGTAGCTTTCTTCGCTAGTAAAAGATATATTTTGTTTATCTGTGGTTTGCTAAATGACCAGTGCAACGACAACGACCAATTCGCATGCACGAGCGCAGAGGACTTGGCTGTTTTCGTGCAATGAAGGTGCAGAATGCAGAACTTTCTAGGCCTAAGATCGACGGTCAGGGGATGTAATGATGGTTAAAGCTCTGGTAGCGTGAAATAATATCACATGAGAACATTTCATATAGAGGCAGTCGAATTAAAATCCATTATTTTCGGGTCTAAATCATGCTGTTCTGCGAGCAATCTTTGGAAACTGATACTGCAATTGTTTTGTTCAAGCAAACTCAGCTCATCCGCTCGGACCCCGGTCTCGTTTAACCCCCAATCCTTCTGAATGGTCATTTTCTTACGCAGAAGATGAAAATTCGGGAACAGTTTCAATGATTTGGGTGAAATGATCCCTCCTGCTGTGGGCGTACTTCTTGAGCATACCGTTGTATTACACAACCCCTGAGAACTTTGAAGAGCTATTAGACCCAGTGACACTTGACAATTACAAAGCCCTTCTGGCCAATGGCAATGCCGAAATTAGCAAAGATCAAATAGAGCTTCATATTTAGCAATTTGGCTAGCTATGACGACGCAGCCGAATAGCGGGGCTTGCTTCTCCAGGTTCTTCCAAGCTCACCCCCTTGGCGCCCAAAAATTGTTACAGCCTGTGAAATGCGCCAATTGCGGCCTCGCCTCAGCTCAAATCTTTTCACCGCCTAGTCACACGTGACAGAAACTAGCTCTTTTCTGCTGCCATTAGCCAATCCGAGATCGGCCCGCCTCACCTGGAAAGAAATCCTTGACTTTTCTGCACCATCACCATAGCATTTCCCCACAGACGTTCAGGCTCAGAGTCACAGACTAATCCTCACTTCTCCTCCGTACTTCCACTCAGAGTATTAATATCAGTCATCCCACACACAATCATCTTCATTTTTACATACAACAACTGTCAACTTCTCTTTGATCAATTCATTGTTCGCCAACTCCGGTAACCCCGCAAACACATCCTAAACTATATTTCAAGATGTGCCCGTCGTGCGAGCCAGAAGCAGCTGCCAACGGCAATGGTCATACCAACGGCCACTCCAATGGCAATGGCACAGCTTCGAATGGCAATGGTGAGAATATACTCCGTGTCCTTTCTTTCAATTTACCTGTACTGACGAACTTTAGGTCATCCAGGATTCACTGCCGTCGAGACCAAGTCAAATCCCCATGCCCATCGATCAAATCCCTACCAACCAGTTGGAGACTTCTTGAGCAACGTCAACAACTTCAAGATTATCGAGAGCACTCTCCGTGAGGGCGAGCAATTTGCTAATGCCTTTTTTGACACTGAGAAGAAGATTGAAATCGCCAAGGCCCTTGATGATTTCGGAGTGGACTATGTGAGTCATGGTTTGGGCATATTTTGATGTACAAAAAGACTGATTACATGTTGCAGATTGAGTTAACTTCTCCTGCTGCATCTGAGCAATCAAGAGCTGATTGCGAGGCAATTTGCAAGTTGGGTTTGAAGGCTAAGGTTGGTGCTTATCGAAAGTGGGCGGTGTAAATCTCTAACGTTTGCAGATTCTCACACATATCCGATGCCACATGGATGATGCTAGAATTGCAGTCCAGACCGGTGTCGACGGAGTGTATGAAATCCCCGAAACCTTGTCCATTTGCCATTTTGCTAATGGTTCTTAGTGACGTTGTCATTGGCACATCTTCGTACTTGATGGAGCACTCGCATGGCAAGGATATGACCTACATCACCAACACAGCTATCGAAGTCATCAACTACGTCAAGTCACACAATATCGAAATCCGATTTTCTAGCGAAGACTCTTTCCGATCAAACCTCGTCGATCTCCTTTCAATTTACTCCACTGTCGACAAGATTGGTGTCAACCGAGTTGGTATTGCTGATACAGTCGGATGTGCTTCTCCACGCCAAGTCTACGACCTGATCCGAACGCTTCGTGGTGTCGTTAGCTGTGATATCGAAACCCATTTCCACAATGATACTGGATGCGCCATTGCAAATGCATACTGTGCACTAGAGGCAGGCGCCACGCACATTGATACCTCGGTTCTGGGTATCGGTGAGCGAAATGGCATCACCCCTCTTGGTGGTCTTATGGCGCGCATGATCGTCGCCGATAGAGAGTATGTTACGGGCAAGTACAAGCTTCACAAGCTCAAGGATATTGAGGATCTTGTCGCCCAAGCTGTTGAGGTTAACATTCCATTGTGAGTCGTCATGTTCTTATTCACTCCGCGTACTTTGTGACAAATTGCTAATACCTATATAGCAACAACTACATCACCGGTTTCTGTGCCTTCACCCACAAGGCTGGTATCCATGCCAAGGCCATTCTCAACAACCCATCTACTTATGAGATCATCAACCCAGCTGATTTCGGCATGTCAAGATATGTCCACTTTGCATCCCGTTTGACTGGCTGGAACGCCATCAAGTCTCGTGCAGCACAATTGAACATTGAAATGACTGATGCCCAATATAAAGAGTGCACAGCCAAGATTAAGGCTCTTGCTGATATTCGACCCATCGCTGTCGACGACGCTGATTCGATCATCCGAGCTTTCCACCGTGGACTGAAGCTCGGCAAACCGGTTGACCTCCTTCCCAACATGACCGCTGAGGAGAAGGCTGCATTTGAGTTGAAGGAAAAGGAGATTGATATACCCGAGAAGAGACAATTGGACGCAGAAGCAGATACCCCGGTCGCTAAGAAGGCCAAGAGCAATGGCATCACAGCATAAAAAGAGCTATGAGCCACTAATTTTCACCATTTTCTACGCGCAAAGGGGCGGTAAACTTGGCTATCAAAAAGTCTAACGTCAAAAGTGGAATTTACATGGTCGCACCTATTGCATATCACAATGATTTTCGGAAGGCGTTGTTCGCGCGGTTGCAAAAGGGATTGTACATAGGACTGTTTTTCAGACACATTCCATGGAAGTGGGATAGAATTAAAGAATGAAAGAAATTACTTTAAACTACATTTGACATGGTGACTAATTTGGCATATTACCTGTATTCGAACAAGCTTGAGTCGCTTGATTACCATGGTACTTCAAACCTCTATAGGGGCTGAGAATTAGCCTTACCCTTCATAAACGTTGATTTTATAACTCTACTCTTGAAACAAATGCGGATGGTGATTCCAACTAGACAAATTTTCAATATTTCTCTTCCTTACTTCACACAAAGTAGCATCATCTCGTCAAGAGGAAAGCATACCCAATTTCTTCTTCTCCTGAATTTTCTTGCTTTTTCTCTCTTCAACCTAGATTCTGAACTACTTGCGGAATTATTGGAGTACTATGAGTTTTGCGACATGTGATAGTGCTGCTATGGTGACGATATTCTGGTGGAGGGTTGGGGATTGGTTGGATAGGATGTGGTGGGTTTTGTAGGGAGGGGGATTGGAGATTGGTGAGAGTGGGTGATGAGGAGGGTTTGAAGAGTTGGAGACATGACGATTGAAATAAGAACAGGGGTCCTCATAAATGAGTGTTCTTAGGTGTTAAAATGTTTGAATTCCGAGGGGCACTTTGGCTTGAGAGATGGAAACATAAAGCAAGCTTAAGGGAATGTGCCAATTGATGATTCTTCTGTTTGGTTTGAGGCTTGTGCCGTCGGTTCGATGGTTTTGACACAGGAGTATTATACATTGACAACCATGATCATGGACCTTGGATACTCTCGTCTCCCTGGATGACACTTTGCTAGGCCTGGTGGTGGAAGGACGGGGCCGAAGATAACATGTGATGGGGTGGTGGAATTTCAACAACTACCATGCTGTGTGTTCATTGAATTTGCACTAGTGAGCTAAGTAAAATACTAGCAACGATTCAAGCAGCTTGCCCACCCCTCAACCAAACACAGACACCTAGGACAAAAACACAAGTCATGGCATCTCCACTCAGGGTAGTCCATATTCTGGCGTACCTGAGGAACAGCGCAAGATATCCCTTGTACGCTGGAGGCAGAAATCCATTGACCGTTGCCAACCATCCCTCCGGCTGGATCTTTCCTTTCTCCAGGAAGAATCGACTCGACTGTAATAGGAGTTCCGATGTTGCGAATATCCAGAAGAATTGCACATTTCCAGGGCTAAGGCTATCATTGTCCGTGCTATAAGATAATTTGCTTCGTTCTCGCTCTGCTTTCGATCCGGTGAATGTAGTCGTGAATGCGATGTAGAGTCCTAGACTAACAGCGAAGAGAGCATGAACGATGCGCCAGATATATGCGTATGGGTCTGTTGGCGCGGCGGGTTGTGCTTGACCTGGCATTCCGGGCATCTGTCCCATTCCGGGGAAGTTTGGCATGCCGTCTTGCCCTTCTCCTGGAATTCCACCCATCATCTGCTGCAACATCTGCATCATCGGATCGCCTCCTCCTCCTCCTCCTTGGGGTCCGCCCATACCCTCCATTCCCGGGAAACCGGCGAATGGATTCCCATTTCCTCCAGCATTTGGTGTTGAAGCGGGATCGAAACCAAGCATCATTTGACGGAGCTGCTCATCACTGGGAGCGTTACCCTCTCTGGAGTTTGAATTGTTGGCAGGTCTTGCGGGCTGGTAATAGTGCCCTGAGATATCTACCTCATCGGGGTCTGCATGTTGTGTGGGAGGGGCTGGAGCATCTGTGGGAGGACAAGTAAGCAATAAAACACCACCAGATAGTTCTCGAACGGACCTCTCTGGATTCCTCCTCCCAGGCCTGTGATCTTGTTGAGTCTCGCGGAACCACCAGCCTTAATCTTCGCCTCACGTTTCTCTTTTCGCAGCCTTGCCTGTTCAGCAGCTCTGGACGACGCAGCCACCTCTGCAGAATCGGCAGAATCGGCCATGTTGTATTCGTGATCGGCGATATCGAAACGCCTCTGTTACCGATCGACGATGCCAATTCTTAAGTCGGCTGGATCTTGTGAGGCGCAATCGTGACTGTGGATAGTATTATAAGTCCTCAATGGAGAATCGGCATGGAAGAAGCAAGAGCGTAAGCGGAGCCGTGCTTCGGGGAGTGGTCGGCTCGAAGCCGGCTCAACCTCGTGGAACTTCAGACGAGTCAAGCGAGTCAAGCCACGAAAACAGCTGGGGAAACAGGAGACCGCTCAGGAGTGGAGACAAAATGATAAGTATGAAGGGGATGTCGAATAGTCCTGGGGAAGGGGAACTGAAACCCTTCATCTTTCCTGCAACTCCAATACCAGATTGTGCTGGTAGTTCAGTTGGCAGAGGCCTTTGTGTAGAGATGTTCCATGCCGTCAAAATCGACGCGGACGGAAAGGAGCACTGTGTCACAGAGGACCCCTCCGAAAGCAAGACGACTTGCAGTCCCAATAGTAGTCAAGAACAGAAAAAGACTAAGGAAGCGACGCAGGCAGCCGAGCGGATTCGAGTGCAGGAACTACTACGGCATGTAACCTTATTTCATCTTATCTTTTGTGACTTTCCAAGTCCAACATCTCTCTCCAGCGGTCACATGTCTTGTCACGTCCAGTCCAACCCGCTGGTAGGTAGTAGACCGGTCTACTAGTAGACTACCTCCCACCGATCTTCGCCCCCCTTTTCATTTTGGCGACATGCTTCTAACAACTATTCTTTATCTAGATACTTAGATCCTTACGAGGCTGCACCACCGCTCACAACCAAGGCGCGAATTGCCACGGATTCAACCTTAACAGCCTTTGCTCAGCTTGCAGCACTTCGCCTCAACTGCGAGCGTAGTTTCGTCTCCCTTCTGGACGCATCTCATCAGTACATCATTGCCGAGGCGACTAGAACCATCTCTTTGAAGTCTGAGGATGTTCGTGACAATGAGGACGATGCTTTGTTTCTCGGCCAGACCATTCTAGACTTCGAATGGGGCGTGTGTCCTGGTACCCTGGCTTGTTTTACCGCGACAGACGACAGTCTGGATGTAGATTCTGAGTACGTCAAAGCAGGTCGACAGTACTATGTTATGAATGATATGTCTGCTTTGCCAAGTTACGCAAACCGTCCCTACATTGCAGGGTGGCCGTACATGAAATACTACGCCGAGGTTCCTATTCACAGTCCGTCGGGTCTCACGATCGGTACGTTGTGCGTGGTTGATAACAAACCTCGCGAGGGCCTCGATGAGAAGGGGTTGTCTATTTTGAGAGAGCTCGCCGAAGCTGCCATGGACCACCTCGACCTTTGCCGAAGCAAAATACAGCGTGATCACGCCGAGCGGATGCTTCATGCCTTGGGTGGTTTTGTCCAAGGTAGCGACAGTGTTCGGAGAAGATGGATGGAAGAGCAGGACTCGAGACTCGCTCAGCCTGGTCAGCGCCATCTGACCATCGAAGAACGAGCAAAGCTGGAGTTTGATGACTGTACGAGTACGGATTTGGCCAAGCAGAGCACCCAAGCAGCTAAACCTGTGGCCGAGATAGCACCTGTTTATGCTGATGTCAAATTAAATGTTACTCCTTCCACCGAGACCGAGTCGCCATCTGCTAGTCCTTTTGACAGCGCCAACAAACAAGCCGCCTCTTACTTTCCGCCCAAGGCCGAAACCCCCGGGACTGACTGTACTTCGGACGGGCTTGAAGAAAAAGGCAAGAAGCTTGATGATGACAACCAAGAAGAGTCACCTATTTTGACAGAACTCGAGGCTCTCTTGGCGAGGGCCACCAATCTCATCAGGGAGGGAATTGGCTTGGACGGAGTCATGTTCCTTGATCCTCGCTCCACTGATGGCATGTTGTTAACTGACCCTAATTCTGCTGTAGAAAGACCGAAGCCAGAAGAAGCAGCAGAATTGGCTGCAGCGTAAGCACCCCAAACTTCTATCCCTGATACTCGCTTGTGCTTATAGCTTTTAGCAAAACGGCTGTCAGCGAGAACTCATCGGCCGTCCCGAATGACCACGCCCCTTTTGATGAGTCAAAATCCTTTCCAATTCCCAGAAGCCAACGATACTGCAAGACTTTAGCGTGTTCTATGCAGCGACGAGACAAAGAAGCCGTCGTACCACAATTGTCAGAGCAGACTCTCCAACATATGCTCCTGAACTTCCCTCGTGGAGGCGTATTGCATTATGACGAACAAGGTCTGATCGGCGAGAACGACTCGGTTTTTGATTGGGACAAGCCGGGCCCGGGCAGTACTCTACTGGAACATACCATTGTCGCAGCAAAAGACAAAAACGCTGCGAATGACTTGCGAAGCAATTTTCCCAGGGCAACCTCAATCATGTTATTTCCACTTTGGGATATCAGCCATGATAAGCTACTCGGATACAGTATTGCCTGGACGACTAACCTAAATAGAATGTTTCAGAGAGGAGACTTTGCGTATATTGCTGCATTCGGTAATTCTGTTATAGCAGAGGTATCTAGACTTGATATTGTTGCTGCAGACCAAGCTAAGGCTGGTTTCATTTCTTCGATTTCTCATGAGCTGAGATCCCCTCTTCATGGCATCATGGCCAGTGTAGATTTGCTTCATGACTTGCATCATGAAGACGCAGCTGATATCATTCGAACTATTGAATCTTGCGGGTCTACATTGTTGGACACGATGGACAACCTTCTTACCTTCGCCAAGATTCAGAGACCTTCCACGGACTGTACTTGCTTGCAGCAGTCAAATATGGACAGTGATGTTGTTGATCTGGCAGTTTTGGTGGAAGACATTGTCCAAATATGCATTGCGAGTCACTCTTTCCGGAACTCAGTAGAAACCTTCAATAGCCCCACACCATGTCGGAAATCTCTCGACTTAACGGTGCTGTGCGACACGGAACCAGGGAAATGGCTTCTTAAGACAGATGCTGGTATTTGGAAGCGGGTTTTGCTGAATCTACTTGGAAATGCTCTCAAATATACAACTTCTGGGGTTATACAGGTCAAGCTCCTTCAAGAAGATGTTCAGTGCTCGCCACAATCCAAGGACCACGATTTTGATAACTCTGCGACTGGCCATAGACTACAGGCGTCTGCTAACCAAGGTTGGCCGAGTCGTACGTTTAGCAGTGGTCAGACCCAAGCGGTCTTCGCTGATGGTATCCCAACTTCCAGAGTTGTTCTTACCGTGGAAGACACAGGCCAAGGAATATCATCTGATTATATGGCGCACCATATGTTCAAGCCCTTTTATCAAGAGAACACTATGAGCCCTGGCACTGGACTTGGACTGAGCATTGTATCGCAGCTGATGACCTCAATTGGTGGAACCACCACTGTCTCGAGCGAAGTTGATGTTGGCACTAATGTTACAGTTCAATGTATGGTAGAGTGCTCAGCACCAAAAGTTCTAGAGCCTTTCAAGAGACAAGGCTCAAAGGTTGGTATGTTTGGCCTCGGTGTGATGCTAGATCCTGGGCAGATTCCAGACGGAATACTGGACAACCGCTCGCGAAGCTTGTTACTAGTTCAATCATCGCTAACGGCATACGCAAACAATTTGGGACTTGTAGTCATGAATGCTGACTTGGCGGACTGCGAAGTCGATGTTATGATAACTACAGAAGCTGCATATTCGACTTCACGGTTCAACCGTCCAACGATTGTGTTGGCTGCTGAACCCATTTTGCACCGCGGAGACTCGTTGAAATTTAATCCGGCTGTTATCCTATCTCAACCGTAAGTATGTTTTCTTGATAAGGTCTTCTCGATTAACATGTTCCAGTTTTGGTGCTCGAGAATTTCGTCACGCACTAGAATTAGCACTTTCAAAAGCACATGAGTGGAATAACGCTACTTTTACCTTACCACTGCTTCCTTCACCCGGCGCACGAGACTCAGTGTCGAATGGGAAAGACCCGTCTAAGACGACTGGGCCGTCTCTTCTTTTAGTCGAAGACAATGCCATCAATCTGAAGATGCTTGTCGCAAGTGCCAGAAAATTAGGCTACAAGTTCGAGACAGCAACAGATGGACTCCAGGCTCTTGAAGCGTATCGCAATGAGGATTTTGATGTCGTCGTCATGGACATACAGATGCCTAAGATGGATGGAATGGAAGCTTGTCGAGCCATACGCGAATATGAACGGAAGACCGGACGAAAGCCGACTGTTATTATTGCACTGACGGCCTTGACTGCGAAGGATGCGGAGCAGGTTGTAATTGATAGTGGCGCAAATCGGTTCTTCTCGAAGCCACTCGCCATGCGAGCATTTCGAGAAGTGATAGATAGGATTTGCTCTGGCTGAGTCAGTCTCAAATAACAGGACATAGAGGGCATTGTGTCTTTTGAAACTCCGGTATGTTGGAGACTGTCGTCGACAGCAAGCCTAGTATTGAGTTTGTTTTGGGTATGTTTTGGGGAGGTTTAGGTGTGTAGGACCCAACCAGTAGGCCAGGACCTGACAAAGCTAACGGAAATATCTAGCTATCACATTCGAGCATCGCTTGCGCCACGAAGATAGTATTCCGAACAGCTGACACTTTATTTTGCACTCGATATAGCATACTGAAGACGTCGAAGCAGTCGACGCCCTGTGGTCTGCACGCTTCTGTATAGTATCATGGACCATAGGTCTGCAGGGCTTTTTTTTTTTTGTTTTAGATATCTGTGCAATTTGTAAAGTTGCCTTGCCAATCTCTGAAACAATTGTAAGGTACTTGGCACGAAGGACTCTTGTAGAGAAGGCTGGGATTAAGCATAGATGGCAAGGCTTAGCGAAAACTAAGCGAGCGACCCCACGCGGCGAAGTCAGCATGGAACGTGGCCTATCTCCCACCTCTGTCGATCGGTTCCTTCTTATTTATATCCTTGTTTCGGAATACATGCCGTACAGCAATTTTGAGCCTCGGGTTCGCTTTCAATTCCTCTCATTTACAAAGCCACCGCCGCACCACTGCTCCACCGCTCCACCGCCTTTCCCAATTCTTAATTTCTTATTTGGATATCTCACTTCTTATTACTTTTCGGGTTCGCTGTTCACACCTCGATCTTCATACCACGCCAATCATTCCTTTCCTTAGGGATTCCATACGAATTGGCCTCTCAAAGGCCCGCGCCAAAGTGTAGCTTCAAGGTCTGTGGTGCCTGTCTGACCACGCAATCATATGGCACCCAACAGGATCGAGGCCCAAATTGCGATTACCCTACCCTTAGAACATAAGGCCCTAGCGTATAACCTTACCCCAGAGTCACCACCAGGGCTGCGCTAGCATCAGCCTCAACACACTTCCTTTCATGTCTATTAGTGCTCACGGTAACATACCGTAAGCGGTTTAAACCTGTGGTGCTTCGTGCTAAGATGAAGTTCACCACATGCGCCTCATTTTCTGGGACATCCAAGGTCAGCTCCATCCTGCGACCTGTCCACCGATCAACCCTTCTCGATTGATTAGGAACCTTGAAAGTTATCTGCTGTACCCGTAAATCCGCAATATTTTGAGAAAGAGCTAAGGCTCGTAAGCATCCTATAAATAAGCTTAACTGGTGACTCTACTGTACAGCGGGTCGTTGAGTATCTCGTCACTTAGTACGGCTTCGATATCTATTCGTAAACCATGACAATAGTAGATCTAGTGAAAGTCAATTGGTCGGTTCTTCAAGAAAATCGGAATTTAGAGAATATATTGAATCTCTCTCCTTTCAACGAATTAGCAAAGGTTCGTATCCGTGTCGATGCCAATACCCTCTATGGATTGCATGAAGCAGTCTAAAGTTGCACGATGGTGTGTACTACCCAACACAGAAGTTAGGGTAAAGGACAATAAAGTACTCCACAAGCTCGTATATCTCATCAGCCGCAGAAAATGAGATAAGAGAGTGATTCTCGTCGTGCCAAGTGAAACCCTGTCAGTCATAATCTTGGGACACCATTGCTGACGCGGACCCACCGCTCTCAACATATCAGCGGCATGATATTCGTCGTCGCAAGTTTGGGCGGTTGGTTGTACGAAATATCTCTTGGTTCTGGGGCTGCCAGTCTACCAACGGCACAGCTACTTCACTGCGGTCAACTTCTGACGACGGATCCCTGGTCAAAATACGAAATGTCCAATAAAGAGGGATGAAACCATGACAAAGACTCGCTTGTCTACCCAACCCAACCCGGCCGTTGGATTTCCCCCTGGATGCGCAGCGAAAATCCCGTGCCCCGACATTTGAAGACGCAACACACGCAACGAAAAGCTCCGACCATCACGAATGTAAGGCACCGCCATGAAACATTGTGCCACTTTGATATATAAGATAAGTCAAAATCTCTCCTAATATTTTTGGTCCATTCTCTTCCCTCAAGCACATCCATCAATACAAAACAGTTCTCTCCAGCAGTTTTTGCTCTGTTTTCTCTGTCTTTCGTCACATACTCAGTACTTTTTATACACTCATTCCCAACACACTCAGTCAAAATGGAAATACCTGCTGGCGCTCAGCTGCCTCCCGCGAACCTCACGACAAAGGGCAGCGGACCCGGCGATAATAACTATGCTGGAAATATCACACTAATATTGAACGCGAACTTATGTACTGTCGATACCTGCGATCTGACTTTGGCGAATTTCATGTATATTCCATCATTACCGGGAAATGTTATCGTTGCAGCTGTCTTCGCGGTCTTCATCGTTGGACAGCTATTCCTTGGGATCAAAAATAAGACATGGGGTTATATGATCGCTGCCGTCTTGGGCCTGCTACTTGAGGTGGTCGGATACGTCTCCAGAATATTGATACACAATAACCCATTCAACGGCGATGCATTTTTGATGGGTCTTGTCACTCTTACTATTGCTCCAGCATTCCTGACTGCCTCGTAAGTTTATTCTCACTATCCATTATGTAACTTCAATCCTAACAATACACAGTATTTATCTCTGCCTTTCCCGCATTGTCATCGTCTACGGTGAAGATATCTCCTACTTCAAGCCACGGACATATACAATCGTTTTCTGTACCTGCGATATCATCAGTCTCGTACTCCAAGCTCTTGGCGGTGGCATTGCGTCCTCGGCCGATACTAAGAAGTCTAGTGATCTCGGGAAGAACATCATGTTGGCAGGTTTGCTTTTTCAAGTTGTCTCCCTAGCTCTCTTCGCCGCTGCCTGCGCAGACTTTGGCTTGAGAGTCATTAAGAACAAGGCCAACAGAAACCCACGCTACACCAAAATCACATCCTCCAAGCTCTTCAAGGCCTTCCTCGTCGGTAAATACCCCCCTTCCCCATCCCAAAACAACCAAGCAACAAGCTAACATTCTCCACCAGGCCTCTTCATGGCCTCCATCACCATCGTCATCCGAAGTATCTATCGCTGTGTCGAGCTCTGGGGCGGCTTCAACAGCGAGCTCTTCACCGGCCATGAAGCGACTTTCATGATCCTCGAAGGCGGCATGATCATCATCGCAACCTTCTGCCTCACGGCATTGCACCCAGCTGTCTGCTTCCGGGGCGTGTGGCACGAGGCCAACTTTGGCTTTCGCACCAAAAAGGTAAATTCGACAAAGCACTCCCTACTCAGCGATGAGGAGAATCCGACTGAGTTAACGCAATTTCAAGTTCGCCGCTGAGAAGGCAAATCGCGAGGGCTCCAACTCACCGGCGTAGGGGTTTGATATATAGACCCCTTCATATATAGAAATGTAATGAGATGAGGGGTGGAAATGTATAGGCTGATTGGGCATGGCATTATTGACGATGCTAGGTGCGTATAATATAGATAGGGCTCGGGAATTTGAGTAGACGATGTGTGAGGATATGATTGATTATGCTTGCATGTTGGGAGTTTTTCTTGTTAACCGCTCTCGCGATGTAGTTTAGCGATGAAGCGTTTTTCCTGTTTATGCTGAGATAGATATCAGCCATATTGAGCTAAAATAAAATGGCATTTCAGGATGTTTAAACAGTGGTCACTTGTTTCCTTGTGTAAAAGTCGTCTCCTTTTATGGTCAAAGTAATGTCACAAGTGTGAGACTGTGAGGGTACGCCTCGTCTCATGTTCATACTTCTGGAAATCAGGAAGTACAAAATAGTAGATCATAAACTTCGCTCACCCGGTGTTGCTCCCTTGTTACCCGATTCACAGCAATCAAAGAACATCCGACAAGGGATAGACTTCTCTCATCCTGTTTACTCTATGCATCTTCAATTCTTCTTCTCGTGACTAATCATTATTAAAATAACAGGATGGTTACAATGTTAGATAGCCGGATCCACAATATTATACCCTCCTTGTTCAAAGGTCTTTCATGTCGCAAATAATCATTCTCAGCACATCAATGTACATGGCAATGGTAAACCATATTCACGACATCACGCTTCTACAAACGATAAAGGTGTCTTATGATGATCATCACAGCGGAAGCTCGTTTGAGTCCTGCTATCTTGTGGGTTGTAAGAAAAACCACACAAGCTACTTCGACATTTATATCGCATACTCAACCAAGACATCCATGTTCCCCAAGAAAATACTACCATGATAGAACATTGTCATTTCCCGACAAGCATCAAAACCTAATTCCTTCTCAGAACTCAAAGACGAAATTTACCTCCGACATCTTTGAACACCTAGCTGGTCACCGCTCAGTGTTGCTACTCTCACACACTGCCTGGAGCCTACCACCGATCATCTGTTGCTCATCCACAACATCGAAGACTTTTATCAGCTGAATGGAGCAAGCAGAAATCATACATCGCCATATCCGAGGAATAAGATATCATGTATTTTACGGTTCCGAAAAGGCGTCTTGGGAATCGAATGAGTGAGAAAGGGATGATGAGTATTGATAATGTCGGGGGAGTTCTCGCTAGGCACCTTCACGCATGCGCTTACTCTATATGAAAAGAATTAAATCGCCCTTAGATCGAATGTAAGAGAGCTAAGCACCGATTCTTACTTTTCCATCTATACCTTCCATCTGCCAAAAGAACAAACTCAACCCTCTCCGAGAGAGATCAGAATACACTCAAATATAAGTATTTGGGTACAAAATAATATTTAGTGGAGAGCATGAGAGTGTACTTTATCTCTTCATCAATAGCTTACCAATCTCTCGTCACTCTCCTTCATACTACTCACAACAAGCTGTTGGTATGAGGCACGTGATAATATTATGAATAGAGCCACAAGAGCAGGAGAAAGAGTCTTGAATTCCTTCTTCCGACAAAAGCCCACCTATATAGAGCTTCGAACCTTCACGTCTGCTTGCTAATTTGTCTTGCAGTGTGTTTTCCAACTCTGCCCAGCTGTCTGCCAAAAGCATGTGAGAAAGGATATCACCATACCTATCAACAAAGACTAAGGCAAAAATGCTCACTCCACGTATGATCCTCAGAACTATCAAATAAAGCGTTCTGATAGGTTTGATTCTATCTTACGAAACATATTACACTGAGAGATTTTAATCTATAAGTGAAAAGAATGACAAATCTGCCCCTTCCGTCAACGGGTTTTGAAACATTTGGCCCCCTTTTCCAGCCATTCCATTTGCATGCACTCTACAATACATCAACCTTATCTCAGTCTTAATTGCCCCTCCCCATCCTTGAAGAACAATAAAGTGTCAAGTAATATATTATGAGGCTAGTATAGAAATTAGAGCCATATTTTAAAAGATAATAATACTTCATTAATAGTCGTTTTTGCTAAAAGTTAGGATTATCACCTGACCACAACTCGCTTAGCTAAGCCCTAGCAGGCTATAAAGCCACGAAACTCTAATACGATATTTCTATAGTTTTATCATATACTTGTGAGAGGGGGTAAATTTGTTAAATGTCTTGGGTAACTCGCAACTCTGATCTCTAGCCACTCCCATCACAACTAATTCATCCACACACCACGAACATGCAATCTACAATCTCCTAGCCCCTCCAAGAGCCATTTCAAGTTTATATCCAAGACTCTAAGACGAAAAGTGACGGGGTAGCAATACCCACCTACCTAGTTCTCCCAACCCCTCGCTTGGTAACCAAAACCAATCCATGCACTAATACCAATAAGCACAAGCGATCTTCATCCCTCATCCCCAAATAAAGATAGAACTGTACATATGTATAGAAACCATCCCAACACGTAACACATTCTATAGTCGGGCCTTACACAAACACCAGGTGGAGGCATCCAAGCGCCATACCTCAAAGTCGCAAATCTTGATAGACCAAAGCACAAGGTGCGAACGGGAGTGATTTATGCCAAGCCCCGGACCCTAGGAGCATGAGATCGAGATCAGTCTGATACACCGAACTCTAAACTTCCCCATCCCACTCCGCTTCCTCGCCACATCAAATAGGAGAGAGGGAAAGGAGTTATGAACTTGCACGCTCTCAGATCACATCACCTCATCTCGCATTTCGCACATGGCAACTGCAAGCCTCTCATCCTTCTAAAAGCGTTGGGCTCCCCGACGTATCACATCACCGCATATTGGTGTCCAAGCATCTAGTCTAGATCTCGGACTTCTACTCTCTCCGGATCACCCACCATACCCACATATCAGGAATTAGAGTTTGAGGCCCCAGATCTGCATCTGCCTGCTGCTTTGAGCCTCTACATACTGTTTTGTACCCATCTCACGCATACTTCGGCTCCCCTCCCGAGCGTACGTGAGCATTCTCATATGTCATCTCCCGCTAGTGATCACGTCAAGGTGTCAATGTGTCAAAGAGGGATGTGATGCGCGCTGTCAGTGCGGCAGATTAGATTTATGCTTTGGGTAGTCGGTGGGGTTCTGCAATCCTGCCGTTATGAGTGTTAGTTTGAGAGTTAGGTTGTTGAGCGAGGAATTGCGATAATATTTCGGTGGTAGAAGATGAACGTGCGGAAAGAAATTGGCTTGGTTTATTTGGGTTCGGAAAAGAGAGACTCTAGGCGCTAAGAAATGGCCATCAGTGAAGAGGAAATCAAGTTAACCAAACCAAATAGTCAAAAATGCCCCAGAATGATAGTAAATCTAAAATAGAAGGCAGAGTAAGCGGGAAATAGTTGCCCTGACTCTCCGACAATTGGGAAGGACTACTTCAGAAAGAAGCTGCAACGAAACCTTCAGTAAAATATTTCCTAAATGATCAGGTTGTTAAAACCACAGGATTGATATGTAAAAGCTCCCATGTCATTGCATCCTAGCATGTGAAGTTAAATTATCTAAAACAAGTCGTAAATGACTGGTTGGTAAAAGGTTAATGTTGAATGATTGCGAGCGGCGGTGTAAATCAACAGCTTTTATAAACAGCCAGCAATAGGAAGCTAATACGTAGCATCAAAAAAAGCAAAGTGAATAACACAAACGGCGCCCCATAGGAGACTGGCCTCGATCATAAAGGCTGGTTCTGTTCGTCCCAACTAGTTTTTGAAAATAATAAAGCACAACCTAAATTCAGGAATTTTAGTGACCTCAAAGCTCCGACTTTGTTGCTCAGTATTCAAGAAACTCTGTATGGACTTCCACGCAAAAGGGCCTAAGATCTCTCTTCAACTTTGCTGGCACAACTGTCTGCCAGCCAACATACCCATCTGGACTAGTGCAGGTATTAAGAACATCCTACACGACTCTTTTACCCAGCATCCAAGTCTCTTTAACTACTCCATCGTCTCCGAGAAGCACAAAATCCGCTCGACGGCCAACGTCTAGTTTTCCACGATCGTGGAGGTTCATGGCCTCGGCAACATTTTCAGTAACACAACGAACGGCTTCTGCTATTGATATGTTGGCCCACGTCATAAGGTTGCGAACACACTCATCGAGTCCAATACAGGTTCCAATCAAAGTTTCGGTGTTTTCGATAGTGACCTTGTTTCCGGTTTTCACCTGGTTCCAAGGAATTTGGGCATGCCCGGGATACACGCCATCCGGAAGCCCTGAAAGCCTAGTCATAATGTTAGCATGGTTTATTGGTTCCTTGAAGGCAAAAAGAAGATAGAGAGACTTTTAACACAAGGACGTGTTCAGGCACTAGCTCCCACCATGATCTAAACTCTGAGGTTATGCAAGGGTGGAAAAAATATTTTTTAGCAGAAGGGCTCGAGATTTCTTACTCAATGCTATCGGTAATAAGGATACAGTTTTTCGGAGACGAATGGTATGCGAGCGAAACCACTCGCGGGTGGAGATGGATGGAGTCTGCGATGATTGAAAAGAATGGTGGCTTTGGTTGGGAAATGAGGCCTTATCAAATGTCAGAGATTGTTAATATCGACAAGAGAGGAGATTCTTTACCAACAAGTCCTGGCTCTCGATGATGAAGTGGGTTCATGGCATTGAAGCAGTGAGTTAAAAGTTTCGCCCCTGCTGTCATTGCTTCCATGCCGTCCTCGAGGGTTGCTGCACTATGTCCCATTGACACCTGGATGTCGTAGTCGCTGCTCAGAGTCTTGATGAAGTCCACCGCGCCATTTAGCTCAGGGGCAATGGTTACCAGTCTGATAGATTGCATAAGGTTCGCTTTCCCGTAGATGGCTTCGAGAGAAGTGTTTGCCGGAACATACATGTTCGCGGCATCGTGAGCTCCTTTCTTGGAGGGTGCTAAGAAGGGGCCTTCCACATGGGCTCCCAAAATGGAAGCGGCGTCTGGTGCGTCCTTTGGCTTCAACAGAGGAAGAACAGAATGAAAGACATCGTCGGGGACGGTTGGAATTGTCGCGTAGAAACCTGTGACTCCAGTAGAAGGGAGATACTGAGCCAACGTGCGCACACTGGCTGCATAGGATTCCGGGTCCTTATAACGAGCGAAATGAAATCCCAGGGCCCCATTGATCTGCAATTCGAGAAACCCTGGGGAGACGATGGCGTTCTTGAGGTCGACCTCGAGGACGTCTTGGGGAAGAGGAGAATTGGGGATGATGACACCATTGACGTCCACTGTCAGAGGAGTGGTGATGAGTTTGCCTCCTTTGCACTGTCGACAGTTTACGAAGTGAAGAGTTGGCATCCTGTACTCGTAGTAATTGAAGCTCGGGAAATCTGCGGCACGCTGTCGGTATCAAAACTGCCCCCCTTAAAGAGTCAAGATAGGATAATTAGGAAGAAAAACATCGAGCCGAAACAATTGCACAGCATTGCTCCGTCCTGCAATACTAAAATCACTGCGCACTCACTTGATAGCCCAGGCAGCCTCCTTTGCTCGGCGTAGTTCCAATGAGTATGGCGCTGGCACATAAGGAACCAAAATACCCCAGGTTATATTAGCCCTGAGTTGGAAGGGGAATCCAATTGATAAAGTAAGGATGGAAGGGGAAAGTGGTTGTGCGAGAATAAGGCTAGAGCAAGAGTTCGTCTTTCTCCGAATCCTTCTAATAAAGGAGTATGACGAAGCGAGGAGAGTGCCGAAGTTGTGAGAAACGAGTAACGAGGTGGATGAGTGTACCGAGGAAGGATGATAAGGGGCCCGAGGGGCTCAAGTAGGTAGGAGAAGGGATTTGGGACGCAGTAGTAGCGTTACTCTAGTAACTTAGCGAGACATCTGCATTTGCCATCGTGTTACCTTTGCATTTTGCACCCTTGAGAAGTAGGTACTTTACTGGTAGCAAATGCTGGGTGGAATGCCGCACAGGCGTAAAATTTCGCACCGCTGCCTTTACCCAGTTGTCCGAGACATAGTAGAGACAGCAAAGTTGACTATCCAGTCTAGTTTCAATTCCTGGTACGACTACTCACCTTATGTGCGATGGCTCGAAGATACGTCTCTACTATATGAAGGGAGAAATGATCGTCGGTGGTGGAGATCTAGGCTTTGGAGATTCTGTGGAGTGTCAGGATAAGACCCGAGCATTTGGTGTTTCGAGCAGTGAAGAATGGCTTCAGGCAGTAGCTGCCAGGGATGGCTGAGATCTGACGTGTGTTTCAAGGTTAAAACCCACATATCTGCGTTCTGTGTACAGTACCGGAACGCCCCAGGGCTAGGGCGTCACTCCCGGTAAAGCGCTTGATGCATATATAATATATACTTTGTGATAGCAGGAGGGACGAACATCGGATCATCGAGCTCTATATTCATAGGGCCGCTCGGTGCTGCGGGGGAATAATGATCATTTCCGAATTTCCTTAAGAGTAACTATCCATAGGCTAGTGATTCAAACTGAACGGATAAGTATCCGTAAGGCTATAGCTATTTGTGACAGTCAGACTGGAAAGAAGGGAGAAATGGCAAAACCCAGAACGAAACACCTGCTTGCTACCAATAGTCGTTGGTGCCCTTGTTAATTATAACAGAGGAGTACTGTTAGAGTTGTAATTGCATTTATGAGTGCTGTCAATGGTAATGCCTCTAATACTTCGTGCTTGGCTGTTGAGACGGTGATCGATAAAAGTATCGACCTCCTCGAGGACGAAAACCTAATGCGCTTGGGCCTTGTGTGACTAAGCATCGGGCACAGAACTGGTAGGAGAGTTAAAGACAAGGGATGCCCCTTTCTCAATTACAGAAAAAACAATAAATTATATCCTTTTAAACTTTGGTACCACGAGCAGTATTGTTGTAGTACCTGCATTTTTGCGATACCATTTGGAAACCCTAGATCGTCGAATGACGTTGGTTCATCGAGCTTGCCCTAAGGCTAGTGATCTCAGATCAGTCTGGACCTGGCATAGCTTGTGCTACTAGCACTTCATTGGTGCAGAGGTAGTTCATCCAATAGAAAAGATGCGTGGCTTCAGCCTTCGTCCTCCCCCTCCAGGTTTGAGAGCAACAAAGCAGCACCCGAATTCGATCCCTGTAGCTGGTGTTGTTTGGGAAAGACTACTCCTGGGCTCAATTTTATATGAAGCTAATGAGTGCATTACACTCTTTAGATAAAAGTTCGAGGACATCCAAATTCCCTTCACCTTCCATTTGTACCGGAAGAATCTAAGTGAAATACGTGTTGCAATGTGCCATGTCTTGCGTGCTGCGTGCAATAATATGAGAAATTGCAGGGGTAGCTGAACCTGTTTGTTCTTTGTGTCGCACAAGGTCGCTCCCTCCCGTCCTACAATGACATCATCGTCCAAGAACTGGCTCATCTACTCGTACTTGAAATAAATATTATATCCAAGAGTTACATGGTTTGATGCGTATGTTTTTATAATTCTCTTATGACAATCTCTCCCTCTTCGTTCTTCAGTCTTCTGCTTCAGACTCCAATTGTGAGCTGTTGAGATTGCTGGAGCTTCCTCATTGACGTCACTTTCACTTAGTCGTTTTCAAAAGTCCCCTCGAGGGTACAATTCAACAATCTCATCTGGATTCAATAGTCCGCAAATATGTCAAGCCAGCAGCACAAAACCGGCCCAGGTGGTCATTACTCTGGAAACAATCCAATTCCAAATATTCAGAGATTCGTCGAAAGTTTGGACAAAGACAAAAGAGAGCGAGATGCTAAAATCAATGAGCAGATGAAGGCTAAGCAAACCACATCAGATGTCAAAGATCATGCACAGGGCCAGCCTACTGGCGTGGAGGGTACGAGAAAGACGGTGACAGATCCTACGACTGGAAAGCAGGTACAGATAGAGGATGTCAATGCAGATTTCATGAAGGCTGTAGAGAACCCACAGGTGTGTTGACTTTCATACATAATACACTCAAAATCAAGCTAATTGGTCTGAAATAGCTATCCGTACCCAACGCAAACGTTGGCAAGGATACTACAGTCAATACAACGGCAGACCAATCTGGAGAAGAGTACTCTCACGCTCAAGACATTACAGCCCCTCCAGATCCTGTCGAACCTGGTAGTACGTCCGACGTCCCTATCCATGGAGAAAAGACGAACATCCTCTTCCATCCAACTCCCTCGGTCAGCTATGAGCCCATGTACGAATCATTGGAAAAAAGCACATTGGCATTATGCGGCGGAGTCGCAATTGCAATTGTGATTCTGGGTAAGATGTTTGGTGGGGCTCTCTACGGTCTGATACCCTTAGGCATGTGTGTTGGATCTGGCATCTTTCTGTGGATGAAGGAATTGGTACGAAAGGGCCGCGACGTGGAGTGGTCCAGTGAAAAAGAGCGTGGTGAAACGGTAAGTCACATATTGTCATTGATTCTATCTTTCACTAATTCTCAAGGCCACTGCAAATTTGATCCCTGAGTCGGTTGAATGGATGAATACTTTCCTTAAAGTTATGTGGGGACTCATAGATCCAGATATGTTTGTGTCTGTGGCCGATACTTTGGAGGACGTCATGCAAGCATCGGTTCCAAGTGTGATTGAGAATGTCCGGGTTGCTGAAATCAACCAAGGGACAAACCCGTTCCGAATTCTAAGTTTGCGTGCTCTTCCAGATGGACATGTCAAGGAGATGAAAGACGACATTCACAAGCAAAACGAGAAAAGCAAGGACCCTCAAGAATTGGCAGCAGATGAAGAGGGAGGTGATTACTATAATCTCGAATGCTCTTTCGCGTATCATGCGGAACCGTCTAAGGGGGGAACCTCAGAGAAGGCGAAAAACATGCATATGCAGCTAGTCTTTTACCTCGGTATCAAGGGATTATTTGGTGTTCCCCTGCCCATTTTCGTCGAGTAAGTTTATTCCTTCTACCTGGTTTTGTTTGAATTTGTACTTGTCATCATTATGCTGTGCAGAACCCCCTGGTTGATAATGCTAAGTTCCAAATTACAGACTTCAAGGACTTGTTGGTACTGTTCGAATTCGCCTTCAGATGTCACCAGAACCACCTTTCCTCAAAGCATTGACATTTACTTTGATGGGCTTACCAAAGGTGCAAGCTGGCTGTGTGCCAATGATCGAAACTGGCATCAACGTTTTGAACTTACCCTTGATCTCAAATTTTGTTAATTATGCCATTGCCGCGGCTGCGAACGAATATGTTGCTCCAAAGTCAATGACACTCGACATGGGAAAGATGTTACAAGGAGACGATATCCAGAAAGACGTCCAAGCACTTGGTATTCTCTGGATCCGAATCCACAAAGCCACTGGACTCAGCAAGCAAGATCGCCGTGGCAGCGAAGGAGGTGGAAGCGACCCCTATATCACCGTCAGTTTCTCCAAATATGGTAAGCCGATGTACTGTACTCGTGTCATCGAAGACAACCTCAACCCAGTCTGGGAGGAAACTTGTGCTTTGCTTGTTACACCGGAGCTAATTAAAGCCGATGAACAACTTTCCATGGAATTATGGGACTCGGATCGCTCGACTTCGGATGATGTGGTGGGAAAGGTTGAACTATCAATGCAGAAAATGATTCAGCATCCTGGCAAGATGTATCCACAAGTTTCCAAACTTCGAGGAATGGACGCAGATAGCAGTATGCCTGGTGAATTGCACTGGGAGGTCGGATTCTTTGGCAAACCACAATTTCGGCCAGCACTTAGAACACACGGAAAAGATATCAATCTTCCAGATCAGCTTAAGGACAAGAAGGAATTGCAAGATGATAAGGGCACACTCGAAAATGCCGAAGAGGATGCGGTTGAGCATACGCCCCCGGATCCACTTTGGCCAAGTGGTGTCTGCAGTGTCATTGTGCACCAAATTGTCAACCTGGAGCTTCAAAATATCAAGGGGAGTGATGGTAAGCGTAAAGGCAGAGAATTCGAGCCTGCACAAGACAGTGGAGAAAACAAGGAAGAGGAAGGGAAGAAGCTGCCAAGCAGTTACTGCACAATACTGTTTAATGACGAGCTGGTAAGCCACATATTATGGTAAAACGTTGTGTACTGCTGCTAATTTCAAATAGGTTTATCGTACTCGTACTAAAGTTGTGAGCAGCAAGCCAATCTTTAATGCGGGAACGGAGAGATTTATGAGAGACTGGCGATCAGGAATCGTTACAGTCACAGTTCGAGACCAACGCATGAGACAACACGATCCCATTCTTGGCGTTGTTCCCTTGAAACTCTCGGACATTTTACAAACTAGCTCGCAAGTGACTCGATGGTATCCTCTTGATGGTGGTATTGGATTTGGTCGCGCAAGAATTTCCATCTTGTTCCGAAGCGTAGAAACCCGACTTCCGCCATCGCAACTCGGCTGGGATGTTGGTACTTTCGAATTCACATCCGACAAGATTCTTGCGACTGGATATAAGGACCATGCTAAGCTCAAGATGCGAACAGGTGGCAGTTCCGGCAAAATTGGTCGAACACAATGCAAAGCCACGGATGAAGGTGATGGGGTTTTTTGGGATATCGCCAAAAAGGAAGGAAAGAACAATGTTCGTCTTCCTGTCAAATACCGTTACCGATCGCCTGTCGTCTTTGAATTCCACACAGCTACACATCGTAGTGCTGATGCTTACGCTGTTGTCTGGTTGCATCACCTCGAGGATAACAAGGAAGAGAACATCAGTATCCCCATTTGGAAAACAGACAACGGCATGAGATTGACCCAAAACTATATCACCGAGGAGAACTTTAAGGACATCCCTGATATCAAGGTTGAGGAGATTGGTCGTCTACAGTTCCGAGGTCGCTTCAAGGCCGGCACTGATGCAGATCACAGACACTTCATCTCGGACAATGACTCGAGAGAGACGCATGAGACTTGGGAAGCTTGCAACACTGAAGGTGTTCGGGGAACTGTAGTAACGAAGGAGATGCCACCAGCAGTGCAGGAACTCCACGATCAGTCACTCACCCAGGGGCGAGATGTTCTGTCTCAAGCCGATGAAAGCGAGAAGAAAAAGTGGCTTTCTAAAGACGGGACGGATTGGAGCGGGGCTTTTGGACAAGATCCAGCTCAGTATGCTCATCGTGGCGGTTCCAACAAGCACACAGCTAATAAACTTAGATCTGCTGACAACAAGCGAAATGGCAATCTCAACGAGCGAATGAGCGTAAACGGAGAGACTGACGATGAGGATGATCAAGATGACGACGACTCTTCCTCTGATTCATCAAGTGACCTAGGTCTCCACGATGCTTCTAACGACGAGCACTTCGGCGCTTCTGGGAGCAATCAAGGAGCGAATGGAGAGACAGGATCTAGCCATGCTAAGAATCCAATCAAACAAGTGAAGAACTACAACGAGAGTAAAGACGGTCTGCACCGGAAGCATAGAGGTTTGATGCAGTGGAAGCCGATGCGGAATCTGCAGTTTGCGAAAAATCAATCTAAGTATGCGATTAGACGGACGTTGAAGATGGGCAGTCTGAGTGGAAGACAACCTGATGTTGAGACGGAGACGTAGGGTTGATGGTGAGAGGGAGAATGCATATTTTCAAGGGAGTGATTAAACTTTTCGGGAATGTAAGATAGAGGAGTTATCTCGTTCATTTCACGGATGATGATCAATTTGGCACAAGGCGATATTGCGGTGAGGGAATCTGGGGCACGAAAAAGGGGTTGCTTAGGCTGTATTTTAGCACCCGAGATGTTTGGCTGTGCGTTGTATTTTGGACATTAAAATGAAACTATTATGAGAATGAATTTTGATATGCTTATAATGTAGAATCTCAAGCTCGCTAAACGAAAGTGAAGGGCCTCGCTTTGAAAACACTAGCAAACTAGTCGATGTACAGCAAAGTTACTATCCCTTCTCAGCTACGTCTCGCTAGCATGCTAGAGCCGGCAATCTTCTACCCACTTCGGCTCGCCACCTAAGGTTAAGCGAAGGAAAGTTAACCTCTTGCTTCTGAAAGAATAGCGCGCTAGTCGATGTGCAACAAAGCCACTACTCTCGCCCAGATAGGTAGGCTCGCTAGCTTACTACTACCCAGAGACTTCACAACCCGGATCTAGAGGACTCGCCTCCTGAGCCTTTTTCTCTTTTCTCAAACACTAGCACGCTAGTCGATGCGGAACAAAAGTTGCACTATTTCCTCGATATGTAGCGCTAGTGCCGAGGAGTTCTATGACGCTGGGTTTAGAATATCCTCGGTGGGAATAAGCCGCTTTCTCGCTTCTGGGAATATAGCATGGTACCGTACTAGTTGATGTTGCAATTGAGAGCTATTTCGTTTCAAACTAAACGTTGTGAGGACGTTGGCATGAATGAGTTCCAGGTTGATGCTAGAGCAAGTCTAGGTAAACTTCATTGCATCGTGTGTATTGGAGAAGGGGTAAGGTTCGAAGTAATAGCTTCGTACTCTAAAATATATCTTGTTTGCTGTGTAGCTTGATATCTGTCTAAAAGTCACCGCAAAGTCCGTTCCTTCATTTAATCATGTTCTCTCTCATACAAGGCCTTTCCCTCGCCATGATCAAGTTCTCGCTATTGTGATTAACAAATTTCCAGCATGCGAAATTATAACGCTGTTTATGCTGAGGTCCAGCTTCATCTTCCATGTCTAACGATGGATGCTCAGCTCACGGTGCAGATGCACCTCAATCCCCTCAAATCCACATCGCAATGATCTTTGCCAATTGAACAATTCTACTCCTAACCGTTGAGGTTCCACATCTTAGCTCTCATTGAAGCTATTGTACCACTTCCTCACCCTGATCCCATCATCCACCCCGCATCGCATGGTGAGCATTCGACGACCACGCTCGTAGCGACGTCCATAGCAGATTCCACAGGTGCCACATATCTCGCGGCGGCTGTCGTAGAATGGAAGGGTGGATCTTGAGGGTTGAATTTGGGGTAGATGCGTGCCTGATGAAAGGTTGGAGCGGTGAGGAGATGTTGGTGAGTGTGCAAAGTTGCGAGGTTGGTAGGCGGTGAGAGAGCTAGATGTTGTGTCGTGCTCGTTCTCATCGATATCCATATTCTCGTCATATACTTCCACAACGTCCCCAGCGTCTCCATCCTCTTCCTCGTCCTCATCCCTCGTCTCGGCCTTCGCTCCCTTTCCCTCATCCCCTCCCCACGCCCCGACAATCCGTCCCCTCTCCGCCAAACTCCTCGTGAACTTGCCACAAGGTCCAGAACAGAACTTCAAATTTCCCGGGACTTCGGCGCGGATATGGAAATGTAGCTCGCAATGTGCTGGGTAGTAAAGGACCGGAACACAATGCTTACAACCTCTCCTTTGAAGAACGGGGTGTTCAGAGGACGGGGCGCCAGTGGTGAGGGAGAGGGGGCGTGGGTTAGGTTGAGCGGGCGTGGGATAGGGGAATGAGGGAGCGAGAGCGTAGATATATGAGCTGAGAAGGGTTTTAGTTTTTGGTTGTAAAGAGAAGGAAAGAGAAGGGGTCAGTACCAGGTTAAGCTTAAACATGTGCGGTCGATAGGGTTTAGACAAGCGAAGATACGGAGGTGAATTTCTGGCGGGAGAGCGAGGAAAGGTGCTAGAGCTTTGGGGAATGTTTTCCAGGAGCCGTGGCTGCATAGATGGGAGGCGTTCGGCTGTGTCATCTTGGGTGGTTCTTGCTTAGAAGGAGAATCGGCGGTTTGATGAGGGTGAGGGTGTAATGGTTTGTGCAGTTTTTGGTTGGGCAATTTACTTGTGAGCTGAGGGGTTAGCCGTGGGATATGGTTGTGGGATGGTTGAGAAAGTGGTCGTGTATCTGTTTGGAAGGTGATATGCAGCGATAGTTGACTGCTTTGTGTGTCTGAGACTGGAAAAGGGAGTTGCATTATATGATTGAGCCGAGGAGGGTATGATGTTGTGAATGTACAATATTAGATGGACAGACGCAACGTGACTCGAGAGCAGACACTCCGGTTGTGATTAAGATCGAGGTATAGAAAGTTGCAACTGTTGAAAGTTCGAATGAAGACCGCAAAACCATAAGATCACAGAGGCAACAATAAATCTAGAAACTTCCTCAGCCTTGGCCTAGGGTGTGGTCGAGAAATCCTTTAGGAGGTTGCCTGCTCACGAGACAAGGCTGCAGACGCATCTTGCAGGCGCAGTGCGACATAAGGTCTCTGCCTGATTCGCTACGAAGAGCCGCATGCATGATGTAGCTATGACTGACATTCAGTAAGAGTAGAATGAGACGGCAGATATTAACTGGAGGCATGGTGTGGGTCAGCTTGTACGAGTAAATCTCAAAAGTGAATAGATCAGTTTACCGCATATAGAGCGAGTTGCAAAGACGAGCAATGTGTCGAGAAAAGGGGGTTTAAAAGCGCTAGGAGAGCTCATATGTCATCAAGTTTAGTCTCAGTCTCGGTCAAAGTCCTTGACAAGAGGGCTTTGCTTAGCAGCTTTGTTCTAGTCCTGTGTAACAGACAAGGGATATTTGGGCATCAATGGTGTTACTGACACTAACATTTTCTTGTTCAATTGGATCGTAGACGAGGCTTATGCAAAATGCTCTGAAAGAACAAGAGGACTGCATTGAATATTCTGCGGCAGGCAAGAGGCTTCCTGAGTCTAGCAATTAGGTCCATGATACGTGGAGCAAGACGGTTGTGGAAGCTGTGCCAATATACAGCAAACATCGCTTGTAGATGTTGAGGAGTCTCAGGTACCGCGTCGTTGAGATGAGAAGAAGTGGAATCTGATTTCGGAGGCGTGAGATGTGGTGCTCCCCCCTTCGGTAGAGTTGTCAGGCTAAAGTCAAGGATTGCACCCGCCTGCAAACATAATGGTCTCTTCTCTTGCCGGATGAGTCCTCCAGAGGCATTTTAATATCTTGGATATAACAGGGAGTAGAATTCGGATGTAGTCTATCCAAGTAAATCCACCAACGCCATGCAATGCAAATGCTAATGCAACATCCACGTTATAATACATACAAATTCTAACCCGTAGTGGGCGTCAGATGCCCATGCTTATCATATCTCGCTTCTGAAACTTATTAGTATTTATTTCTTCGCTCCACTCAAACAACTCACTGAAAAACGTATAACTCAAGGTCACCTGCTCAATCCCCTTCATACTCGGATCATTCACAAAATCTGGATCAATATAAAAGAAAACAGGCATATCCACCGTCTCCCCAGCATTTAATCTTTGTTCCTCAAAGCAGAAACATTGAATCTTCGCAAAATACGGTGACACTTGTGCTGGCGTGACACTATACGTTGCCACTCCAATTATATCCTCTTTCGAATTATTCGTGGCTGTGTAGAAAGCCAATGCTGTTTCTCCGGGTAGGACTCGCACTTCTCGTTGCTGGGGTGTGAACTTCCATGGCAAGACGTCGGATGTGGAGCCGTTGAAGGTTATTCGAATTCGTTTTGCGTTTTTTACGGGCTTTAACCGTTCTGATGGGTCTTCGCCCTCGACAAGCGCTCCTCCATGTCCCGGTGCCTTGATAGGTTGGCCTCCCCATCCTGTTGTTTGGCAGATCTGCTCACTCTTAGATTTTGGAGGGGTATTAGACTTTGGCAACGAACCATCTTGTACATCGGCACAGATCCATATGAGAAAGCTACAGTCCCCAAGATTATACTAAGTGTATAGTACAACGTCGAAACATTCTTCGCCTTGAACGGCGCGCGTAATTGCTCCATAGTCGGCGCCGCGTTATTCTGCCTTGCTCTCGAGCTATTCGAAATAGTCCTTATTGATGTCTTGAAGAACGGCGTGGCGAAATTCCGACTTCTCGATCCCCCATTGGAACACGACGAACATATCCAAGCTGAAGCTGCATCTTTGCGAGCCAGTCGCGGCCATAATCTCGAGCTCCCGTTCATTGCGCTGTGCAGTTGGCTGTCGAGCTACGAAGTTCTCTCGTCGAATGACTTCTCGAAGCGGAACAATGGCTCGGTGAAATGTTGATCCGCCAACTCGGGATTAGAGGCTGGGGTAATCCCGCCCCGCCCTAAGCTCGGGATTGAAGGTGAGGGGCTCGACGAGTCGACATCCTCTTAATTAAAATAAACACCTCTAGATTGAAATCAGCCCAGTTCACGACAGGCCACTTTGTCAACATGGATCATTTATGTCCTTGTTCAAAGTCACCTCGAGATTTGTAATCCAAACTTTCCGACAGGGCATTTCTTCCTCTATGCAGACGGATGAGTAACCCCTGTTGATGTTCAGATGTTGACTGTTACGATCATGATATCATCATAACGGTCAAACGCCTCCTCAAAATTTAGACCATTCTTTGTACCTCAATTAGCTCTCCCCTCGTTTCTATTTGACGTGCGGTAGCTCTTCATTTGTCAACAATTTAGGCGTATTTCCTACTTCCACCTAGTCATTTTCCAACTTTTACTCGCATACATAACCTCAATGCTCGCCTCAACTTTTACACGCTCCCTTCGTTCTTCCATACCCCGAATTAAATGTAAAAGAAACACTCTACTGCAGCTCAACAGGACATTCACAACAACAAGCAAAATGGCATCCTACAAACCCAACTCTGGAATTCCAGAGCACGAGAGTTCGTCTCACCCCCTTCCCTCCCATTACCGCTTATACTGACCCTCCTATCCAGTGGCCTACTTCCCCAAAATGGCCACCGCCCTCCCCGCCTCCTCATCTGAATTTCGCAAAGTCCTCTGGACCGGCCTCTACAGCCAAGTCGTCATAATGACGATCCCCGTCGGCGGCGACATCGGCGACGAAGTCCACACCGTCGACCAAGCGCTTACATTCACCAGCGGGAAAGGGATGGCAACGATCAATGGGAAGGAACAGGCGGTTGAGGCTGGTGACCTGATGGTTGTGCCGGCGGGGACACAGCATCAGTTCGTGAATATAGGGAAAGTACCTCTGGTGAGTTGAATTGGTTCCCTAGCTAGTGAAGGAGATTGCTGGGAAGGGGAAATTGCTAAGTGTGATAGATTCTGTATACGATTTACTCGCCCGCTGAACATGCGCCTACGACGGTTCATCATACGAAGGAGCAGGGTGATAAGGAGGAGGACGAGGGAATCGATGAGGCGCCTGAGTGGACAAAGAAGAGTAAGAAGGAGAATGAGGATGCGGGGCTTGTGAAGTTGAGTGGCAAGTATTGAGTAAGCTAATTATAATGTAAATGTACAAATACGATAATCATCTAGCAATAATCCTACAATTGAAGTTCGATGAAGTAGTATTACATCATTTTGATATATCTGACATTCCACGCTCGGCAATTTGAGTGTGAAATGGCACTGTGAAATCACGAGCTTATCATCCTAAACGGAAATATAATGTCTATCCTGCTTTTATCCTATACTTTTAATCCAAAATTTCCGCCAAAATTTGGAGGGAGATGTGAATAGTACCAGAACAGAGATTGACAAGTCATCTTAGCGTTTAAAAACGTTACTGAAAAGAGGTGAGGGATGAGGCTGTTTACATCTACCAACACAGATCCAGGGGGGTTTAAAGAAGATAAGATGAGAGGACACTTCGATATCATCCCAACATGTAAAGAATGCTTGGGTTGTTCTCCGGTTTCTAGATTAATTAAATTTATTGCACAGAGATACAAAAAGACTCTTGTGAATAACAGTCCTTTAAGCGAGACAGGTATTACAGACACTCACTTTACGAACAACGATAAATGGCAGCCAAGACAAAATTAAAGAGGTTCTTTATTGCTTGTTCATAAAGGTCATATCGTGGTATATAGATTCCCCGCCCAATGCCCGCCTATAAATGCTTGAAAATGGGAATCCTGCCCATCGATCATTCGTCTCTCTATCACGCCACCATATATATCTTTCTTTTTACAAAGACTGTGAAGTCCCCGGTCTCGAGCCATCTTCCTCACTCATCTCCGAATCCGTCGACGTTTCCGTGACAGTAGCGGGTGGCACGAATCGCTCCTCTGCCTCACTCATCTCCGAATCCGTCGACACAGACGCTTCTCTCTCAACAGCTGGGCTGGGAGGTATAGGGATGCCCACTCTGAACGCTGTCATCGGCGTCTTGTTGGGTTGTTCTTGAGGCGTCACCAGTCCTTCCTCATCGGTGTTCGTGATGGTCCATTCCCACTTGCGTTTCTTCTCCTTTCTCTTGCGCTTCTTCGCACCAGGGGTTTCTAAATCACTATCCGCCATCCGTCTTCGCATCTCCTCAAAGGGACCAGGTGTTTGCCCACCATCTCGGGTTTCGTTCGCCGTATGTGCTAAAGCTACGTCTAATGATTCGGTCTCCGCAGCAGGAGGGGTGGCGGAGTATGGGGAGTCTTCTGCGAGGAGCTCGATATGTGACTTTATGTATTTGTTCGTAGTAATGGTTTGGGTAAGAGGGTCGTTATAGCCAACTTTTTTAGAAGATTTACTCGTCGCTATCCGTAGAGATGATCGACTTGGGGTCAAGGGTGCGATTGTGCTTGGTGGGGGTAGTGGCGAGTTTCGGAGAATACTTCGTAGCGATCGTGGGTGGGTATAAGGTGGTTGACCGTTGTTACTTTGTGTGGGTCTTCGTCTCGAGATTCGTGGGGTGCTTGGTGCGTCTTTATTTTGGACGTTTGCATCGAAAGTAAATACATTAGGGAGTAACTGTTCGCCTGCTCCCGCGGATTGAGGAGGTGTGAAGGTGAAAGCAGTTGCCGAAGCCTTGTGCTCGCCACGACCACTGACTGGTGTTTGACCAGCCAGGGCTGAACTCGGAGTATCTGGGTATGTTATGGTGAACGGACCAGGTGTGTGAGTTCGACGATTGGGGTGAACGTATGTCCTGTCGCTGTCGAAGCTCTTAGTCTCCAATCGTAATGATGTTGGTTTTGACGGCTTGAAATCCATCACTGGTGTTTTTGCGACTCTCGGGGAATTATTCTCAATAGCAGCTGCATAGGCATTCGAGAGCGTATTGAACGCTGTCGGTGATGATGGATCGACATCGGCCTTCACTGCCGTCGATGACTTTCCAAAGGTGACTGCCGTAGCTGGTGTCTTGATCTGAAGACTGAGCCGTGGCCGTTTCGGCGGCGACGATTGCGGCGCTGAAAACGACATATTTGAATGATACGGATTGACAGAAAGAAGCATCATATGAAAGCCAAGACGTGGATATCCGGCATGAGACTTGTTCGAGAGATAGAGGATAAAATTGTCACTTCTAATCCCACCTACGCAGCACTTGATATCAGGTGGTCCAGAAATAGAGTGCAAGCTCGCTAAGACCAGGAAAGGAATCGAAGGCGGATCGAGGAGGAAGCGAAGAAGCGAAGAGTACTCGTGTGTACTAGGGGTACTGTATTGCGTATTGTGTATTGTATATTGTCTTGTATAGAGTAGAGAAGTGAAGTAGGACAGAAGGAGCGGGGAGGATGGTTGGTATATGTATAAATGAAGCTTTTGATGAGTGAGGAAATAGGGTCTTGGGGAGCGCCCGGAGTTGGATCTAATGCAGGTGACAAAGATGACAATGCGGGAGAGGGAAACACTTTAGGCGCGAGCGACGGGTATTTCTAGAAGCATTGGTCCAAATAGGGCGCAACCAAAATACCACGTCAAATGCGGGAGACCTGCCGGGGGCCTGTCGTACGCCTGTCTTCGTACATCCCCAGCATCGTCTCGCATATCGAGACGGATGGATGTTGGTTGGGCTGTTTAGTCAGTGTTGGCATCGGTGGAATTTATGGACTGCCCTTGCTGGCGGCACAAGCAGAGACTGGACAGGATTGGATGCGGACATGTCGAGTGGCTGCAAGGCGTGGAAGCGCTGGGGTATGAGAGGAGGAGAGAAATGGGTGGATGCGGTGGATGCGGTGGATGGAGTTGGAAATGGGTGAGGAATCGAGGGAGTGTGCCAGGAGCGCGGTGCTTGTCGTGCTTGTCATGCTTGTCGGATGCAACTGCGGGCAGTCACATCCAGCTGTTGGACGAGAATGGTCGAAGGCGTTCCATGACCTTGTCAAACACTCCAAGAGATCCAATGGCCGTCTCCGCGCTTCAGACGAAGGCGTCTGACACAGAGTCGATCCAACCAATGATCAACATCGCGCCTCTTTGCAATGTATTTTTGGCCTTGGAAAGTCAGGGGTTTAAATAGACGCGTACGTGCCGCCTTCGTGCTCCACCGCCTCCCGTTGTGTCTTGAATTGTGCCATCACAGTCCAAAAACCTAATTTTGCCATGCGTCTGTTCTGCGTGTCTGCGTCTAACCATGGTCCGGATACGTCGATCTTCAAATCTTGAAATGGAACGGGCACGATAAGATCCGCTCAAGGGTGCCACGACCACGAGATCGATACGACTCTACTAAGAAGCTTTTAGTAACAAGCGACAGATAACACTAACGGCGACATATTGCGTGCGTATGGATAGAACGGGTCCGACCAGATCGACTGATGCGAAGCAGCGAAACCAAGTCTAGATCCTGCGACCCTCAAGCCAAATGTGTTACCAGGAATCGGCATTCGCGATCGTCGACCTTGTTTATCCCTTGTTTGAGAAGATTAGATGTTCGTGAACCCCGACCCTCGGCCACTGTCGGTGGTGGCGCGGAGACGATCAAGCGAAGATCAGCCCAGTAGCTAAAAAAAGATTCGAAGCGAGAGTTGGAGGCAGACAAAGTCGACCCCCAACCTAAATTTCCACACAACTCCACAGTCACGGGCCACACTCGCGACAACAGATCGCCTCGAGTCAGTGCTGGACAATAATACCACGTCACCAAAACTTACTCATCAAACAACTTGTTACACTTACGTCTCCTTGCAGTCTAACTCTATTTTCCACAACTCAAGTATGGTGGCGCCCACCGCGCCTATTTTAACGCCACAAAGACCGCGCCTACTATAGCATAGCCAAGTCCATCATCTCGCTTCAAGTTGCTCTGTCCAACTCCCTCCCCATGACTGTCAATATTTCCAATACTGTACGCCATCATCATGCCTCCGACAAGACGCGACCAGAGGGTCATTATACACTTCGTAAGTCTGGTCACGCCTCAGCCCCCTCCTAACGAGCAACTCCTAATCTAACTATGCCCTCTACCTAGGATTATGACTGCTTTTACGCATCGGTATTCGAAAAGGAAAATCCAAGTCTCAAGTCAATGCCTTTGGTGAGTATACGAAATGAGCTGGCTGTATTATTAGAGTTCCCGAGCTGACGACGCCATAAAGGCTGTGCAACAGGTACCAACATCCTAAAATACCCCCTTCTCGCGTTGTCTAATCACTGATGTTGAATTTATAGAAGCAGATCATTGTACGCCGTTCTCCTGCTCCTCTCAAGTAAGAATCTCACACAACACCAACAGGTCACATGCAACTATGAAGCCCGACGTCGTGGACTTCACAAACTACAATTGATATCCGAAGCCAAAAAGATTGTCCCAGACGTCGTAATCGTACTAGGCGAAGAGCTTGGCAGGTTTCGTGATGCGTCAAAGTTATTGTATAAATACTTAGAAGCATTCACGTGGAGTGGCAAAGTTGAAAAGCTTGGCTTCGATGAAGTGTGGATGGATGTGACTGATCTGGTCAGCTATAACCAGGCTCTCTTGAACCAAAACGACTTGAGCAACTCGTTCTTCCAACTGAAGCAAAATGACCCGACGTTGGGCTTTTCTTATGATGCCACGAAAATAGCTGGACATACATTTCCTACCACCCGACAGGACGAAGGCCCGGATTATCCTCTGAATGCCGCTTTTGAAGCTGCAGACGAATTACTAGTACGGCTTAAGTTAGGTTCGCATTTAGCACGGCACATTCGACTGAGTTTAGAGGAACATCTAGGCTATACGTCAACTGTGGGAATTTCAACAAACAAGATATTGAGTAAGCTTGTCGGAAATCTAAACAAACCCAAGGGTCAGACGACTCTGCTGCCACCGTACGTGTCCCCAACTGAGGAGTCCTCGCCAGCCACCAACTCCAATAATGTTTTTCTATTTTTAGATGGTCATGATATCGGTAAGATACCCGGCATTGGGTTCAAGATGTCTCAGCGCATTCGAAATCATGTCTTGTCTCGACCTGCTGAGTTCGACAATGGGCTCATTTACGGTGGTACTAAGGAATCAATAATGAGTGGCGATGTGCGACTCTTTCCAAGTATGGGCCCAGAACTGCTTGAGAAAATATTGGGAGGGCCTGGGTCAGAACGGGGTATCGGAGGCAGAGCGTGGAATTTGATTAATGGAGTTGATGACATCGAAGTCCAACGAGCCAAGAAAGTGCCAACTCAAATCAGCATCGAGGATTCATATATCAAGCTCGATACGATGTCACAGGTTCTCAAGGAGTTCCGAATCCTGGCCAGTAGTCTGGTCCAGAGGATGCATACTGATCTTTTGGAAGATGACAATGACGATAGCCCGAGTTCAGAAAGCCAAAAGCGATGGGTCGCGCATCCAAAAACACTCCGTCTCTCCACAAGACCACGACCACCTCCAAACCCTGACGGTACCAGAACTCGGAGTTTCGGCAGGATATCCAGATCTGGTCCTCTGCCGAACTTTGTGTTCAATCTTAAAGAAGCCATAGACGCCACAGTCGAGAAGCTTGTCCATGTTGCACTTGTGCCTATGTTTCGGAGGTTGCATCCTCAACAGGGTGGTTGGAATCTTAGTCTCATTAACCTCGCAGTCACGAATATGGTCGAGACAGCTAGCGAAGGCGGAACAGGTGGTGGCAGAGATATAGGAAGAATGTTCAAGCGACAGGAAGAAGTCCTCAAGGAGTGGAAAGTCGAAGACAGAGATGTGCCTCCAGACATTATCTTCGAACCAGACGATCATGATATGCTGGTCGACAGTGGCCGTGAGGTTGAGCCAAGTGCTGGCGATGAGATCTCAAAAAAGGCATGGGATAGTGCAGCAACAGCTGTTGCCACGGGTTCCGAAGATTTGCTCTATCCAACGCAAAACACAACATCAGACATGTGGGATGATAGCGATGACGATAACGACGAGAACAATGAGATGTGTACCATCTGCCAAGCAAACATGCCTGCCTTTGCTATGGCAGCTCATCACCGCTACCATGATCTCGACGAATGAAGCAAACTTCGACAAACTTCGACCGAATTTCCCAAAACGTGGCGCCATAAACGGAATTCGAGTAGAGAAGAGGTCAATAAAAGTATCAAAATGCTGATGGGGCACCTCGTCAATACCCCCCCTTCGCCTTCTTCTCAGCGGCAGCTCTTGCAAGCATTTGCTGCACAACAAGAGGTATACCCGTGTTCACGGGAGGTACCTCTTCTTTGGCCTTCTCTTTCTCTGCTAGCTTTCCTGCCTCTGAAGCAGAAGTAGTGTCGTCACTCGACCCTTGGTTCATAGCAGGCGGGTCATCAACCCCAATAGAAACCATCCCATCCTCTCCCTCCTCCTCCTCCCTATGAAAATCCCATTTCCCAAACTCCCCGGTTTCAACCCCTTCCCCTTCTCCCTCATCATCCCCCTCATTCCCCTCCTCATCCGTAACCATCAAACTCGGCACCTTACCCCCCGTTGTCGCCGCCCCCTCCCCGCTAACACCCCTCGTCAAACTACTTCCTCGACTATATATACTCGCGCTCCCCTTCTCCGCATTCGGCGTAATTACCATCCTAAATCGCCCTTGAACCTGCCTAATCGCGTCCTTCTCCTCCTTCGTCTCCCACCCCGTCATCTCATCTCTTGGCCCTCCCCGACTCCTCTCCCCACTCCCACTCTGCCCGGGTAGCTCAAGTGCAACCTGAAATCCCTGCCGTCTAAAAAGTTTATTCCATCGTTTCAACTCCCGCATCAATTTACTACTCTCATACAGCATCTGCCGCTTTACACCCTTCGTCACTTTACCGCGATGAAACGCCCATGTCCAACTCAGTACGGGGACATGCGTTATCATGGGCACATCCGCCGCCTCTATAATGCTACCGGAAAACTCGTTCCATTCCTCAGCCGTCACGCCGTACTTGAAGAGTCGTGAATCATACGGGAAGCCCGAGGGTAGTGCATCAGTTTTCGTGGCAATGCGCAGGCGTTGGAGGGCGGGGCGGGGGAGCTCGCTAGCGAAGGATATTTTGCGGAGGGAGGGCGTGTAGGCTGAGGAGGGGCGGGAGGTGCCTGTATTTGGGGGGATGGATATTTGACTCGGCAGAGATGCAGGACGACGATGGGAACTGGGTGCGCGCTGTGAGGAGTTGGGGGCGCGGGTCCGGGAATGGGAAGGGGTGCGACGACCTGCTCTGTTGGTGTTGTTAGTACGGTATAGAGGTAGTTGAGAAAGGGGGGGGGGGGGGGGGGGGGGGGGGGGGGGGGGGGGGGGGGAGGGGAAACATACGAAGCATTACGTCTAGTATTTGCCTCAACAGCACTCTCGCCTTTCCTCCTCGTAGGCCCCGCCTCCAATTGATTCAACGCAGCGAGTACGTCCGTCATCTCTTCGTTGTTGCTCTATCCTCTTGCTCGCTTCCCTCTCCGTCTCCTCTCGTCTCGTTGCGGTGTAGCCTCTCCAGACACAACAGCTAATATATCTCTCAAAAGAAAATCCCTCAGTTGGCTAAATGTTATAACATAGTGTCACCACTTTCTCAAGAGATTTAGAATATATAGAAGTGAGATAATGGAACAACACAGCACCTAGAATCAACACAGCCTCGATCTGGGAAAGTTCTCGGGCGATGTCATCTATGAATCGCCCCGCCGATGAGTAAGGGGTGTGGTGTCTTGGCGCCCAGCCGACAGGGGCGGGAAGTCGGTGTAATTGATGGTGATTGACTCGGTTCGGATGATAGGAGAGATGGAGAATGTTTGGCGAACTGTCGACAGCCTTGAAATTTTAAAAGTTGTTTTGTGTCGTCTTTTATTGATGTGTGAGTTTTAAGGTTGAGGATTGTTAGAAAGCTAGGTCACTTCCTCCAAGGCCTTTGAAAGTGTTCCCTTGGTATTTAACCTCATGACCATCAGAACGAGAAGCTATGCATTAGTCATGCACGGGGAGAATTCTTGTCACATGCGTTAAATGATGAATTGGTCTGAGAAATAGGTCCTGCCATTGTGCTAAATAGCGCCAGAAGCAGTCCCTAGCTACGCAAATAGACAAACCACGCTGAGCGTAGATGAGGTGAGCAGAATATCTCCTTGCAATAAAATGCCTTTCCAAAAGACAAAAAGCCCGATCCCACTCCACGATGACCTTCATCGTCTCCCATCCGAAACTCCAGCCTCCAAAGGATTCTTAATCCCATTGCCCATTTCGCCGTAAATCATGTTCCCGTTACATGCCATTTTGGTCATCCCATATGTATATCATCGACCATCCAGTTGGTCCAACTGAGCACGTAGAACCTCGTTGCCTTGTAGCAAGTCCTCCAGCCAGTCCGCGGCCATAATCAAGACAGCGCTTTTGCTAAATCCACCACCTCTCAAGCCAGGTACCAGTTCACCAAGGTCTTCGAATCCTTCTCGAATCAAAGTCCTTCGTTTCTGTTCACTTCGGATGTGGTTCTCTCGTTTCTGGTCCTCGGTCAAATTCTCTCGTGCTGCCTTTCCGGCGGCACTAGTCGCAATAGATCTCCTCCGCTTGTGACCTGATTCCGACTCTACTGGAGGATCTTTCTCTTTTTTTAGAGTTCTTCTCTTCTTGATACCAGGAAGCTGCGAGAAGAGGTTGTCATCTTCTTCAGCAACCTCCTCATGGTACTTGCTTTTCCTTCGCTTCCGAGGTCGAGAATCGTCCGCCTCGTCATCTAAATGGCTGCTGGATTCGGGTTTCCTAGGAAGTGGAAAAGCACTAATCGGGCTTGCCGGTTGAGAGTTATCGGCGCTGGGTGCGTCACCTGGAACAAGCTTGAAGGCATGATCGAGTGACTGCAATTGTGTTCGCTCAACCTCAGCATCTTTATCACGGTGGTTGGGAGCCACAAATCCCTGTGGGGTGTTGAACGACGCATCTGATCCCCACCTTATATCCAGTTTCTGGTTCGCATTTCTTTGCATTGAGTTACTTGCTACTGGATTCCCAAAAACCATATTGGTATAGTATGGGTCGCGCATATAGTCATTGCTGCCAGTTCGTTCGTGGTTTCCGAGATACGGTCGCGTGGCCGGGAACTGAGATATCGATTGTGGCCTAACGTGACCATTGCTAGGTTGCATGTACATGTCTTGCGGTTGGTATAAGGATCCTTCCGTAATGCTGTGCGCTCGTCCGGCAGATCCGTTTTGTAGCACAGTAGCTGCTGCTAGCACATCCGCAGTTGTTGTAGGTGGTATCGAAGGATGGGTATGTATTTTTGGTGGGCCGACATTGAAGTTCATGCTCGGAGACTCTTGCGCTCCAATCTGAGGTTGTTGACCAAAGGAAGATGTCGTTCCCATGAACGTTGGCGGAAGCTCGTCCCAGCCAAATCCAGCTTCCGTTCCATCCTGCGCATTTGTAAATAAATTGTAGTCGAACTGATCGGAGCTCACGCCATCGAAAAAGCTGTCCAAAAATCTTGATTCGTTGTCGTCAAGTAATGAAGGTCCAGGAGCAGGCGCAGTTGGAGAGGGAAAGGGGAAATTCGAGGTCGAGCTATCGAATGAATCTAGTACCAGGTCAGTAAGGTTCTAGGTTGTTGGGGTAAGGCCTTAACTTACAGCCAAAAGGCATTTCGAGATTGGGTGGTTTTGACGAACCCATTCCTGGACGCTGAATCGCAAGCATGAGGGCCGTAGCAAGACCTGCAGATTCGCCTGGCGGGTTTTGAGGCCAACAATATTGAAGGTGATGAGCCGTTTAGAAGTTGTAGACGTGGTTAAAAATCTGGGCAGCTGCTCGCAAGTGCGACCGGGGATATCATGGTCTATTGCGCCCTGGTACTGGCACCGGTACTCGTTTATGTGACTTCCTCCAAGGCTTGACCACAGGCTAACACCAGCGTGGTAATGACAAAAGCACGAAGAGCGCCGTCCTCCGTCCCGTCAAAGCGGAGAATGGATCAATCTGGTAGGTGGTCTCGCAAGTAATGTTGCGAAAGGTTGAGCGGCCTAGAGGGACAACTCGAAACTTTGCTGATCTGCAGGAGTGATGGGTAGGGGATGGAGTTCTTGAAGAACGTCAGAGTCTCAGGACGACGATCGTATCGTATCGGTGCGTAAGGGTATCGTGACCTCGGTGTCTCTGAAAATCGTGGGGAAGGAAGGATGGCTGGGATGAGGTCGATGGGTGTGACTGGAGGTGGCAGCGCTCTGATATTGATCGGGAAGCCGGGGTGTTTATGGAGTCGGAGCTATGCAGTGGAGGGGGATTTGCGGTCGAAGGGTCAGGAACAGATGCAGGCCAGAAGTCAGATGCGTCAGTAAGGTTAAAGGAGGACCCAGATGCAAGGAAGGTTGCGGTGTATGGCAGTCCCAACACTTCGCAATATAAAAGATATATCAGCCCTCGCCTTGATGCGTCGTAGTAGTAGTGTCGTGAGCTACTAGAACGGAATCGATGTTGTCCGTCTGAAGAGCTTGGTACTCCACAATACTAGTGCATAGGCTTTTTTATTGATTTTAGGTCTTCATGTAGTAGTGTTCGGTCTCCTCTATGCACTTCCTTGCTCTATAATTGTAAGTATATCTTTCAACTACTCAACGAACTCGAGTGCAGAATATTTCTTTCACCTCATTGGATAGAAGGGTTCCGCACCAAGGACGTCGGATGTCATGTGCTCGATAGATTCCAGCTCAAGCACACCTCGACTTTGCATCTTCACATGCAAATCGCGGCCTTTTTTCCCTCCGTGGTGCCGCCGACACCTTGATTTCCTCTCGAGTATGGTAACAGGGGGGCTCATTTTCATAGGACGACATCTTCATCTAGACCAACAGTAGTAATTCTCTAAACTCCTAGCTACATACTTAAGTACTATTTGCGTATTTTGGAATTGCTACCGTACAGACCATCTGTCAGGACGGGGCCTCCCTTCATTAACCTTACCAGAGCACAAAGGGAAAAGTGGGTGTCGAATATCTACTAGTCTTGGTTTGACACCTCAAGGCAAACCTTCCGCTTCCAGGTATACCTTCCTCCATCATTTCAATCTTAGATGCCGCTTTGCCAATCATAAATTCTCCTTTCGAAGTTACGAATTCCCTTCTCGACGCGGGGCAAAACACGGGGTACCTCGGCCCTCAGTCTTTCAATCTCCACAGAGCTCCAGTTGGTTTCGAACATCTTGTCAACACGACTGCAATGGTCTGTCGTTTCTTGCGCCTCCTAGTCTAACTTCCCTCCTCCTACACAAGCACTCTATACTTGTCCATCGCCTTACGCTTGTCGGACTTATCAATCTCTACCCTCTCCCGCTTTACTTACGTTTGCATTGGTGTTTTGCCGTCCTGGACTCAGGGGCTGACATCCCTACTCTCAACCTCCTCACGAGTCACGAATTGCAGACTTGATACTGCATATATATATATCTCCTTCACCGCCTGCAATCGAAGAAATCATGACTCTCTTGCGCTAAAACTACCATTCACGGATCCTTTCATTGAGTTTGTTGAAGAGCAGCTAATTGCTAGTGAGGTCAACTCGGTCTTCAGGGACCATTTCCTGTTCTGGGAGATTGTTAAGAGCCTGAGCTGGACGCACGAGCCCTGGTTTCTGTAAGTCTTTGTAAGTCTATGCTTTTATTCGTCCAATGGGCCTGGGCTGTACTTGTCAACATGCTCGCTAAATTCCTTACACTTGGCTAAATAGTTCCGTGACTGTTGGGTGATAGCTAACACTCATAAACAGATTAATCAGACATGAAAATAAGTACAGATCAGCGTCAGTCTCTGGCGATTTTACTCACTCAAAATGGAGTGCCCACAATTCTTCGACCTGTATTGAGAGCCTATCTTTTAGGCTACTTGTCAAGTACCGCTCCGCGTGTCTTGACACTGATCTTGACTTATCTAACGAGAAAACAAAAGGGCTTTAGCCCTCTATGTCTGAACTCCTTCATATCTTCTTTACTTCAGATAATCAGAGGGGGGCTTGAGCTGCAACGTTTTCCGACTTTCTGTGCTACGTTAGTTGGAGGGACAACATTACTGCATGCAAGCGACCACATCTCTCTCATGATTCTATATGCTAACAGTTTTCAAGTTACCACTCCAGGCACTAGTTGCCATCGTAGCGTCTTCAAGATCAGCAGTAGTCCAGTTAAGGTAAGCTCGTTCCATTCTTATAACCCCTTTGGCCTTTCGAAACAGCAAGTAGTCGACGCGGGCCAGCCTCCATGCAATCACATGCACTGCAGAAGTATTCATAGCTTTCCATTGCTTTCAGCACGGATTTAATTGCTTCAGTAAATCTTGCTTTTCATGCTCCCATCTACGGAGCGGCAAGATCACATGGACGAGTTGTATACCCAATTATCTGGTTCTCGAGTAGTATAATTTTGTCGAAAGAGTGCCTCAATTAATGGTTGAAGTAACTAGCCTTGAGTTCACAGTTCAGTCCAGCATAGTCGTAGCTATCATTTCTGCAAGGCCTTCAGATCCACCTCTCATTTTCCTATCGTAGTCTACTAAATATTCAACATTCGTTCTAACACGCTGCAGATTAGCAAGATGGCTCTCAACATTCATTGCAGCTTGGTTTAGCTTAGGCCTTCTTCAGTCGAAGAAGAGCGAAGCATTTATTGAATATGTACCTGAAGAAACATCTTCCGGTATCGTTCATAGACCTATACATTTTGCAGGTCGAACAATGGATTTGACAATATTTGCCGTGACGAGAGCAGTTGATGTAGTAGTAGGAGAGTTATGGTCAAAGCGGAGAAAGCAGCAGAGATCCACAAGCAAGCGAATGAAGGTGTGTATTTTCAAAGGCAAACCATACAGGGCTTATGCTAACAGTCTCTCAGATTGAAACACTTACCTCATCCCTTGCTGACCCTGCCGTATTCGCCGCATCCTGCGCTCTAATAATGTGGGCTTGGGTCTACTCTCCAGATCGCCTCCCTCGCTCCTATAACAAATGGATCAAAACAGCCGCGATGGTAGACCACCGCCTCCTCCTAGCCCTCCGCCGCACACGCTACGGCGAGATCAAATACGGCCTCGAAACCGGACAAGCAGACCTCCTAGGCTCCATGTGCAAAGACTACAACCTCCCCGAATCCTACGGCGACCCCGTAAAAAGCATCCCCTATCCCTGTGAAATCGTACACATGGGCACTGGCCCAAACTGCGAGTACCACGCCCTTTCCCGTCTAGTAAAGTCCTTCCTCTGGGCCTTCTCCACCTACCTCCCCGTCAACCTCCTCCTCGCCCTCCGCAACCCAAACCGTAGAGCACTCCTTCGTGCCCTGAAATCCTCTGCCCGCTCCTCGGCTTTCCTTGGGTCTTTTATAGCGAGTTTCTACTACGGGATATGTCTTGCACGCACACGACTCGGACCATCTCTTCTCGGTACATCCATCCCAAGACGCCAGATGATCGACGGCGGTATCTGCATCGGTTCAGGCTGTGCCTTTTGCGGCTGGAGTGTTTTGCTTGAGAATGCGGGAAGGAGGAAGGAGTTGGGATTGTTCGTGGTGCCGAGGGCGCTAGCTACACTTTTACCTAGACGATATGAGGTACGGGATCAGTGGAGGGAGAATCTGGCATTTGCGGTTAGTACGGCGGTGGTTTTCACATGTGTGAGAGAGAAACCCGAGAGGGTTAGAGGGGTGTTTGGAAAAGTGTTGGGCAGGGTTCTGGCTTAGTGGATGGGGGAAAGTAGATTACGAGCAAGATGGAGTCTGTAAATTGTCTTTGTAGGAATAGTGTTTCGATAAAGTTGATGCCACCAATGATATTCTTAGATGGAAACGTGCAGGACTCTGCAGGAAACTTGAGTTCACAAGATAGCTCTCCCACTGTTGTAGCTTAGAACACCTTTTGGTAGGGTAACCTCCACATTGCCTATACATAGCCTCAGAATACATTCCTTCTATTGTCTCTGTTTCGAAAGTTTTGCTGCTTATCCCGTTGACGCGTCTACTTGCCACTTCCACAACATACATCATAACCGTAACCCTAGAATTTCAGCTCCAACCTTCCAGCTCTATCCTCAATCCCACAAGCGAGACTCAAAAAACAAAGTCAAGCCATAAAGCCAATCTACCTCCTCGGCAAGGAGGAGACATCTCCGTTACCTCACTCTTACCAAGCGCCTCCTCTTCATTCGTTGGAGTCACAGGTGTGTGTGTGTGTTTCACTAGATGAGATGGTTGCAACCCTCATGGCGATATACCCAAGTAGGTAGTGGTGATATAAGGTTGGAGCTACCCTAGCCGTCCCACACATCTTATTTACGATCTTTTACACTTTGACTAAGCTAACTAGGTACTGATCTTCCCAAATGAGCTAAGCTTGAGAATGTGTTCAATAAGTGGGATTCGGGTCGTGGCGCTTTTATGGTGTTAGTTTGCTCTAACTCATGCTTGAGAGGGTGGGAAGCGAAAGACGTCGTGATATTGATGATGTGGGCTGTATGGTTGTTTTGTGGATTTGAGGACAACGTTAATAAACTTTTCATTCCAAATCTTACAACTCTGTCTAGAAACAATAATTTCCTGCGCTCAAGAGATTGATATCCATTCAATGGTCCATGTGCATCGAATACTCTATGTAATCTAAAAAGCCAAACTCATGTGAAACCGCTAGAAGAAATTATACCCCAAAAGAATTACCTATCGCAACCCAAAAGCTAGAACACTCTTTAGACTTCTTGCACTCCTCAGACATTACATGCTCTGAATAGCCTCTTCATCAAAGTAAACAAGGTAGTAGGATATCGCCCGAGCTTCTCGAAAAGCTAAACAAACCCTCGATTTCCACACTATAACATCATCCCATCGCGCCCCCCCCCCCTCTTGAAAAGCCATTTATCAAAGCTCTTTGCTTGCTCCACAGAACACCCGATGGGTCAAGCACCAGGTTAGTTCTGTTAATCCAAGAGATACCGAAGCATTACACTAACATATCATCCTCTCTTTCAGCTTCGACCTGGCTGGATTCTACCTGCCCCCAACAAATCTCAACAAAATTCCTCATAACAACCCGCACCAAAAGAGCATTAGCAAAATAAACTATCCACTATCCAAGACGTCACGACACCAGAAATAAGGACTGCTCCGTGGTTCTAGCTTCCTACTTCCTTCTGTTGATCCTTTGACCTTCTATCTATGCTAAAAGGTTTGTTTCCATATATCAGAATCCTCTTATCTTAAGTATTTGCCATTCATATTTCACTCTAACTTCTTATTTTACTCATTTTGTTATCAGTTTTAGTTCAAACACGTAAATACGTATCAGGATACATGTACGAGCATGAATATTCGCTCTGCGTACAGCTGTCTTTCTAGTCGCGAGTTTTAAGACGGTTAATAGCTTAAAACAAGGAGAGGGGTCTTCCAGTCTCATTTCCAGTCTTTACTTCTACAAATTAATTGTTCTTGGTTCACTAGATTTCTGTAGACTGACGAGTACTATAATATTTTTAGGTGTACGCAGAGCAAATATATACTCCTGCTCATACTATTGGTCGAGCATAATTTTACTTGTCGAGAAGCAATTCAAGTGATATAACCTCAACCACTAAAGTATAAGTCGGATCTATATCGTGGAGTGGTCTACTCAAAATTTCGAAGTCATTATTCTAGCGTAAAAATCGTAGATAGATTGTTGTTGAAAACATGGGTATGCGCGATAGGCTTCAAGAACTCCACCCAAAACCTAGTCTTATATATCCCAGATTAAATCCCAAACTGATTCACAGATCCAAGACAATTATATCCGTAGGAACCCCTTTACTTGGTTTGGAACCAAGGGAACTTCTTCTTCGCTGCTTCTACAGGACCAGATGAATTTTCCAACGCTATAGAGCGCTGGTATATGTCCTGTAATGTGTTAGTAAGCCCTAGCTTGAAAATGTATTCAGAAATCACCTCGTCATCTACTGGCATCCTGCAATCCAAGATCATTTCTCGAGCACCTTCATGTGTCGAAAGGTTTGGGTATGGAACCACCTGACTCTTCATAATCGGTAGAATGACCTCTGACAAAACCTCAAACTTTTTCCAATTAATCCGTTCTCCATTCGCGCCCACAAATGTTCTACTGCCTTCTTCAGCAGAAACTAGGTCCCGTCTATGTAAAGGAATGAACGGGATTCGTGGCAAGGGAGAATTCTCCCACGCCAAACGGTATGCAAAATGACTCTTCTGGCTTCCCATTAGAATGACAAGTCTCGCAAATCGCTTCTGGACATCTGCCGGTACAAGATTCCTTGTTTGCGTTAGACGGTGAATAGCACTTCCATTGATTCCTGCCAAGACAGCAGCCAGTCCATTGTAATTGTTCAACTGCCGCAACTTTAGGGCGATAGTCATAAATTTCTCAAGCATCTGAGCTCTATGCTTAGCTTTGTCCCTCATGAGAATCATATTCGCAACCCAGTGTGCAATATGATTAAAATGGTGGATCATTCGATTGACGTTAGTCAAGCTCTTACATTTCTCTTTCTGTTCTAACGAGAGACTGACGTGACGAACTAGATCTCGCAGTCGTATAGAAGAGAACATGACCCAGTCAATCCTTGTCATCTCGTCCGCGATGTCGTCCTCGGAAGTATCCATAAATATGTGATAGCGAAACTTAGTAAGCGGAAGGTTAGATTTGGGCACCATTGTTGCTGCCTCCTTTTCATAGTCCTCCACAGTATGAAACGGTCCAGACATGGAATTGTTGGCTGATTCTGGTCGGCCAGAATATGTTGATTCTGCGGTCGGCAGTTTTTCTATTTCATCGTCCTCTTCCTCATCTATCTGCAAATATTCCACGCTTTCCTCTAGATTACTCAGTGGGTTAGTTCTCCGCCTTATTGGAGAAGCAGGAGCAGATTCCATCAGGCTACTATTCTCGCTCTCCACATCTGCATCAGTTCGAGCCCACCCGGTGTCGTCATCCTCTACAACGCGAGACTGAAGTTGCATTCGCATGTCCTGTGCGGCGGCAGCAAAAACAGGCTCGCTAGAAAGATGATTGATAAAGCTGTCCAGGTTCTGACTCGTCGATGGGCTAGCAAAGTCTCCTGGATAACTTGACACCCATTTAGCGACAACGGTGATGATTCGGAGTTGCGTAGCTGTGCGTGTAAGGTAATGTGTATTCTTGTCCTCGGCTATAGCTTCTAAGCGGCCCCAGATGGCTGCAAATAATTCCCCAGGAGCGGCAAACTTCCTATATAAACAGAGAAATATGTCCGAGAAATTACTGTCCGCTCGGGACATATTCTGGCCAAGAAGCCGATCTACGAGCTCATCGAAAGTTACGCCCGCGACTTTGGCCGGTTTGTCAAAGAAACTGTCATCACTCCGTTGAAGTATAGGGGTATCGTCCGAGTAACGGTAAGAAGACTCCCCTTCGCCCTCCTCCATGTCCAGGAATGAACTGTCACCTCCTCTGGCTGGTGACGGCAAGGCTGATCGTGACTTTGAGCCTGGCAGAAACTTGTTGTTTACATCGATGTTCTGGAAGCTGTCATGCCTGAATGCAGGGTGTGATGAGAGAGGTGGTGCCTCGTGCGGATCGGGAAGTTTAATTTGATGATGGAGGTTTGTTCGAACGTTCTGTCTCGACAAGGGAGGTTGACGCGAAGACACAGGAGGCGGTGAAGGGAACCCACGTAAAAGAGAATAATCAGAACTGGCACGACTGTGTTTCGATTGTTGGCTCAATGGCCTTACGGTTGGGTCCGCGGGTGTTTCAAGATGCGCCGATGATGTCGCTCGGCGACGAGTTCCGGAAACATCTTGGGCAGGATTTGCGGCTTCGACGTGTCAGCTCAAGCCTCGTGTACTAGCCGCATATGTTTAAAGTTTGCCAACTTTCAAAGTCAAAAGCTATAAGAAAGGCTATTGGACAGAGCGGGAAATGATATGGTGGCGAGCATAAGAAACAGGGGGGACATGACTTCTAGGACGATGACTAGGACAAATATATGTATGGCGCAACTGCAACTACTGACCATTTCTGTTTGCCATTATGGCTCTGAGCATGGAAGACAGGCATAATCTTGCACTTTCGGGCACGTTTGCTGCCGTCTTGACAGCTTCAATGCAAGAATGACACGCAGACTCCATACTGTCGACATTGATCTGACGGGTATTCTCCGGATTATCACATTTGCAAGAAACTAGTATCGTAGGAAGAGCAGAGTTTACTAGTCCGTCTAGAGTGCTAGTTAGCTATATCGCAATCGTAAGTTCAAGGTGTCCTACTCAAGGTGTGAGGAAGTGCCGATATACTCTCTCGGTTCATGACATCGTAGAGCAGCAGAGCACCGTCCATCCGTGGAACGATGTGACCATTGATCTGCTTGGGCCATTCTATCCGGCGATCCGGCGCAATGTCGAAAGATTCGAGGTCCAGCTCTATTAGACTCACTGTATACACCACGTTATCGACTGACATTCGAAGACTTGAAGCGCTGGAAGTGGGCAGATCTCGCAAGCCAAGAGCCCGCTGGATGAGGGTACTCTTGCCCACACCTGTGCTTCCAATGATGGCAATATTGATGTCGAACATTCCACTTCTTGATTGAGGCTGTGACCAGAGTTCCCAATCAGCCCTGGACCTCGTCATTTTGAGGGGAAAGGACGTACAGGAAGATTCACAGAATTATCAACAGCAGCATTTTTGCCGGCGCCGGCGCCGGCGCGCGAATGCACTCCATCGGACTCGAGCTCTGCCTGGCGGTCTATGTATGTTGCGGATCTCATTTCCTTGGATAAAGAGACTGACTGGGGTGATTGGTAGTGTTTGAAAAAAGGATCATCGTGAAGGGAAGCTACACTGTCTCGATGCCGATATAGATCGTCGCTCTTCGAAAAGGCAGTCTCTCTTGACATGGGGACAAGAGGAGCAGAAGCTGTTCGTGGAGATGTATTTGGTCGTGCGCTTCGTGGTGTTGCGTTGGATGCCTTTGGGGAACGATCTCCACGGTGGGATTCTCGTGAATTGTTTGACGGCCATGCGCGCGTCGACTTGTTGCGAAGGAGGAGGCCCACCTCGTCCATCGTGCTGGACTCTCAGGACAGGAGGCTGGAGCTGGATTTCAAGGTCTCAGGTCTCAGAAGAGCCCAGTGGGGTGGATCGTGGAACGGTACGAGCTCTCGTTTGGCGTAGGCACGTTCTGGTGGTCCCAGAGGGGCGTTTCTAGGTTCGATACACCCTGTCAGTCAGGTCATCGGCAAGTTGCAGCAAGGCATTGCTGTTCAAGAGACGCAGGCGGAAATAAAGAGTGATATGCAGATGCGGATGCGGATGCGAGATTATGGTATTGGAGGCAGATGGTAGGACATTTCCAGAAGACGGAGGCAGAGGGAGGTGTTGTTTGGAGCAGGAGGGGATGGGAAATTGAAAAATGTCGAGATGAAAGAAGGTCTTTGACGTCTTTGGTTCGCGGGCGCGGGATGTTCGCGCAACGCGGGGCAGTTTTGGGGGGCGTGCTTCTAGATCAGGTCTAATTGGTCTACTTCAGCGGCATCCTGACTGCTGGTTGACCAAAATTCAACAATGAGATTGTAATAGCGTGGAAATATATAACAAGTGATATCTTTTCAGTTTCCTTTTGTTCTTCCAACCTTAGTTTGATTCGTTGGACTTGGGAGAATTCCGACGCCAGGACACTTTGTGAGGAGCTAGTTGAATCTCTCAGCAGCTGATTAACCATGCCGTGTTACTTCTATATATAGCAATACAATATACATACTTATGGTAGTAATCCATTACAGATCTCGTATTCTAACTATGCTTAGCCAAGCTCGTTTATCAATCACAGGGACTAGACAATTGTGACATTCCTAATAAACACCATCATGTAGGAGTAAGGGTATTTGCTCTAACTAGACATACCTAGAGCTCTCTGTAAACATATTAAACCTCTATAGTTCGAGAAGAAAAATCATATTGGAATATCAAGAGCCGAAGAGAGACTAGGAACCCGCTCTCCTCGTTTCAAGCGATTATCTGTCCTAGAACACCTTGACTATAAGGATAGCCGTACGTAGAGCAAATACCCGTACTCTTAGCATGATGTAGATTGATATTCTTACTGATAGTCAAAAGAGGGCTAAGTTTGTGCTTAATAACCCTATACCTCGAATTACTTGTTCTTCTCTAGATTCTCGGTGAGTGAATCCGTGACTTCGGACTCAATGTGTGCGACTTGACCCCATCACATATCTTGCACCTATGACAGAGCAAAACATTCACTTTCTTGGAATGAGATACAGGCTACGAACATTCTCTTGGGGCTATCAGTATCTTCAGGGTTACAAACTTGTGAAGTGAGATAATGATCTGCTTTGATGACGAGAATGTGGATATATCGACATGATATCTGTTGAATGTATTCGCGCACATGTATAAGGAAAAAACGGTGGCTCAGAGGGAACCATTGAAAGATGTTCCCCCGCAACTTGACCATCCACTGACTGTGTGTAGAACATCAAAGATCAATTTCTGGTTTAATGCTTAAAGTCGACTTTAATCAACTCTCGCCCTGGTTCTCCTTTAAGGTTGTTTTGCGGTGAAGTGAGTGGATCTGATGATAGAACGAGCTCATGAACTTCTGCGAATTTCTCCAATCCTCCAGAAAGGGATGATATATCCTAGAAACACAGTCTACCAGACAAGAGGCTCCTGTTTGTTATTTGTAGATCAATACTTTGATACTGTGAAATCTCATAAGACGTAAGAGTAAGAGTATGACAGCACATGTCTATCAACCGTGTCAAGCATCCAACAAGATATTCTTTTCGAAACTTGATTGTCTCACTTAATGATAGACAAGCTATGAATAGTTCGAGTGCAAAAGATAGGAGGCTGACACTAAAGATCTGTGATGGACGCCCAATTTGGCTACTACGTTGATGATTGACATACCTGCCACTTGCGAGCTTCAATCTAGCATCCTATAAAGCCCACGAGCTGAGAGAGCATAGTACCAGTTTTCTCGACCATCAACAATCAGACCATACGCATGGACTCGTTCGCACAAACATACAAATATAGAGTGGCAAGCTCACAACAAAACGTTCCTCCCACAATACAGTCAATTTTGGGAACGCTTGGTCTTTAAACTCGCAAAATGACGACCGTTCAAGAGAATTGCTCTACACACGGTGAGCATGCCCTCTTCTGAGATAAAAGCGGTTCTCAGAAAAGATGTAGTCATATCAAGACCCTCTACTGCACAGCGGCTGAGCCGTCAACCACGATGGACCGAGAAACTGTTCCCAACTTCCCGGAACTCTGGGATGACGACAACAACGCAGGAATGACATGCGTTTCCCCAACTAAAGGTAGTGATAGCGCTGTTTGCATACGACGGCTTCGTCGTATTGTAAGAGCTATGATGTTGCTGTGCTTCTGGAACGACTCCATAGATGACACTGAGACTTTGGGGGATGTGACCGTCTCTCGTACAGCCGTTGCTAGGGATTTATTGAGAGGGACAATATATGAGAATTACGGACGTAGAGACTAGTGTGTAGCTAGGTAAGTAGTCTGGGCCTTAAGCTATCAGATATCGAGTTTCGAAGAAGAACGTGTTTGTGTACTGATCCGCGGAGGAGATGATTCCTTTGGTTGTACTAGTGCAATACAGTACTTGCCTTGTACAAGACATCCCAATAGTCTACTCATCAGCTCAGGTTCCAGCTCCTCAAGAACCTCCTCACAGACAATTGAAAACACAGCGGGAGGAAGAAGGGAAAGAAAGTAAAAGGCCTCATCCGCATCACAAGAAAACATCACACTTAATCCATCCGACCTCCATCAGCTGAATTCATGACTCTCAAATATCGAGATTAGCACCGGAAGGCGTTTCGCACGGCACAACCGCAAGACAAAACAAAGCCATTATTTGAAGTCGCGTGAGCGATCAAGCGTGACCGAAAACCTGGAAAACGCACAGCAGTTTCTTCCACACCAAATTCAATATCCCAGTCGGAGAATATATCGTCGAGTTAGCTGGTGATCATCCCGGATGTGCGACATCGACTGAAGCCCAGTTCTAGAAGCAGAGGCGCGGATTCAAACCATTGATTTATTCTGGCTGTGGAAAAATGGCGTGTCGGCAAATGTTTGGGTTGTGTTTTTGAAACTTATTTCGGCGCACATATCTGCAACTTTCCTGCACTGTAATTACAAGCTCGAGGTTTGACGTATTGCTTCCTGCTGTGATGAATCGAGCTGCCAACCAACATTGACATCTTCAGTCGATGATATTTGTATGTGCATCCACACCTCTGCACGCCTCCGGATCGAGAAGTACAGCCGAAGTCGCCTTGATGCCGAGAGGAATAGTGCGAACTGCCTTTCGCGCCTGGGCAATTTTCCGCCGAGGCCGCAAGCGCACCGTAACCAAATCCTGATGTGGCTTCGTGACAAGACTGGCACGATCAGAGATCACTAACCCGTTACAAGCAAAGCTCAAGGTACGCAATATCGTGTGATGTAGGTTGGGGGTTCAACAGCCGTTTGGCGTTTTTTCTTCTTCTATGACTGGTGTCGTGCTACTACTACTTGTACCTCCGTAACCCCCTCCATCGAGTTGCGCGTTGTGATCATATCACCTCGCAAAGGTTGCCCTGCTCGTGCGAGAAGATCTACTGTTGTGGTCGTGTCTCCACATTGCCGTTGCCTCACTGGAACGCGTTGTCTCGCAGAGCGTACACCTGACATACCGGTACTTGATCTTGATATATAAAGTGTTGACGCAGATCTCAAAAATGTCGGCAGTTGCTCCATTACCGCCCAAAGAAAGGCCCTTCGTGAGTATCATGTATCGATAGAGCGCCCAAATCGGGTTCCTAATAGTTTATAGTTGAAACCTACTAGGTCCATGACATATCCTCTTCGTGAATCCAAGGGCAATGCCGGAAAGAGGGTCAAACAGGGCGCTCCTTTCGACCCGGAGGATTTAAGTCGAAGACTCAACGCACATTTGGCGGAGCAAAAGGCCAGGACAGAAAGACGTCGTGAAGCTCGAGCGGCGAAGGCTGCAGCTGCGCAACAAAATGGCATTTATCACCATGTTCCAGCTGTTGCAGCTACAGCGTTCCAAAGAACAGCAACACCAGACACCCAACGGCAAATCCACATATTAGCACACCCTACAGTCAAGTGCAATACTGATGCTGTCCACTTAGAAGATTCTACACACAGCAAAGCGACTACGAATCTAAAAAAGGCTCAAGCCATGGACCATGCAACAATCCAGAAAAATCTTCTGCTAAGCCGCAATCAATTCCAGTGGACGGACGATATTGAAAGAGCCCACTTAGTAGACCTAGAACGTGATATCTACAAACCCCCACAACGAACTTTTCAAACTTCAAACTTAAGGAACGGTCATGGTCCAAGGAAATCGCGACCTATGAGCACTGGGGATGTATTTTCCTCTGAAGAAGAAGTTCCAGTCATCGTGAAGCCAAAATCGAATCCTTTATTTGAACCTAAGGACCGGCATGACTGGGCCCAACGAGACGACGAGGAAGATAATCGGCAAAGCAAGAAAGATGGGATGAAGCTTTTTTTGAAGGAGTCCACTTTGGTGATGATGGTCAAGAAAGAGAAGATTAAGGACGAGGCGCTTGCCAGCGTAGGAGGACCAAATACAACTCTCAATGCTAAGAGTGGCAAAGGAAGATTTCTTGCTCGATTTAAACGCCATCCTGGTTGACACGAGTCGGTCTCACGAATGCTTCTGTGTAGAACAGAAACTATCCTCAACGATTTTCCTGGTATTAACGACTTTTATTTCCAGGAATAAGCGCCTCATCTGTCAGCTGCTGCTGATATGTGGATGCAGGCTTAAGTGATGTTCAGATAATGTAATGAGGACCTTTGTATTTTGGACGCGTTGTGATCCAACTCATGAATGAAGGGAATTGGTCCCTGGCGGCGTTGCTCCGAGTATGCTTTAGTTGATCAGCGTTGACCAGGAAATATAACCTTTTGCGCTTACCTTTGCATCGTGTACGCCCTTGCTACAGAAATCACTGTAGCGTAGCTGTTTTTTTGCTTTTGAGCAACGTTCCATCGATTGTGTGCACCTTCATCCATTTTCGCGTTCTAAGAGCTCAGATATGATCCGGACATTCTCTTCCTCAATCTCCTTCTGGATAACCTCTGCTGCGTCAACTGTGCCCTCGCCAGAAAGGATTCTTAGGACAAGCTTGTAATACTCTCTGACCGCTTCTCCGTTTTCGCTGCCGTCCGCTCGAGCGCGGTTCATAGCCTCAACCCCCTTTTGAAGACCACGGTCTGTCGTCCATGGTTCCGACTTTCCATTCTTCCTCTGGTCTCGTTGATCAAAGCCTGTGTCTCCAGCCGCTGGAGGTAATGTTGCGGTATTGATGATGTCGAGTTGGGCGCTCAGGCTAGGGTACTTTTCGAAGAGCAATTTTAGCTCTTTAGAGTCATCGAGCGCCGCGAAAGGACCCTTATAGCCAGCCGCGGCAACAGTTCCAGGCCTTGGATTCGCTTTGGATACTGGGGATTCCTCTTTGTTCGCGGCAGAAGATGAAGGTGTTTTGTTGACTGGGTGATCAACCTTGTGAATCTTTAAACAAGGGATGGAGCAGCTTGAAAAGGTTAATGAGACTTCATGGGAGAATAATAGGATACAGACTATGGTAAATAACACGCGCTACATTTGTACTTTGATTCTTCTGTTTTGCATACCCCACACATCTTCGGCTGTGCAGGTGTGGTTTCTGGACTTGGTGGATTTGAAGGGGCATCGACAGCCTGCAACTCATTGGTAGCATTGCCATCTGGAGCTTCGACTTGGTGTTCAGTGTCCCCGTTGACTTCATTTGTGGATGGTAAGTCAGGGCCGGGCGACGCGCCCTCTTGCGATTCCATCACAAATTAGAATAGTATATCTCTATGCAAAGTTGTTGTGATTTGCTGCTTCAGTTTTGTCGGAAGTAATTTTATGAAGAGGGACGGACTTGTCACAGGGGTCCAAATTTTTAGATGCCGGCCACTCGCGTCATTGCCGATTCGCGGAACCAACCCGAGGGCGAGCTTTCTTGCTTACGGACGAGGTACAAGAAATACCAACAAGCATTTTGCCTTCTCCCCAACAACACCTATCTCGAACACAATCGATCACTAAAATGGCATCAAACAGACTTTCACGAGCATTGCCTTCGTTGATAAAATGTCGGCCTACCAAGCAAGTGGCACCTACGCTACACTACACTGCCAGAAATGTGCATCAAAGTACTCGATTACCAGCAATATCAGCTTCAAATGCGCGAATCCGACCGACCCTACAACCGCTTCACCAACCCTCTAGCATGCTAAAGCCGAATTCTGTTGGAGGGGTCAGAAGTATCTTCATACAGACAGAGAATACGCCCAATCCAGACGCTCTCAAATTTCTTCCCAATCATCCAATACTCCCGAAAGGCTCATCGATACCGTTCCTCGAATATATGAATCCGAGATCGACTCTGGCTCCTCCTCACCCTTCTCCTCTAGCCGCTAGCCTTATGAATATTGATGGCATAACTTCTATCTTTTACGGTGCCGACTTCATCACTGTTACCAAATCTGAGGACGCTCAATGGGCACACATAAAGCCTGAGGTCTTCGCACTCATCACAGAAGCAGTCACGTCTGGCGCATCGATCGTCAACATCGTAGAGGACGGCCATGGGGAACATGGACAAGGCGCTGGAGAATCAGATACTTTGGCTTACGACGAGAATGACAGTGAAGTCGTGGGAATGATTAAAGAGCTCTTGGAAACTCGGATCCGACCTACAATTCAAGAAGACGGTGGAGATATTGACTATCGAGGATTTGACGATACCACCGGAATGGTTCTACTGAAGCTTCGTGGCGCTTGTAGAACGTGCAGCTCTAGTGCGGCCACACTTCAGAGCGGTATTGAGGGCATGCTGATGCATTACGTACGTTGAGATGAAGGTCATATAATTGAGCCTCTGCTAATCGAAATGTAGATCGAGGAAGTTAAAGGTGTGAAACAAGTCTTGGACCCTGAAGAGGAAATCGCTTTGGCAGAGTTCGAGAAGATGGAGCAGAAGATAGCGAAGAGGAAGGCCGCTGCTGCAGTACAATCGTCTACGACACCGCCTCAGTCTGATCATGCCGCCCTCTAAGTTCAGTTTACTTTAAAAGATAATGAAGCCTTCCCGTCGACGGGTCTTTTGTACTATCCGCCACAAAATGCAGCATCCAGCCTTTATGGTTGTTCGGTGGTGTTTGGGCTAGTGTCTTCAACGAAGGGAAGAGGTTTTAGAAGGAGTACGGCGTTTTAGACGGTGTCACCGCTATTTGCTAGGACTAACAACATTGCTTTCACTTGAAAATCGAGGGGCACTATCCTGATCATACTGCAAATAAGTAAATGTTGCAATACGGGATCGCGCACAATACTGGATCTAGCTAAAGACGCAGCAGGTGATACGACCACAGCAATCAAGCTTAATCGTGGAAGCAACTTATTGCCTCTCGAACGAAAGAGTAAAATCTGCTTAGCGGCGAGAGATGATTGAATTGATGACTCAAAAGAACAGCGGGCTCTTCGCAGCTCTTACAAAGAGCGTCTTGTTACACTCATGTAATTCTTATAAAACATCCTCCTGAAGTACTTCACATATATAACATACATCATCTGCAAACCTATGCTACGTTTTCACGAGGCCGAAATAGTCATAAGCTTCTGACGACCAAGTCTGCCAAAAGCTTGAAAGCGCTTGATTTCGTCGCGGCCCCAACTACCTGGATAAATGCGGCCTCTCAGTGTGCCCAACAAGTGTTTCACGACATGTCAAATATCCAAATGAGCACCCTAAACACTATTAGCTACTTGAATTTCCCCTCTCTTGTTGTCTGTATTTTCTGTTTGAAGGAGCGGCATTTCCCTTTCATTCGCCCACCCATGGACCCCATCGTCGATGGGGAATGGAACAATAATCCGGCAGCGAATCAGGCTGTACCTTGACGATGCAGGAGTCAAGGGGTGGTGGCAAAGGATGATCTATGCCGGCATCCCTGACCAGGTGGGTGTAATATGAGAAAGTCAATGTCAATCTGGTTGGTCGGCAGCCGATCGAGCTGGGACGGAAAGGCGAGAGGAGAGCGTGCATGTGCAACAATTGAAGGGACAATTCATTGAAGTCCAAAACCCAAGAAAAATCTAGTCAAGGTGGCCTATTTTGATAGAGTAATAACTGCTTCTTAGAGAGAACCTCGAATTTAGGGGGACCTTACCACCGTACACAATGACCTGGTATAATGCGGTTTGTTGGTATCGCGTGCGCTAATGGGATTGTAGGGACATGCTTCCCCGCAAAGTAGTATCTCAGGTTAGGGGTTGACTTGGTTGGTTGTTCTCCGAAAAATAAGAAAGAAAACTTCCGCAAAGCAAGCTCGCAGAGACCGTTTTCCTCAGAAGTCACCGGAGATGCGATGCTGTGCAGCGAAGAATCCCGTTGGCTCGCTTCTGTCAGAATCTGGGGAAGTTGTTAGTTCGTTCAAGGTTGGGGTTAGGGAAACCCCAGACTCTCAAACCTCCTCGCCGCTTGAACATCGTTTGACTTCGAGCCCCAAGATGGATGCCACGGTGGCGGTGGTACTCAATATCACAGTTGAAGCAGACAAGTAATCTGTCTTCCTGTCAATTTGTAACTTACTCCTTGCATATCTGCAGCCACCGATGGCACGAGCAATTTGGCATCCGAATTTTGCTTTCTCATCCTCAAAGCGCAGCTTATAATAGCATCTCCTTGGGTAGAAAACTTCATCGACGTCAAGAAGGGCGCAGATGGGTTCGACTTATCCGGACAGCTCTGGGTTTCATGTGTCAGCACTGAGGCCGGATCGTACTGTATGGCGAACGCAGTGGTCATAAAGTTGTGAAGATCCCGAGCTCTATTCTCAGAACAGCCTCAAGATCGGCAATTCAAGAGGCAAAGACTCGGCTAGTCCTTGAAGTGTTCGTTTCTTCATGTCTCTTTCCACCTCTAGTTTCTTTCCATTTGCCTCTTGCTGCAATTCTATTTGTCTTTTGATAATTGCCTTTACGATCTGGACGAGGAGTTGCTTGAGTGGCATGTTTAGGGCAGCCAGAACACCCCTCATTCGTCTTGAGGCAACCTTGACAAAGCGCGTGTGACCGAAACGATGCTCTATGAAGCGGGGCTGGACAATTGATTGAGTTTCCCTCTCGAACGCTGCCGCCGTTGGCGTTGGCAAAAAGTGCGGGAGACCAGAGCTAGTAGTGAGTCCATGTCGGTGCTGTTGTACAACCCTCGTCTTCATAATACTACCTACTCCGTTCCGTACTGCGATGTGTATATGAAAGCTTGGGGGGTTCCTTCATGGCTCGTTCCCGGACACGGTCGTCTCGCCCAGCATCAGACTGTTTGTGCAGACTACATACCTCATACCACCATACTGACTCCGTACTGCTTGCATCTCCAGTTATCCTTCTGCAGTCATGTGCAGATGCTCAATAATAACCGCAAAGGCAAAGGCAACGTGCACTGCACTCCACTGCACTTCACTGCATTGCGAAGTGTGGTGTCCTGTCCTTTCCTGTCCTGTTTTGTCCTGCCCTGCCCTGCCCTGCCTCCTGCCTCCTGCCTCCTGCCTCCTGTCTCCTGTGCTGCTGCATCGATTCCTTCTCCCATGTCTGGGCTGTTCTTCATTTTCATGCATAAAATTTGGCGCAGCGGCTTGAAGTGGGGAGCGACTAGGACCTTCTGTACGTCGCCCTGTCTGGTGCTTTTGTAGCGTCTTTGCCCCTCCCTGATGCTCCCAAATTGCGTCGACAAAGACCCCCCGAGCCCCCGTTCGTCTATCCTCAACCCCTGTTCTCGCCTCTCCTAGCGTGCGACCCTCCATTGCCTCCACCTTGGTGCTGCAACCTCTAGCTGCACCCGCACCTCAGGCAATCTAGTGTTGTCCAATCCATCCCATCCCATCGCATGCATCTCTTGCTCCTCTCCTCTCTTCAACAAACCTCCTCACGCCTCCTTTTTGTGTCCCAAACGACCACCGGCGACCAGACGAGACCATATCCTTCATCCAGTCCCGAGTCCTTGAACACCATATCTGAGACTCCTCCTCCTTCTACTCAGTCGTCTGCCCATACCGGTAGCATCGACACTCGGCAACCTTAAACGATCCTGCCTGTACGCTCATAGAAAAAGCTACGACCCATCCATTCGTCTGTCGCACACGCCTGAACCTCTTCCCCGCATGCGCCGAGTCCTCGTCTTCCCAACATCTCAGACGACCACGCAAACTCCCCCAGCAATCTCTGCTATTCTTTGACCTTGACGGCTGCTCTCGAGAGCAAGGCCATCGCATTCTCCCCGCACAGTCAACAATGGGCCGCGCATAGTCCGGGCGAACCTAGCCTTTTATACATAGCTATTGCACCGCCGACGGCTGTACGAGTTTCCTTTCTCCAACACACACATACACTGGGATAGCTATAGACGGTACTTGAATCGGAAAGATAAAATTGAAGAACGGCGACATTGAATATACAAATAGAGGATTGGGATTTTCACGGCAACTTGCGGTCATTTCAGGTCAGTACAAGCAAGGCTAGCTTGCGCTTTTACTAGTGTTGTTTTTGTGAGATGTGTGGTGCTTCCTACAATGTTGGGAGAAATGCTTTCGAGCTTTGTAAGGAAGAATTGATTCTTCCTGGTCCGAGAAGAGCATTTGCATACTCATGGGGTATAGCTCCGGGGGCATGAACCTATGGCAAGCGCGTAGCAAGCAAGCGCACAGAATCGACATCTCTAGCAAAGTCTAAAGAGCCTCTATTGCAAAACTGGATGTTTGATCACAATGCTAACCATGATGTCCCAGATACCAGATACTGTTTTACTATCTAACATCGTCTTTTCTAACGTAATACCTTCTACACTGGTGAGTAACATGTCTCAATGAGTACGGATTTCACATTCCTCGAGTTACAAAGAAAGTCTGGCTCAAGCGGCCGCTGATGTGTTTCTTTGATAACTTTGGTCACTTGAAATGGGGTTTCTTTTGTGCAAGTTCAATTTTACGCGCGTGAAATTTACCTTCACCTCCATGGTCTGGGTTCAGATTTCTATGTGCGGTTCAGAGCAGCTCTTGCTGATGGAGCGCACGTAACATCACAGCGACTTGCGGAGACAAACCTTGCTAACACTCTTGTCACCAGACAACTATATCCACACATAATTAGACTCTTCATTCACTGTTGTACTTTAAAACGGCAGTCCAGGATTTTGACGCCTAGCGTTCCATTGGGATCAACATATTCATCTTTGAGTTGACTTCTGTGCCGATTCAGGTTTTGCTCGGCGCTACCTCAACCAATATCTTTCTCACTTTGCTCGGCTCCCCTATAAGCCACTCTTCTTGCTTGCCGACAACGACCTTCCACCTCTAGCCTCCACAGCACTTCGTTATATTTCGACATCCGGATCATCTGCGCGTCTCACTTGTGGGTACCCACCTTCCGCTCTCAACTCTCCGCTCTTCTGGTGTCAGTTCAACTCCAATCTCCAGTTTGGCACTTTTGGAATCCGATTTTATCGCCTGCAGACTTCAATTTTGCGCTGTCCACCTCCCGCTACCTTGGTGTGAACCCCTCAACTTGTTGAGGTGACCTTCAAAGCACTCTTCTTACGGAAGTCAACTTTGTGCTTTTACTCTCCGTTATTCTGTCGATTCACCTTTGGATTCCTCTTGGCGCTCTTGACACCCTCTATTTTGGTATCAGGTTCACCTTTGATATTTCTCAGCGTTCTTACAAAGCGCGTTTTACGAGCCCTCCTCCCACCTGTCGACATAGTACGTGAGACCATTTCTTCTTTCAGGTTCACCAATCAACAACAAAAGCAAACTGTCCTAGCAATGGCGTTCCCGTCAGCATATGATTTTGTGAGTCTGCGATCTGATCGGATCTGATCCCTACTTCCCAGCTGCTCGACTTCGCCATCTGGCTAGCTTGGGAGAAGGGATTAGTCCAACTCGCGCATCCTCACCTTCCGCTACGTTCGATCTTACAATACCAACCTTACACTTATCAATCAATTACTGACTTTCTGCAGAGTAAACTGTGGGAAACTCCACCAACGTCCAAATCATTCTCTATTGAACCATTTCTCTCTCAACCACTCATCATGTTGAACACAAATACCTCGAAACTCAGTTCAAGTGTGAGCAGATCTGGTCCTCCGGCGGCATCATCTTTGGTATCTAACAATTCGTCAATACTACTTGATAAGTTCAATGGCCGTCGATCTACACCAGACTCGGAAGCACTAGCGAGCTCTGATGATGAGGTTGACCGACATGATATAACACAAGCCTCATTCCCCGCCCAAAAACCTACTCGAAGAGCTTCTTGGCTGAATGATACCACACAGTCGAGTGTTCAACCTCGCAAGGGTTCTTTCGCAAGCAGCTCGATGTCGCCTACCACTTCTCATCCCACAACACCTTCGGTTGAGACTAGTACATGGGGCAATCATGCACAGTCGGGAGCTGGAGTTGGTCGAGGACACACTGGACCGACAGCTTTTCCTTGGGGAAGTGGAATCTGGAATAATGAGGCACGGAAGGAGCCACCCTCTCGACTGACAGAAGTTTTGCCATCACCAACATCCATGGGACCTACAGGAACTAACGGCGGGTATTTCAACAACGATCTATTGAACAATCAACGAGAAATGCACAATTCCAGTTCCACTATTGGTGTTCCCATTCCATTAGTCCCAACTCCAAAAACATATCGATCTCAATCCTACTCGGTAGGTCAGACCGATCCAGAGTCGCCAGTATCCACTACCGCCTCTTCTACCACAACTACTGCCTACAGCGGTCGGGGTCGACCCATGCAGCATTCAGGACTCCAACATAGACCATCTAGACCAAGCATGTTGAGTGAAATGTCCAGCGAAGGAGGACTGGGCAAGTTGAAGGAGGTTGATGATGATGATGATGAGAGCACCAATGGATCCAACCACGGCGTCAGACTCCAATCGAATGCAGACAAGACCATTGAATTGCTAGCTCGAGAGAATGCAATCCTGCGTCAACAACAACAGTTCCAACAGAACCAAAACCGCATTCGACCACGTTCATCCACCAGCAGTGCTTATGGTCTAGGAAGTACTTATGCCATGCAAGAGACTTTACCCGAGGAGTCTGATTATGCGATTGATGAGCTCGACGAACTCAATGAGCTACAGGAAATGACCATGAAGGGCCTTCCTACTCGTCGAATGAGTGAGTACGGTGCCGCTGGCCAACCTCGTATTCCAAATTACATGTCTCTGGAAAACCGCAAACTCGAGAATGTCAAGAAAGCCTACTGGCAGAGCTCCCTTGGTTTTGGCGGCCTGGCGGATATTCCACAGAGTCGTCGTCACTCTTTTGCTGATGTCCCTACCCGTCAAGGTTCTATCAGCTCGGCTGGTGAACCTCTGTCAGCTCATGAGACTGGCTTGCAAGACGCCCTGTCTCCCAAAGATTACCCCAATCGATATCAAGAGGGCGCTGGCTACTCTTTAAATGAACATGGTGAGTTTCGTTCCTGGCCTCCCTTGATGATGTATGAGTTCTTACGATTAGCCAACAACTTTGTAGCTGCGTCTTATTTCGGAAGCATCGCCACTGTTCCTCGAAATGCCGATGCCTACACACCTAATCAATATCAGACCCCTGTTTATCCTTATGGTATGCCAGGCCAATATGGAGGACGAGCTCCATCACCCCACAGAAGCATGTATGGCGTTGCACAACCCCGCCACAATCAGCTTCTTTACATTGTCCTCTTCAAATGCTCAAGAGCCGATGTATTCTACGTTCAGGAGGGGACTGGACTTTCCGTGAAACCAGGTGACCTTGTCATTGTGGAAGCAGACCGTGGAACTGACTTAGGAACTGTGGCTAGAGATAATGTCGATTGGGCTTCTGCAAAGGACCTCAAGGAGCACTATGCCGAAGAACACTACAAGTGGCTGATGATGTATTCTCAAGGTGCTGTAGGAACCGCTGATGGCACTGGTGCTGGCCTTATGGCTGCGTCAAATGGTCTTCAAGGGAGTGCCGTTGGCGGCATGGGCCCTCCCAGTCAACACGGCATGCAGGAACCCAACCCGGGTGAGATCAAGCCCAAGATCATCAAGCGCTTGGCTCAGAATCATGAGATCAACTCGCTTCGTGATAAAGAAGGCAATGAGGCGAAAGCCAAGCGAGTTTGTATGCAAAAGGTTAAGGAACATGGTCTCCACATGGAAATCCTTGATGCTGAATTTCAGATGTAAGTTTACTAATATCTACTTTCCAAACCAGTCAACTGATACCTCTTTAAGGGACTGGAAGAAGTTGACGTTCTACTACTTCGCTGATGCATATATCAACTTCAATTCTCTTGTCACCGACCTATTCAAAGTCTACAAGACCAGAATTTGGATGTCCGCAATCAACCCAGCTTCCTTTGCCAGTCCCTCGCTCGGACTACAAGCACCAAGTGGTATCGGTCCTGGTGCCGTTGGTGTTACTCGTAATCCTCAACCGGAGCGTCGTGCCCCTCAGCCTGAGCAACCGACCTACCCAAACCCTCAGGCACAGCCACAGGCCGGCCGAGACTATCAGAGCACGTTCACTCAACCATTCTCTGCAGCTCATAACCAAAGAGTAGCGCCACAAAGTGCATTCCAAACACCGGCATATGGCTATGGCTACTCTCCGTTCGCAGCTGCTCCTCGAAATGTTGCCGTCCCACCCAGCTACAATGTTCCGGTTGATAGCTTCACCACATTCTCTAATCCTAATGAATTTCCGAGTGCCACGGCGAGATATCCTTCTCCTCGCGGAGCAGCTCAGGGAACTGAAGGAGCAGACTACGGTCGTCAAGCACATGGGATTTCGGCCCCTAACGATCCGTGGATTGGCAACTTCCAGAGCCTGTCTTTGAACAGTCGTTAGAACTTCAGAGATAATGCAAGAATCTGCAAACGAGCTGTCCTCCTTGGGTCTCCTCGGCTGCCAGTTCCTCGGTATCTTGGTTGCTATTATTCTGTTTCTCTTTCACGAAATATACACTTGATCGCTACTCCAGATTGGTCTGTGTCTATACTAGGCTCAAAACACACAACAAATATTCATCCCAAGATTCATTTTGTTTCGGCGCGTCTTGCACAAACTTATATCAAAATTGAGCTCATGTCAGAATCCTCTGTACACGGTAGATCCCAGATCAGAAAACCATATCGAAAACGGTCTTTTGCCGACATAAAATAATGGCCTACCTTTACAGGAAAAACAACGCTCGTTACTACTTCCTAAGGATCCTGCAATTAATGGATCAATCGTTTGGTAATCATCGGCGCAATAGCCCCGGAGTCTAATTTTCCATTGGTCCCGTCGTGTTTGATTTTGTCACTTGACATGGAGGCGGGCAAATATTTCCAAACGCATTCAAGAACGAGCAGCAAATATAGCATTGATTTTTTCGAATTCTCTTTTTTTTTAGGCTTACTACTTTACGAACCTCATGACAAATGGACACAACACAACAACATCTGAGAGCGATCCTTGCGATAGATAGATTTGCACATACTTCGGAAAGGGTGTCACAATTCGGACTGGAAAGGCGTATCAAAAGAGACCATCACTGCTCGATGAGAAGCGGTAGATTTTGCTACCTTCTTTTCGACGGTATTGCTTCTCTCAAAATGAATGAACTTCTTCTTCCTTGGTAATTAGGGCTTTGTAAGGGGATGGCAATGGGTTATTCATGCAATTGAGTTAGGAGAATGACATGTGTATAAACTATGGGTATTTTGGTGCATTTGTGAGTGATGGTGGTGAACAAAATGTTTGGTTGATCACCCCGTGAGCAGGGAAGTACTAACAATATGAAGTAAGTCTAATGATGGTAGATCAGTAGGTATATTGACAATCATTCTATGTATCGACGAAGACACATCTTCCTCTCTCCCAACTTTTGGGCACACGTAGCAGAACATCTATCCGCGTAGTCTCGTGGTGCTGTTGAGCGGGAAGCTTATTTGTGGTCGACATCCTCATCGGGTTGCCCCTTCCATTTTGGGGAGGGACTTCAACCGTCACAAGCGCGAGCTTCTTCCTGGGATTTATCTCTTACACAACTCCAACCACAAAAGTCCGCGCGCATTCCTCGGTACTTCATCTTGATGACTTCTCTTCCCGGAAAATTGTTGAAGCCACACGATAGTTCTAGACACGCGCGCCGTCCTAGTGGTCATTTCGTCTCATTTCAACAAGTGAATTCGACACAGTCTAGCATGCCCAAACCAGCTGCGAAGCGCAAATCTGAAGGTGAGAATATCTTCCCAGATTTGTTCTTCATTTCCTCCACATCGAATGCTATGTCACATTTGCATCTTTACTGATGCGACATAGGTGATGCACGAACTACTAAGTCAAAATTTCGACGGCTGTCAGTGTCTAGGAAAGACGACTCGGACTCACATCATTCTGGCGACGAATCGAGTGACCACATATTTGTCAAAGAGCATTCGGACGCGCCGAAACACATTAGGAAGAGCAAGACGCGAAAGTCTGAGCCGGTGCGCCACCGAGTTGACGAGTATGAACTGGACGAAGGAAGGATGGAGTCACAGTGAGTTCTCATGGTCCAGTTAAACAGTGAAAGTGGTTGTTTGATACTTGTCGCAAGGCAGTTTCTGGCGCTCGTGCAATTTGAAAGTAAGAAGAAGAAGATGGCAGCCAAGTCTTCAGCAAATTTCTTGGAGAAGTTCGCCGCAGAACTGAACGAAGATGAGAAGGATTTGAAGAAGGCGTTACAAGATAGCTCTGCCACAAGGTATGAGAGTCATATCCTATGGTACCATGTGGTGAGCTCACCTTGTGGCAGCACCAAGCAAGACAACGACTTTGAGAGAGTCTTCCAAGAGGCATATTTACTCTCACGACCGAAGCAGGACAAGGGGCTCAAGGACTCAAAGTCGACTCAGTTTTCTCCACTCTTCAAATGGAGTAGGAACCTCACGGAAAATGCACGTCAAATCCTTAAAACGTTTGAAGGGCTTTCCAAATTGTCAATTGATACCAAGACATCGAGACTCCTGGAGAACACATGGGAAGAGGATGACGTGAAGTTGGTACAGATTCTGAAAGCTGGACACAAAGTGGCGATTGAGAAATACGAGTGTCTTGTCGGTGGAAATAAGGCGTACTCTGTTGACCCTGCCTTGATGCCCGTTGCGAAGGAGTTCTACAGTGAAGGTGCAGAATCTACATCTGTGGGTTGGGGACGAATTGCGGACAAACAGGAGAGGGGTATCAGGAAAATTGTGAAGTCTTTTGAAATATCTAAGGATCGTTGAGATGTGGGAGCTAGTAAGGGAGGGTACACATCTTATATGCTTCATTGCTAGAACCGGACAATACACTAAGCTCATTCTTGCAAACACATATCGGAGTGGCAATAGACACAGAATTTAAAAGTAATTCAATTTACGCATGACACTTCGAAATGAAAAGCTTGGAAATTTCATGCTTATCCGAGTAAGCTGACTTGCTAGTACATGCAGCCTTGTAGATATAATTCTTGTGACTACCATAGAGCCTAACGAGTTTGATTTTGGAGCCAAGTATTCTGCGACGAACTGTTGAGATGAATTGAGAAGATTGGACTTAACTTTACCATTGATTTATAGAGATTCGGGCTTATCCTTCACCTCAAAGGACAAAATCAGGTTAAATGTTTGGAAAATCCCTAGGAAATACAGAAAAAAACTTGACCTGGGTGATAAAATGGTGACTCGAACATATCCACTCTCGTCCGATCCTACGGTCTCCTCAGGAGTCAATACGAAAGATTGCCCCGCCGAAGTACCTAGCTGTGAAATTTGTCAATGGACGATACATCTTGCAGTATAACTCAGATTCAAATTTGTTTTCCCTGATGTTGTTATGGATTGAGATTTGGAAGTTATGGTGGATTGGTAGAAGGGCTTAGGGATGTGTGGGCAGGGAGGGGAATGTTGGCTCTAGCTGTGTATGTGTTGGAAGTCGTACTTTGATAACACTGTTACTGAGTGTACTTTGACTGGTTAGGATGTTGACGCGTATTGCTGGCGATGAATTGTGGAAGCAGCTTAAGTAAGATAGTGTTGTAGATGCTACGTTTCAACTGCAAGTAAGGCCACGGGTAGAGGTTCTACTTACATCCCTTGATTATCGTAAGGATATCAAAGATAACAAGCTCGGTTCGCTGTGCTGGTCGAAAAATATATATCGAATTCGATGCAAGACCCGAAGAATTAAGGAATTCAATATTAAAGTGTACGCAGAGTTTGTACCCGTGTTCACGTGGAAATGCACTATGGACAATAGAAAAGCTTCAAGAAGCGTAGGCTAGATGAATCATGGGAAGGTCTGGACATAGTAAGGAATTAGAAGAGATTAATTCTGAGCAACTGAAGTCCGTTGCACAATTTTTATTCTGAATTCTGATATTGATTCGAAGAACAAGGTGAAGATGAATGTTGCCAAGACAGGAATGCTCTAGTCTCAACTCGGTTAGCGCCTAAACGTCTATCGCTTAAGCCTGTCCCCACCTGTCGAGCGCACCTGCTGTATTTTCGAATTTGAGATTGAAGTTTGACAATCGACAAACGCCAACGACGACAAATCCGACAAAATGGTGAGTACACCTACGGATCGCTGGATGCGCAAGCTAACGATATCAGGGTGCCCTCAAATATGTCGAGGAACTGCAAAAGAAGAAGCAGTCTGATGTGCTGCGATTCCTTCTCCGTGTCCGCTGCTGGGAGGTAAGATAATTCGACCTTTTTTCACGAATCCACCACACACCGAAACAATACTTCGAAATGGTCTCGCGACGAATTGGAATATTGTGGATGTGGACATCTTTTGATGTCTGTGCTATACACTCGTTGAACATTAGCTGAGAGTGCAAAATATAGCTTCGACAACTGAACGTCATCCATCGCGCATCCCGCCCATCTCGTCCAGACAAGGCTCGCCGTCTCGGTTACAAGGCCAAGCAAGGATATGTTATCTACCGTGTCCGTGTCCGCCGTGGAGGTCGCAAGAAGCCTGTTCCAAAGGGTGCTACTTATGGTACGAATCTTCCTCTCGGACGAAGTGCTGTAGGAATTGGGCGCAATGGACTGACCGATTCAATTTAGGCAAGCCAACCAACCAGGGTGTGAACCAGCTCAAGTACCAAAGATCGCTCAAGTCGACTGCTGAGGAGCGTGTCGGTCGTCGCTGCGCTAATTTGCGAGTCCTCAACTCGTACTGGATCAACCAGGATTCTACCTACAAATACTACGAGATCATCTTGGTCGATCCTCAACACAAGGCCATCCGACGTGATCCTCGCATCAACTGGATCGTCAACCCCGTCCACAAACACCGTGAATCTCGTGGTCTCACCGCTACCGGAAAGAAGTCTCGTGGATTGGGCAAAGGTCATGGATACAACAAGACAACTGCTGGCCGAAGAAAGACCTGGAAGAGACACAACACCCTCAAGCTCCAAAGATACAGATAGATGTCTTAGCAGGGGTTTTCGAGGAATTGTGTTTCATTGGGCACGGATGGATTTTATGGCTCTGGCTTGTAGTCTTGCAAAAGCATATGCGACAGCATTTATGTATGTTCAATGCAAATGAATGAAGGCATGAAAAGTCGTACAATATTTATTTTCTTTAAACAATGTGATTTTATGAGAACTACAAGGCGACTATGAACAGACATTGAATGTGAATATATGGTGTGTAAAGAATGGAGTAAAAACGCGTAGTGTAGTGGAGAAGCTCGTATTGATCCAAAGTCCACCACACCCTTGGCAGGATGAACCGCGGCTGCTAGATGAGACCAGGGTCTCCTTCATAAACACACGTTCATCATGCGTAGACAGGTCAGATTCTTCCAATTTACCGGCGTTCGTTTTTTAGGAGCTGACTTTCCTGATCTAGAATATGGATAGAGGTAAGTGCTGGTTGTGTCGCGACTTCCCAAAGTCAAGAATTGTTGTCTAAAGTCTAACCTCGTATTATTATCGCAGGAAAGCACTCACTACATTGTTTAGCATCGTAGTAGTATCGCGCTTTGTAGCGCCTTGTTTTCTCCAGCAACTCTCGCAGATCCAAATGCTCAATCCAGGGACGTTGCGCCACTTGCATCAAGCAGCCCGCGACTTTGAGCGTCGCGATGGCTCCATGGTCGAATCGCCTCCTCTCACCTGGCACTCGCAATGAACCCCTCCCTACCAGTCCTTCAATTTCACCGGCACGAGGAGCGCGCGCTCCTTCAACGATCACAGACGCCGATCTACTCGAAAGCGCACTGTCAATTCCAACACTTTCTGGTCCATCCAAAGGGGCACAAAATGGGCGGTCAGGTTCCTCAAGATCCACTCGTGCGAGTAGCCATGGACGATCCATGAGCCACCCCTTCCCGTCATTGTTCTCAGGCAAGAAGAAGCGCGGCGACGAAGCATCTGGAGGAATTGGATTAGATTCGACGGATGACGACTCGGGGTCTTCGCCAGTACACCCTCAGAAGCCAAATACCAACGCCAAACATGGCAAGATTCCCGAGAAGGACTTGACAACTGGAAAATGTATAACCTGCGACTCAATGGTGCGTTGGCCAAAGGATTTGAAAGTCTTCAGATGTACGGTGTGCTTGACCATAAACGATCTTAAGCCGGTTCTCCTCGAAGCTAGACGTGGTGATGGACATCGTGCCCCAGCAGTAATTAGGCCTGGGACAACTACTCCAAGAGGTACAGTACCATTTATACTCCTTTTCGCTTTCGATCGCTGCTAATTAGAACGGTAGCCCCAGTCTTATCATTAGAGAAGACCAAAAGACTAATTGATCAGTGTATTACTGCATACCTAATGGAACGATTGAAACATGACGATGGATCAGCTTCAAGTCCTTCACCGTCCCCTCCAATATCACCTGTGTGGGGCACCTCTGGTAACACGACCGACTTTCCTTCGGACAGTAATAAACAAGGCTGGAACGACTCAAAAGCCACTTCGAAAAGTTCGCCTCTGGAAATATCTGGCCATCAGACCAACACCACGAGTGACTTTACCAGTCAGAAGCCGAATACACGTCCCCGTGTGGATGATAGTATATATTCCTCGTCCTCCCCAGGAGCCTTCTCGACTCCAAAATTGGATGCTGAGCGAGCAGAATTTGCTTACCGACCAAAAGATCAGAATCGGGGCCAAGAGACACTAGGAGTTTATCAGCCTTCTGGGAAAGACAAAACCATTGATGCCACGCATTGTAAGTCGAGCAAGGGGAACAATCCGTTCAGGCCTCTAGAAGACTATATCATTACTTGTTTTGGCTCCTTTGAATGTATCAACACATCATTCGGCGCGGGCCGCCCCAATATGGCACCGAGAGCAGCCACTGAAGGGGCAAAGCGATGGATGCCAACCTCCAATCTCAAAACAGAGAAGCAACCGGAGACTGATGGGGCCGATGGGCTCCTTTCTGAACTGGATGCCAAAACTCTCTTGCTTGGCAACTTTGCAGAGAATGGATCATGGTGGACTGGGAACCGCTCGGATCGAAAAATCCCTGAGCGCTCTCAATCAGGGCGACATGGTCTTGATGGCCAGCATGATAAGCCAGACCTCGTAAGCGTAAGATCGCCACATGTGGACTGGGCAACTGTAAATGAATGGTACACAACCGTTTTAAGTGCTGGAAAGTCATGGCGGAAGAACTTGAACGAGCTCCAGGCAACTTTAATCCATTCTGTGGATGATTCCCGACCTGTTTTAGAGCTGGATCTCAGAGTAATTGAGGATCATATGCTGGAGGCCGAATCACATACACAAAGGGTTCTCTTAAAGACCACGGAAAGTCTGTTGAAGAGACCAGGGCGTCCGCTGAAAGAGCCCCATGATATTCGATTTTTGCTTATACTTCTCGCAAATCCTCTTCTATACTCTTCGAATTCTGCTCCCGGTACGAAGGAGAGAAGTCTATCCCGATCCAAGTCCAGAGAACGAGTTCCCAGGAGCCTTCTTAACATGGTCGAAGCACCAAGAGCTGCTGGTCGCTCCGTTTCTCCTGGGAGTCGAAACATGCGCAAAGGAAGTTCTGGGCAGCACTCCGGAATCATCAAGCGCATTTTGGGTCTTCTAGCCAATCTTTCAAACGAATGCCATCACCATTTGGTTTCTTGGTTTGCTCGCTTTCCTGAAGCACAATTCCGAAGGAGTGTGGACTTGATTGGAAGTTTTGTGACGTACAGGCTCACAAGACAACATGGGAAACAACGACAATCCAAGAAAGACATGGGAAACGATCTGATACCTACTATGAGCACTACAGGGCGAGGTAGGTCTGCTGCGCTGCATGCCACGCTGGGATCTTCTAGCCAAACACCCAAGAAGAATGATGGGAAGCCACAACCAGTTGTATACAATGATGACTGGCAAATTAAGGCAGCCGCAAGAGTTATGGCCTTGCTGTTCTCGGCAAACAATAATGGGCACGCTCGAAGGTCACAAGTGAATGTTTCTCAGCCAGCTCTTGTACAAGCTGGACGTGAGAAGGCTCTTTCTCATGGTCAGATACTTGCTACTAGCGACTTTTATAACACGTTGTTAGACTACTCGAACCTCATTGCCGACTTTGAAGCTTGGGAGGCCAAGCGTGCAAAGTTCTCCTTTTGTCAATATCCATTCTTTCTCAGCATTTGGGCTAAGATACAAATAATGGAGCACGACGCTCGTAGACAGATGGAGGTCAAGGCCAGAGAGGCTTTCTTCGATAGCATTATGACCCGTCAGATGGTCAACCAGTACCTAGTCTTAAGAGTGAGGAGAGATTGCCTTGTTGAGGACAGTTTGAAGAGCGTCAGCGAAGTGGTTGGATCTGGAGGTGAGGAGATCAAGAAAGGGCTGCGGATTGAATTCAAAGGTGAAGAGGGCATTGATGCTGGTGGCCTGAGGAAAGAGTGGTTCTTACTCCTGGTGAGAGATGTCTTCAATCCGGAACACGGTATTTCTCCCTGATCGTGCTGGTGTGTCTGTCCAGCTAAATGATTTTTAGGCATGTTCACATATGATGAGGACTCCCAGTTCTGCTACTTCAATCCAAATAGTTTCGAAACGACGGACCAATTCTTCCTTGTTGGTGTGGTGCTGGGCCTTGCGATCTATAATTCAACGATCTTAGATGTGGCTCTTCCACCATTCGCGTTCAGAAAACTGCTTGCAGCTGCGCCAGCTGCCCCTCCAGGAGCGACTTCGCACGCCAAACCTTCGATGATCTATTCATTGGAAGATTTAGCAGAGTATCGCCCTGCATTGGCCTCAGGGCTACGACAGTTATTGGACTTTGAGGGCGACGTCGAATCGACCTTTTGCCGAGATTTCGTGGCTGATGTCGAAAGATATGGTCAAGTGAGTCAAGTCCCACTTTGTCCAGACGGCGAAAAGCGGACCGTCACCAATTCGAATCGTCGGGAGTTTGTGGATCTCTACGTACGATACCTACTAGATGTTGCTGTTGTTCGCCAATTTGAACCATTCAAGAGAGGATTCTTTACAGTTTGCGGAGGAAACGCACTTTCGCTGTTTCGACCAGAGGAGATTGAACTTCTTATTCGAGGTTCAGATGAACCGCTCGATATTGCCTCACTTCGAGCAGTGTCTGTCTACGAACACTGGGGTGTTCCTAATGCTGCCGAGACAGAATCAGTGGTGCAATGGTTTTGGCAGACATTTCAGAGTGCGGCTCCGAAGGACCAGAGGAAGCTGTTGAGCTTTATTACTGGTAGTGACCGCATTCCCGCGATGGGCGCAACAAATCTGATCATCAAGTTATCTTGTTTGGGGGGCGACAGTCAAAGATTTCCTGTTGCGCGGACCTGCTTCAACATGATATCACTCTGGCGCTACTCGTCGAAGTTCAAGCTTGAGAAAATGCTCTGGCGTGCTGTATACGAGAGTGAAGGCTTTGGATTGAAATGAGGTTTTGGTCTCGTGGTTGGAGCCAGGTGTAGCATTAGCGGCATTAACAGGAAATGTCCATTATACCAGCCAATAGACAGAGCATTGGGAAAGGTAGCGAGCGCATGGTAGCCTGTGAAAAGGAGTATAGACTGATGGATTTGGTGTCCTGTTTCAAATGATACCTTGATGCAGCTGTTCATGATTATTCGAAGAAGAATTCATCATAGTCAGAAAGAAATACATGTTCGTACATTGTCTCGGGTGATATACATCTTGTATGATACAATCGACATATGATCTTCTACCATGATCAGTTGCCTCAGTTTTCTCCCAACTCACAAAGCAAGCAATGATTTCCTACGCGCCTCTTTCGCTGCCAGTATTCTCCTCTTTTCGTTAAGTTTTTCTGAGGTCCTTCTGTCTACCCTACTTTGCTTCTGCATCTCCTTGAGCCTTTCCACCGTTTCCAAATCCTCCTCAGCAGGCACGACTTTGGTACCACCAGCGATCTTCAGAATTTGATCTAATATTTGCGGAGGCCCCTTATTCTTAATATCAATTGTTTCTGATAGCAGCGGTGGAGCATCCGTGGATGATGATGGTATGGTGGTGGGGGATCCGGGTTTGTTGTAGTAGACTGTCATGGTTGCCGGGTCTTCTGGGTTCTCGCTGGGACGGACGACACTTACGTCGAGGGCTGGGTTGTGGTATTTAAGGCGGCGGAGGTCGTTTCGCCAGAATAATCTAGAGGGAAAAAGAGCTTAATATGTATGTGCATGTTGAAAGGGAGGTGGGTGGAAGGAGGAGACTGGTTTACTTTGGTCCGAGATGGCCATGGCCGAAGACTCGCGCGAATTCAATATGTATCCGCCGTATTTCCGGTGGCAGCTGCACTGCTCCGCTGCCGACTTTCAATTGTATCATCTGTGAGGTGTGTCAATGGCTGTCCGAGGGAGTGGTTTGACGATGTTATCTACTTTCTACAAGACCATATGTTAGCTCTGGGAAATGGCAATTGGGAGGTGCTTTTCTTACTTCTGTTAAGTTCCGCATGCGGCGCGTGACGTTCACCATCTTGAAGATACCTTGGGAGGAGAGCAGAAGTCTGCGAGGTCTACAATGTCAAAGAAATGAGAGGCTCTTCTCATCGGGAGATTCTGTACCTTGCTGGTGAGAGGTGCCAGTAAATTGTTTAAGGTTGGCGCTAGTGAGAAACCATGTCAAAATTTATTTGGAGGCCGAAGCTTCTCCAGGGTGCGATTAAACCTCGTCAACGCGATGCTTCTTTTTCTTCTTGTATCATCTTTTTGTACATTAAAGTTATGAACTCTCCTTGTGCAGGCAGTGTTAGGATGCTCCGAGGCTTTACGAAGCCAATTGTTGCGGATATCCCATTATTCTTATGTCCTGGTTTGCTTCGAACGAGGTACAACTCAACTCCGAAAACGTGTTTGAAATCTACACAATCTCCACGTCGACACACGGCCTCGCATGCGCCTTTGTCTGTCGTAGACTCCCCTCGAGCTCTCCAAAGGAATTCTGGATTGATCAAGGATTATGAACTATTAGCGCACACGAAACTCCCCCAGCAATGTCCAGGCTGCGGCGCATTGTCGCAAACAATATTGAAAGACGAAGCAGGATATTATAATATTGGCAGGAAGAGTGTGAAGAGCTACATCACTGTAGGAGGGACTGGAGATGTCCATAATACAGAGAAGACAGTCATACAAGCTGCTCTAGAAAATGCAAGGGCTTCAGCAGACGGGGCCGTAGATCTAAGCAGTTTGGAGGCTCTCACTACATCCACCAGTAGGTCTAGTGAGCATGAATTTCTGTCAGGTCAAAACTGATGAACGGCTTAGGGAAAGCAGTCGAGGTTCCAATCTGCGATCGCTGCCATAACCTCAAGGAGCATAATACAGGCGTTTCTATTCAGCATCCCTCGTTGCACTCTATCCAAGATACTATATATGAGTCACCGTACAAATACAACCATGTCTACCATGTTCTTGACGCTGCAGACTTTCCTATGTCTTTGATCCCTGGCCTGCATAAGATGCTACACATCACACCTCAGCGATCACTAAACAGGCGTTCGAAGACGGGTAGATTCTATAGTGGACAGAAAACCGAGATCAGTTTCATCATCCAACGTGCTGATCTATTGGCACATAAGAAGGAGCAGGTGGATCGTATAATGCCATATCTAAGAGAGGTCTTGCGAGATGCCTTGGGCAGATCTGCTAGAGATGTCCGGCTGGGAAATGTTCGATGTGTAAGCGCTAAGCAAGAATGGTGGACGAAAGAATTGAAGGAGGATGTGTACAGAAGAGGTGGAGGTGGCTGGATGGTTGGCAAAGTTAACGTAGGAAAGAGTCAACTTCTCCATCACATATTTCCAAAGGGGAGAACATTAAAAGGGAAAAGCGTTACCTCATATGCAAAGCAGGGGGGGGATGGAACGGAGTCGAATCCAGAGCTACAGGAAGAAGCCGGCGTTGAAACAGATTCAGCGGATATCGTTTCAAGGCTAGCCAACAGCAGAGACGAATGGCTGGAATCGGAACCCTTGAATACTTCAGGACTTCTACCCCCACCAGCCACTGAGGTTGACTACCCCGAGATGCCTCTTGTTTCGTCACTGCCAGGAACAACTGCCTCGCCAATTCGACTACCATTTGGAAACGGCAAAGGGGAATTGATAGACCTTCCTGGTCTCGCTCGAAGCGACCTAGAACTTCACGTACAGCCCAAACATCGAGGATCTTTGGTCATGCGCTCTCGTGTTCGACCTGAGCAGCAAGTCATTAAGCCCTCCCAGTCTCTACTTCTGGGAGGCTTCATCCGCATCACGCCAACTACACCAGATCTTATATTCCTTGCATACTCTTTCACACCGCTTGAAGCTCACACGACACGAACGGAAGACAAGGCTATTCCACTGCAGTGTCAAACCCGAGAGACAGGTATCGAGAATATCTCAATTCCTGGTACTGGGGAAAAAATTGCTTCAGCGGGCAAGTTCTATCTCAAATGGGATGTCACCAGAGAGCGCGGCGGCGCATTAGCGTCTCGCGCCACAAGCAAGTTGAGAAGCTACGACCTACCATTCCGAATTTTCTCTACCGATATTCTGATCGAAGGCTGCGGCTGGGTTGAACTAGTCGCCGAAGTTCGCAAAAGAAGCTTTGAGAGGGGACCTAATCCCCGGTCCTATCTTGCGCCATCCCCAAAAGCAACATATCCTAGCGGCATGGAAGAGCTTCGAAGAGAAGTCGAGCTTGAAGCGTCAGAGGACCTTGCTCGCGATCCTCGCGCAGAAGACATTAACCCCATGTGGCCAGCTGTTGAGGTCTTCACTCCAGAGGGCAAATTCATCAGTTCTCGACGCCCGATGAACGCTTGGTTGAATGTTGATAAGAAGCCCGGGAAAGCTCAAGCCAAAGGACGACCGAGAAAGTCGATGAAAGGTGCGAAGAAGGCGGCGAAGATCAGGAGTAGAGCCGATGCTTGATCTTGATATATTCCGTCGTGTACTATTTATGTAGATATATGTATGATACCAATTTCAGCTCAAGATCTCAGCGAATGTGTATTAAAAACTTGGCACTTGTTAAATCTTTGCTATATTTACTTACTACTGAAGATCTACGGAGGATTCAGATGCATCCTTTGATACCTGAGCATAATCATACGTAAGGGTACTGCCATAGCGTCTCACCAACTTGAAATCATGAAAGAGCACATGTATTTGCTCTACGTACAGCTATCATTACAGTCGAGGGCGTCTGGGATAAATAATAGCTTGACGGTAGGTTTCCAATATCTTTTCCAGTCTTCAGTCATCTGGTTAGATAGTTCCTCACACACTATAAGGATTGGTTAGGTTCATAGAGAGCTACGAAGGGTGTGATAGTACTAGCTGTACACGGTACAGACACCCACGCTCTTACATGAAGAGCATCGAGCTCTCATCGTTTGCCTCGACATCACATAAATGAATGGAAGGCACATAGGCAGGGCTATTGCTCAAATTCATGGCAGGATATCTAGGATGCCGAGGTCGAATACATCTAGGGACTAGGTGATTCGCTTAGCAGATTTGCTCATGGAAGAAGTTGAACATAACAAGTACTAACACACGGCATAAATTGCTGAATGATTGATGTTTATTCTTGAGAAATTTGACCTTGATTGAACACCAAAGGCCTCTGCAGATCTAATTGAGGTGTTCCGACCTGACTCATAAATATGAAATCATACATTTGTACAAGAAATAAAGAATACTCCATGTAACTCAGGCTTGTTCAAGCCGGCCCGAGGCTGAAAAATGTTTCAATGACCGTATGCTCCGCCTGCCTATATCCTTTTCATCCCTTATCCAACAAAATCATGTATCGATACTCATCCCTTCGCTTTCGCCCTTGTCATCCAGGTCTTTTTTGCTGACGCCGTTGCCATCAGAATAGTAGCCTCCAGCAGTTCCTTCGCGCTCTGTGCCAATAAGTCTGTACTCTCCATCCTCTTTCCGCTCAATGATGCCATTCTCGTATGCCCATCGTGCGAGCAACCGATCAACACCCAATCGACCGGCTTCGCCTTTCTCCATATGTCGACCAACGTGTTCAGTCCAGTCGTCCCAGCTACCTGCTCCTTCAAAGACATTGGCACAATCAGGCTTTGGACACGCTGAGCGCTGCGGTGGTTGACGACGAATGACGAGACATGACGCTTGCATTTCTTTCACATGGGTTTCCCATTCCAGTTGCAGTTTGCTGTCACCTTTTGCGATTGCCTTCTTGATAGCAAAAGGAGCATGCATACGTCGAAGATGCTGAGTAAAGAGATCTTTCCGGTTAAACTCGTTCCCCTTTCCTTCTACCGTGCTCTGCGGGCACGATGAGCACCGGTAATAAGTCAGGCAGAGATGTTGTGATGCAATGTGTCGCTTCCATTCATTCTTGGAGCCAAAAGTACTCGTGCATCCGGCAAACGAGAAGGCGCATGGGAAAGGCCTGGTATGGGCTGCAGCGATATGTTTCCTAAGCGAAGAAGAATCCTTAAAGGGTGCATGGCTACACAACGAGCATCGCGTATCTTGTTTTGGGCCTTGCTTTTGTGCTGATCGTCGAGGCTTTGGGCGAGTGGCAGGCGAATTGTACTCGGAATTGTATATATGATCCTCGGCACCAGAATCAACCTGGTCTTGCGACGAAACAGACTCTTCACGAGTACTTCTCATTCCTGGCGAGTCCTCTGATGGTATGTGAGAATGAGTTCGATCATTAGCAAGGTTATCGTGACTGACATGGCGTACGTGACTAAGAGCTTTCAGTTGCTCGGCCGCCTCATGCATCTCGACAGAGTCCTCAGCGTCATCCTTTGGTTCTACAGCGCCGGATTCTTGGTAGAGCACTTGTGAAGCTACATTCGCTGCATTCATCGCCATCGAGCTATCCTGACGCATCGGGTCGTGCCGTAGCATGACCGGTGTTGACGAAGCAGCTTCGCGAGCCTCGAGTAGGATTTTCCCATCCTCCAACTCCTTGAACGTTGCTGCTTTGCCAATAGGAGATATTCCCCCAACTAGGTGCTGGTACTCTGTAGACATGTTATGCGAGTTGACATAGCCCAAGAACGCGCAAGTACGATCAGCAGCAACCACGTTCCACACAGCGATAGGCATGGACACAAGAAGGACTGTTGGAGGACCATGGAACATGCCTTCGACGGCGATTTTTGATGCAGCCAAAGGAGTATTGTGGAGCCACTGTTTGAAAGACGCCATGTCCTGACTTGGTTCACCCAGAAATGTTGTACACACTAGAGCTCTCATTTCCTCAAACGTAAGATCTGAATTCGAATTAACTTTGATGCCATGTTGAGCATCAAGAGCATTTCGAGGAAGTTCAGTGTCGGGTGATCCCACGGGCGATATAACCGGTCCGCCAGGTTGTTGCATGTTTTGCTGCATGCCAATAGGGGACAGCGTGATGCTTTGTAGAGTACCAGGTGTTAGTGAGAAACACACTGGCATTCGCTCATGGGGAGATGAGGTTTTGGCTGCCCCATTCATGAGCGGAGACTGTATTGACAGCTTGTTGTGTTTCTGCGCAATAATCTCCTCATGAAGGCGCTGAATACTGAAAGGCCGACCGCTTCCAAGCTTGCTTAAGCCTTCTATTAAATTATAAGTGAAGGATTGCGACCCTGGGTCCCGTGCAGCTTGATCTGGCGTGTATGCAGCAATAACTTGTTTGACACCATGATTGCCGGCAGTGGGAGCATCTGCCACAGCACACGTGTCTAATAACAATAGTATGTCTGATTGCGCGTCCTCTAAAAGACATCTTACGCCTTCCCACTTAAGTTTAGAAGAATCCTCTCGAGAATTGCTGTTACATAATTAGCTCGCTTCGGCAAGGCTATCTATTGTATATCATACCAGGCCCAATACAGATTGTGATCTGTACCAATAAAACTATGGCCCGCATAGTACACAATTAAGAGATGATCAGAACGAGCAAATTCAATGTGTTGTGCCATTTGCATGGTAAGTTTGACACTTGGATTGGGACAGCTCGGTATACTCCAAACCTCTGTTCGATAATTGAAGCGCTCACGAAATACCACTTCTAAAGCAGACAAATCTTGCTCTACTGTTGTATCATCTTCCCAACGTAGGAGGAGTACGGAAGCACTTGTGTATGGGGATCGATTGGCTTGGGCATAAATTAGCATAGCCGCGTCTTGTAAATGGCGTGCAAAGGATTCGAAGTCGGTGCGCTCTGGGGGAGGCGCGGCATCTTGAACAGGCGGCATTGCTTTATAGTCGTAGCGCATCTGGGGTGACTGTAGAGCAGTGTCAACTAATAGTACGAGGAAGAACACGATCACAACATCGGCCTTACCTGCTCAAGGAGTGGATTTTCAGCAACTTTGGGGGCAAGGCGGCGCTTTTTGGTGGAAGGTTCCATTTTAGATAATCAATCGGCGCAGAGATCCGAGTGGCATATACCAACAGATGCGTGTACAGTCACTTCAGGATGATTGACGCTGGTGTCGTGGTGTTGAGGATGGGAAAAGAGGTGATTTGGGGTAAGGCTGGAGGTTCAAAAGCCAGAGCCTCGAGGCGAGGGCAGCCTCTCGCATTTCATGGAGCCTGACCCGTTCAGGCACTAGCGCGCTTTTGGCCGACGTCAACAGTTATGATTGGTTCGGATAATGGCTAACAACGTCTGGAAAATCAGGCGGGGAGAGAGTGAGGCTGTGCTGACTTATTTTCGAAAAAGCAACTGCATCTCTTTCTCATCCGATCATATACCTGTCAGCCTGGTCGAAGGAGAGTAGTTCAAGGGCCTCTATTCTTAGATTCTGTGCAGAAGTATATACAAAGTAGAACACAATGAGCGGGTGCGATGATCTTATCGTTTTATCCTTTAGCCTTGAGGTTTTAACCACAGGTCAACGCCAAGGCTCTACAAAACCGAGGCTAGAAATTGGCATAAGACCGACTTCGATTTTTCCATCGAAGTCTGAATATGACTCTAGGAGGTAATTTCATCTCCTCACAATCCATTCTTCCAATGTACTCGCTTGAGTTATGCTTTCAGCTCCAAAGTATGTCCTTGGTATTGGAAGTATGTATGATGCCTACGATATTATTACTGGCAGACGAGCGGCTTTGTGACATGGTCATAAAGTTCTCAATCGAGTCTTGGGGTGTGACGTTCATTGCTTTAGCGAGCCGAAACGGGAGAGGTTCTCAACAAAGCACAATAGCTGATGTAAGCATGGAATCACAACAGTACCAGATTGATTCTTTTAAAGTTCATCGATTGGTATTTTAGCAAACTGGCTTGGAAGATAAATGAAAAAGCCAAGTGGTATCTCTTATGTACGGAACGCCCTTCGCCCTAACCCAATTTTACAAATTCGTCGCCCTTCAAGGTCTTCCAAAGATGGCATCGCCACCCCTTCATTCCTGATATCATTACAACCCTCGTCTCTCATATTGCCATGCTAGGCCTAGCTATTTAGTAACGAGTTCTACGGGAACTTCTTTGCCAAAATCGTCTTCTCGAGACAGTCGTACCATTCGCGTATCCCCCCTCAGCATGTTTCGAAGAGTGATTTTGTCTGTGCATTCTGGAAGAGCAGCATGTAAGGAAGACAACGATGGTGCCGAAGAAGAGGCAGACCATAGCAGCAACCAATGTCCACATGCCAGTTGAGAAAGAGGCGTGGCTACCATTCGAGTCATCGTTGATATGGTTCTTGATTATGCCAAAGAGGACGAAGTCGGTCGCCATAACCACAACACAGACAATCCATGCGGTGATAGCTGTGAAAGCGCCGAGGAGTGCACCACAGATTCCCGCTCCAGCTGCGAAGAGGAAGGCAATGAATGCGAGGACACAAGCGACAGGATGGAGAACCATCACTCGTGTAAGAGCTTTGGCAGTGTTGACTTGAGCTCCATTAAAGTCGGTGGAATCTGCAGCTTCTAAGAACTCAGCTGGATTGTAGCCAATGTGCTTTCCTGTGCAGTAACGATTTCCATCACTGCCAATGGTGTCAGCTAGGTATTCTGTTGTGGAGAGATGATAACTCACGCTGCGTCAAGGAGACAGTAGCCGAATGTCCCAAAGCGGACAGAACTGTCGTGGTTGCCAGTGCCATTGCCGAGGCTAACGTTCATAATAGAGATGCGGTCAACAATAGGACTCGAAATCGTCGTGATGAGAAGTAAAATCGTAGCGACAAATAGGAGGAAGGTGCCGATGTGATGCGCGAAGCCCGTTTTAGCCATGTTTGCGGATGGCTGGTGATATCGATTATGTGTCTATGTAAAATGCCGCTTCAAAGCTGATGTTGTTGTGAGGTTGTTGATGAACGATTGAATATCAAAAGGGCAAAAGAGAGGGTTTATGTAAGTGTCACAACCCGTGAAGTGGAGTGCTTCTGAACCAGGTACATGTAAGGCGAGATCTGGGAAATCTTCGTGTAAAACAAGGAAGCAAGGCGAAGCAATCAGTTTTTTGATTTTCATTCGTCACCTCAGGTGAAGAACCTAACCTACCATGACATACCACTATGCTCTCGTGGCAGCAACAACGAACAATCAGGAACAGGCGAGACGAAGCTGTTGATGCAGACCCTGCAAGAACTACTTGCCGGAATGCTTCCTCCAATAGTTCGAACGGTTCAATTCAAGGGTCCATGCCAGTTTCAGGGGATTGAGTGGATCTGTGGGCCTGCAACCATGCTTTCCGCTGTCATGAGCACTTTAATTGCGTTAAGATTTCAAGGTTTTGGGGTTTTCTTGGTCTTGCAGAAGATAGTTGGCAGCGCCTCAAGACATTTGCTGTCGCTGGTGACGTATCATTGTGGCTTTGTGGCTGTGTGAGGTCCGTGCGTATTTTTGCGCTTGAGTTTTTATTGGTGCGACATCTCCACAGTATGGGCATCGAGCTTCTGATGAACCACTCCCAGCAAGCATCACAACTTGGTCGACTCGAGACCGGGGAGCGAGATCTTGACTGTCGAATCACACAGCAGAACATCTATATGGATCCATACGCAGTGGGCGGGTCCGTGGCAGTGTGGGTGAAAAGTTTGGTTCTTCTCGATCATGACCTGGTGTGGACCTCGGTATAAAGACTTCCTCAATATCAAGGCCGCTGAAGTTTTCATCACAATGTGGCTGAAGGATCTTGCGAAAATATTCACAATGATAAGGATCATATATCTCGATACACGGGCAAATTAGTTCCTTTGTCCAAGTTGTTGAAGCATCCAAAGCCTCAAGTGTGACCCCTGACAGGAGCCAAATAACTACTACGAACTTATGTCATCAGCCCATCTCTAGATGTAAAGAGAAATGTATGCCCTGGTGAAGCTCAGGATTCACTTTTGTAGCCTTGTGGACGAAGTCTAGGTTGAGTAGCTATTATACTGAAGTAGAGAATCCTAGCTACTAGCTTACTACTTAAAATGAAATGGATTGTTTAAATTCGTGTTCAAGGCTTGTTCCTACAGACTATGATTAGTTAAACTCATACTAAACCTATTTCTAAATCGAAATTCGATTGACTCGATCTCGACACAACAGAGATGTCCATGAAATTTTCACCTGGTTCCCTACTCTGTCTCTCCCAGACTTCCAATGTCCAAATAGGAAAGGTTATAAACATCAACATTGCTATAAAAAAAAGCTTCCTTTGGGTATTTCTCTCTCAAGCTTTACATACTGCGACCTTTGAGTTGTGGCTAACTTGGTCCAGAACCACCACCTCCGCGCAACCACCGCGGTCAATGGCAATGTGACTGCTATGAACACCCGCCATAGCACCACTAACGCAGCTGGCATTCCGAACACAGATTACATGAATGTCCCGAACAGTAATATCACTGTTAAAGTCGCGATGGGCTTCACAGAAGAGCCATCCCCATAAGGCTCTTTCGCAATCAGGATTGCAGTTGTACTATCCCTGCTGTGTCACCAGATTGGAGGCATGGTATTTCGCTAGCTCTCGTTTGTGTCAACGGAGTAAGTTTCACTGCGATCGTCAGAACATTGTCCTTGCGAGACTTATAGCTCATAAGCAAACGCTTTTAAGATTATAATTCCACATGCAAATACCGCCGGAAATCAGGAACTTTCGCCGTTTTATCTTTCATATTAGTCACTTCAAGGAGCTCCTCGCCTTGAGCATGTGCAACAAGAGCCCTAGCTGCAATAATCTATTTCATGAGAGATGCGACGAAGTCCTGTCGTCAGATTCTCCTGTGTCTCGTGTCAGAAGTGTTCTCCATCCACATACTCGTCCACCTTGTCGAATTGGTCATACAATCTGTCGCACAAGGTGGTGATGGTGGCTTTGCCTCCTTCCAGTGCCTCATGAAATATCATACAATGCGACAGAAATGGATCGCGCATGTTAGGTATATATGCTGTAGCTTCCGGATGTCCCAGCAGGGATGCTTGGAACCAATTTCTTGCATTCTTGGTGGATGGATACTCATAGCCACTAACATTGATATATGCTGTGCTTGTTGATTTGACATCTTATGTCATATAGTTCCACCAGGTTGTTTCCCATTCTTGGTATTTACTCCATATAGGTTGGCCGAATTATTCTGGGAGGTTGTCAATTAAGCAACACGCTTTGCAATTATCAAGGCGGTAAGTGACCAGCTTGCAGCACATCTCCTTTCTCATCGTATGTTGCAAAGTCACCAAGGCCCCTATGGTCTGAGTCTACGAACAGCACTGGGATAAACTGAGGGGAAACATGGAGCTTGCTGAAGAGTTTCTCAGTAATTCTTACTGTTAGAAGAAATCTAATCACCGTAGGTTTCAGACTGTCCGTTGTCCAACGTGCAAACGCTAACCAATCCGGTCAGTTTATTCTCCCCTCAGAGCATGAAGGACACATACATGACACGCAATTTCGGTTCACTTGGACTCTGACTACACGTCTAGAGTTCTCAAGTCATCAAAATACCAAAACGCAAAGAAAATCATTTACTTGACCCTAAATAATTTTCCATAGAGGCTCCATCTAAACCGCTCATCCACACTGTCTCCCCACAGGATTTTTCGAAGAAGTCGCATTTCGTGGTCGAGGCGAGATTGTCGCTATTGTTCAAGATAGCTTAATGATATCTGGGATCGTGGATCCGTGAAACCAAGACATCATGACCACGAGAACAGGAGTTAGGTGCTATTTCCACCTTTCCAACTAATTTTAGTGCACTAGCATGTCTTAGTTTCGTGTGCGTAGAGAAATGATGGGCCCTGGAAGCTAAATTTGCTGTCATAGAGAATTGGATCTGTTGTGGACATGGTTTGAGACAGAAGGTCGAAAGCTACTGTACGAAATTCTCCTCGCTCAAGAAACAAAAATTGGTATGGATCACCGATTGTTAGACTCGAAGTAGAGTGGGAGGTTTTAGCCACAGCTGCAATCACTGGAGAGTTGTCGATGGTCGCACGACTAGCGCCTGCAAGGGGTTATTGACTTTATTGGCACTTGCGGCATTTCCCTTACACAGCTTAAGGTTTCTTATCCATAGCCATGAATTCCACTCTCGTTAACTGCCCAATAGTTAGTGAGGAACTCTCCATGTCTGGTGGTAGAAGCCGGTCGAGAATATGAGCATTTAACGATGTGACCAGCAAAGATACAAACTGGCAACGGCGAGCAAACAGTTCACAATAAATGCATGTCCACCGCGTGCCGTATTTTACATATGTTTGGAATCAGTCTCCTCATTGCGCTCGTCGAGAAGCCTTGTCTGTGGCTTCCCCTTGACTCTATGCTTTCTATGCAAGGCATGAACCGTGTCAAATGAGAGCGCCATTTCTCTTGTTGCATCGACCTGTTGCGGCGGGCTTCCCCCGTCCACCTCATCGAGACGCTGGCAAGATCCCACATTCCCAATGATCAATCAGGGCTTACAAAATATGATGTAGCGAGGGATGCGGCAGAAGAGGACATAAAAATCTTTCACAGGAGATCAAGATCAAAAGATTGTGTTCGAAAGTATCCTGTCCTAGAGTCCTGCGCTACGTTTCTAGGAATTCGAGTATTGGCTCTACGTAACCTGGAGCTATTGCAATCCTGTTAACGACGCATAAATATATGTAGTCTTTTGATTACATGAAGAACATTATAACTCGATAAAGCGAAACTAGACAAGAGTGTACAAGTTCCCCGTGGTCCATATAAGCGACCATATGTTTTAGTATGCTTACAGCAGCGTGCTTTGAAGACTCAAATACTCTTAAACCCTATCCTAACGTCGAACAAGCAATAGTAAGGCTACAAAATGATTCGGTAGAAGACATATGGGCAGATAAGCATTAATCCCTAACGTTGTAGTTCATCTGATCTAATATTTCCCAAACCTAACCAAACAGCCCGTCATCCCACCGCAAGGAGAACTATTCCGGAACTAAAGCTTCTATATCACGAGCGTCATCCTATCAAAGAGTATACAGCCCTCCACTTCCGCCACACACGTACGAATTTAGAGCACTTGGTTGAGATCTCGTGCTGAATAGTTATTGTCTACCTACCGTGCCAGCCTTCAGCAGGTCGTTTATCAAAACAAGTTCTAATACTCATCAGTAAATTATTTCAAAATTCTCTTATACAAGCCCAATAATCGGTTCTCCCCCTCCCTCCAGCTTCCCCGTTGGACCCGTCCAATACATCATCACATTCTACGAAATCACACCCAGCCTCCGAACATTTCAGAATAGTTTTTTTCCCGCAGATTGATAGCAGATCAAACAAATCCCTCTTCCAAAACGAGTATTAGCAATACACAAAATGAAACCCCCTCTTCTTGCTTTCATCCCCGGCATCTCAGGTAGCGGATACTCCTGCTCGGACAGTCACAGACATCCGGCAGATCAGCGGGAGCGGCAGCGGGAGATGTTCAATAGTGTGCTTGCTTGCTAGCTCAGCCCAGCTTAGCTTAGCTCCACTTTCTAACGATTTCTCCTTTCGATTTAAAGCTTCAAACTTCGACACATACCTCCGTAAGAGGCTGAATATCTGATTTATATGTCTCGAGCGACATGAAAGGTTATGAGAATAAATATACGGTTACACGCAACGGCTAAAGTTGAAGTGTGCTTCTCCGGCAGCCTTACACTCGAACACTTGTGTAACCCCCTCACCACCACCATTCCACTCCTCCAACCTCCAACCTCCAACCTTCAACCTCCACCATCCGTGCCACATCCTCACATCCCCACCCAAATATAACACTGACCAACCTGTGCACATACGGCACAAATTCCCGCGTGTACGTTCGCACCTCCCCCAATTCCAACCAAACCCTAGCCCTACTACCCTCACGTACCAAACGCCATCATCAATCTACACCAAGCAACTCGAGCCGTCACAAACTGCGCGTCCGTCCGCAAACCCCATGGCGATAGTAATACGTTGATCGTAGCGTTTAAATTCGGAGAATTATACTGGCTAAACTCAGGAGCCACGAGGTGGCAAGAAGTAAAAGCCATGTTATACGCAACGCACGTGGCGAGTCACCTACTTCCACCACCTCCCACCACCTCCCACGTTTCCCAGCGCGCCACATTCGAGATCCCGATCCCCCAAGCCTTGTGCAGACAAAGTGACTTTCTTCTCAAAAGATCTCGAAGCAAACTCAACCGCCGACCACTCAACACGAAGGTGGACTGATAGCCCGCAGAAGGATCTTAGACCCATGTCGGATTGGCGTGCTTGTATCTCGGTACATGTACCTCGAATGTCACCCTTTGAGCCAGGCTCCGCTTCCGTAGGATTCAAGTCGCGCCGACCTTACGAGGAAGGGGGGAAAGTGGGGTAGCTATGGGTATGGCCTTCCAAAAATGGAAGATTGCAGCAAGATCTTGTAGAACCTTTCGATGATGATGAGGCAATGTATGCGTGATCTGCCTCTCTCGATCTCGGATCTGCAGTACAGACCTATACTGCCTCATAACCATGTGAATTCTTCCGGGTCTGGTGCACAACTTGAATCATAAATTTCGGGTACATATTCCTCTATCTACACAAGATATGTGGGAGTTTCATAGTCCCGTCTAACTAACCGTCCCTCGTATACATAAGAAACCCCGCTCTAAATTGCTGCTGTGATGGGAATTAGTTTGCTCTCATGGATCGCTACCATGGAACATAGATGATGGAGAAATAAGCCAGCCGAGGGGGGAGGGGAAATCGGGCGGCAGAATGAGAAGAGCAGAGCCCAATACTGTATGCGAAACCTGATGCCTCCCTTCGCCTAGAGCCCTCCCGCGAGTAAATTGAAGTTACGAATAAAAATATGCGCTGGTTGATGTACAATGTCGGAGGTATCCAGAGTGTTATTGGCGCCTGAATTTGCTTCCACCCCCTCCGCAAGACTTTCAAACATTTTTGGGGTATTGTAGTAGTTGTGTGGTGTATCAAAAGATTTCGTCGTCAAGTCGTAAGGGCGCATGACATCGCTTTTTAATCCAATGAAATGAATCTCGGAAAGCTCGTCAAGGTCAATATCTTTGCGAGATGTTAGAAAGACAATTATTATCCAGAATGGAGGTTGGATTCACAGGATCAGCTTTTGGAGGTTCTTCTGAATGATCATATCCTGGACCGAATTCATCGTCACTTTGAGAAGGTCGGTATCTGTCGCATTTGTGAAATGCCCGTAAACGTCTCTCGCAGGATTTCGGTTCAAGGCCACAAATTTGTCCATGAAGTATTTACTAGCTTGGGTCGAGTTTGCCGCATCGCCGGAGAAATCAGAGAAGCCGAATTCGGTAATCGGGCTCGCTGCGATCTTTTGTCTGAAAAGATCGATCTTGTTCATGAAGAGGATGAGTGCCGAGTTTTTGAACCAGTGGGAGTTTGCGATGGACTCCCACAGCATCAAAGCCTCCTGCATTTGGTTCTAGAATGTCGTCAGCTTAGGAACATTTTGAACGTATACCAAGTATATCGTACCCCATCCTTATCCTCTGCTAGGCATTGATCGTATCCGCTGATCGCAACCAAGAAGAGGAGTGCGTTGACGTTCTCGAAACAATGAATCCACTTCTTTCTTTCTGATCGTTGACCACCCACATCAAACATGCGATATTGTAATGAGCCTAAATCGAACACGGTTTCTGTGATTCCCGTGGTTCGCAATCGTGCGCGTAGAACATCTTGATCTGTCGGGACAAAATCCTTGTTGAAGAGCCGGTCGAGGTCCTGGAAGAAACTAGGTAGGCAGTTCATAAGTATGTGATGGGATTGTGGTGTCTTGGGAAGTCTTACTATCCCAAATTATCGTGAAGTGCGAATTCGTTTCCTCTCGCGACCGCCTTTTTCATTCCCGGGTCTTTCCACAAATCTTTAAATGCACGAAGGTATTCGATTGGTATTGGTTCAAACGGTCGGAGGTCTTTTTCTTGCATGATCACTGGTAGGTGCACCTGCAGTGGTGAAGTTAGCATCATCATTAGTGGCCTGACGATCGCCGACAACACCGACCGACAACCGACAACATCCCTAACATTTCGGGGGAGGAACGAGGAAACCTACAGTGGTGTTTTCGTATTGGAACTCGATACCCATCTCCTCCATGGCATCGATAATCATCCGCAATCCATCAAGGAGGTTGTTGAAGATAATTACCCGCCATTCCTCCTTTTCGCTCTTTGAAATGCCTTCTTTGGTGTAGATTAATTTCATCTGCTTTAGGATGGTCGATTTACCACTCTCTCCGGCACCTGCAACGAAGGGCCATGATTAGTTCTCTGTCTTCGCTGTCGCTGCCAAACATTCAAAGTGGTTGGCGCAAGGTAAACGGGTGGCTCACCCAATAGCAAAAGCTTAACGACCTTTTGCATCTCCTTCTCGTCCCGGTGGATCATCGCATCGATCTCCCGACTCTTCTTGTACTCATCCTCGGCCCTCCGTCCCCCAAAACACATCTTGATTGATTGAGGCGTGGTGAAGGTATTGATGTGAACTCTCGTGTCGTACTAGAGTAACACCGGAAGGGAAGAGAGAGCAGAGAGGCGGCAAGGACGAGTTTTGGATAAGTTTTGGGTGAAGTTCGGTCGCGGCAACGCAGCTCAGCGGATTCTGGGATTCTGGCCGTTAAAGTATCGTTCTCTCAGGAGGTGACAGGTACATGGGGGCCATGGACCGTGAGTGATGGGCATATGCAGCGTGAGGGGGCAAGGCCGAGATGCCTGTCAGCGACAGGAAAAGCTACTGGGACGGGGGGG